>CM057454.1:681010000-682212500 GCA_016271365.2 Neoceratodus forsteri
ACCTGGGTCCACCACCAACACTTCGGTCATCTCTGGGTTCAGCCTCAGCCAGCTGGTGCTCATCCAGTCCTTGATCTTGGTGAGACCGTTGTTAAAGCCGAAAACTACATCCTCCTGTCTGGGCAGAAAAGATATATACAGTTGAGTATCATATGCATAGCAGTGAAAACTCAAACCGTACCATCTAATGATGTCTCCTAATGGCAGCATGTACACTGTAAACAACATGGGCGACAATAAGGAGCCCTGCAGTACCCCACAGGACAGAGGGAGGGCATCAGAAGAATAAATTCCAGTGACAACCCTCTGAAATCTGCCCATGAGGAAGGACTGAAACCATTTGAGGACCATACCCGATAGTCCACAAATGAAATGCAGGCATGCCAAAAGTACACCATGGTCCACAGTGTCAAATGCCGCAGAGAGATCAAGAAGGACCAAGATGGTACGAGCCTTTTGATCTCTCACAATTAAGAATCATTCAATACTCAGATGAGTGCAGTCTCAGTACTATGTCTCTTCCTAAATACAGACTGGAGAGCCTCATAGATACCATGGGTCCCAAGATAATCCTCCAGCTTCTACGCAACCACCTTTTCAATAAACTTGCCTACAAAAGGAAGGTTAGAGATAGGCCTGTAGTTTGCTGGATGGTTTGGATCCAAGGAGGGTTTTTTAAGGAGTGGTCGTACGACTGCCTCCTTAAGGGGATCAGGAATGACCCCCCCTCCAAGGAACCCCAAACAATTTCAACTAGGATCGGGCTGATGACATCTACACAACCTACTAATAGGGGTGTAGGGCCCGGATCCAGACTACAGCTGGTTGGGCACAAAGTCTGGATGATTCTCACAATATCTATGAGTTCCGACCTGCTGAAATCCAAGTGTTCATCACCTCTCGCTGATCCCCGCAGTCCCTCATAGGGAGGGCCAGGCCAGTGCTGGCCCGAATGCTGACAACCTTATCTGTGAAAAATTGAGTGAGCTCATCGCACTTAACCTGTGAAAAGGCTCTTCCAGATTGGAGACAGATTGGATTGCACAATCTGTCAACAGTCCGGAAGAGCTCGGCTGGTTGATTCCACACAGCAGAAATCTCCCTGGATAAGAATTCTGCCTTCTTACGGGTGATTTCTGATTGATAGTTCTCATAATGTTCGATCAATCTAAGCCTGTTGGCATCTAGGCCAGACTTCCACCAAGCCCTCTCCAGCCTTCGACCCACTCTCCTCAGGGTAACTAAAATGGTGCAGGGCCTGCATCAAAAGCCCTATCAGGAGAGACTAAAGGACCTCAATATATGTACCCTGGAGGAGAGGAAGGAGGGGGGGATATGTTAGAGACTTTCAAATACTCACAGTTATATCACCCTGGCGCCGTCCATCTAAAGGGCTACACTACCCCTGCCTGACTGGCCAAACCAGGTTGAGGGGCCTGGGTTCCTATTTAACTTTGTGGCCCCCCTCACTCCCCTCCCCAACATCTAGGCGCCAACAAAACTCGATCTTCCTGGGAAGGGGGCAGGCAGCCCAAACACAAAAATTTCAACAAACATAATCTCATGGGTTCAGAAACCTGGAAAAATATTTGGGCCTACCTGAAGATGTCTTCAAAAGTTCAAGGAAAGTAGCCATGAAAACACACTAGGCACCCCAACTCCACACAGAGGTCCTTGGATTCTAGGCTCTTCTTCTTCAGCTACAGGGGCACCCCTTCAACCCCCGAGACCACAGAGGTGCAGGATTTTAAACTAGGCCCCCTGAAACAGAACTCGTTTGGAAGGTTAAAAATCATTAAGGATTTACATTTCATTAGAATCCTCCTTCACAAACTGAGACCAACTCCCGATGCTTCACTAAAATCTCTTTATTTCTCCTGAGCCCAAATGATTTAGAAGGGTTGCAAGGGTACGCTTATGATTTGAGATCAAACTTCAGTTCCATGGGGTAAACTTTTATACAAATAGGGATGGCAGAAATTAAGACAGAGCAAGATCTTTTACAGATCCTAGCTGTTGCTAGCCTTGCTTGTAGAGCAGAAAGCAGCTAACTAAAATAAGCTACATTTTCTTATTAATTTAAAACTTATATCTCAGCAGGAGTCAGTGTCTGTTAAGATTAAGTAGACAGATAACTTTATTAGAAGTAGAAGGGGTCTTATTTAGGGTTAAAAAAAAAGAAAGAAAAGAAATAAAGTCAGTGTGTGTTCTGTGCTGGGAAGGGTACTGTATCAGCTGACTTTGCTAAACCAGTAGGAGGAAAGAGAGCTTAATTGGGGGTGTGGTTTAGACACTGTAATAGCAGGTGAGTCAAATTACAACTTCCTGTTGCTAGCCTTGCTTGTAGAGCAGAAAGCAGCTAACTAAAAGAAGCTACATTTTCTTATTAATTTAAAACTTATATCTCAGCAGGAGTCAGTGTCTGTTAAGATTAAGTAGACAGATAACTTTATTAGAAGTAGAAGGGGTCTTATTTAGGGTTAAATAAAAGAAAGAAAAGAAAGAAAGTCAGTGTGTGTTCTGTGCTGGGAAGGGTACTGTATCAGCTGACTTTGCTAAACCAGTAGGAGGAAAGAGAGCTTAATTGGGGGTGTGGTTTAGACACTATAATAGCAGGTGAGTCAAATTACAACTTCCTGTTGCTAGCCTTTTTTCTTACTAATTGCCCTCCATCCCACCCACCCAAAGCCAGTTCTACTTTTATAGCCACTGGATTTGACTGTCAAGAGGAACTTCCTGTTTGGCAGTAGGAAGGGAAGGATCATAGAGAAGCATTGGTTTTGTCAACCCTAAAGGAAAAAAGTAGCTCATTCTCCCCCCCTAGCTGCTGGTGGTCTGATATTGAGCAAGGAAGAAGGAGGCTACTGAAGAAGATAGAAAGTTGCTGTCCCAGAACAGGAAGGGTGAGAGTTGTAACGAGAGGAGAGAGTAAGCGTCCAGAGAAACAGTAGAGGGGACACAAAATAAGACATGATAGGAGTGGTGCAGTGCAATGGCTGTGGGGCGGCAGTGTTCCGGGAGACATTCTGGAGGCTGCAATGCTGCCCTATTTGCAGGCACCTCTCTAGTCTGAGAGAGGAGGTTGCCCGTCTCCAGGCTGACCTGGCTAGGATTCGTGAAACCTCCTCCCCCACCCAGGGACCACCAGAGCCAATGCCACTACCTCAGAGGTTGCCAAGAAAGAGGAGAGGCTGGACCAGGTGGGCTCAGGGAAGGAGAGGTGGTGGAACAGAGTTGCATCCCTCCAGCTGTACCTCATGATTCATTCACTCTTCTGGTGGATAGTGGTTCCTCTATGGAGGCACCTGCAGTGGAGACCAAGGAGGATGCTTGAACCTTCACAAAGAGACCCACAGGAGAGTGGCATGGGACCCACAGGAAGGAAACAACTCCTGGTGGGGACCCAATCATTAGGGGGTAGAAATGGGGAGGAAGGAGAGGAGGAGGGTGCCTCCTGGCACCACGGCTTGAGGGACAGGAAGCGAATCCTCAGGATCGTGGGAGGAGCTGCATAAGCGAGCGAGCTGGATGTCATTGTCCACCTAGGGACAAATGACCTGGCTAGGAATGGGATGAGAGTGCAAGAGGAGTTTGTAGAGTTGGGAAGGGGCCTTAGACAAGTTGCGCAAACGGTAACCTTCTCGGAGGTGCTGCCTGTCTATGGCAAGGGAGATGCTAGGGCAATCCTCACCAGGGAATTCAATGAGTGGTTGAAAAACTGGTGTGGAGCTCAGGGTTTTGGCTTCATTGGGGACTGGGGAGCCACCTGGAGGGATGCGGACCTGTACTGGTGTGATGGTCTGCATCTGTCCAGGGGGGGAACCAGGATCCTAGGTGAGAGGTTTAAATGCTTCATTGGCAAGCATTTAAACTAGCCAAGGGGGGAGGCACTGAAAAGGAGCAGGGAAATCCCAGCATCCCCCCACAAAACATGGTGATTAGTGAGGTAAACACCAAGGTACAGAAGTTATTAGGGATCAGAACAGATTTAAATGTAAAAAAAGGCAATGGCAGTAAGGACAGAAATGGGGCTAAAATGGGTAAGGCTATCAAAAAGTGGAGGGTGATGAGTACCAGTGCCCATAGTCTGTGTAACAAGCTCCCTGAACTAGTGGCCTTGATGGAAGAGGGTTGCCTGGATATTGTGGCAGTCACAGAAACATGGTACACAGAGAACCATGACTGGGATGTCAACATACCGGGATACACAATCTACAGGAGGGACAGGGAGGGTAAAAGAGGAGGAGGAGTAGCTCTCTATGTAAAGGAAGGGAACAAAGCAACAGATCTAAAGAGTAAACAGGGAGCAGATGAGGCACTTTGGGTCACCCTGGAGACAGGAAATGGCACCACAATCCACATGGGGGTTGTATACAGACCCCCATCTCAGGGGGAGGGAATGGACAAGGAAATGATAGAAGGCTTTCTTAGAATGGCAGAAAAAGGGGAGATATTGTTGATGGGGGACCTGAATATGCCAGATGTTAACTGGAGCACCTTTGCTGCAGGCACATCCAAGAGCAGGGTCATTCTTGATGCCCTACAGGGGGCATGCCTCAGACAGCTAGTATTGGAACCCACTCAGGAGGGAGCAATCTTAGACCTGGTACTCTCAAATGGGGACGGAGAAAGAATCTCAGATTTAGAAGTGGGTAGCCATCTGGGAAAAAGCGACCACCAAACAGTGTGGTTCACGATAAACACAGCCATAAAATCGAGCCATACAAAAGCAAGAGTACTGGACTTTAGGAGGGCTGACTTTGGGAAAATGAGAGAGTGCCTCAGAAAAGCACTAGCAAACAGGCAAGAAGGAGGGGTGGAGGAACAATGGGGAGTGATCAAACAGCCATCACAGAGGCAACAAGCTTTGTGTAAAGCAAATCAATAAAACACAAGGAAAAAACGCTATGGTTCTCAAAAGAGGCAGGGAAGGTTAAGGAGAAAAGGACAGCATTCAGGAAATATCAGGAAACACAGAAGGAGCAGGACAGAGAACTTTATCAGTTAAAGCAGAAAGAGGCTGGGAAGACAGTCAGAATAGCAAAGGCACAAACCGAGGAAAGGATAGCCAATTCTGTTAAGAAGGGGGATAAGACCTTTTATAGGTACATTAGGGAGCAAAGAAAGACCAAAGGAGGGATACTGAAGCTTAATAAAGGGGAGAGAATGTGATGTGAGTAGAGGGTGACAGTGAAAACGCAGGGATACTGAACGAATATTTCTGCTCAGTATTCACAAAGGAAGAGGAGGGGGAGTTACCTAAACCAAACAAGAGAAACACTTTGAAGACGGGGGTCAATACCAGTCCATTTACAGAAGAAAGGGTTCTGAAAGAACTAATAAAATTGAAGGTGGACAAAGCAATGGGGACTGATGGGATTCACCCAAGAATTCTAAAAGAACTAAGGGTAGAACTAGTGACACCACTGACTACTCTCTTTAACAAATCATGGGAGGATGGGGTGGTACCGAGGACTGGAGGAAGGCAGATGTGATTCCTCTTCACAAAAGTGGGAGTAGGACAGAGGCAGGAAACTACAGACCAGTTAGTTTGACCTCAGTGGTAGGGGAAAATGATCGAATCACTTCTGAAGGAAAGAATTGTTGAGTACCTAGAGGCCAGTGGGGCACAGGACCCAAGGCAGCATGGATTCACGATGGGAAGGTAGTGTCAGACGAATCTAATAGATTTCTTTGACTGGGTGACCAAAGTAGCTCAGATTCAATGCAAAGAAGTGCAAGGTAATGCACATGGGAAACAAAAACCCAGAGGAAGCGTACACAATGGGGGGTGAGATACTGACAACAGTAAAAATAGAAAGGGACCTGGGGTAATTATATCAGATGACCAAAAGGTGGGCAAGCAATGTGAGAAGGCAGTAAGGAAGGCTGGGGGGGATACTGGGATGCATAGGAAGAGGCATCAATAGTAGAAAACAGGAAGTTGTTATCCCTCTGTACAGACAGTTGGTGAGACCCCATCTGGAGTACTGTGTGCAGTTCTGGAAACCCCATCTCCGCAAAGACATAGACAGAGTGGAGGCTGTCCAGAGGAAGGCAACCAAAATGGTGCAGGGTCTGCACCAGAAGACATATGAAGAAAGACTAAAGGAGCTTAATATGTATACCCTTGAGGAAAGAAGGGAGAGAGGGGACATGATAGAAACTTTCAAGTACCTCAAGGAATCAACAAAGTCAAGAGGTAGCATCTTTCAGAAAAAGAGATGTGCAAGAACAAGGGGCACAATTTGAAGATAGAGGGGACGACTCAGAGGTAATGTGAGGAAGTATTTTTTCACATAGAGGTTGTGGATGCATGGAACAGCCTCCCTGAGGAGGTTGTGGAGTCAAGAACAGTGGGGGAATTCAAGAATGCGTGGGACAGGCATAAGGCAGTCCTGGGGGTAGGAGGAAGTAAGCTGTTGGTTAACTAGGATCTGCAGTTTATCTGTTAGGTAGGAAAATGGGCAGACTAGGTGGGCCAAGCGGTCCTTATCTGCCATCAAATTCTATGTTTCTATGTTTCTATGTAGCTCACACATACAGCGGATTCAATTTTTCTTTTTCCCAGGAACCTAACAACCTACTTAACCTGGACCGTGAAGCTCCTAAGATCCCTATGGCACCAGCAAGTACCTGACACTTCACTGATCAAGCTAGCTGGGGTTTTATCTTTTTTTTTTTCCTCTCTCAACAGGAAAGTGTACAGCTTCTCCTTAACCCATTCTCTGGCCCTTTCTTCCAGCCTTAACAAGGGACACGGATGGTGTGGTACCAGCATAACCCACCGCACCATACCCCAATGCTCTCTCATCCAGGTCACTCTCCTGGTCTGCCTGGTCTCCCAGTGTCTCCTGCATCTTCAACCAGCATCCCAGCTCTTCTGTGAGCCAGACCCAAAATGACTGCTGCCCAAACATGCCTTCCTGACCAACCACTCACTGCTCGATATGTGCAAACCGGCACCCAGGGGATACCTCCAGGGCACTCCGTGGCCCACTTAGCTAAAGACCGATAGCCCCCAGGCCTGTACTTCCAAACAGGCCCTTTAACTGGGGTTAGAGGCTCCCGCTTGGCCCCCTCACCAGTGTCCCTGGGCCACCTTGCCACCCGAGCTGCAGTGGTCCTGCCACAACCAACTGCAAAGCTGACAACCCAACACCACTTCCCATCTACCGGGGCCTAAATCAGACCCTGGGGCCTACCTATTTTGCACCTCCATTACTCTCCCTACAGGAACCCACAAAAATGGCTGCAGCTACCTGACTCTTGGAGCCCTCCCACGGATGCTCATGCAGGGGACCCGATGCATCGTCACTGTAGAAGCCGGCCTGCCTAAAGCGGGGGAAGGGGTTAACCCTGTAGTGCCTGTCAGTCTCCTCTTCTCTCTCCCAGCCTCTCCAGGAACTCCGCCTTTGTTCCTCTTCCTGTACTGCCTATTTATACTGCCCAGAAACCCTGCTCTCTACTGCCACCAAATGGCGGGCAACAGAAATTGCGCCCCAGAGCACTAACAAATCCCTAATCTCTGGTGGCAACTAGAAAGGAAGGGGTCCCTAAAGGGAGCATAAGCCCCTCTCAAATGAGAGGGGGCTTACATCTTTAAAACTGGTCCTTTCCCAAGTTAACATAAATGTGCATTACCTCCACCCAGAGTATACTTAAGTGGTCTAGAAAAAAAACTGGTACAACACTCTGGGAAGCTGTACCCACCAACATTACCATAGTGCCAACCCAAGCATGACCCAATAACCAAAGCCCCACTTTTTAAACATTTTGTAATTAAATGACTCACTACTAATAATATGCTCACGAGACAGGCATATGAAAAATATCAAACAATTTATTTACATGGGGAAGGGCTTGGAACAGAGACTATGGATGCAGAGGTTAAGCTATTTACAGTATTTATATTTGGGTTTGGTATTTGGATTTGGTATTTGGTTTAGATTGGCATGAAATCACAATAATCATTTGACATTTTACCTTTAGGAATCAATCGCAGTGGCCACCCACCAACTTCCGAGACATTTAGATCCCTGATGTTGTTTAAGCTAGCTGCTCTAGAAAGATGACACAGTTATTTAAACCCACATTGGTACCAGTCCCCACACTGTATCAGGACCCCGCAATCCCGTACATTCAACCAGGCTACCCAGTACTAGAGTTCTTAAAGGTGCAGGCCTGTTGTTCGGTGCGGCTGTTGTTAGCCGGCAGGTTGGGGCCCTTAAAGACAGCAAGCAGATTAAACTGTAATTTTACTTTTAACACACATCCTGACTGTAGTGATTCCAGACTTTAACCCTGTTGATTTAGAAGGTTTGGCTCTAGTTGCAGAGCTTAACAACACTTTAAACTATGTACATGTCCCTCCAATAACAGGATTGGTCCCTGTGTACTCACTGTTTAGAATTCCTCATCGGTAAGTCACAATCAGACTGTACAAGGTAGAATTAGGTGCTTTCAGCAGGCGGGCTCTGACTCCGGAAGCTGAGATGCAGGAAAAGGCTTACAGTCAGCCACCCTAAACTGACTGCAGGATCTTACAGCTTTTGCAGATGGAACACCTTAACTTGTTTTGGAAGTGCCCCTCATCTGGGCTGAACTCACTCACTGGAAAGACCATATTGGGCCCGGGGCTGGCACACCTCAACCCCACATCTAGGCTATGCCTCTCAGGGGAAGTGCTATGGCAGCACCCGATGTGGCACACTACCAGGCTGTGTCCCAGGCCAATCTGATGGATGCATTGCATTCAGCACATTTATCAGTTTAGCACACTTATCAAGTTAGCACATTCCTACGCTTGCTCACAGTCCCTTCAACCATGGGCCAGCGTGACTGCCATGGTCCTTTTAGCTTTTACTACAGACTTTCACACATGTGGGTGCTTTCTCCCTAAGGCTAGGGTGGACCTGATTGCTCACAGTCCATACTAGACCAATCCACTTTCATAATGCATTGTACTTTGACTTGGAAGTTCAAATAAGTACTGCAGCTTCTCTCAAGCATGGATCACAAAATCTCAGTCCCTTGTGGCTTTGCTGGCATTAGCAGCTCCAACTGGACATTGAGACATATTAAACAGAGTCCCTCTTGGCTATGCTGGCATTTGCAACTCCAGCTGAGCATTCAAACATATTTATAAAAGTCCCTCTTTGCTGCGCTGGCATTAGCAGCTCCAACTTGGACATAAGGAAGGTTACTGGCATCCCAGGTAGTGTCTGAAGAAATTCCACATGGTCAGGGAACTTCCCTTTCAGCCCTGTAGTACTTTACACAGTCATAAATCAACATTTCACAATTCACTAGACCCGTCTCTGGTCACTAACTTACGTGTCCACCCATCTCATTGGCACTGAGTTAAACACAGGATGCAGATAGACGAACAGGTAATTCTGGCCTTCCTTACCCAAACAGTCCTTTCACTACTTGTACTTGTTAGAAGAAGTATTACTCACTCAGATTAGTTGCAGAATGGCTTTCTTTGCTCTGAGGGATTCAGAATCCATCATGCTGAGGCAGAACGTGCGTGCAGCTCTCTCACAGCTGAAGGTTCAGGTTTTACCCATGTTTTTCCCAAAAACATGGAAGGGCAAATGCCAGCCCTGAAGCACAAATTCTGGCAACCCCAGGCCGGCGACTGTTGCTACTCATAGCCACTTATTTCTCTGGCAGAAGAAGAAAAAAAACTTCACTGTGGAGGGGCTCATGCTGAATTACTAGGCCCATTTTGCTTTGCTGGGGATCCCACTCAAACTCCTCCTCAGCCTGGAGAACACTGTCTTTTATGGAGTGCTTCTCAGGCTCCTGATTAGCTGAGGCTACTTGTGTGTCCCACTTCAATTGGCTGAAACTGCTTGTCAGTTCATAAAATGAATATTCATTAGCCTCACTCAATGCTCAATAGGCTCTCTGTTTTGGTGCCTGAATTAGGTCCCTTCATTTTACCCATAAGCCTTTTGCAATGTCCCAAGATCCTCTGGAAAAAGTCCCACAAATCTCTGACACTGTCCCAGTACTCCTTGCTTGAAATTCTGGCTTTCCAAGTGGCTGGCAATCTGTCTGATCCCAATGGTCACAGACTGGAGCAGCCAGAAATTATTTTACTTTAATTAGGTTCCACTTTGTTTAGTAGCCCCTTTAATGTCCTTGCAGCTGCTGCATTTAGCATACAATTATTTACATTTTTACAGTTGGTAGCAGTCACTGAAACTTGCAGTCCCTAATCACAAACGGACCCGCTCATGAATATTAATGCTCCATACATTAGTATTCATACAACTGGGCTGGAGCTTAGAAGCGCACACAGCGCTCTTTATTTACATTAAGAGGCAGCTCCCCTCCAGCCCAACCAGAATCACTGTCCCCTACCCTGCACCTTACGAGGACCGGGACTACCAGAGGAGCCACTCTGGGATTGCAATTGCAGTCGAGACACAAAGCGCTTTCTTTAGTGCATACATGACCCCCGCCAGTACCGGAGTGCTAAAGCAAACTGCGACAGGTCATGGGCTGTTCAGGGCACCAGAGGACCTGAAGCTGTGATGGAGAGAACAGGGACATATCGGGGAGCCGCAGGCATCGGGAGGCACTCCAGAAAAGGGAACAACACAGGAAAAACAGGCAATAAGTTTAGTGCTCAGTTGGGGGGGTGTTAGAGGTATAAATAGGGTACAAGAGGGAAGCATTTTTCAGAAAAAAAGATGCTCAAGAACAAGGGGTCATGTTATGAAGCTGGAGGGGGGTAGTTTCAGGGGAAATTTGAAAAAGTACTTCTTTACAGAAAGAGTGGTGAATGCCTGGAACAGCCCTTCAGTAGAGGTGGTCAGGGCAAAAACTGTAACGGGATTCAGGAATGTATGGGATAGGCACAAGGGAACCTTAGTGCTCAGAAAAGGGAGAGTAAAGACGGACACCAAGTAGGGTCTGTGGTATTACAGTAGGTACGTACAGTAGGTATGGAAAATGGGCAGATTAGGTGGGCCTAGCGGTCCTTATCAGCTATCAAATTCTATATTTCTATGTTTCTATGTTGTTTACCTGTTTGTTCTGCATTCTGCTATCGCACTTTGTAAGCTGGAATTGTGACTGCATTATGTGGCTTGATGTAATTTTATCATTCTGTAGTCCTTTTCCCCAGCACCTGGAAAAGAGCCTTGGCTCAATGTGCCTTTTCTGGTTACCAATTTTTGAATGAATGAATCAACCAATAAATCAATCAGCAAATTTAAAAAAAGGGTGGAGGTATAAAGAGATGCAGTGGGAATAAGACAGGGAGGTGTATCAAGAAAAACAGAGGGAGGCAGGGAAAGGATGAGGACTGCAAAAGCATAAACTGAGGTAAAAATAACCCAAGGAGTAATTAAGGGGACAAGACATTTTTAGGTGCATAAGTGAAAAGAGAAAGACTGGGGAGGAATTTTGAGGTTAAGAAGGGTAGGTGGGGGTTGTACAGAGGACGAGCAGGAAAAAGCTGATATCCTGAAGAAAAAAATTGCTCACCATAGTAATCTTGTTTCTTCCAGGGGATCATACAGTATGATTAAACTAACACAGTCAGCCTTCAGTGTTGTACTGCCATGGAGAGATGGAATGTATGCAAATGATGGAATCCTAATTGGCTCATGCCAATTTCAAACCGCTGCCCTTAGTAACTGCTGCACTCTGAGTGCTCAGATTCTTCACTCCGCCTGCCAGTTAAGATGCCTTGGAGAGCTCTCCTCAGCTTTCTGATATTACTTGTTTTGGTCAATAAGTACCATTTTTGCTTTATTCTTCTTAAATTGCTGCCATTATAGTTTAGTATACAAGTTATTTGGGTTAGATTTATTAGTTTTTCGGTTCCTCATCTGTTCCGTGGGAAACCGCTGTTTCAGAAGTTTTTATTTATTAAAATTGTCTATAGTTTGCTGTTATTTGCAGCTCCTATTGGGTTCTGTATAGTTGCATAGTTTTATTTGTTTTTTTACCTTATTTGCAGTTTCTTTTCCTGTCAGGGAACCGCTAAGCACTTGGTTCCAGTTTAAATTTAGGGAACTGATCGTTCTTGTTTATATTTGAATCTTTAGGTTCAGGGAATCGATCACTGGTGTAGTAGTGGTTTAAAATTTTGCTAGATGTCAGAGGTTCAAAAACCTAAGAAAAAGACAAGACTCACTGGTTTTAAAAATTGTATAAGTTGTGATCAGATAGTTGCCAAGGCAAACAGGCAGGACCTCTGTATTTTCTACTTAGGAGCTAGTCATATTTTCTCTAACTGCTATCTGTAAGACTTTTTGCCCAAAAACTCTCAAAAAAAGGGCTAAAATATTAGAAGAGATGGTTACTTCTGCAACCTCTTCTGAGGATGTCCTGTCTACCTCCTCTTATAAGAAGGATAAGAACTGGCCAAAAGAATCAGTGGACCCAAAATCCACAGAGAAAACTGGCACTACTAAGACTTAAAAGGCCAGTAGAACAGGCAAGTGAACCAGTTCCCTCTAATAAAAAAAACATAAAGAAAAGCATGTCGCTGCCCACAGAGAACACTAAGGAGCTCTCAGCAGACAAGACACCTATGCCCTCTGCTGAGGACATTGCTAAGACTCTGCAGATTCTGCAGGCTCTACAAGCTAAGGCTCTGCAGGTTCCTGCACCGGTTCCAGGGGGTCAGGAACCCATGTGTGTATAAGACAATTCTGAGAAGGAAGAGGAGGTCCACACTGAATCTGAGGTATCCCCAGAACAGGACTGTGAGTTCAGTGGACCCAGCCCCCGTGGGTTCATGACAGGTCTGGTGGCATAGTGGTGGGATCCAAGAGATATTGGTGGCACAGGCATAGAGGTTGGATTCGAGGCCAGTGTATCAGACTGATAAACTGAAAACAATCCACACACAAGCAGGACAGATTTAAAAAAAAAAATTTGGTTACAGTGAAAAGTTTCCTACCCTGTTATTCTTTTTTTTTTTTTAGTTTAAGTTACTGTAGTAGTAGTAGTTAGGGAAGAAGATGGTATCCAACTACAGCGAATGCAATGCAGACCAGTTAAGGTAGTTGTGTCAAGAAAGAGGGGCCCATTATGAGGGGCGAACCAAAAAGAACCTCATGGAGGCTCTTGTGGCAGCCAATGAGTAAGCTGTTGCCCAGAACTTTGAGTCATGGCCAGTGACTGAAAATGACCAGACCTTGGGTGTGGGGGTGCCAAGGGACATTGCAGTGTCTAGTCCCAGGGAGGAGGACAGTGAGACCAGAGGGAACCCAGATCCACAGCACCAGGGGAGGCCATCACAAAGCTGGAGCTGGAAGGGAACAGGTTGCGTCTGGAGTTGAGGAAACTGGAGACTGCGGAAAGGCAGCAGCAGAGGGAGTTTGAGCAAAGAAAGTTCAAAGCCCAGCAGCCAAGGGACTTCATGCAGAGAAAGTTCAAACTGGAGATGCAGGAAAAGCAGAACCAGAGAGATGCAGAGGAACAGCAGCACCAGAGAGAGTCTGAACTGGAGAGGCTAAGACTCCAACGACCAGCGCCAGAGGAGGCAAGTGGCAGGGTTGAACCTGAAACTCCAGGGATGGGGTATAAATTAAATTCCAATTTAATATCTGAATTTAAACAGGGGGAGGATATGGATGCATTTTTGAATTCATTTGAAAAGGTCTGTATTCAGGCCAAGATAGCAAGGGAGGCCTGGAGCTTTCAGCTATTCCTGTTGCTTACTGGTAAAGGGCATGAGACACTAGGCCAAATGTACAATGATGACAGCAAAATCTGAGAAACTTAAAAATGCTTTACTTAAAAAGTATGAACTAACTCCTGAGGCCTACAGGGTTAAATTCTGAAAAAGCCCTGACATGAGCTTTGAGGAACTCACTACAAAGCAATATCAGTTTTTGAAATGTTGGTGGGATGGGGTGGAAGCAAACTCTGTGGAGAAAATTGAGGAGGTTATGTTACTAGTACAGTTCTTTTGAGCTTGCCCAATGGAGCTGAAAACCTGGCTAGAGGACCATGATCCAAAAACAGTACAGCAGGCTGCTGAGCTCTTGGATCGCTGTGCCAGTGGCAGGCCTGTTCTGAAATAAAGTGGGGAAGCAGGTGCTGCAGAGCAAAAAGGGAAAAGTGCACCTTCAGGGCAGCTAAATTCCTCACCGCCTCTGCAGAAAGGGGGAAGCCCCAAAGTTACCAAAAAAGGATTTTTTGGATAAAAGAAATGATGAATGTTGGTTTTGTAAACAGCCAGGGCATCTTGCTAGACAGTGTCCTAGAAAGGTACAGTGTGGGCAAAGTGTTCCCTGGAAGCAAGTGGGTGCACTGTGTATCCCTGGAAGCATGCCTGTAAACATGAGGGAGGTCATACACCTGGTTACCGTGAATGGGGTGCAGATCCATGGGTTAAGGGACACAGGAGCATCTCTTACCCTGATAAAAGGGGATTTGGTTGGGCCTGAACAACTTAAACCAAATCAGTTTGTAATTGTGAGGGGATTCACTGGGGAGGAGAAAACCCTGCCACTAGCTAGTGTTCTCCTGGATTGGGGTGAGACAGGAGAGAGGGTTCAAAAAGTGGCAGTGGCAGACAACCTCATCCTCGATGTGATAATAGGTAATAATCTACAGCAGGGGTGGTGTGTGCCGTTACCCACAGTCAGACGGCAAAGGCCGCTTGTAATTCCCTGAACCCCACAGAAGCCCCTGTGAAAAAGAATAGGAGTCTGGTTCCCTAGCCTGTGTTTCCTGACATGAAGAGTAGTAAAAGGGAGGTAGGACTTCCCCAAGTAGCCATTCACCAAACTGCTACAGAAGGTTAATCTGAGGAGGGAGGGGTAAAAAATGGTTAGAAAGTTAGGGACGACAGTGACTCTGAATGCCCTGATGCTAGAGCTATGGACCCCAGTTTAGGAATGGAGGGGGACATGTCCCATGCTTTGGGAAAATGTGAAGGTTTTGCCACTGTTCAGAGGACTGACTGTAGTCTGGAGAGGCTGAGGGCTTGTGCAGAATTTGATGGGACACGGGGGGGTGACATGAGACATAGGGTATTTTGGGACGACGGACTGTTGTATACACAGGACATGAGGACAGAGGGAGGGGTGATGGGCAGGCAGCTTGTCATTCCCCAGGGGTATCATTAGTGATTTCTCAAGGTCACTCATGATATCCCCTTGTCTGAACATCTGGGCATCGCTCACACCAAGCAGTGATTGGCCCAAACTTTTTATTGACCCAACTTCACCCAGCAGGTGAAGAAATATTGCAGGTCTTGTCACCAGTGCCAACAGCTAGAGAAGGCAGGTAGTAAAATCAAAGCTGCACTAATTCACTTGCCCACTGTGGAGGAGCCATTCCAGAGGGTAGAAATGGATACTGTGGGACCCTTGAATACCCCAAGCTCCTCCAGGAAAAAATTTATCCTGATGGTGGCAGATTATTCCACCCGATACCCAGAGTGGTCACCCTCTCATCAATTAAGGCAGACAAAAGTGGCAGACACCTTGCTAGGAATTTTCTCCCATGTCGGGTTTCTGCAGGAGGTTATCTCTGATCAAGGGAGTACTGTAACTTCATGTCAACCCTGATGAAGTGTTTGTGGGAGAAGTGTGGGGTAGCGCAGAGACGCACGACACCTTATCACCCACAAGCCAGTGGGCTCATGGAAAGATTAAATGGAACCCTAAAATAAATGCTCCAAGCATTTGAACAGCATGGGAGGGACTGGGAGAAATACCTTCCCCACCAGTTGTTTGCAAACGGGGAGGTGCCCCAAAAGTCGACAGGGTTCTCCCCCTTTGAACTCCTATACAGATGTAGGGTGTGTGGGCCCCTAGATTTGATCTGGGAAGATTGGGAAGGCAAGCACACCACCCAGGGAACTCCCATAGTGGAGTATGTTCTTAAGTTTTGGGAGAAGCTGAAGGGGCTTATGGGGGGGTGGCCCAAAGCAACCTGTCAGCTGCCCAACAGAAGCAAAACATCTGGTATGACTGTGGAGCCAGAGCTTGCTCATATAGCGCAGGTCAGGAAGTAATGGTCCTAATTCCACTCCAGAAGGACAAGCTGCAGGCTGAGTGGGCCGGACCATACAAGGTAGTCTGACAGGTCAATGACATGAACTATATTGTGGAACTGCCTGACAGGAGACATACCCACAGGATGTACCATGTCAATATGATGAAGTCCTATGCAAATAGGGCCAACATGGAGTTTGTAGTCCTGGGGCTTGGACAGACGAGGAAGACCCCTCCTGGACTTGCTAGAGGAAAGCAAGTGGGAGTTATCTGTGGAGGCAATCAAGCTGTCACCCCAGTTGACTCTGGAACAGACACAGGAAGTGAAGGAGGTTTTAGAGGACTTTGCCCCTTTGTTTACGGTCAAGCCTGGATGAACCCCCTGAGCAACACATGACATAGACACAGGGACGCAAGCACCAATACGATGGACTGCCCACTGGGTGTCTGAAGCCATCCTAAAGGACATTAGGAGGGAAGAGGAGGAAATGATGGATTTGATGTAATCCAGAAATTCTACAGTCCCTGGGCCTCACCCACAGTCCTAGTCCCCAAGCCGGATAGCTCTACTTGCTTTTGTGTGGACTATCATGGACTCAGTGCAGTCACAAAGTCTGATGCCCACCCAATGCCACACATGGATGAACTACTGTATAAGAGAATTAATTCACTGCCCTTAAATTTCACTGTTTTGTTTGCTCTGGCATTTTCTCGGCAGTTTGATTTAGCAGAGGCACAAGAACAAGCTAACTTGTCAATTGCAGTATATATTTTCACTGAAATGTAATTTTCACTGGATTTTCAAAAAAGTGAATATAGCAAAAATGTTATTCCAGTGAAAATAATGTCTTGTACAGTATTAGACAAACTGGGAGGGGTGACATACCTTACAACTGACTTAACAAAAGGATACTGAAAGATAGAGTTAACTGCCAGAGACAGAGAATGGTCAGCCTTCATCACTCCAATAGGATTATTCGAATTCCAGGTAATGGCTTTTGGAATGAAGAACGCCCCTGCCACATTCCAAAGGTTGGTCAACCAGGTGTTACATGGTATGGAAGAGTATGCAGTGGCTTATCTGCATGATATTGCCATCTTCAGAACCAGCTGGAAGGAACATCTGTCCCATCTGAAGGAAGTGCTGGGCAGGATACAGGCAGCAGGGCTCACTGTCAAGTCTGAAAAATGCCTGGTGGATATGGCAGAGGTGGCATATCTAGGCCATGTAGTGAGGCAGGGGGAAGCTTTGTCCTAATCAACCAAAGATTGAAGCAATAGAGGTGTGGCCCATGCCTGAAACCCATAAGGAGGTTAGGAGCTTTCTAGGGACCACAGGGTACTACTGAAAGTTTGTGCCCAATTACAGTACCCTCACAGTTCCCCTATCTGGCTTGCTAAAGAAAAAACAGCCTAAAAAGGTAAACAGGGGAGCCAGTCTGTGAACGAGCCTTTACACAGCTAAAAGAGGCACTGTGCAGTGCCCCTGTGTTAGCCAGTCCAGATTACACTAGGCAGTTTGTAGTACAAATGGATGCCTTGGATGTGGGGATTGGAGCAGTCATCTAATCAGGGAAAAGACCACCCAATAGTGTACCTGAGCAATAAATTACTTCCGTGGGAGCAAGCATATTGCACGGTTGAACAGGAATGCCTTGCACTGGTATGGACCCTGAAGAAATTAGAGCTGTACAGGGTTTTATTTAACTCCAAAATTTGATTAGTGTTTTGCTCATAAAAGTTCTAAAACATTGTAAAAATGCATAGCACTTGCCTCACTGTGTTTAACAAACATAACACTTCTGGAAAACATATATAAATGCTTTCTGTACAGTTAGTATTGTCCCAAGAAAAAAACTGCTAATCAATTATTTAAAACCCTGCCGTACATCTATGGAAAGTGCTTCGAGGTACAGACTGATCACAACCCTCTAGTGTGGTTAAATCAGATGGGCAAAACAAATGGATGGCTCCTTAGATGGGAGTATTGCTCTGCAGGCCTATGACATGACAATTATGCACAGGGCTGGGTTGGCCAATGCAAACGCAGATGGCCTATCTCACCAGTTAGAACTGTAGCAGAATTGTAGGATCTCTGCCATACAATAGGGGTGTGTTCCCAAAAATTCAATATTACAAGGGAGGGATGTGGCGATTTGGCCACTGTAGTCATAGTTCAGACATACTGCTGTCATTTTTCTCTAAAAGTTTTAGGTTTAAATTCCCAAAAAGGCCAGGATATCAGGTTTGCCAAAAGAATGCCTAGTGTTACTGAAAAGGTCACATAGGAAGGGAGGATGTGTATTCAAGCATCTCTGAAAGGCGAGCGTAACAGGAACCTTAAATTACATTTCAAAGGGGGATTTCCTGATGAGCTGATCAAAAGGGAGAAAGGTGTTATAAATTGTCAGGAGCTAGAAAACATCTCCTATAGTCATAAACTTTTCCACTTGAAAGCAAATTACTTTGAAAAACAGGATCTGGGAAAACATGCATTCTGGAAGTCTACTTTAAATTCTCTTCAGTGTCATAATTCATTTACATTTTATTAAGTGGCAGGAAGAACATTGGAGATCAAAAGGCTCAGTCAGGATGTTGGGACTATAGGAAATATAAATAATTAATAATGTTCATTCCCATGCAACTTGGAAAGAGCAAGAGATATCCCTGCTGGCCTAAAGATAAGGCCACTAGCTAATTTGAAGAACAGTTTACTGACTAAAGGACCGGGGTTATATAAGGCCCTTCAAAACAGAAACTCGTGGCATTTTGCAGGAGACACATTTCCTGACACACAGAACAAGACTGCCACACACTCACACTGGAGAACAGTGGCTACAAGAGAACTGGGACTTGGAAGCTTTTGCAGACTTAATTTATTTTCTAGATTTTGATTTCTCTGCAGACAAGGTAGACATTAGACGGTTGACTTTTACAGTGCGTTTGTATGTATGTTAATCCAACTTTTGTTAGTTATCCTGTAACCAAATTTCAGAATCTTTTGTTTGTAAGTTTGTATGATAACTATTTAGTAAATAGTAAAAGCACTTGCTTTTAAAACATTGCCTGGAAGAGATTTTATTGTGTGTGTGAATGTGGGAACATTTATTAAATCTGTGACAAACCTGTTTATTGCTAAAGGTGCTACCATAGCTACCAAAGACTAAAATCCTGGACAGGAATCTGGGGGCCAGGTAGCGGAAATACATAGGGGTCTGGAGGGGGAAACTAGGTCACTGCACCACCTGCGGGAGAAGATACAATCAGGGTTATGAGGACAGCCATGAAGAGCTCGTAACGCCTGGGTCTTCCCACCAGCACAGCATCCAAGGAGGGTTCTTACCTGGCTACAGACACAAGACTGTATTTTACCCTTACCCAAATTAGCAAGGAAGCCCTGGGCCCTCGTGGCGAGTTGTCATCTGTGAACTCAACGAGCACTCTAGGAGGACACGGGGAGGGTATTCCTGTTCCCCCCATCATGGATTGCACTTAGGGGTGGTCACTGTGAGCTCTGTGGGCCAGGTCCCCCCAGGAGTGGGTTTGTGACAAATAAATACCTCACGGGGACAAATAAGGTACAGGAGGTTAGCATTTTTCAGAGGAAAAGATGTACAAAAACATGGGAACATGCAATGAAGCTGGAAGAGGGCAAATTCAAAAGAGATGTGAGGAAGTACTTAATTGCTCAAAAGAGTGGTGGATGCCTAGAACAGTCTTCCAGACGAGGTTGTGGTGCAAAAACAGTGGTGGACTTCAAACATGCATGGGATAGGCACAAGGCAATCTTAGTGTTAAGTGCTGTGGGGGGGTGGAGACAATGTAGTGTCTGTGGTAACAACATAGGCAGGGAAAAAAAATTGCAGACTGTGTGGGCCAAGTGGTCCTCATCTGCTCTCAAATTATATGTTTCTGTTTCCCAGCCACTCTTGAAACCATTTATGGTCTTGGCATCCACGACCTCCTCTGTTAGACTGCTCCACAGCTCTACCACACTTTCTGTAAAACAGAACTTCTTCACATCCCTCTAAAATTATTTATGTATTGAAATGTATTTAATCCAGGCAGGCAAGCAGAGATAAATGCACATCTCATTTCCATTTGCAACCAGGGGGAAGGGAGTACTGGTAACAGGAAATAATAATATGAAACCAATATAAATCAGTTACAATCAGTTCGGTATATGATAAACAGCTATGATTTTAATACATATTGTACCCAAAGGGCTTCACGAGCAATGGGTGAGAAGGATACTGCAGTGACTGTAAACATGTAGTGGCAGCCATTTCACTCATCAACACCCAAACAAAGCTGTGGATAATTGTCTGAGCCAATTTTAGGAGTAGGGAATGTTGACCAGTACACCACATAAAATACACTGCCTTTAATAAAAGTCTCTTGGACGCGGTGTTACTTTATTTATTTTAGTTAGTTATTTATGTAGTAATTTATTTATTTGTTTGGAAACTGGTGACAGGAAAAGGCATACTGAGCCGAGGCGCATTTCCAGGTGCAAGCCAGGGAAGGGAATAGGGATACAAAATACATATCACAGACAGTTCACAGTTACTATAAACAGCAATCAGAGAACACAAACTAATTACAGGAGTAAGTACAAAATAAGCAATCAAGGTAAAAGCAACAAAATAAGGCATATTAGTCAGCCCTACACTGGGGTAGAAGGCAAATGTTAAGGGAACAGTCAAGTAAAGGTAAAACAGGAGCAGGAGTTTCAGCTGATACCTGAGGGAGCCAGGGGAGGCAGTGAAACTCAGTGAAGAGGGTAGTTAGTTCCACAGTGATGGGCGACAAAGGGAAAAGGCTGACTGCCCAGCAGAGGAGCAGGGATGAGGAATGGTGAAGGTGCCACGATCCCTACAGCAGAGGCAGCAGGCGGCAGAAGGGATGAGGGAAAGGAGTGACAAGAGGGATGGGACTCAAACCAGTATTTGGATATGAATGAGGCATAGTGGATCTAGTAATGAGAGGGTAGAGGGAGAATGGCTAAAGAGGAATAAAAAACCAAGGCCTCAGACAGGAGCAGGGACATACTGGACTCCCTGCAAGGGTCATGCCTCAGGCAACTAGTGCTAGAACCTACCCGGGAGGGTGCCATTTTGGACCTGGTACTCACCAATCTGGATAGAGTTGCAGATGTCATGATGGATGAACACCTGGGGTCTGGTTATCATCACACAATGTGGTTCAGTATGAGGACAGCGTTATAGTCAAGCCACACGGAAGTGAGGGCCCTGGACTTCAGGAGGGCAGACTTTGCAAAATTGGGGGTATGTCTCAGAAAAGACCTAGCAGGGAGGGAGGGAGGACCAAGGGGGGGCTGAGGAACAGTTGGCCCATCTAAAAGGAGCCATAGTGGAGGCAACAAACCTTTGCATTAGGCAAATAAACAAAAGCAAGAGAAAAAGAAAACCACTGTGGTTCTCAAAGGAGGTAGCCAGGAAGGTAAGAGCAAACAAATTGGCTTTCAGGAAGTATAAGGAAACAGAAGGAGTAGGACAGGGTAGTGTATCTGGATAAGCAGAGGGAGGTGGGGAAGGCGGTCAGGAGCACAATGGCACAAACGGAAGAAAAATAGCCGAGGCAATAAAGAATGGGGACAAGACTTTTTATAGGTATGTTAGTGACAGGAGGAAGATAAGGGTTGGGATTGTAAAAATTAAGGGGGAAGAAAGGAAGTATGCAGAAGGGGACTTGGAAAGGCAACACTCTTGAACAAATATTTTTGTTCAGTATTCACAGAAGAGGGTGAAGGTGAGGGACCACAATTAAGTGGCAAGAACAGTATAGGGAGGGAGGTGGACACCAGTCCATTTACTACAGAGAGAGAGAGTCCTAAAGGAACTCGCAAAACTGAAACTGAACAAGGCAATGGGACCAGATAGGATCCTAGAATATTAAAGGAGCTTAGGGAGGTGCTGGCAGCAGCACTGGCAGCCCTGTTTCAAAGAATTGCTGGAAACAAGAGTGGTTCCAGAGGACTGGAGGAGAGCAGATATGGTCCTTTTACACAAAAGTGGGAGCAGGGAGGAGGCTGGAAACGATAGACCTGTCAGTTTGATCTCAATGGTAAGGAAAATAATGGAATCTCTGCTAAAAGAAAGGTGTGCAGAACTTCTCGAATCCAGCGAAGCACAGGATCCGAGGCAGCATGGATTCATAGCGTGAAGGTCATGTCAAACAAATCTGATCAATTTCTTTGACTGAGTGACCAAGGAAGTGGATCGGGGGGTGGTGGATGTGGCCTACCAGAATTTCAGCAAGGCCTTCGACACTGTTCCACATAAGAGGCTTGTAAACAAGCAAGCCTGCCGGAACTGGGTCCCAAGGTGGTAAACTGGGTTAGAAACTGGTTAAGTGATAGAACACAGAGGGTGATGGTAAATGGAGTTCAGTCTGAGGAAAGGAAGGTGACCAGTGCAATGCCACAGGGATCAGTTCTGGGGCCAGTCCTATTTCACACTTTGGAGGGGCTGGAAGGAAAGGTATGCCTCTTTGCAGGTGACACTAAGATCTGCAACAGGGAGGGGTGGAAAGAATGAGGAGGGACATAGGTAAAGTAGAGGACTAGTCAAGAGTGAGGCAGCTAAGATTCAATGCAAAGAAGTACAAAATTGTACATTTGGGGCTCAGGAACCTAAGGGAGGCTTACATGTTGGGGGGGATATTGACGGTCACCAAACAGGAAAGGGGTCTGGGGGGTAATCATATCAGATGATCTAAAGGTGTCTAAACAATGTGCCAAGGCTGTGGGGAGAGCCAGTGGGGTACTGGGGTGCACAGGGACAGTTATCACCAGCAGAAGAAAAGAGGTGGTGATGCCACCGTACAGATCATTGGTGAGGCCTCATTTGGAGTGCTGTGTCCAGTTCTAGAGGCCACGTCTATGTAACGACATAGACAGGGTGGAGGCATTTCAAGGAGGCATTTCAAGGAGGCAGTATAGCGTGGTGGTCTAAGGCTCTGAGCTGCAAATTTGGTGACTTCCAGCAGACCAGACCTGGGTTTGAATCCCACAGCTTCCACTTGCATACTCTGTGACCCTAAGCAAGTCACTTAACCTCCTTGTGCTCCCAGGTCACTCCTGTAAAAAAGCTTTCAGCTTAGTGTGCTATACCTGGTTAAACAAACAAATAAATAATAATAATAAATAATTTCAAAGAAGGGCAACAAAGATGCTGCAGGGCCTGCTTCAAAAATTGCATGAGGAGAGACTGGGAGATCTCAATATGTATGCCCTAGAGGAGAGGAGAGGAGAAACGGGAGATATGATAGAAACTTTCAAATATCTAAAGAGTGTAAATAGGGTACTGGATGGTAACATCTTTCAGAAAAGGAGATGTTCAGGAATGAGGGGGAAATGACATGAGGTTGGAAATGGGTAGACTAAGGGGTAATGTGAGGAAGTATTTCTTCATGGAAAAGGCGATGGATACATGGAATAGACTCCCAGCAGAGGTGGTGGAGGCAAACACTGTGGGGGACTTAAAAAATGCATGGGACGGGCATACGGAAACCCTAGTGATAGGAATGAGAAGGTAAAGTTGGAGATCAAGTAGGGTCTGCGACTTTTGCAGCAGGTAGGGAAATGTCCTTATCTGCTGTCAATTTTTTTTTTCTGTTTCCTCAGACTGCTTTGTATTAACAGTTACTTACTGTATGTTTTATTCTCATTTGCAATTTTATTTTGCAAAATGTTACTGTTTTTCCTTTTGTTCTTTTTCTTTATGTGACTGTCCCCTGAGCAGTTGAGCAATTGTTCTTTCCTTTTATTTAACTCTAAAACCAAAGCATCTATCTCCTTTAACTCCTGTGCAATTTTTTATGTAAACGTTTTAATACTTTTCTTCTTTTCAACAATTTGATATGATAGTTTATTATCAATAAATGGAGTTGGTGGAGGAACTTCAGCTACATCTCTCCTTATATAATTTGCCACATCAACTCCATTAACAATGTTTGCAACAAATAAATTATTAAATGAATGTAACAAAACCACCAGATCCTTAAGATGAGAGTTACCAGATTGAACATCCTTTTTAATTTCTCCCGGTTTAGTAATGACCGCACATACTAGTGGATCCTTAGTTAATTTATCATCATTATTCAAGTTTTTTTTTGTTTGTTTGAGGGTACAAATAAAATTTTTTGATGTAAGGTGAAATGAACAAGTCAAAATTTCTTAACTAAGATTTATGTAGTTTTTTCAGCAGTCCGCTCCTCATTAACATCATTATACTTCTCCTCAACTACATTATAACTGTGATTTACAAATTACCACATCACTATCAGGACCATTGTCACTTTCCCCATTACTTGTTGCCTGATCCTGTTTAGTCATTTCTGGGCCTAAAAACTCTAATCTCCAGTGTTCTGGCCCCATTATACCCTCAAGACCTATACATGGAACCTCTACAGGGTTTTCTACTTGTAGTACTATTTATGGCCCTTCTAGATCTTTTATTTCTTTAAGTAATGGATTTAGTATCACAATAATAGAAGAGAGGGGATTTTCAGGTTAAAATTCTTTTAACCACCTTTTTGTTACTCCTTAATTCCCACTGATGACAATGGGCTTGGTTGTATTGATTATTAAGATATTGAAAGTAATTAGCTATCTTTTTTGTCCCTGGTGCAGGAGGTGCATTGCTTGGCTTTGCTTCTGTCTTTTTTTAAAATATGTTGTTCATTAGCTGCCACATTTGCCGTTGTCCGAGCATCCTTTCTAACAGTAATGTTTAAAACAAATAGCAGATAAATAAAGATATAATTTACTAAGAGAAATATAATTTACCAAATAAATACTATTGCAGTTATAAAACTAATCGGTTCTTCCAGAGTTATATCTTTCAAGACAGATAAAAGTTCTTGTGCAATCTGACAACCATATAAAGAAAAGCAGTCTATTGTCACATGAGTGGTTGCTTGTAAACGTTGCTTGTTGTTGCAGCTTGAGGTGAGGTACCATAGTCCTTCAATATTTTGTTAATACTATTCAACCCATTTACATCACAGCAGGTATAGCAGGTGGGAACATTTTGCAATCCTGTCCACCCAAAATATGAGATATAACATCATGTAGTCCTAAAAGTTTCAAACAAAATATAGACATAAAACAATATGTGCAGATGAAACACAGAAAAAATACACAGTGAAAACACCCTTTAATAATAACTGAAGTCCTAACTTAAAAAATTGCACTCTAAAATCCTTTAATAATAAGTGAAGTCCTAATTAAAAAAAAATGCACCCTAAAATTAATTAAATCTGTGCAAAAATGGTTCACTATTTTTGGTTAAAATTTTAAACTAAATTACTACACCTTCAGTAATCTAATCGCAAGTTATATTACAGTGACTGCTTAAACTCTGTACTTACATCCTTCAGCTTTGAAGCTCAAAAAAAGTAAACAAAATGCACAGAGAAAATCAGGTTCTCCATTTTCAAACAGCTTTCTGCTGTACTGCTTCCCAGACTTCTCTTGTTAAACAGATTTTTTCACTACCACACTCAGAAGGCTAAAAAGGTTAAAGACTACTAGCCCTATAATTGATGCTGCTACTGTGCTAATAACTGATCAGACAAGTGACTTTAGCATCTCACTCCAGCAAAATATATAGAATAGTGTATGGTAGCCCATACACAACAATGCTATTCTTACACCTAGTGTTTACCATGACAACAAAGACCTTGACAGCAAAGCTCGAGAGGTCCCTTTTGTCATCATGGTAACCACGAGGTTAAGAAAAGCGTTGTGTATTTGGGATACCAGACCTATTTTATATAGTGTATGGTAGAAAAAAAGCAGAAATGGCTTACTTTTGTGTCTGTTCGCATGAGTGTTTACACTCCGCCACCCGCACTTCACCATCGGCCAGCTCACGCGTGCAACACTTTTAACTGCCCACTGTCAAATGAGTAGTGCTGATGGGGTCACTAGCATTGTGCCGACTCTACTAACGCAGAATGAAAAGTCATTGGTAGAGACGTCAGAACTGCAGATCAACTTTTTCGAGTCTATGAATCTCCATACACACAAGAGTGTTCCACCATACACTATAATGCTGTCTTGCTGCCTTGGTTGTCTGTATCTGTCCTGCTTGATAATCACAGCAAATCTGAGCATTTCCACTGCTCAACTGCTTTTACAGCTACTCATGGTGACATCAGTGATGCACCTCAAGTATCAGGTGGTGCCAAATTTAAAAGAAAACATAAAACCTATAACAATAATCTCTTTTAAAACATTCTAGTTAACAAACTTCCAGTTTCAAAAACAACCTGTGTGCACGGTAGAGAAAACATAACTTGAGGTCAACACACAGTGATTTATCTGTATTGTTTTTAAAGTGGTGTGAATCCCTGCAACTCTAAATATGCCATTCCTGTTAGAGTACATAAAAGGTACACTAAAGCAATAAGTAAAAAAAAAAATGTTCAACTCTTCCCTGAGTTTAAACAGTTTAGCAGTCTGCAACGTGACACTGCAGTGTGCTCTTATGAATAATTCAGTGTTCACTAGTTACATTCATGGTCAATGCAGAACCTGCTAGAGATTATAAAAATCAAAAAATATTTGAGACTGTGAGTGGGATATTCAGAAGGGTCACGCATGGTGCAACACAGTTGCGCCATGCGAAACCCACTGATGCGCCCCGGCATGATATTCAAAAGGGGAAAGTGCATGGCACAAATCCCGATGCACCGGGGCACATCAGTAATGTATGTGGCACAAGTGGGTGGGTTGTGCCCATGCATACTCCGCACATACCAATATACAGTCCGGGATGTGTTGAGCAGATGCAGGAGCAACCCCTACCTGCGCAGCACACAGTTAAGCCAAAAAAAAAGAACAGGAGCAACAGCTTGCCACCTACAGGTGAGCTGCCATATTGCAGGGCGCAACACGGCAGCTGCCAGCTGTGGGTGGCCTCCCGTGCTTTGGCGGCACCATCCTCTGTGGTAACGTCCCCCCATGCCCGATCGCAGGCATAAGTATTAAATAAAACGTCCAATATCCCTGGTGGTCCAGTGGACCACTTCCAGCCCGATCGCGGGCATATGTATTAAAGTACAATGTCCAATGTCCCTGGTGGTTCAGTGGACCACCTCCAGCCTGATCACGGGCATATGTATTAAAACACAATGTCCAATATCCCTGGTGGTCCAGTGGACCATGTCCAGCCCAATTGCGGGCATTAGTATTAAATAACATGTCCAAACCATTTCTGGTGGTCAGCATACCCTTCCACCTGGCCCTGGCTCACCACCCGCCCCCGGTCAGTGGAGTGTGGCAGCTCCCGCTGCAAGCGCCGCCAACTGCCTGCAGCATTATGGCTTGTAGCGTCACTGGCCGACAGTGAGGCCAATGGGCATGTTATACCGTCATACAACAGTCCAGATATGCGAATGAAGCTGTCACATATCCGGACTGTGGTACGGTGTGGTCTGCACGCCCATTGTCCCATGCTGTGGACCAATGGGCATACAGCCGTACTGTATGCAGGCAGTCAGTGGGCAGCTGGGTGGCTTGTGGGTGGGGAGCTGCCACCTGTCACTGACTGGGGAGGGAGCAAGGTGGTGGGGCTCAGTGGGCAGGTGGGGAGGGGGGTACAGCTGGACCACCAGGGATATTGGATGGTTTATATTAATACATATGCCCGCGATCGGGCTGGAAGCATTGCCAGTGGGGGCAGGGGGCATTGGTCCCTGATGGCTGCTGCTTAGCAGGGTGCCAAGCACAGGTCGCCGGGGATCAGCACACCTTCATGCAAATGGGTCCATAATGACATGCGAATGGCCCCATTTTCACCTTGCATGCATTATGACCCCATTTGCATGTCCACCACTGAATATAGCAGTTGCTGCGCCTAGCGCAATGGCACTTGTGCTAGCGCATCCCCTTGCTCTTCTCTGGCCACTTGTACTGGCGCAGTGCCACTGCGCCATGTGCAATGTAGGTAGCCACAGTGCCATTTTCAACGGTGCTGAGCCACGGTGCAGCACTGTTGAATATCACCCAGTCCACGCCCTGGTGCATCCCAGTTTCGCTGCACCTGGCTTGCGCCCCTGCCAGGCGTAGTTCTGAATATCTCACCCTGTGAGTCTTACATTCACACAGTACATGCTGATTTCTTATTTTAGCGATGTTCCACTGAAAAACTGTTCTCAACTTCACTTGTCTGACCAGACCTGCTCTTTCAGCTCTGTTCATATGTTCTGCTTCTCTGCCTGAATCTTTGGCCTGGATGCCCCTGTTGTCACAAAAAAGCTAGATTTCAAAGCTCCATTGCTCTGGTTCTCTGGTACTCTGACACTCCAATATTCTGACACTCCACCACATGCTCTTCTTCACCTCCCCACTCTCCGTTTGTGGGATACTCGATCTCAGAATCCCAGACAAGGTCCTGCTCCAGGATACTTTTTTTTCAAGTGTATGTGTTTTTTCTAATTAAATATTTAAATAGCTCTTCTTTATAATTATTACTGAAGAACAGAAAAATATTTGCATGCAGGGACAAGCTGGCAAGGGTCCAAGGAAAAACACAATAGTCTCCACTATGAGACAACTTGGCAATTGGCATCTGGTCTGAGGAACAGCCACACTGATCCCTCTGGTGAACAGTTATGCTCCTCCTGGAGGTAAATGGTAACCTAGAAAGCATAGTCTGAATACCCTTCATATGGTACTTATGGATGGTGGTTGAACCATCAGAATGACCCTTTAATTGAGGGTCAAGCTCCCCAGAGGTGTCTTCTGAGTACAAGACCCCATCTGTGCCATGACCAGTGCTCAGAAGTTTGTGAAGTGTTTGGTGTAACGCAAGCATTGCCCTGCCTACAGCTGGTTGGAAGTTTGCCTAAAACATCTGTTATGAAAGTTGTCTTGGTTGTCCCAGTGGCAGATACCATTATGAGTTCCTGTACAGGGCTCTTTCTGCTTAATAATATGTGAAGATGGAAGATAAAAATGCACCGCATTGCCCGGTAGCCATCGTAGACATACTGTAGGTGATGGAATCTATGGGTGTAGGGGTGAGAGCTGCAAACCCCCACTTTTGCCCATGAGCATTCAAGGTGTGCCTTTACTGCCTCCAAGGTCAGGAGAGAAGTAGTAGTTGTCTTCTTTGTAATTTTTTTGTGTGCAGCCTGTCACAACCCCACTCAGTAAGGTCAACCCTCTACTCCTAAAGTGTCAACCTCTGAGTATAATATTGTGAACAGTTAACAGAACAGGGTAACCCTCCTGTCTGTTTTGTGGGTTCAAGTCCCCTTTTGTCACAAGTTCTGGAGGGATTCAAACTGTTAACCTCTGCTAGCGTACCCAATTGTTAGGCTCAGATAATCTGCTCTATGGGCAAATGTCAGATATCTTTTGCCACGGGCACCCAACCAGGTATTACAAAATGAACCCTTAAAACTCTATGCAAGACCTCAGAGAACTCTTACCTGTTTCCCAATTTGGTATCCCAATAAGCTTATGCACAGTGTCAACTTTAACCATCTAAGCTTCACTTATAAAAAAAAAAAAGAAGTTTCAAGGCACACCAGGCAGTTCCTGTTTTTTAAAACATATATCTTTACTTTAAAATAGATAAAAATAGGTAAACAGTAAATACAGAACGAAATATCCCAATGCATACAATCTTAAAAACAAAACAGGTTTAAAAGTGTAAAACTCCTACCAACTATTAGACTTATTTATCTAAGGTATTTCTTATAATCTTTCAGTGCTCTTAGATGTTCCTTCTCTCAGTCCAAGTATATGAATGTCTCTGTAAAGGTCAGCTACAGCATACTTAAAAACAGTCTTGAGCCGGCCTTCTCTCTGAGGTCACCTAGCTCCTCCTCGGTGTATTAAAATTTATATTTACAGCACAGGATGTCCTAATAAGGTATTTTAAAAATAGGTGACATCAGCGAACCTCCTCTCTTCATATGACTTCCCAATCTAGTCTGTGATCTGCTAGCATCTACTTTCATCCAGGAGCAGTTCCCTGCTTCACAAAGACATGAAAGACTCTTTGGTGAATTAACTGGCTTCCTCTGAAGATGCCCAAACAAATGCACATGCCAATTCCTTATGACACCAAGTGCCATCAAATGACTTTTCCTGAGGAGACGCCCAAACAAAAGCACATGCCCCTTCCTTATGACACCAAGTGCAATTAAAGGATTTTCCTGAGGGCATTATAAAATACATAGTTTAGCTACTGACTTCAAAGCAACTGACAAGTTAATTGCATTCCAGATATCTGTAGTTTAATCTACGTCCTGTCCTTTGAAATTATACCTGGGGGTTGATGTGCCATTTCAGCAAGACAGTATTTTCTCCTGACAGACAATCCCACTACATGTTTCAGATTGCAAAAATCGTAGTGTAATCAGAACCAGCTGTCCAAGTGTCACTGTCCTCCCCACCTAGACTGAATTTGGGGGCTCTATTCCCTGCATGGGATGAGTTTCCCAAATCAGTTCACTCCTCGTAGACACAAGACAGCCCATCTGAGTTCTGATACTTGGCTCCGGCCCTATGTATGATTGTCATGTCATACCCTTGTGAAGTATGACTCCATCTCAGTAATCTCCCATTATTTCTGCCCATCTGCGTCAGCCAAACCAGGGGGTTGTGGTCAGTCTGTACCACAAAATGCTGCCCATATAAGTATGGCTCTAATTTCTTTAGGGCCCACACTATGGCAAGACACTCTTTCTCCACAGTAGAGTATGCTTGCTCCCTGGGAAGTAACTTCTTACTCAGATACACTATAGGGAGATCATTTCCTTGGTTGGTTGTCTGACTCAGTACTGCCCCAATACCCACTACTGAGGCATCAGTCTGAACTATAAAGGGTTTTCTATAATCAGGAATTGTCAATACAAGAGCACTGCACAGTGCTTCCTTCAGACTGGTAAAGGCTATCTCACAGTCTGGTTCACAGGTAATTTTCTTTGGCATCCTTTTCTTTACCAGGTCAGATAGAGGAGCAGCCTGAGCACTGTAATTGGGTACACATTTCCTATAGTACCCTGCTGTCCCTAGAAAACTCCTGACCTGCTTCTGAATTTCTGGTCTGGGCCATGCCTGGATTATCTCTATCTTTATTTGGTTAGGGCGGAGCTGTCCCCGGCCTACTAAATGCCCAAGGTATGCCACTTCCCCCATGGCCACCTGTCACGTCTCGGCTTTGACATTGAGCCCGGCCCTTTGTATCCTGCCCATCACTTCCCTAAGATGGGACAGGTGTTCCTCCCAGCTGGTACTAAAGATGGCAATGTCATCCAGTTACACCATGGCGTACTCCTCAGCACCATTTAACACCTGGTTTACCAACCTTTGGAAAGTGGCCGGGGCATTCTTCATTCCGAAAGGCATTACTTTAAACTCAAATAAGCCTATCGGAGTGATGAAGGCTGACCTCTCCCTAGCTCTGTCTGTCAACTCTACCTGCCAATACCCTTGGTCATGTCAATAGTTGTAAGGTAGGTTACCCCCACAACTTGTCCAAGAGTTCATCCGTCCGGGTCATCGGGTGAGCATCTGACTTCATGACTGCATTCAGTCTACGATAGTCTACACAGAAAGGATTAGAGTCATCTGGCTTGGGTAGAAGGACTACAGGTGAGGCCCAGGGGCTGTGGGATCTCTGGATTACCCCTAAATCCAGTATCTCTTCCACTTCCCTCCTAATGTCCTTTTGGACAGCCTCTGACACCCGCTATACTGTCCGCCGTATGGGCGTCTGTGTCCTTGTCTCCACATCGTGTGTCACTAAGGGGGTTAGTCCAGGCTTGGTGTTAAACAGTCTGCTAGAACCTCCCTTACTTCCTGGATCTCATCCAGAGCCAGCTGGGGAGACAACTTTACTGCCTCCACAGAGGACTCCCACTTGCTTTCTTCCAGCAAGTCCAAAAGGAGGTCTTCTTCATCCGTCCCCTCCCCAGGACTACACACTGCAAACACCATATCAGCCCTATTAGCATATGGCTCCATCATGTTGATATGGTATATCCTTTATGTCTGTCTTTGATCAGGTAACTCTACGATATAGTTCATGTCATTTACCTTCCTAACCACTTTGTATGGTCCTGCCTACTCAGCCTGCAGCTTGTCTTTCCGGACCGGAATAAGGACCATGACTTCCTGACCCACCATGTACGAGTGAGCTCTGGCTCTACAGTCATACCACATGTTTTGTCTCTGTTCAGCAGCTGCCAGGTTGCTCTGGGCTGTTCCCATAAGCTCCTTCAGCCTCTCCCTAAACCTAAGGATGTAATCCACTATGGGAGTTCCCTGGGTGGCATGCTTGCCTTCGCAGTCCTCCCGGATCAGGTCTCGGGGCCCACGTTCCCAGCATCCATATAACAGTTCGAAGGGGGAAAATCCTGTAGACTCTTGGGGCACCTCCCTGTATGCAAACAACAGGTGGGGAAGGTATTTCTCCCAGTCCCTCCCATGCTGTTCAGCAAATGTTCGGAGCATTGACTTTAGGGTACCATTGAATCTTTCCATAAGCCCATTGGCTTGTGGGTGATACGGTGTCATGCATCTCTGCACCACCCCACACTTCTCCCACAAACATTTCATCAGGTCCAACATGAAGGAACCACCCTCAATCAGTTATAACCTCCTGTGGAAACCCAACATGGAAGAAAATCCCAAGTAAGGCATCTGCCACTTTGTCTGTCCTCAGTGAAGACAGGGTAACTGCCTCTGGGTACAGGGTGGCATAATCCACCACAGTCAGGATGAATCTCTTCCCTGAGGAGCTGGGGGTATTTAAAGGCCCCGCAATATCCATTCCCACTCTCTGGAATGGCTCCTCCACTATGGGCAATGGAATCAGGGCGGCTTGGGTTTTCTTACCCATCTTTCCTATTTCTTGGCACTGGTGACAAGACCTGGAATACTCCTTCACCTGTTGGGTGAAGTTAGGCCAATAGAAATTCTGGGCCAACCGCTGCATAGTGCGCACGATTCCCAGATGACCAGACAATGGAATATCATGTGCAATCTTGAGCAACTGCTCACGATACCCCTGGGGAATGACAAGCTGTCTGCCAAGCATCCCTCCCTCTGTCTGCACAGCCTAAGTATATACAAGTCCATTTTCTCAATAAATCTTATGCTTGCCATCACCTCCCTGTGGTCCATCAGAGTCTGCCCAAACCCTCAGCTTCTCTAGATTAAGGTCACTTCTCTGAGCAGCTGCAAACCCCTCACACATTCCCAAGGCATAGGGACAGGTCCCCTTCAGTTGCTAAACTAGGGTCCCTAGCACTAGTGTCAGGGAACTCAGGATCACTGTCAGTCCCAACCCTCTGACAATGGGTCACCCCTCCCTCTTTGGAGTAAACCTCTGTAGCTGTGTGGTTACTTGTTACTGGTGAAATTTCTGCCCCCTCTTCATTAGTCCCCATCTCAGGAGACTTAGGCTGGGGAACCAGCCTTCCAGTTGTCTTTACAATTGTTCCCATGGGTTTCAGGGAACTATCATTTTCCCTTGCTGCTTGGCTATGGGTAACTGCATATACCATCCCTTGTTTGAGGTTATTACCCAGGATCACATCCACTGCTAAGGTTTTGGCTACAGCCACCTGTTGTACAGTTCCCCCTGTTTCACCCCAGTCTAGGAGAACACTAGCGAGGGGCAATGTTGTCTCCCCACCAGCAAAGTCTTGTACAGTGACGTATTTATTGAGTATAAGTTGACCAGGCTGTACCAGATCCTCTTTTACTAATGTCAGGGATGCCCCTTGTACCTTAACCCTTGCATCTGTACCCCATTCACCATGACCAGGGCCCCTGCTTTTCTGCAGCACAGTGGGACCAAGTTCTGCGGCAAGACTACCATTTGCCGCAGAACTTCTGCGGTGGTGGTTTGTAATTTCTGCAGAAGTTCTGTGGCACTAACAAACTACCACATCACAGTGACAGCTTGTCATCCTGACTTCACTTTCATGGCAGTTTTTATAGCAATCAGGATGGTGGAATGCACAGTAGCACTAGTTCAAAAAATAACAGACTTATAAAAATAATTTTATGCCTAAAAAGCAAAACAAATGTCTCTCCATTAAGGTCCTAGCCTGTTGCAAAAATGACATATGCAAAGGGGATCTTATGTGATAAATAAGGTATTTCTATATGCATGCTATCTATCCCACTAATGAGGTTTCCACCATCTATCACTTACATATTTGTATGTGCTTTCTACACCACTCATATGAGGTTCCCACTGTGTATCACTTATATATTTATATGCAATCTGCAACATACATACAAATGTGTGTGTGTGTGTGTGTAGTAAGAGAGGCAGAGATACCGTATGTGTGTCTGTGTGTGTGTGTGTGTGTGTGTGTGTGTGTGTGTGTGTGTGTGTGTGTATGTGTATATATATATATTTTTTTTAAATTTCCATGAACTTGCATCCTCATTCATACAGGTCCCATTAGAAATGGAATAGAGGAGTTATTGCAAAACTCATTTTTGATGTCAACCTGCTTTCTGACACACTGTGTAACGCCATCAGGCCATGACATGCATGTGAACCGATTGTGAGATACAGCTCTCCAGACCAGCACAGTGTGGCCACTATGTGACAGAACACTGTACCATACCATACCTTCTCAGGCTCCGAGCAATGATGTGTTCCACCAATCCTTGTGCTGCCCAGCCAGCTCCCAGAGCTAATCTCTGAACCTGAGTTGCCGGCATGGAAACGCAGCATGCTACCCTCTGGCCCAACAGCTGTCCCTGCACACAACATTTCTCCAAAACATTTAGGTGATTCTATCAACCAATGACAATATGTAATCAATAACCCTGGCAAAAATGCGTACAGTGCAGTTATGTATTTAACAGGTCTATTCTTTCAACAGGTCTACACATTATTATATTCCACTTTTCTGGGCATAATTACTTTATTTTTCTTAAAAATGACAGTTAAATTCATTTTACCAGTTATTCATTTCAGATGGCATCTGTATACCTTAAAGGCACAAATAGGTTTGTACAAAGTGAGGTATGGACTTAACAGGTCTGTGATATTGACAAAGTTTGTTTAAGCTGGCCCTAGTGCAATAATGTAAGACTGAAAATTGTATTAGGCTGTAGTGCAGGCTGAGCAAATATCACCATGCCTGATGTGCAGTGCCACTGTCTCTGGCAGTGGGAGCTGTGGTAGATAAGTGACTGTTCATTTCTGTTGCAGATTGCAGCCATTTCATTAGCTAATGTATGATGTTATAGCAATGATAACATCACATTCTGACCACATGGGGGGTTTAGGATATAAAAAGAGGGGAAGGGAACCTGATTCTATGGAAGAACAGAAATATTAATAAAAAATCAACAAGAAGAGTGAATTCTGCGGCACCGCAGAAGTTCTGCAGTAGATTGCAAGTTCTGCACAAAATTCTGCGGCCGCAGATTTCTAGGGGCCTTGACCATGACTGGGTGCATGTGTTCCCTCATGTTTACAGGCATGCTTCCAAGGACACACAAACAATCCACTTATTTTCTAGTGCCATTCTGCGTATTATTGCTCATTCTTTTGGGACACTATCTGGCAATATGCCCAGTTTCTTTACATAACCAACATTCACTTCTCTTTCCAGAGAAATCTTTTCTCTGAAACCTGGGGCTAACTGGTTTTGGTGGAGGCAGTGAGGGATTTAGCTGCCCTGAAGGTGCGCTTTTCCCTTTCTGCACTACCACACCCTCCCCATTTGCTCTCAGAGCAGGTCTGCTCTTTGCATAGCGGTCCGAGAGTTCAGCAGCCTCTTGCACTGTTTTGGGATCTCAGTCCTCCAGCCAGGTTTTCAGCTCTGCTGGACATGCCCAATAAAACTGTTGTAAAAAAATCACATTTTCAATTTTATCAACAGAGTTTGCCTCAATTTCTTCCCACCAACGTTTTACAAACTGACGTTGTTTTATGGCTAGCTCCTCGTAGCTCATGTCAGGGCTTCTCCTGAGCTTACGGAATTTAGCTCTGTATGATTCAGCAGTTAATTCAACATTTTTTGACAGTGCAGCTTTGCTGTAATCATCACTGTCCTCATTGTCCATTTGACCCAATGCATCCCGAGCTTTCCCAGTAAGTAGCGGGGATAACTGGAAGCTCCAGGACTCCCTAGGAATTTTAGCCTGAATACAAACTTTTTCAAAAGAATTTAAAAAGACATCCATATCCTCCCCCCTCTTTAAATTCAACTATCAATTTGGAATTCAATTTATAACCCAGTTCAGTAGTCCCAGTTAAACCCAAGCTACTTACCTGCTCTGGTGCTGCTGGCTGGAGTCGTAGCTTCTCCAGTTCATGTTACCACTGGTGCTCATGCTCCTCATGATCAACATCTTTCTGTTCTCACTCTGCCTCTTGGTGTTCTCACTCTGCCTCATGGCATTCTCATTCTGCATCACGGTCCATCTCTCATTGTTCATGGTCTACCTCTCACTTCTCTCATTCCTTCTCCCTCTAGAACTCCAGCTCCATCCTGCACAACTCAATTTGCAGCCTGAGTACTTCTGGATTCAGGATACTGGTGACCTTCCCCTGCTGCTGTGGCCCTTCGCTGGCTCTGGCCCTGTTGTCCTCCTCATTGGATCTGGACCCTGCACTGGCCTCTAGCCCTTCCACAGCCAAGGTTTGGTCCCTTATAGTCACCATCTGTGACTCTACACTCTGGGTATCTGCTATCATCAGGGCATCCATGAGGTTCTGCTTTGTGGCTTTCACCTCGAACGGGACTCCTCTGTCCCCTCACAACTGCTTTAAGTAGTCTACAGTGTGCCTGCTGTAGTTGGAAGCCATCTTTGCTAACTACTGCTACTCTAACTGGAACTTTGGAAAAATAAAATAAAATGGATAGGAACTTGACTGTAAGCCAAAGGATATAGTTCTGTTTCCTTTTAAAATAAAACACTGCCTTTCTTTTTTTTTCAAGTGAGCTGAACAGTCTCAAGCTGACACACTGAACAATATAGCTTATAATACCAAAAGTACCTCATCGCTGCCAACCAATCTGTCACAACCCCACACAGCAAGGTCAACCCTCTACTTCTATAGTGCCAACCTCTGAGCATAGTATTGTGAACAGTTAACAGAACAGGGTAACCCTCCTGTCTGTTTTGTGGGTTCGAGTCACCTTTTGTCACAAGTTCTGGAGGGATTCAAACTGTTAACCTCTTACTAGTATACCCAATTATCAGGCTCAGATAACTTGCTCTTTGGGGAAATGCCAGATATCTTTTGCCATGAGAACCCAACCAGATATTACAATTTGAACCCTTAAAACTCTATGCAAGACCTCCGAGAACTCTTACCTGTTTCCCAATTTGGTATCCCAATAAGCTTATGCACAGTGTCAACTTTAACCATCTAAGCTTCACTTTTAAAAAAAAGAAGTTTCAAGGCACACCAGGCAGCTTCTGTTTTTAAAACATATATCTTTACTTTAAAATAGATAAAAATAGGTAAATAGTAAAAACAGAACAAAATATCCCAACGCATACAATCTTAAAAAACAAACGGGTTTAAAAGTGAAAAATTCCTACCAACTATTAGACTTATTTATCTAAGGTATTTCTTATAATCTTTCAGTGCTCTTAGATGTTCCTTCTCTCAGTACAAGTATATGAATGTCTCTGTAAAGGTCAGCTACAGCATACTTAAAAACAGTCTTGAGCCAGCCTTCTCTCTGAGGTCACCTAGCTCCTCCTCAGTGTATCAAAATTTATATTTACAGCACAGGATGTCCTAATAAGGCATTTTAAAAATGGGTGACATCAGTGAACCTCCTCTCTTCATATGACTTCCCAATCTAGTCTGTGATCTGCTAGCATCTCCTTTCATCCAGGAGCAGTTCCCTGCTTCACAAAGACATGAAAGAATCTTTGAATGAAATTAACTGGCTTCCTCTGAAGACGCCCAAACAAATGCATATGCTCCTTCCTTATGACACCACATGCAATCAAAGGATTTTCCTGAGGGCATTACAAAATGCATAGTTTAACTACTGGTTTCAAAGCAACTGACAAGTTAATTGCATTCCAGATATCTGTAGTTTGACCTATGTCCTGTCCTTTGAAATTATACCGGGGTTGATGTGTCATTTCAGCAAGACCATATTTACTCCTGACAGACAATCTCACTTTATATTTCATATTGCAAAATCATAGTGTAATCAGAACCAGCTGTCCAAGTGTCACACAGCCCACTTTCCAGCTGAAATGGAAGCTCCTGGCAGGACAGCACCTAAGAATACTTAAAACCACCCCTAATTAAACAATTAGCACCCTTTCCACCATCCACTCACCCATCCTCTATAAAAAGAATTTCCAGAATGAGGAATGTGGTTCATTCTCAGACCTCCTTCTGTGCTCTGCAAGATCACATAACCATTAATATCTGGGTTCTGCTAGACTACTAATTTTTTTATTCAGTGGTACAGGATTTGACTGGGCTATCATAAAGCAGGGGTCAACCTTAACTTTTTTTTGCACTAGCCAGCCGGACAAGTTGATTAAAAATTGCACTAGCCTGCAGATGGTTACACTACCCCACAATAATAATGGTAAATTTTGATCAATTATACAGGAAAGATGCATGCCAAGAAATACTCTAATTATTGCATATTTATCCTGCTCCCACATTGCTTCCTGCCACAGCAAAAAAGACTGCAAAACAATCACATGCAGTGTGTACCCCCACTGTTTATTTACCATGTGCCCCTTGCTTCCTCTTCCTTCACACCCTACCCACCAAACCAGAGAATACCATAATAGCAAATGTTCAATCAAGCAGTTCTAACTCCATACACACAATAGCCATCATCATCATTATGCACCTCACCAGAGTCCCAACATGACCTGCAGGGCAATGTACAGAGTCAGGCAGAGAAATATAGTGTCATCCCACACCCTGTGATTAACCAGGCCTGCACTTCTGGAAGGTTTCTAACACTGCAAAGTGAACCTGGGGCCATTCTAGAATTTGGAGAGAGTTAAACACAGGGGGCTTGGGATGTAAGAAACTTTGACATATCTGTTTATATATACCAGGCACAAAAGTATTGATTTAACATGCTCTGTCCTAACAGATTTTTCATAACGGTGTCCTTTCATCAGTCAAAGGGGGAGCAGTATACAGGCATGATGCTGTACTACCTCTCTTTCTATATCGGATGATCTATGCACACCAGGAATACCTTTTTTAATCTTTCAAATTATATATTTTACTAAGGTTTTGCTTTGTACCATACATGCTCCAAAGCATTGTTTTTAGGATGAAATGACATGCTGGGTGGTAGAAGGGTGCGACTGCATGGATGGCATTGACTGATTTGATCATTTAAGAGGAGCTGTGGACCCCTATACCAGTCAGTAATGACAGCTACTGTAAGGGTTTATGGATGGCCTCTTCAGAATCTACCTAGTCTGCAGTGGTGTCCAGAGAAAGTATAGAGTGGACAGACCACCTGGCTGGGCAGACTGTGTAGACATCATAGCATTTTGTTACTGTGGTGTTGGATACAGACACTCAAAATGTTGGAGAATGAGGCTCACTGGTCTTAATATTGTGGGACAAATCAAAGACAAGTTCAGCAAACTGGGAGTTAGTCACTTGACCATTCTACCCTTGATCACAGCATTCACACTAGCTGAATGTCCTAACAATTGAGTGATAACGACCCACATTGAGTCTTTTGTTGGATCCTCCTCTTGAATTGCCAGATAATTGCAACTCTTAATGAGCTGCTAATCACACCAGGCCATCTGGAACACTTGAGGGCGATTAGCAAAAGGACTACAGCCTGCTAAAACAGGGACTTTTTTAACTTCATTAACAGCCATGAAAAACCTGCACTAGTCAAGACGGACAAGTAGAGGGTTAGCTGCACTAGCCCTGATCAATTTGCACTAGGTTCAGGGCTAGTAAAACAATGTTAAGGTCAAACCCTGTAAAGCTTTATGTGCATCCCCATATGGGTGTGTATGGCTTGCACCTATCAAGGAGGACCCCTGTTCCCATGTGGGGACCTCTGCAGTTGTCATGAATTAGTGTTTTGCTCCCTCTTCACCCAGTCCAGTACAGGTATGTATAGCTACTCACTGGCCCGACTGTGAGGCACAGGAAGTGAGGTCAACTTACACTACATAGTACACAGAATCCTGAAAAAATACCAAGAAACCCATTAATCAGCTCCAGGGGTCTGTAACCTCTACCACTCAGAAGTCTGCAATAGTGGCAATGCACCCCCTGGCAATCAGTGCAGTATTGGTCCATCTGGCCTGCGATCAGCTCCCCCTTTCACCATGACTCCCTACTGGGGTCCAGTAGGCATTAGGTTACAAAGAGCGCTGTGACAGCACAGTGCAGATTTTTGAGATGAGAAATACAATTTGCAGTGCACATTTATTGTCAAAAGTTTCCTTCTGCACCCTCACAATGCGTGTCAGTTTCTCCCAGTGATACATTTTATTCAACATGCAACACAATTTCTCCTGTTTAGAATAAACTTCTGACCACTTATTAGTGATACGATTTTTTTGCTGCAATGACTAGAATTGAAAATTGATGTTTCTTTGTATTTTTGTCAGTTAGCCTTGTTGACAGACACCTGGCAAATTATTATGTGGTAAATTTTTTTTTTCTTTTTTTAAATTAGTAAACGCTCATTAAAAATGTTTAGCAGCACAACAATTAAATGTGTATTTCTATCGCTACCCCTCTCCATATCCTCCTCTTACCCAGTACTCCTAATACAGTATTTTCTCAGCTTGCTATTGTATACCCAAACTTGAGTGTGGGGTCAGTTTTCTGCACACTAGAAGCTCTTCAGGATTTCCAAGAATATGTTTTAACATACTCTATTACTATATCTAAAGTTTAAAATAAAAAACTGCAACTTTCCATAAATCACTCCTAGACTTGTCAGTTTGTGAGATGATAAACAACAGTTCAAATCTGTTTACACTTTCAATCAGGAGGCAATTTATTAAATTCTCTTTTCCTTATCTGTTGGATTCCTATCCCTTTTGATTTGAATAACTCAGCCCATCTTGCAGAGTCTGGAGATTCAACACCATGTTTATAGATTCCCATTGTATTGTTTCTATAATTAAGTTTACAAAGTTATTTACGTGGTTGCATTTCTGTCCATTGTTTATGTGCTAATAAATAGTCTCTTCTCTGAAATACAAATGTATATTTGAAATACAGCTTTAATGTGTCTTTCTTTAAAAACACTGCAAGCCATTTCAGGAGTCTTTTGTCATGTAGATTCAGTATAAATTAATGATCAAGCTCACCACTATGCCAAGGCAATTGCTGGAGTTGCCTTGACGTGATGTGATGTGATGTGATGCTAAGCTTGGCCCTCCGTCTCCATCTGAATTTATGGGGCCAAAGACTCCTGAGTTGGCTTTAAAATGTACTTATGTATATGGTATTCAATATTTCTCATGTTTATTATTCAAAATTACAGAACAATATCTCTCCTCCCAATAATGTCAAAAATATTTGACAGAATCATTGGAAAACAAATGAAACATTTTCTGGAAATACAAAACATATACAACCCAAATCAATTAGGCTTCCGTTCTAGACACAGCACCTCTACTGCCTTGGAAAAAGTAAAAACAGATATTCAGCTAGCCATGGATAGGGGCCTCCTGGTCGGGCCACATTTATAGATCTATCTAAGGAATTCAATACCTTGGATCATACTATATTACTAAGTAAACTGGAAAAGACTGGCCTCGACCAGGTGGCCCTGAACTGGTTTAAGGAATACCTGTTTGGAAATAGTTTCATTAGGAAACCTAAGATCCCAACCCAATTACATTAAATCAGGAGTTCCCAAGGGGTCAGTGCTGGGACTTTTTTTGTTTAGTCTGTATAAGAATGGAATTAGGCCTCTCATAATGGAGGCCCAGTACCATTTGTATGCAGAAGATATAGTTTTGTTTTGTTTTTTTAAATTCAAAGTTTATTAAAAGTTTTACAATACAGAGAACAGATCCACATCTTACATGCAGTATACAACATCTGCATGGTAAATTAGAACGATCTAGCCTACCTCCCTCCTCCCCACTCTATCCCTCCTCCTCCTCCCCAGTTGCCCAGCACAGAGCAGTTTTGTACATCATCGAGTTACAGTTAAGGTACTGTTACCAACAGTCTGTAAAGAATAGAGAGATTGTAGGGGCCCCATACTTTGTTGAATCTTTTGGGCCTATTATTTATTTAGCTTTTGTTAACCGGGTAAGTGCACCAGCCATAAAACGACTATTTTCAGGCACGACCCAGGATTACTATGGCTAGTTATAGCCTTTTCCATTCTACGGTTTGCCAGGAGCTCTTGCAGCCATTCGGTGTAAGTAATTTCCTTACTAACTTTCCAATGAATCAGGACCAACTTTTTAACAGACATCAAAATTAAGGCCAGGTGGTATTTACGGTTAAGGACTGAGATTGCAGAGAAATCACCCAGCAGGCAGGTTTCTGCTAAGAATAAATCAGTCAGGCCTAACAGGGGCCACTTTTGGACAGGACCAAAAAATGTGAAGCAGATTGCCCTCCTCCTGCATACACCGAGTGCAGGTGGAGGAAATTGCAACTCCAAAATTGGCTAGTTTTTGTGGAGAATAATATAGATTGTACAATATTTAGAACTGCATAAGATTGAGCCTGTCTTGAGTGACAAACTTGTGACAGTTTTGCCACAGGAGAGGCCAGTTTATGGTAATTTCTGGGAAGAGGGAGGACCAGTAAGTAGCAGGACAAAAACTGTCTGAACAGATCCAATCATACAGAATTCTATAAGTTTTGGATACCGCTTGTGGGAAGCCCGCTAGAGGACTCAGTTCTGTCTGGAAAGATAGGTTTGAAGGCTATGGGAGAACAGTCCCAATGACCTTTACCAGAAGATGATGCACTTGAAAAACTTTGAAAATATTGGATTTGTTGATAATTTCCAGAGATGAAAGCCGCGTCCCGACTTCTTTAACAAAGTACATGAGCGGGCAATCTCCTAGCTGTGGGAGCCATCCAGACGAGAGAGTTTTACCTTCTATCTTAATATTAGGGTTACCCCTTAAGGTTTGAGTCAGATCCTGGGTGTGATTATATTTTAGGAAAGAACAAAGTTGGGCATGAACCCTAATGGAGCTGGCTCTGGGAGAGACCCGTAGTTGCGAAGGGAGGGAGTGTAGCTTTGTGTATAGTAGTACAGCAGGGGAAAGACTGTGATATTTAATTTGGGATAGTTCTATTTTGAGCCATACGGGCATGAAAGGGAGAGGAGACTGAGGATCTCCATAAGATACCCACCTGAGATATCTGTTGGCATAGCTGGCCCAATAATAGAGACCAATATGTGGAAAACATAGCTCACCCTTAGCTTTAGGGGATTCTAGTTTATGAAATACCATCCGTGATCTTTTACCGGCCCAACTAAAGTCTGTAATAAGCCTGTGGACATTTTTGAACCATGAGAGAGGAAGTCAGATATTTAATAGGTTAAGTGATAAAAGAGACAAGGGAAAACATTCATCTTAATTAAGTTAATTTTACCCCAAAGGGATACTGGGAGAAGGGACTATCTTTTCAGATCCTGATTAAGGGTGTGGACAACGGAATCTAAATTTAACTTTTGAAGACGGGCCAAGTTCTTAGTGAGTTCAATTCTGAGGTACCTTAAAGAATCATATTTCCAGGACAGCCCCAGAGCAGAGATTGTATGTTTCAAAACTCTGTGGTTAAGGGGAAACACAACTGCCTTTTCAATATTTAACTTGTAGTTGGATACCTTATTAAACTCTTTAAGGATTTCCAGCATAGGTGGAATGGATGTGGCCGGATGTGATAGTTGCAGGAGAAGGTCATCCGCATAGGCTGAAACTTTAACTATCTGACCTTGAATGGTTATGCCTTGAACCCCATGACAATCTGTCAATCTGCGAGAAGATATAGTTTTATATTCAGAAGGCACATCAGTACTAGAAATCCAAACCAATTTACAAAAGGACTTTGATAGACTGCAAGATTACTTCAAAACACATAAATTAGTGTTAAATGATAAAAAAAATCTCAGGTAAAGAGTTTTGGAAATAAAACAATGAAAATCAAGTATTACAGGTTAAAACAAAAGCAAATGCAATTTTAAAACAAGTAAACTCCTATAACTATCTTGGAGTCTGGCTGGATTCCCAATTTAGATGGAACATGCATATACTGAAGATGGCTCAGTTAAGAAACTGAATGTTAGGCTGGGGCCCCTCTATAGGGTCAAGAGATGTATTCCCATGGAAGCTAGAAAACAAACTATTATTATCATGATAACACCACTTTTTGACTGTGGGGATGTGGTCTATGGGTGGGGCATCCAGGATGGAACTAGATAAGCTGGACGTTGCCTTTAATAGGTTCATCCGCTTCATCCTGGACGTCCCTCAGTTGACACATCACTGTTTCCTATAACAATCCTTGGGATGGATAAGCCTGACAGAATGCAGACATTTGCAGACTTTATATTTTATGCATCAGAACTTATTGCAAAAAAACTCCACCTTATTTAAGCAACTTATTTCAAGTTAGTACATCGCAAAATGTTTTAGGGACAGCTCAAAATTTGGAATACAAAGTGCCAGTATTGGACTTCCGCTTCCGGTTACCAGCTAATGGCAGCTTAAACCTTGGAGCTCCATCTCATCTTTAAAACTATCTGGCTCCATCCATTAAACAAATTTGCCATCCTGTCGCAAAACTGCTGCATCACCGATTTTATTATGCCTATGAAGCAACAGAATAAAGAAGGGCCAGGAGGCACTCAACCAAAACAGCAAAATAATAAAATGGATGCCCAGGCACAGGCCGCACAATAAGAGAAATCCCTTTTGGCAGCAGCCCACTTGTAAAACAGCAATTGGGAGGAAGAAGAATGTACAATAACTTCGAAGATGCTCTGTAGCATGCTAAAACAAATGAACGAAACCTTACATCGTTTAGAAGCCAAAGTTACAGAGGATCACCAGACACTGACCCAACTAGAAAGCCACACAAGGGTGATGGAAACAACACTGTCTGATTACACAAGCACTTCAGATCTCCATAACATACCCCTTCTCGACCTCCACCGCAGAGAGAAAACTCTTCAACAACAACTAGAAGAGCTAGAAAATAGAAACTGATGCAATAACTTATGTCTCCATGGGGTTCCGGAGGGGACAGAGTCTGGAAATATGCTACAATTCATAGAGAGCGTTCTTAAAGAAATTCTAAACCTACCAGCCAATAGAGACTTAGGAATCATCCTTGCACATTGCTCCCCGATTCCCCGCCCCCAGGCTCAGCCGAGATCCATAGTATTGGCATTTATGGACGTTCGAGTCAAAGAAGAGATACTGCATGCAGCCTGGGCCACAAATCAAATATAGTTCAGTGATGTGTGCCTCTTTTTTGATCAAGATTATGCCCCCCCAAACACTTGCACGTCATCAAAAAAACTTTCAACTGGTCAAAGCACTCTGGCAGGCAGGTCACCAAGCGCAGGTGGAATACCCAGCTAAATTAAAAGTTCATACCAAATCGGGTTGGAGATGCTTCCCAGAACTGATGGAGGCCAGAGAATTCATTACAGAACTCAGAGTAAAGGTTCTGGAGGACTGGCTGGCTGGCTGCCAGAGAAAAGGCCCTACAATCAAAGGAATGGGCGACTGCGGGAAGTAAAAATTCCCAGAAGTGGGCGCCATCAGGAACTTCCACCTAGTGGGACAGAGTCACTGCTAAAACAATCTCCCAGTGCACAGAAACATTTATAGCTCCAGCACAGACAGAACAAGCGAGAAGCCCAGCCGAGACTGACCCCAATATGGACACATGAATGAACATTAAATGGATTCATTACGATTTTCGATTCTTTCTTAACCCACCTAATCACAGAGGTGGACAGCCCTGCAGGTTCCATATTTTAGTTAAGATGGAACCATAGGAGAATGAATCAGACAAGTCAGAGCCTGGTTATTTGATAACTAATTGACTTTAAAGGGATAGGCACCATAATTGCCAATATAGAAAGTTAAACATAGCAATTTACTTGAAAACAGATGGTTTAATTAAGCCAGACTTAATGCTTTTCTGATGGGGGTGCTGCCTGGAGGGATTTCTGGGAGCCATAATGGAGTTTGGAGGAGGAAGAGTGGCTCTGAGGGGGGAGGGCTTGGGGGGGTTCTGATGCCTGGCACAAGGCAGAGTGTTCTGGCAGCTGATACTGACACAAGGGTCCGTCACTAGACCACACCCCAGATGGCAGTTCTCCTTTCCCTTGACTGATCTCATATGGTGGAAAGGCACTACCCAAGAGAGAAATTTAACCTGCACAAAACAATTGCCTCAGTGGGGGCAATATAGTAAGATATGGCCCCTTTCTTTACCTAGGCAATTGGGACTTTCAGTAGTCTAAGGCTAACAATTGAGTGAATGGCGGGGGGGGGCCTTGGAGGGGACCTTCTTTTCACCACTCAATAAACCTACACTCCTTCCCATAAATGGGAAAGCACAGCAAGTCTCGCCGGGGTGAGGGGCTCATCTCAGGTTATTTCTACAATGGGGAAATCTGACCATTATCAAATAGTGGCAAAGGCACAGGAGGGCACAAATGGAGACTGACAAGGGTTTTATCTGGCTGTGGGGAACTCTGTGGATTGGCGGTTGCAGGTGGGGCTCTGCTGGGTTGCAGGGCATGGGGGCCTCTGACCTCCTTCTTGGGTGTCCCCTAACTATACTCAGGACCTCACTGACAACATAACCCCCTGAGAAAAGTGGAGGCTTGTTTTAAACGATAATACTTTTGGGCTCCCGGGACCCTCCTGGGTTGGGTCCCGCCTACCCTCGGGCCATTTGGCCTTATTCTACCTTGAAGTACCACTTAAAATAAATGTTCACTAGAAACTTACAGTTTGTATATAGTTTGCAAAATGTTGGGTTAAAATGTTTTATGTACTTAAGTTTTATGGTTCAATTAAGATGTGCATTCCTCTTTCTCCAGACACGTAGCTCTTTGGTTCACTACAGATTTAATGGGTGACTTATCCTTAAATGTTAGGGGCATTACCAGCCCAATTAAGTGGGCACGCATTCTTCAAGAGTTACAGAGACAACAGGTGTCGGTAGCTTTCCTACAAGAAACCCACTTAGGAGCACAAGAACCCTCAAAACTTCAGTGCAGCTGGGTGGGGGAAGTCTATGCCTCACACTATGTGACAAACCCACACTGGAGGGGGGTAGCTATACTAATCCTAAGAAACACACCACTAAAGATTTCTCAGGTACAGCATGACCCAGAGGGCCAGTTTATTCAAATACATGGAGAATACAGGGGGCAGAGGTGCACCCTGTTAAACCTATATACTCTGAATGATGAACCGGAACATATACCTTTTCTGACAAAGGTCATCAAAGACACTGTTGTTGACACACAAAGTCTAATCATAATAGTAGGGGACTTTAACTCTGTTTTGGACTTGAACTCAGATAAGGTGTGTTCATGAATGTCTGACCCTTCCAAGTCAGGAAAGGCACCGACTAGAACGTGCACAGAGTTTGCCTTGATAGAAGGTTGAAGATTTCAGTACCCGAGAGACCGAGACTATACATACAATTCACTGAAATATAAAATGTATTCTAGAATAGATTTTTTCCTCATCTCAGCAAATTGGATCTTTAATCTAACAAAAGCCACTATAGGGAACATCACCCTCTCCAATCACGCCCCAAAATATATCGATTTGACCTAGCCCCAAGACCTACAGAAACCCTATGTTGTCTCAACATTAGTCATTTAACACATTCTGACTTTAAAGAACTAATACAGAAGTCCACGAAAACTTTTCTGCAACAAAATACACCGGGAGACACCAGCATGAGGGTGCGGTGGGATGCCCTAAAGTGCTGTTTATGTAGGGAAATGATCAAATATTCCTCCCAAGGTAAAAAAAGCCACCTGAAACAACATGTAGAACTAGAGAGACAAATTGCACCGCTAGAAGAGCAGCACCAATCAACCTTTGATGAAGGTTTAAAACTCCAACTAGATCAAGCTAGATAAAAACTAAACCAAATCTTAGACACACAAATAGAAGGCCAACTTAGGTACTAAAAACAGAAATTCTATGAGCATGGTAACAGAGCTGGTAAACCTCTGGTTTGGCAACTGCGTAAAGAAGCAGTTAACAGGGTGGAGCTGTGAATAAGGGACCCAGTGGGTGGGCAACCTATGACTCCCGCCAATCGCTGATTCCTTCCAAAAATATTATGAAACATTATATACAGCCAAAAGAGTTCCGGGGCATTCAGAGCGTGACTTTAATTATTTAAATGCACTGAAACTTCTGAAGCTAAAGGAAGACCAAAGACAACTTTTAGAAGCCCAGATCACAGAGCAGGAGCTCTGCCAGAAAATTAAACAGCTCAAAAATGGTAACTCCCCGGGCACTGACGGCTACACATCAGAGTTTTATAGACAGTTTGTCATTTTATTGCTGACACCACTTTTAGAGAGGCATTTAACAAACTGTTGGGGGGGAGACAGTCCCAGCCTCATGGAACCAGGCCCTGATATCGGTTATACTTAAACCAGGGAAAGACTCAGAGGATTGTAAATCATACAGCCCTATCTCCCTCCATCTGGTTAATTTAAAATTATTTACCGGTATCCTGGCAGACAGGCTTCAACAAGTTATCTCGCCCCTAGTCCATAGAGATCAGATGGGCTTTATCACTGGAAGATACTTACAAGACAACATCAGAAGATTCCTTAACATCATCTCAGCCCAAAAGGGCAACAAATCCTATCAAATGGCCATCAGTATGGATGCTAAAAAGGCGTCTGACAGGGTAGATTGGTCATTTCTATCCCTGGTTCTACAGAAATTCGGCCTAGGAGATACATTCACAAATATAATAGAAGCCTTATACGCCACACCAGAAGCCAGAATTAAAATTAATGGATTTCTATCTAGCAGGTTCCCACTACAAAGAGGCACATGGCAAGGTTGCCCCTTATCCCCCCCTGCTTTTTGCTCTCTCTCTCACTGGAACCTCTGGCAGTGGCCATCAGAGCAAATAAGAATAAGGGGGTGAAGGTGGGGGGGGCAGGAACAGAAACTGTCTCTTTATGCAGATGACTCCCTTTTCTCTTCAACTGACCCAGAGGCATCAGTGCCCCCTCTCTTACAAGTGCTTACAGATTATGGTTCTTTGGCGGGCTATAAACTTAATCTGCAGAAAATGGAGGCCATGATTTTAAGTGGCAACCCGACACCGACATTTAGAAGATCATTTTCCTTCTCCTGGCTGCCTAGAAACACTTTCAAATATTTAGGCATTAAATCTTTGCAGACATCTCCCAGTTATTTAAAAATAACTATCTCACACTCCTTCAGGAACTACAAGCCGACATGGCAAGGTGGAATTTATTACCATTCACACTATATGGCAGAATCCAAACCTTAAAGATGAACACTTTACCGCATCTTTTATTCTTATTCCAAACCCAGCCAATTCCAATACCAGGTTTCTTTTGGAACCAACTGCAGAAAGACACTCAGTGATTTGTCTGGTCAGGACATCGCCCCTGGCTTGCACAGGCTTTATTGCAGACCTCCCGGAGGGAAGGAAGATTAGCTCTCCCTAATTTTTCCTGCTACTACTTAATAATAATAATAATTATAATATTTATTTAAGTGCAATATCAAATGTCAAAGCGCTGAAAAATCCTCAAACTCTAAAATAGATAAACACAAATAAATAAAATAATGACACTATTTGTGCACGTGGGTGTTGTCCAATAAAGTCCAGAAAGCAGTCAGGATCCAATACTTCAAAATTTGTTAGAAGCAGAAAAAAATAAAATGAACTTAAAGCAGAACTTGTACATAACTTTCAAAAAAACATAAGGCACAGGAAATCATATCTTTAACAAGAAATAAAAAATTCCTGCCAAAAAGGCACCTAGAATCTGGCTAGGCATCTGGTAGGTTTGCCTTCCTACCACACACTGACTCAACATTTCGCATTCACTTCCTTTTATACAAGTGGAGGAGCACATGACTTAGTTAACTCCTCCCCCAACTTGCATCATAAAAGTGGGTCACCAAGGGCTGCTCAGTCCTATAAGGAGTTTGGACTGAGAGGAGGCTGGAAGCACTTTACAAGTAAGTCGTTAGTCTATGTTTTTATTGTACCACATTAGGAGACTTTGGTCCTTTTAAGTTAAACATTTTTCATCTATCTCCTTTTAAATGTGGCATGCATTGCCTTCTCCCTTTTAAAAGTACTAGTTTAACCTTTTAGTGTAAGGAACAAACAAACACCACTTTTCAAATGATTCTCAGTTAACATTCTGAGATATACCATAACTCTGAGCTTTTTTTACTAAAAACTAGCAAACAGGCTGTTAATTTGTTCATAATTTCACCAGATAATGCAAACGCCATAACAAACTCTTTTTCGGCGTCTTCGCACACTCGCACGATCGCACAGTCGCACGATCACACGATTGCACTGCACGAACGTGCACACATTCGAGAAGGAAAAATTCATCTGTACAGCTTGTACTGCAAGCACAGAATGTTCTGAACATTGGGACTTTAATATATAATGAAAACGAGCTGGAATCAAGGAAAGGGACAGAAAGACTGCTCAAAGGTGGCCAAGCTTGAGTAGGGGAATATCAGAGAAGGAGTGATAGTAAAAGGAAGAGATTAGAAGAGCAGGAGACTGTTGCAACAGATTTTTTTAATATTTTAGCCCACAATGTTCTCAAACTACCTCCAATACACAGGCAGGTAATTACATATGCTCTGTATCCATGTGAGCATATCAATGTTCGGGGGTTCACTGACCCTACCACATTCCTCCCCACTCAAAATGAAAACTAATAGTTTTCACTACTTGCATAGCATGTAGATCTCTTTTTATAAACAAAAAGAGATGGAGCTTTAGCCCACCCACTCCCAAAGCTCCACCTCGGGGCCCTTTAAGATTCTCTTTTTACTTAAATACAATGCATTCTCAAATACAAATATATTCATTCCCCGAGGTCTACATTTGATTCTAACATTATGTCTGCTCCAAAGCGAGACATGAAGTCAGCATTACTATTAGCGGTCCCAGCTCTATGACTAACAGTAAATTTATATGGTTGCAATGTTAGATACCATCTCATAACCCTTTGATTGCTATCTTTCATGTTATGTATCCATCGTAATGGATTATGATCTGTCCATACTGTAAATTGAGTCTCTATAAATAATATCGAGGGACTCTATGGCCCATTTGAGTGCCAAACACCTTTTCTATTGTGGAGTACTTGGTTTCCTGACATGTAATTTACGGGTTAATATACAGTACAGGATGTCTCTTTCCATGATGGATTTGAGATAACACAGCCCCAATCCAACATTAGAAGCATCCGTCTGTAACAAAAACGGTTTATCAAAATCAGGACTTTTTAACACTGGGGAAGAACAAAGTATCGCTTTTATGGCAAGAAATGATTCTTCCCATTCTGAATTCCAAATTACTTTAGAGGGCTTGTTCTTTTTTGTTAATTCGATTAGAGGGCTAGCTAAAGTAGCAAATTGAGGCACAAAACGTCTATAATAGCCTGCTAGGCCTAAAAATGAACGCACATTTTTTTTGTGAGGGGACGAGGACTCTTGGCTATGGCATCCACCTTCCCTACCTCCGGTTTCACCTGCCCATTACCAATTATAAATCCCAAATACCTGGCTTCCTTCATAGCAAGGGAACATTTGTTGGGATTGATGGTGAGACCAGCTTGTTTTATAGTCTTTAAAACAGCAGTAAGTTGTTTAACATGTTCTTCCCATGTTGGACTAAAAATGATTACATCATCTAAATAAGCTGCGCTATATCCAACGTGAGGTCTCAGGAGTTTATCCATCAACCTTTGAAAACTAGCTGGGGCTTCGTGAAGTCCAAACGGCATCATAGTAAATGGAAAAGACCCCAAAGGAGTGCAAAAAGTGTTTTTTTCTTTTGATGCTTCCTCAAGCGGAATTTGCCAGTATCCTTTAGTTAAATCAAGTATACTAACATATCTCGCTTGCCCAAGTTGGTCTATGATGTCATTTATACGGGGCATTGGATATCCATCAAACTTTGATATTGCGTTGAGTTTTCGGAAGTCTAAACAAATTCTTATCCCTCCCCCTCTTTTAGGGACAAGGACCATAGGAAACGCCCATTCGCTATTAACTTCTTCTATAATACCCATTGCTTTCATTCTTTCTATCTCTGTGATGACTTCTTGTTTTAATTTCTCAGTAATCCAATAGGGCTTTACTCTAATGGGTGTGTTTTGAAATGTATGGATCTGATGACATATTTCCGTAGTTTTCCCTGGGACTGTTGTAAAGGTATCAGGAAACTGACTTAGAACGTGGGCTAGTTCTTGTTTTTGACTGTCTAATAAAGAAGGGTTTATTGTCAAATCTTTAGACAATTGTTCTCCTTACAGTCTATCATATACCAGCTCCATCTCATTGTCCAATGGGTTGTAACATACATACATGACTTCAGTAGGCCTATCATGCCATCTTTTCAATAAATTGGCATGGTACACTTTTAGTTTTTGTCTTCTGTCTGGTACTTCCACCAAATATGTAGTGGGGCTAATTTGTTTCTGTATCACATAGGGCCCTTGCCATTTCATAGTTAACTTGTTTTCAGTGGATGGAAGCAACAATAAGACACGGTCCCCAGAGCTGAAGTGTTTTTCACCCACCCCTATGTCATATCTTTCTTTCTGATAGTCTTGCTTGATTTGATTCTGTTCTTGAGCAACTTGAGTATACTTTGCTATTTTTTTATGTAGCTGCATAACATAGTCAAGGGTAGTAGGATTTTTCCAGTTGGTAATATCCTCCCACTGTTCCTTAACTACGTCTAGGAGACCTCTGGGATTCCTACCATATAATAGTTCAAATGGTGAGAACCCAGTCGATGCTTGAGGTACCTCACGATATGCAAAAAGTAGCAGTGGCAGATATAGGTCCCAGTGTTTGCCCTCATCTTCCACATACTTTTGTACCATCTTCTTCAGTGTTTTGTTGAAACGCTCGACCAAGCCATCAGTAAGGGGATGGTATGGGGATGTGTAGATAGCTTCTACCCCCAGAGCTTGGTAGAGATGTTTCAAAATGGCTGAACAGAAATTGGTTCCCCTATCCATTAAAATAACTTTTGGTATGCCCACTCTGCTAAATACCTTGAGCAACTCCTCTGCTATTTTATCCACTGTTATTGTGCGTAGAGGAATAGCCTCAGGATATTTTGTAGCATAGTCACACAACACAAGGGCAAATCTGTTGCCTTTAGTACTTTTGGGAAGAGGTCCTATAATATCCATAGCCAATCTTTCAAAGGGCATAGAAACCAATAGTAAAGGCTGAAGAGGAACTTTGTCCTTTTTTGTAACCGGCGCCACCCTTTGGCACTGGCTGCAACTTTTGCAATATTCAGCCACTTGATCATGAATGCCAGGCCAAAAGAACCTATATAGTAACCTTTTTAAGGTCCTATCCCTTCCTGCATGTCCCCCATATGGTACATCATGCGCCAAGAATATTAACTGTTCTCTATACTGACTAGGAACCACCAGTTGATCTACCATTTCCCAGTTTTGGTTTTGACAAACTCTATACAATTTATCCTGTTGCAACTTATACATTGAGGTGTACCTTCCACCCCATCATAACCTGGGAAAACAAAGGGTTAGTGTAGGGTCATTCTTTTGGTCACTGATAAAAGAGTCCAACTTTACAGTTTTTATCATGGCATCATCACAACCTAAGTCCTTTGTTTTATTCCATGTCCATTTTTCTAGTTTCTTTTGTTTTTTTGATTTCACAGTTTTTCCAGGAACATCAAATAACGTATCATCAAAAGGAAACAGTTCACTGTCCATTTGTTCCTGAGATGCTTGAGATCATGTAGCCACAGCAGATATGGAAGAAGAGGCAGTCAATAAATTGTTAAATACAGGAAAATCATGTCCCAATATCACAGGTGCAGGTAGTCTAGGAACCACGCCTATCTTCAGATGATGTGCCATGCCTGATGCAGTAATAGTAACTTCCTGTACAGGATAGAAATGAGTGTCCCCATGAACACAAGTCACCCCAGTTTTCTCCGAGTGTTTCTTTATAAGAGCACCACTGAGTAAATCAGCATGTACCAGGGTTTGCTTACTTCCTGAATCAATCAATGCCATCACATCCTGTCCTCAACATTAACAGACACAGTATATTGCCCCCAGTTTGCTAAGGCCAGATGAGAAGGATCAGATTTTTTCTTGGGGCAGAATCTAGCGATGTGTCCCTTGGTCTGACACTCGTGGCAAATAATATCTGGGTTAAATGTTCTCATACTTTTTCTTTCCTCTTTCATCTTAGTAGAAGGATTAGTGGGTGGATGTTTTATTAATACTTGGGAAGTATTTGTTCCATGAGACCCTTTCTGACATTGTGGGTGAGCTGTAATATAATCTTCAGCTAAACTGATAGCTTTTTCTACTGTGTCAGGTCGATGTTCTCTTACCCACATTTGAACCTCATAAGGTAGTATTTTTACAAACTGTTCTAACACAACTGACTCGACTACTTGATGTATGGTACGAGTTGCAGGTTGTAGCCATTTTGTGCATAAGTCTTGCAATCGAGCACAAGCTCCTTGTGGAGACTCAACAGTATGATATTTAAATGCTCGAAACCTTTGATGATAAGTCTCTGTACTGATGTCATACCTTTTTAATATTGCTTGTTTAACATGATCATAGTTGGTAACATTTCCAGGTTCTACATGACTATAAGCTAGCTGAGCCTTGCCTGTGAGATATGGGGCTAAACGAATAACCCACTGATCCCTAGGCCACCCACATGCTGTTGCCACTCTTTCAAATGTTGTAATGTATGCTTCAATATTATCACTGTCCATTAGTCTGGAAATTTTAATGTCCTTTGGGCCCCCACTAGGTAGAATAGGCTTGATAGTTCCAATAGCCCGAATAGCCTTAAGAGTCTCCACCCACCTGGTCTCATTTTGTAGACGGTCTCTCTCATTTTGTAGATGGTATCTCTCTCTCTCTGCTTCTCCAGATCGAGCTGTCTCACGCATAACCATCTCAGCAAATCATGTACTTTGGAAGGGGTTTCCTCTTCCTCCTCTTTGACATCTTCACCCCCAATAGCTTCTTCTGCTACCTTTGGTTTACCAGTCTCTTTCCTTCTGACATCACCCAATCCAGCTGCTAGGGGTAGTTGAAATTTGTCCACCATGGTTCTGGTCCATGTACCTTCTGGTGCAGACATTTCCACTTTCTCCATCTTCTTCTGCTCCTCCATAATGACTCTGGACAATATCCACAAGAAAGGTGGCTCTCCTTCCCTTGTGATCCCACTGCCGACACCAAATGTGCACGTGGGGGTTGTCCAATAAAGTCCAGAAAGCAGTCAGGATCCAATACTTTGAAATTTATTAGAAGCAGAAAAAAATAAAATGAACTTAAAGCGGAACTTGTATATAACTTTCAAAAAAAACATAAGGCACAGGAAATCATATCTTTAACAAGAAATAAAAAATTCCTGCCAAAAAGGCACCTAGAATCTGGCTAGGCATCTGGTAGGTTTGCCTTCCTACCACACACTGACTCAACATTTCGCATTCACTTCCTTTTATACAAGTGGAGGAGCACATGACTTAGTTAACTCCTCCCCAACTTGCATCATAAAAGTGGGTCAAATAACGCTGCAGTCCTATAAGGAGTTTGGACTGAGAGGAGGCTGGAAGCACTTTACAAGTAAGTCGTTAGTCTATGTTTTTATTGTACCACATTAGGAGACTTTGGTCCTTTTAAGTTAAACATTTTTCATCTATCTCCTTTTACATGTGGCATGCATTGCCTTCTCCCTTTTAAAAGTACTAGTTTAACCTTTTAGTGTAAGGAACAAACAAACACCACTTTTCAAATGATTCTCAGTTAACATTCTGAGATATACCATGACTCTGAGCTTCTCATACTAAAAACTAGCAAACAGGCTATTACTTTGTTCATAATTTCACCAGATAATGCAAACGCCATAACAAACTCTTTTTCTGCATCTTCGCACGATCGCATGATCGAGAAGGAAACATTTATCTGTACAGCTTGTACTACAAGCACAGAACGTTCTGAACATTGGGACTTTAATATTTAATGAAAACGAGCTGGAATCAAGGAAAGGGACAGAAAGACTTCTCAAAGGTGGCCAAGCTTGAGTAGGGGAATAACAGAGAAGGAGCAATAGTAAAAGGAAGAGATTAGAAGAGCAGGAGACTGTTGCAACAGATTTTTTTAATATTTTAGCCCACAATGTTCTCAAACTACCTCCAATACACAGGCAGGTAATTACATATGCTCTGTATCCATGTGAGCATATCAATGTTCGGGGGGGTCACTGACCCTACCACACTATTAATTATTAAATATCCAGTACTAAAAATACTAAAAATCAGGAAATACTAAAAATCAGGGAAAGCACATGCAAATAGATATTTTTTTAAAGCAATTTTAAAACTCTCCACTGTCTGACATTCTCTCACCCAACGAGGTAGAGAATTCCACAGGGTGGGAGCAGCAAAAGCAAAAGCCCAAGCTCCAGAAAACTTCAAATGCACCCTGAGAATCTCCAGCAATCCCTTGTTGGTTGAGCGGAGTGGTCTGAGGGGATGGTAGGGACTCAGAAGCACTTGTAGGTAACTCGGACCAAAGCCATGAAGGGTTCTAAAAGTCAGCAAGCCAACTTTAAAGGTGATCCACCACTTAACAGGCAACTAGTGCGGAACGTGCAGCACAGGTGAAATATGACTGGATCGAGTAGACCCATACAACAACCTTGCCGCAGCATTCTGCACTAGCTGCAGGTGGCAGATAACCCCAGGAAGCCCTAGGTATACTTGGCAGCAAGAGGAGCACAGCTGTGCACCTGGGCCAAGCACAGAGTGGACTCAGGCTGGTACTTTCTAGAGGAAGAGGCAGTGCAAGGCTGGGCACTGTAGATGCCACCTACAAACAGTATCACCCCGACAATCTGGACAACCATGGACAAACCGTGGGTGAAACACTCCCTCCAAATACTTCTTAAACTACGCAAACTTACACGCACCCGAAAGGGGCCAGGTCCCCTGTCCCTCATTAAACCCCAGGTTGCCTTTGAACCTCCTCAAATAGATCAGGGCTACTGATTGCAGGGCTGAGGTGCTAAGGGACGCTGAGTTCTTGGCAAAATAAATACCTTAAACTACATTCCTGTTGATGAGTCATTCATCCTGTCCTGGAGTGCACACAGTCTTACACATTTTTCCTACGGATTCATTAGGATACAGCCTCCTTCATTCATGTGCACCCTGGTTCAAACCTGTGTTGCACCCATTTCTCTTCATTTTCTACTGCTTTTGGTCAGCTAACAAGTTGTCAACCTTTTTACAGTGTTTAATTAGCAATGATCGTTTATCATTTGCACAACTCAAAGCAAGGTATTCCCTCCATAAAGAGGATCATTTTAGGTTTTTACAGGTGTGGCACTTTCTGCTGACTCCTGGGGTCCAGTCCCAAATCCAAAGAGACCATGCAAGCTCAGAATCATTTTTTATTATGCCATTACCCTTACAGACAACACATACTATCTTTCACAGCTCTAGTCCATATTGAACCAACAAGATACTTCACCCCTTAACAGTGTGAAAGATAAAGGGAGACAGAATTTGGAACTCAAATAGACCTGGTCCAATGGACCAGATGTTTGACAAGGGGCTGGCAGGTAACTGCTTCACCTACCTGGAGGAAATATAACTGGAAGATAGTTGTTCGATTTTTTCTTACTCCAGCTATCACTAAACACTATGGTACTTCCCCCTGACTTTTGTTGGAGGAATTGTGGGGACAGGGGGATACATTCACACATTTTTTGAGCCTGCCAGAAAATTCAAGAGTTTTGGAAAACAATACACATACACATTCAGAACCTTACAGAAATTCATATCCCATACACAGGTCTTGACTTAGTATTGGGATTCCCCACCTTACTCACAGGACACAAAATAATGGGGAACCTGTGCCAGATGCTCAGAATAGTGGCATTAAAGTGTATAACTTGCAGATGGCTCTCCCCTCTCCCACCCACTGTGAAAGAAAGGCAATCTAGGGTAGCAGAGCTTGCGAGGATGGAGAACATCACCAGCAGACTTAGGCTGCAACAGGATCAATTTCTAGGGATCTGGCGCCCATGGCACCAACTTCAGATTAACTCCACACCTTAACATAAATCAGTGCACTCTGGCTGCAACTTGTTGTTGTTGTTGTTCGGTGCCCAGAGCCTCCGGGATTGGGCACCTTATAAATAAAATTTGCCTTGCCTTGCCACTCTGAATCCAATCTGGAGGGGGTTGAAAGAAGGAAATGAGCTTAAAATATTTGTTACTGTTTATGATTATTATTTACAACTTGGAATGTTACTATGGAAAGTTACTCTCTGGTATTTAAGAAATTTAAACATGTGACTTCCGTGGACATTAAGATGACTTACTGTGGAACAAATATGAACATTCATTGGACAGTTTACATGTTATGTAATAATGAATAACCAATGATCATAACAATTGTGATAATGCTTCAAAACACAATGTAATGTGACTTGATGAGATGATCAATAAAAGACTATGAAGTTAAAAAATAAAAAGTGCCAGTATTGAGAACGGCAAAAGGGAGCTCTGTTATTGTCAGCTCTGGACCCAGAGCTTGGAATGATCTGCCTCAAACTTTAAAATCAAAAGAGAAGGTTCCATGGAGTTTGATAAAAACTTGGACCTAAAGTGAATTCATACAGCCTAAATGCTGTTGTTAGTTGGGAAATTTGTAGCCTGTTACTTGTCTAAAACTGCTTTGTAACATTCTGTATCTTTTAAATTACGAAAGTATTGAAAAATGTTTCTTTTAATAAGATTGTATAATGTTTGATACTACTGTGTATGTTGTGTGAATGATGGACCCCACTGAAAATAAACTTTGCTCAACTGGGTTATCCTTTTCTTGATCTCAAGAATAAACGATTAAAAACAAACAAACAAAAACAACGCGTGAATACAGTGTTTCTATGTACAAAACACAGTGTATGGCAATAACTACCATACATTTTTTATCCTGTGCCCTTCTGAATTTTGGCACCCCCATTTTTCCCCATGTTCCAGTACCCATGATCACAGAAGCTGGCAGCTACAGTACTGATGGCTCGAAAGAAGAGTTGTAATTAAAAAATGAAATAAAATACCCTGTCATTGACTTTATATTTGGAGTGATCATTGGTTTGTGAGTCAGAGTGAGTTACTGGGTGCCCCTCATGGTCTTTCACCCCATAGTCACAGAAAAATATAAATGTATGGTGTAGTTCCCTCCCTCAGAGTCATATCTGTAAACCTTAGTGGGGATGGGGGCTGCATAATGAAACTTTAAAGCAGTGGTAGTGTACATAATTGATATATATATAATTTCTTTATTTCACTATCGAGTATCAGCCAGTGACAAGCAAAACCAGTCCTAAAAAAAGTAATTCACTAAAACCTGACTAGCTCTAAAACTTAGAGCTGAGAAAAGAGCATCTGTTTAAGAAGTGGTGGAGGCTGTGCAGAGGAGGACAAGCAAGATGATATAGGGGCAACAAGGGAAGCCGTAAGAGTAAAGTAAGGGGTAAAGAGGACCAGAGTTTAGGGAAACAGTATGGGAAAGCAGATTGACCAATAGTAGACTTTCTAGAAGGAATAGAGAGGGAATGGGAAGTATTATTGTGGCAAGGGTAGTAGGAAGCTAAGGGACAGGATAAGAGGGATGTAAGGTAGGAGGGAAGGGGACCAAACCAGAATTTTTATTATAATGTTGGCACAATGGGAAAGGCTCCTAGCATCAAGAGTAGGGAAAGAAGGGGCAAAGTAGAGTGAGCGATGGTAACTACAAGGGGGACAATCTAAAGCAAAATGACAAAAAGAGTGGAAATGGGTAAGTCTGGTAGGGAAAGATTTGGGAGCTCCACTATAGACTATGGCATCATAACCAAAAATAAGGAGAATCATCTTTTAAAAAATCTCCGGTGGACAAGATGCAGGATACTTGCTTTGTTCCTCTACAATGCATCTAATTTATGGTGGAGCTTTTTGTGTATAGCATCAACATGAACCAAGAAATCAAGTTGACAGTCAAGCCAGACCCCGCGGTACTTAAAACAGAATACATCCTCAATCACTGCACCATCAAGGATGTGAGACAGAGGCAGACAGGAGAGGAGAGTCTGGAAACCCTCTGATGGGTGCCAAGAGTCATGGAAACTATTTTTTGGCATTGAGGGATAGTTGATTAGACTGGAACCAGTGCAAATATTAACTGCATAATCAGCATACATGTGAATGGATGCAGAGGAACAGACGGGGGGCATTCAATAATATATAGAAAATAGAATAGGACCCAAGACAGACCCTTGAAGGATATCTATGCAGATAGGGAGTGGTGATGACATGGAGCTTCCTATCTCAAACTGTCCAGATAGGAAGTTCCATGTCATCACCACTCCCTATCTGTTCAGGTGTCCTTAAATGGTCTGTCCTGGGTCCTGTTCTCTTTTCCATATTCTTGAATGATCTCCTCTCTGTCTGTTCCTCTATGTCTATTCATATGTATGCTGATGATACAGTTCTTTTTGAATCTGGCTCGTCTTCCAGTGATCTTACCTCACAAATTCAACTGAATTTCGACAACATTCAGTGCGGGTTCCAGTCTAACCAACTATCCCTCAATGACAAAAAAATACAAAAAAACAGTTTACATGCCTTTTGGCAGCCCGCAGAGGATTTCCAGACTCTCCTCTCTCCCTCTATTTCGAAACCCCCCTTTTTTTTTTTTACTTAAAATTTATTACATTTTTCAAATGAAAATACATGGGACAAATACAATGTATAAAACATAAATAGAGAACATACAACACAAAGAACAAAAACATGCTGCAGAGTTATATATAGCAGATTACATTTCAAGTAAATTAATCCATTGACCTAAAAAGATTAAAGGCACACTCTTTAGTTTTGAGTCCACTTCATGGCACAAAGTCATTTCTTTTTAATACAACATGCATCATCCATCTTTGCCAAATGAGTTCAAATTTCAGAATAGCATGCAGCACTTTGCCAGTTAATGTTTCCATTAAGTAAATATCATTCATTAAATGTTGCCACATTTCTATAGCTGGTACTTTGTCTGTTAACCAGTTCTTTATAATAATTTTTCCTGTGTGTTTTTTTTTTTCTTTTTTGCCGCTAGCATACAGACATACAGCAGATTTTTAGTATTAGGTTGTTGGTACTCTTCTGGAATGTCTAAGAATAAAAGAAGGAATGGAGTTAAAGTTGGGTCAGGGTCAAAAAGAGTCCTTAACTCAGTCTGCAATTGGTTCCAAAAGCTGTGCAGTTTGGTGCAGAGCCAGAATATATGAGCATGTGAGGCCTTAATTTCCCCCACATCTTCTCCAACACTTAGCTGTATAGGACAGAGCATATTTTGTCTGTTGGGAGGGTGTACAAAAGAAATGAGTAAGGGACTTCCAGGAAAACTCCATCCAGTTATGTGACACTGTGGGTTTATGCACATACTGTGTAATGTATACTGTACTTATCCCATTGTTTTACAAGTATGTCTGTTTTAAGATCCTTTTGACATTTTACTCTTATATAATCTATGTTTCAGCTCTCTAATTCTCCCAATTCCTGGTATAATCTTGAAACCAGAGAAATCAACTCTCCTTCCTCTAATGTTTGGAGCACTAGCATTACAATTTGTGGGGTGGGTTGACCTTTTGGGAGGGCTTTCAGCTGTTGCTGTAAAAATTATTTTACCTGCATATATCTAAGCTTATGCCCTGGCCTCCAGTGATATTTATCTGCCAGGATTTGAAAATCTAGTATCGTGTTATTTTGCAAAAAATGTGTTGGGAGAAATATCCCATCTTTCCCACATCTGCAAAGTGTGATCTAACCCAGCCAGCTGGAAAAGAGGGTTATGAACGAGTGGGAGGAACATAAATTATATTTTTTCAAACTTGGGCATGTTAGTATCTTATGTCAGATTTTGTAAGTAGCTTCTGCAAATGGATTATCCTCTTCCCATTGGGTGGCATCCATTGAGGGTGTAAGTAGCTTTTGTGGTACTGGGTGCAGATCCTTCTCTCTCACCTCTCTTTCCAGAGGGTACAATATCTTGAAGACTTACAGTATATTGCCATTCATAGCTGTGCCACTTGACAGTATCTGATTAAATTGAGTAGGGCCATGCCTCCTTTGGCTTTAGGCAGCTGCAGTGTACTATATTTAATTCAAGGTCAGGTGCCAGACATATAAATTGGAATATTAGTCTGCTCCATTGTAAGTATGATAGTGGAAGTGAGATCAGGAGGGCTTGAGCTAAATACAAATAATCTGGGTAAGATAAAGAACTTCTGTGCGCAAACACTGAGGCAAGGGTTACCCCAAAGGGCATTTGGCTGGGAAGCCAAGTTTCAAGAAAATACTAAATCACACATGCCCACACAATGCAAAGCATCATGGGCTGCATATGCAAATCACCACAGAATGTTATGCTGATCCAACTTTAAGCAGAATTGCATGGTGCCAAAAGGCCTCTCACACAGTTTGCAAAGGGTGCTAACAGAAGACATAGACACGTGAACATCTGGGTAAGATGTTCATCTTGATGCAATTTATTCTTTGATGGCATACTAAAGTAACCGATTGCCATTGATGAAGGTCAGCTTTACAGATCTGTGTTGGGGGTCACAGTTGGTTTGTAGTAACTTGTTTAAGTCTTCTGGGATAGTTACACCCAAATACTTAATGGTCCATCGGTCCCACTTAAATTTAAACTGCTGCTGTATATCATGCAGGGGATTACTGATTGCTGATCTCATCTTAGGTTGTTCTTTTACCATTAAATATGCAGATGATGTTAAAATAGGTGGCCCTTGTGCCTCTGTCCTTCAGGCTAACATCATCCAAAAAGATCTTGATCACATTACTACATGGGTTAAGAACTGGGGCATGACTATGAATACCTCGAAATGTAAAGTTATGCATTTAGGTTCAATAAATTTGCATATTCCTTACTTTTTGGATGGCATACCACTTGACACAACATCGGATGAAAGAGATTTAGGCATTATAATTTCAGATAATTTATCTTACAACAGACACGTACACAGCATTATTAATAAAACCAATAGAGTAGTGTGGTCTATTCTACGTAACATCAGATCAAGGGAACGTGAGGTGTTGCTACCATTGTACCAAGCATATGCAAGACCACATTTAGAATTCGCTTCCCAGCTCTTGCGTCCGTATAAAAAATCTGAAGGCCTTTTATTAGAAACAGTTCAGAGGAAATTTACTAAAAAAGTTTCTGGGCTATATAATGCCTCTTATGAGGGAAGGTTAGACATCTTAAAACTTATGCCCTTATCCACACGTCGTCTTTGAGGCAATCTAATGTTGTTATACGACATCGTTCATGACCCCTATCTCTTATGTGAACTTGGTTTAGAATTCAAAAATTATAACCATAACACTAGGGGGCATCCCTTGCAACTAGTCAGAAAACCATTCCTGAGATCTAGTCGCAAATATTTTTTCACTCTCAGAGTTGTTGGTCCATGGAATAGATTACCGCTCAAAGTTGTTATTAGTGAAACTAAAAGTATTTTTAAAAATAGATTAGATAGCCTGATAGGCAGTGGATATGATCTTTCCTATTATATATTGGATTAGCATAAGAGCATCATGGGCTTCTGCCTTCTCGCTCTTGCATCTACCTTAGTATGAACCTTAGTATTTCAGGTCTTACATTTTGCTTTCATTTAGCTTGTACTTGGCACAGTCTCCGAAATTCTGTAATAATGCCAGTTTACTGTAGGTAAGGTGTTGTCCGGGTTGAATAAATATATTAGTAAGTCATCTGCATAAAGTGTAAATTTGTGGGCAATACTTTCCAACTGTATCTCCTATATATCCAGATGTTGCCTCAGTTCCCAAGCTAGTAGCTCCAGATAACGGACAAAAAGTTGGGAGAACATGGGCAGCCTGTCTGATTCCATGCTGAAGTTGGAAAGCATATGAAAACTGGGCATTAATTTTAACATAAGCCTGTGTATTGTTATAGCATGTATGGAGCATGGAAAGGAAAGGCAGGGGGAATCTCATTCTCTGCTGGGTATCAAACAGAAAGCCCCACTCCACCCAGTTAAATGCCTTCTCTACATTGAGACTTAGTAATATAATGGGTGTTTTCGACTGGGAGGAGTGGTGCAGCAAATGTATAGTGCATGTGATATTATTCTGGATCTGTCGAGCTATTTCACACCCTTAATGGTTGCTATGATTGAGGATGTATCCTCGTTTAAGTACATCCGGGTCTGACTTGACCGTCGACTTGATTTCTCTGTCCATATTGATGCCGTACACCAACGGTTCCACCCCAAGCTTGGTGCATTGTACAGGAATAAAGCGTGCATCCTGCTTCCTGTCCACCGAGAGACTGTTTTAAAGATGGTTGTTCCTATTTTTGATTATGGTGCTATAGTCTATAGTGGAGCTCCCAAATCCTCCCATGCCAGACTTTACCCCCTCTTTCACTCATTTCGTTATTTTGCTTTAGATTGTCCCCCTTGTGCCCACCATTGCTCACTCTACTCTGCCCTTTCTCTCCTACTCTTGATACCAGGAACCTTTCCCATTGGGCCTCCTTTATATCTAATTTCTGGTTTGGTTCCGTTTTCTTCTACCTTACATCCCCCTCCTTTCCTCTCCCTTATCTTTCTACTATCCTCTCCACAATGATACTTCCCATTCCCTCTCTATTCTTTCCAGAAAATCTACTGTTGGTCAATCTGCTTTCTCATACTATTTTCTCATTCTGGTCATCCCTGTTCAGGGACTTAAGGGGTTAAAGACAGTGGCCTTGAGAGGCTTCAGTTCCAGATGCAGGAATCTGACACTACCACGCTTGAGAGGGCAGTGTGAGGGGAGACACCACACAAGGAGTATGCTGTTTGAACAGTCTGAGGTTACATAGCTAATCCTTAATACAATAAACATCACTGCTGATTATTGTAAATCTGTGTGCTTGATTTTCCAAATAAAACATGGTACCAGGAGTGATTTCGGGATATTTATGAAAGATACAGAAGGAGATTTCTTGTGTCAGAGGAACACAAGCATTGGAGTTATAGTGCTCAAAGACTGAAGTTTGGGCAGACTGAGCTAACAGCCACAGGAGTAGGAGTAGGAGGCAGTATGGCACAGTGGTTTAAGGCTCTGAGTTGCAAACCTTGAGACCTGGGTTTGAATCCCACAGCCCCCACTTGCGTACTGTGTGACCCTGAGCAGGTCACTTAACTTCCTTGTGTTCCCAGGTTGCATCTGTAAACAAACTTTCAGCTTAGTGTGTCTCTCCTGGTAAAAAAAAAAATTCTGCTCAAATGGAGCAAAACAGACCTCCACCAGAAATCAGATTTGTGGGCAATTTAGAAGAGACACGGAAGCACTTCAAGCAGCGTTCTGACTGTTATTTAGAAGCTACTGGTGCAAATGAAAAAAGGGGACCACAAAAAGTAGCAGTATTGCTGACCATTGCATGCAGGCTCAGAAGCTTTCAATATATACAATGCCTTTCAATTGTCAGATGCAGACAAGAAGGACTATGACAAGGTAATACAACAGTTTGACGCACACTATGTGCCAAGAAAAAATGAGATTTTTGAGAGATTTGAATTTAAGTCCCTAATGCAGAAAGAACATGAACCCATTGATGAATCTGTCATGGACTTAAGATTCAAAGCACAGTCCTATAATTTTGGTACCCTGGCACCATCCCCGATTAGAGACTAGATAGTGATGGGATGTGCAGATCCACAACTCAAAGAAAGACTACTAAGAAACAGTGAATTAACCCTGGAAACAGCAATCAAGACCTGTCAGGCTGCTGAACAAGCATGCATGCAAATAGAGGCCCTCAGTGGAGCAAAGAAAACAAAAAACATCTCAGAGGTTGCTGCAGTACAAACCAATAATAGCAGATCCCAGAGGCCTCCTACAGATTATACTCAACAAAAGATTCTCAAAGACACACGGAAGAGAGAGGAATACTCAAAAAAAGGCTGTCAGCAAAACCTGCTGAAACTGTGGGAAGCAGCACACATACAGAAACTGCCCTGCATATGGAAAACAGTGTAAGGCCTGTGGATTACTTCATCATTTTGCAAGGTGTTGCAGAAGGAAAATTACATTGCAATCACTCATAGAAACTGCTGACTCAGATAGCACTGATGAACTGCTCATAGGAGTCCTGGATAAGCAAAGCATCTCACAAAGTAAGGAATGGACAATTCAACTATCAATCAATCAAAGTCTTTATTTAACCAGGCGATCACTGTTGAGTAAGCTCATTTTCGAGGTGGACCTGGGTTTGATAACAAGGAACAAGGGACAATATACATGGGATGCAACACACAAGAAAATAGTAATAATACAAATAAAGTGAGATACAATAATACAGTATATACAAAGTATCAGCAGGTAGCATTGACAGTAGTATATGTTTGGAACAGAAGATACAGCTAATTTTGGGTAAGACACAATTTTTCATAAAAGTAAAGAAATATGCATATCAGGTGCACTGAACACAAATAAAACCTAATATGAAAAGATATATAGTGATACAGTATGGAGAATTTAGAGCTGGAACCAGGGTCAAAGGAATGTGGAAGGGAAAGATATGGGGGTAGTAAAAGGGGAGAGGGAAGAGTCGATTATAGATGTGATCAGTCTTTTAACAGTAGTAATTACAGTGTGCTTGGACTTATAGGAGTCACTATTTAGGGTAGACATGCACAGGACTCTGTATTATGATGAGATTTAAAAGCTGCTAGGCTGATGGGGTGAGTTAATTTCAGATTTTTTTGCAGCTTGTTCCACAGTTGAGGGAGCACAAAGCTTATGGTTGCTCTGCCAATGCGAAATTTTGCTTTGTAAACATAAAGGTAGATATATGAGATGCTTCTCGTGGCAAACTTCCCCAGAGTGCACAAAGGTAAACAGACAGAGATATACTGGGGCAGTTTATTTGAGATAGCTTTGTATGTCCAAACCACAGCATTTTTTTGCCATCTCTAAGCAAGGATGACCATCTCACTACGTGTACAATGCACAGGGTGGGATGAGTATGGAAGACCGTGATAAATCTTATGGCTCTGTGATAAAGCGTGTCGAGTTTGGCTAGGGTACCTGGAGTCCTGACTATATAGAAAGTCTAGTAATCCAATAGGGAAAGAAAGGTAGTTTGAACCAGTTTCAGTTTAACATCTCTTGTGAGGAGATTATTAATCCTAAAGAACAGACCAAGTCTTTGTCTAAGTTTCTTTGCCAGTTCTTCTAAGTGATCTGTGAAAGTAAGTCTATGGTCTAACCAGACCCCCAGGTACTTGAACTTTGGTATGTAGTCCAACTGCTCACCTAGAATGGTAGTGATCTGCGGGAGTGTCCCAGCAATTGCAGGATTTATTGCATTTTGAAGGGGTGAGAGGAACATTGTTTTGATTTTTTTTTGCATTTAAGAGCAGTTTCTGGTTTATAAACTGATGTTGCAGCAGATTAAATTCATTTTGAAGGGCTTTACAGGCTGCTTCAGGTGTGGGGCTACTAGCATAGAGTACCGTATCATCTGCGAATAGGTGTATTTGTGCTTCTTTGATGGGGGCATCTATAATAAAAATAAAATTTATTTGGTTAAGCGCCTTTCAAATATTTCAAGGCGCTTTACAGTCTCATACATTTATCATAATCAGAAAACGAATATAACAATACAACAGATAAAAATAAAACAATTTAAAATACATCAGGGAAGGCCTGAATCCATAAAAATGATTTTAAGGCCTTCTTAAAGCCATCCACAGTTGAACTTTCTCGGAGCTGGCAGGGCAGAGAATTCCAAAGGTTGGGAGCCACAAAGCCAAACGCACAGGCTCCAGAGGACTTCAAATTCACCCTCGGAATCTCCAGCAACCCCTCGTCAGCCGAGTGGAGCTGTCTCAGAGGGGCGTAAGGCACCAGAAGCTCTTTCAGATAGTTGTTAATGTTGTTAATATAAATGGTGAAGAGCAAGGGACCAAGAATGGAACCTTGTGGTACACCCCTCAATAGGGGTTTTGGTGGAGAAACTTCCTGTTCTGCCTTAACTTGTTGAAGTCATCCTGAGAGGTAGTTGGAGAACCATTTAAGGGATAGGGAATCCAAACCAATGTTCCGAAGGGACAACAGAAGCAGTTTGTGATCAATGGTATCGAACGCCTTACTTAGGTCCAAGAAAACTGCATAAAGCTTTTTTGCCTAATTCAAGCTGCCAGTCATTTGACACCTTGGCTAGAGCAGAGATTGTACTGTGCTGTGCTCTAAAACTGGATTGTAACGGGTTGAGCAATTTTTCTGATTCCAGGTACTTCCGAAGCTGGGAGTTCACTATTTTCTCCAGCATCTTTGACAGGATTGGAAGTAGGGAGATTGGCCTGTAGTTATTGAAGTCAGTAGGATCTTCTGACTTAAACAAAGGGACCACAAGTGGATTTTTCCAAATGGGTGGTAGGTCACCCTGGGACAAGGATAAGTTGAAGGTATGAGTAATTGGGACTGCGAGGACAAGGTAGCCGAACTTTAAGAAGTACGGGTCAATGAGGTCAGCCCCAGCACTTTTCCTAGTGTCCAGCTAAAGGAGATGATCTTCAACTTATTTCAGGGAGGTAGGCTGCAGAGAGAAGGATGAACTGGGGATGGGTTTTTCTTGTGTATCCAATCTAAGTTGTTGGCGGAGGATATTCTCGGGAGAGGAGTCAAAGGCTAGCCCTGCAGTGACAAAATAATTATTGAGAGCATCAAGGATAGACGGTCTGTCGGAGATGACAGTATTGTCAATCAATAATTTAGTAGGTAGGGAATTTACAGCAGTGTGACCTTCAATGTCTTTGATAGTCCTCCAGAATTTGGAGGTATTTCTTGAGGAGCTCTCCAGCTGAGAGCAGTAGAAATTAGCTTTGGCTTCTCTGACCATTTTGGTGCAGAGCTTCCTCACCCTCCGGAAAGAATTCCAGTCATTTATTAAATTAGTTTTTCTAGCAGGTCTCCAGAGTACATCTCTACTCTGCAAAGCATCTTTCAGGTCTTCTATAAACCACTGACAGGATTTGTTTCTGGCACAAACTTTTACTATGGGAGCATACTTGTTGAGAGCCCCTAGCACAATTTCTGAGAAAATATCATAAGCCGTAGTCAAGGACTTGGCTAGATAGAAGTCCTGCCATTGCATGGAGTCTCTTAGGTCTGATATATACCCATGGAGATCAAAGTTGCATATGCACCTTTTAAAGGAGAATTTTGGTACAGTTGTGGATTTAAGAGTGGATCTTACACACGCAATGAAGCAATGGTCACTAATATCAGAGAAAAAGATGCCAGCATGGGAGAATAAATGGAGTTTCTTAACTAAAATGATATCCAAGAGAGTACTTTTATTAGGGTTGAGCTTGTTCGGACAAGTAGATTTGTTTATTAGCTCTGACAACCCAAGGGAATCACAGAACATTTTAAGTGGGGTGGATGCACTGGAGAGCCAGTCTAAGTACTAAATACAAGTGGCTTAAAGATAAAATACATGATTGATACTGGTGCTCAAATAAAATGTGCTTCCCTCTCACCTGTGGTGTCAGATACCAAACAGACCACAAATAAAGAAACACTCTACCGTCTTGAAGGCATAGAATGGACTAACCATACCCACTATAGGGTACTGTGTGCTGAATCTCCACCATAAAGGCAAGGTTAGTAAGCACAATTTTGTTATTGTTACAGGGGACAAACAGTCAATTTTGAGCCTAGAGACCAGTCAGAAGCTGGGCTTGATAGAAAAACTATTTGCAATACATAATGACAAGCCAGTCACTGATAATATCCTGTCTGAATACAGTGATGTATTTATAGGACTGGGAAAGCTACCTATTACACATAACATCACTGTGGATGAGAAGGCAGTTCCTGTAGTGCATGTGACATGCAGAGTCCCCGTGGCCGCAAGAGAGAAACTGAAAAAAGAATTGCAACATTTAATAGACCTAGATGTCATAGAAAGGGTGGAAGAGCCAACACTGTGGGTTCACTCCCTGGTAATTACTGAGAAAAGAGACAGGTCACTACATTTGTGTCTGAACCCTAAAGAGTTCCAGTAAATGCACGCATAAAAAGAGAACATTTCCACATTCCCACAAGACATGAACTTTTGAATGAACTAATGGGTGCCAAATATTTCTCAATACTGGATGCATCCTCAGGATTTTGGCAAATGCCCCTAACAAAAGAAAGTGCACGCCTATGTACTTTTAACATTCCTTATGGAAGACACTGTTTCAAAAGACTACCATTTGCACTACGTTCAGCACCAGAGGTTTTTCACAGAACCATGCAGCAACTGCTGGAAGGCATAGAAGGGGTTAAAGTCTACCTAGATGATATTCTGGTCTGGGGGTCATCACAAGTGCAACATAACAGCAGAGTGAGGCAGGTCCTATAAGTGGCCTGGGAAACAGGCCTTAAAGAGAACAAGGAGAAATGTCAGATAAGAAAGTCTGAAATAAAGTACCATGGGGAAATCCTTTCAGAGCAAGGTATAAAACCAAACCCTTCCAAAGTCCAAGCGGTAAGCAAGATAGTAGTAATAAATCTTGATTTTTTTTACTGGAAAGATCTTTTACACATCATTAGGTCAAAGACCCATTTTCAAGATGATCCTGTTATATAACTTAAATGTGCTAAGAGGAAAGGAGAGTATAAAAGTACAAAAGTACATACTTACAAAAATAAAAAAGTACCTTATTTCATGCAGACAACATTTATCTTGTACAAACAACATTAAGTAAAGGATACCACAATCTAACTCAAAGACAGATTTACAACCCTTTCTGGGCATGGTGAATTATCTGGGGAAGTTTATTAGCAATCTGGCTGACAAAACTAGCCATCTCAGACAACTGCTAAACAAGTTAGCCGCTTTGTGGGTGGACACCTGCACATGAAAAAGAATTTCAAGAGATTAATCAACTACTAACTGTCACAAACCCACTCAGGCCCTCTACTCCCAAAGTGCCAACCTCTGAGCACAATCTTGTGAACAGTGTAACAGACAAGCTAACCCTCGTCTGTTTCTGTGAGTTCAGATCAACCTTTAGTCTCAGGTTCTGGAGAGATTCAAACTGTTAACCTCTTGTTAGCATACCCAATGCACAGGCTCAGATATATCTGTCTTTGGGGGGCCAGATATCTTTGCCTACGGGCACCTAACCAGGTATTCAGAAATGAACCTTTTAAAACTTTAATGAAGACCTCAGATTTAAAACGCTTCTCTTTCTAGTTTGGTACCACCATACAAGCTTATGTCTGCTGTCTGCTATAACCATAAATATTTCTTAGCAAAAGAAAGCAATTCAAAGACAGACCAGGTATGCTCTAACATTAGAGTTTTTACTAAAATATATACCTTATCTCTTCAATTTAAAAACACGGCTAATAATGCTAATTGTCGCTTGCGGTTTATGTTTGAGGGCGGCTAATTATCGAGGGTGGTCTGTAATCAATTGATCAATTTACAGATCCAGATATAAGATCATTAATCATTTGAAAAACTACGGTTTATTTGCCTGTTTGTAGCATGCAACAGTCACAATGTCAAAGTGCAAGTCTTTTGACCTAGAATTTAAAGTTGAAGCTGCTTGAAGAGTGGAAAAAGAAGGAAATCGTCCAGTTGCAGCTGCACTGCATATCGATGAGAAGCAGTTGCGGGACTGGAGGAAGAAACTGCCTTCTCTCTAACAGAAACTGACTGTGTCTGGGTACATGGGCTCCAATCGTAAGAGACAATGGCTTGATGGTGGCGGTCGGAGACCCAAGTACCCTGAAAGTGAATCAATTCTTGCTGCATGGATTACAGAACAAAGGGAGCAGCACTACAGGGTAACTAGAAAAGCCATTGCTTTAAAGGCAATGTCGATAGTTCAGGATCCATAGTTTTCTGCCAGCCGAGGTTGGGTGGACAAGTTTTTGTGGAGATGGGGCTTCACCATCCATTTAAAAACAACTGCTGGGCAGAGACTGCCGAAATATTTTGTGCCCAAAATAATAGAATTTGCATATTACTGCAAGCGACAGATTGCAGCCTCTGACCTAACTCCATTCATGACAGGCAATATGGATGAGACCGCAATCTGGGCTGATATGCCTGGAAATAGAACTGTAGATCTTATTGGGTCCAAATCTGTCCCTCTAATAACAATGGGTCATGAAAAACAGTGGGTGACCGTATGTCTCGCTGCAGTGGCTGATGGACGTAAGCTGCCGCCTTTAGTGGTTATCAAGGGGAAAAGGGTGCCCAAAGAGACATTAGGCATTACTGGTGTAGTGGTTGCCATGTCACGCAATGGCTGAATGGACGAATCCATCACAATTCAGTGGCTTGACAAGGTCTGGGGGTCGATGGCATTTGGAAAACGAATGTTAGTATGGGACGCCTTCCGCTGCCACATTTGCCCTTCAGTGAAAACTCACATTAAATCACAGAAGATAACAATCTCTGTCATCCCTGGTGGATGCACAAAAGTTCTTCAACCAGCAGATGTCAGCTGGAATGCACCCTTTAAGGCAGCATATAGGGAGTGCTACGATAACTGGATTGCCAATGAAGAAAGGGAGCTAACAAAGGGTGGAAACCCGTGACTCTGGGAAAAAAAATCTTAGAATGGATAAAAACTTCTTGGCAGTGTGTTTCAAAGGAAATTATCATTAAATCATTCCAGGTACGAGTTAGTCAGCCTGTAACCTAATAACAAAAAAAAGTGAATGAGCATTTGACCAATTTTTGTTTTTTTGTAGGTTTGCGCTATTACAAGTTGTGATCCAGATATGAGTGGCTGCCTAAAAGAGGGAGGACTACTGCAAGATGCGAGAGAGGAGTTCATCAAGAAAACCGCAGAGGGGGGCTTGAACTAATATTGTAGCGATCGACTGATCCAGCAGAGACAGGAGAACTGTAAGCCTGACAGCTCAGAGGGTGAACTAACAAGCTCGGATGAAATTGAATGAACTGCTGTATCCTGTTGCAAACCTGTTGTGAACCGCCTTTTTTTTTATCTGCTTGTAATTTTCAATTAAAAAGATGTTTTATTTCAAACTAACATCACTGCCCAGCTCGTTTATTGTTACGGTACTCATTGCCTAATTAATAGAGGTTGCTAGTGGTTGCCAGGATAAGGTCATTGCTAGGCACTGTCTCTTGCTGACGTCAAACGTTGCAGCAAAACATGGGGAGTCGAAAGTGGAGTCAGGTAATGGAAGGAGTTACTGCGTGCAAACTCATACCTCTGTTAATCACTGTGTGATCACTGTGCGATAGCGGCTAATGATAGAGGGCGGCTTGTGTTAGATTATTCTGTTTAAAGCTGTGTCTTAAGTTCGAGGGTGGTTTGTAATAGAGGGTGGCTTCAGATTGAAGATATACAGTAATAATATGTCAAACATACAATACAGAACTCTTATATCACAAGACATACATATCTTTAAACAAAACAAGGTTTAAAACAGTGCAATTCCTACAACAATATTTAGATTTGTCTAGCTTTCAAAATACCTATTTTCAATGCTCAGATGTTTTCTTGGTCAGTATCAGATAAAAGTGTGTCTGTAGTGAAACAGAATAATCTTTAAAAGCTGGTTTTGCCCACCTCTTTTACATGAGGTCATCTAGCTCCTTCCTGTCAAAATATCTAAAATATATATATTTCTATACAACCACATGATGTCATTTCAAAGTATTAATTCTGCAACCTTAGCATAACTTAATTTCAATTACACCTTTTAAGATTCATGCTGCATCCTCCTCACACAGGCTTCATGTGAGCATTTACAACCTCTCACCTCTGTGTAATAACCTGTGTTTTCTCTTCAGTGTCATAAACCTTTTTTATGATTTCCCTCTTAACAAATTAACTTAAACAACTGTGTAATTAACTCAGAGAAACAAGATCCTTGATTAAAGTCTTCCATATAACACATTGTCTCTAAAAACTGAGTGTGTGTGATACATGCTGTCAGCATTCCTCTTGTACTGCATCTGTCAGATGAAATCTGGGGGGATGAGTGAGGTCATTCCTAGAGCATTTGATTTTTCAGCAGAGACAGTTATTAATACATTTTATATAAAAAAAATATCATACAGCACTCAGAACTGGCTGTCTATGTCACACTAACTACTGCACCCATTTTGCAATGTTTTGATATCTCCTATCAGACAAAGGATGCCTCAAAGGATGGTATAGGAGCTGTACTGTTACAGCTCAGAAATGGTATCTGAAGACCTATTGCATATGCATCAAGAGCCTTCACAAAGACTGAATACAAATACGCTCAGATTGAAAAGGAGATGCTGGCTGCAGTCTTTGGATGTGACACATTCAATAACTACATTTATGGAACCCCCCACTGTGATTGAAACAGACTACAAACCACTGATAACCATTTCAAATAGAGACTTATGGCAGGCCCCACCCTGAATTCAGAGACTGTTAATTAAGCTTGTCCAAATGTGGGAAAGACTGAAAACTGCAACAGCACAGGATGAAATGCTTCAAGCAGTAATGACAGCAACACACGTAGGGTGAAAGGGACAGTGCACACCCACAAGGTACGTGCCATTTAAGTGTGAGTTATCTGAGGTAGACTGAATACTCCTTAAAGGTGACAGGATTGTGGTGCCTAGTAGTTTAAGAAAGGAATTGCTACACAAAATACATGAAGGACACATGGGAGTGGAAAAAATGTAAGCACAGGGCCAGGCAGGTAGTATACTGGCCAGGAATTTCAAAAGATATAGAAAACACAGTACTGGCCTGTCACACATGCCAGAAATACAGGCCCACCCTGCAGAAGGAACCGGTTATTTCAGACTCAGAAAACGCAACAGCATGGGAAAAAGTGGCAGTCGATTTGTTTACACTAGGAGGCAGAGAAGACCTGACTGTGTCTGATGCATTCTCATGTCACCCCACAATTGTCAAATTAAGCACACCCACATCAAACCAAGTAATAAAGCAACTGAAAGTAATCTTTGCAAGATTTGGGATACCATGGACCCTAAGAACAGACAATGGGCCCCAGTTTACAAGTACAGAATTCAAAACATTCGCACACTCATATGGCTTCAATCATGTCACTTGCAGCCCCACCTACTCTCAAGGAAATGGACTGGCAGAAGCAGGGGTCAGAGTCATAAAGACACTCCTAAAAAAGCAATGGAGGAACAAACAGATCCCCTACTGCATTACTGAATTACAGAGCCACATCACTAGCATGTGGCAAATCCCCAGTAGAACTGCTATTGAGACGTCAGCTTCGAACCCGTTTGCCTAGGATTCAACTTGAATATCATATGGACAATGATGCAGCCATGAAAGAAAGGGCAATGCAATTCAGGAAACAACATGAAAACTTTAACAGAACCGCAAAGGAGCACAGAGTGCTACAGGCAGGTGAAAATGTCCGGGTAAGAAGTGAGGGAAGCTGGGGAGAATTGACAGTCGTCCAGAGACTCATAGCCCCAAGATCATATCTAGTACTCACTGCAAGCGGACAGCTGTTAAAGCGGAACAGGAGACATTTAATGCCAGTGCTGACAGGCTCAGGACAAGCCCCTGCAAAACCAGGGACAGTACCTATAGAGGCAGAGTGCATCCCTCAGGAACGCATAAATGGGCCAAGGCAACAGGATGAGGAAAGCAGAGAACCAAACTTAGCAGCTCCACACATTGAGCCACCTGACTCTCTGGACAAATTACAAGACAAGGTGGAATCAAGCACTGCTACTCGAATGCACACTGAGACTATTAATCAAAGGGCTTCCCAGCATGTAGGCAGGTTGAGATGTGGAAGGCTCATTAAAAAGCCACAGAATCCTGTTAACTACCAACTTCTAAAACAGTACATGTTCTCTGTATTTTAGGTATAGGGTTGCTGGAATCTAGGATCCAGAAAGCAAGTCAGGGTAAATAGAGTAATCCCGTCATGCTACTCAGAGCAAATTCTGTTACAAATAGAAAGATGTACTGCATGTTATCAGTTTAACCTATTTGCAGTGCATGAATACTGTAAACAAAGAACCTTAGTGTGTAAAGCACTGAGGTAACGGTTACCCAAAGGGCATTGGCCAGGAATCCAAGTTTCAAAGAAATACAAAATCACACATACTCCCATGATGCAAAGTATCATGGGCTGTATATGCAAATCACCACAACATATTATGCTGGTTAAACTTTAAGCAGAAATGCATAGTGCCGAAAGGCCTCTCACACAGTCTGCAAAGGGTGCCAACAGGAGACACAAACACGTTTCATCCTACCAGGACTCATCAGTGTGCCTTGTCTGTATGACATCCCAGAGGAATGAACCAGCTACCCTAAGTTGGTCTATTTGGGTTTGCATTTCTGCTTAAAGTTGAACCAGCATATTATGTTGTGGTGATTTGCATATACAGCCCATGATGCTTTGCATTATGGGGGTATGTAGGAATATTACAGAATACAAATATAGAAGATAGTGCATGCTACTAAATAGTATATAATTAGATGGCATCGCAATAACCTTAGGTTAATGAGCATTTTCTATTCTTTAGTTTTTTGTTCTTTCAAAAAACAGGGGATGTTCAGGGTTAAAGACAGTAGCCTTGAGAGGCTTCAGTTCCAGATGCAGGAATCTGACACTACCAGGCTCGAGAGGGCAGAGCTAGTGGAGACACCATACAAGGAGTATGCTGTTTTAACAGTCTGAGGTTACGTAGCTAAAACTTAATACAGTAAACATCACTGCTGACTATTGTAAATATATGTGCCAGATTTACTAAACAAAACACTCCCTTCCCCTTTAAATTTGCTCTGCCTCTTCTGCTTTCTCCTTAAAGTGATGTTCTGACCTAAAGCTATAAGGTATTGGGCTTCATAGCCCAATACCTTACAGCTGCGTGAGTTGACAGGTGCCAAAAATTTAATTTAAAACTGCTTACTTGTTGTTTTAGTAGGGATAGTAACTGGCACCGAAGCCTCAGCCAGCCAATCCCTTCCAGCTTCCTGATGCCCCCACTCCACCTCAACTCTGCCCCGCTCTGAAATTGTGATGTGTGGCCAGGGAGAATGCAGGGCGAGCCCTATCAAGTCTATAGGGGCTATTTTTAGCTGGGTTTTGCCGACCCTACTAGTTAAGAGACAGCTGTAATTTTCTCCTAAGACTGTTTAAAATGGCAAAACCCAGCTTAAAAAATAGCCCCATAGACTTAAATGGGATCTGCCCCCAAGACCTCCTCTAGCCACAATTTCAGAGAGCCAGGGTGGAGTTGGGGTGGAGTGGGGGCACCAGGAAGCCAGAAGGGATCAGCTGGCCAAGGCTTCAGTGCCAGTTACAGTCCCTTCCAAAACAACAAGTAAGCAGTTTTTAATAAAATTGTTGGTGCCTGTCAGATCCAGATGATATAAGGTATTGGGCTATGAAGAAATTTCCTTTAAAGTCTCTTCGTCATGATTATTCTTCTCCCACCTACAACTGTCCATGACGCTCTTTCTTCCTCCTCCTCCCCCAACTACTTTTGCTCTGGCAGTTTCCAGAGTTTGTTTCTCTCATTGCCTGTTTCACTGTTCTGTACTTGTAAGAGTAGTTTCCCTCACCTATCTTATCTCAAAGTTATTTACTGCACATATCTGTTATACTGATTTGCCTTAAATATTTCTGTTATGCTCCTCTGATACATTGTATTTTCTGTATTTAACTTACTACATCCTTTAATACGCAGGATGCATCTGAAAACAAGATGTTAGCTGCCCGGTCTTTCCTGGTGAAACTTTTGAAATAAATAAAAATAATCAAATCAATAAATAAAGGCTGAAGGGTCTTAACATGTACTCCTTAGAGAACAGGAAAGCCATGGGAGATACAACTGAGACCATCAAGGACCTCCTGGGGATAAACATGGTGGTGTGTGGGGAGCTTTCTAGGTTGAGAACAAACCTGATTACAAGAAGAAACATAATGAAATTAGAAGGGAGAAGTTTCAAAAGGAAGCTGAGGAAGCATATCGTCATGGAAAGGGTGGTGGATAGATGGAATAGGTTACCTAAGGTGATGGTGGGAACAGGGGCAGTGATGGGATTTAAGCATTAAAGGAAGAATCACTCTGCGAGGGTGGGGGTAGCTGAGGGCCACATAGGGCCCCTTGTCCACCACACTGGGTAGAAAAGGTTAGGGAAGACTGGACAGGCCTTGCAATCCCTTTCTGCCAACAAAATCTATTTTTCTATGTACAGTCACAGAAGATAAAGATCACAGCAGCAGCAAAATTCATTTACACAACATTCAAAACATGTTTGAATTTCATGCTACTCAGTTCAGTTTTCCATGGACATTGCATGTAAATCTAATCTCTGTCCCTTGGAAGTCATTTGCTCTGGATGCTTATTCCTCACTAGAGGTCATAATCCGCAGTTTGTGACATCATAACCATTTCCACTGCAACAGACTGTGATGCTACCATCAGGGGATTTTAACCGTAGCTTGGGAATAGACAAGAGGAAAAGTTGAACTCTAAAGGACAAACAAGCCTGTTTTCATGCATATGCTCTTAGTAACTAGAAAAGGGTGCATTTGATCCTTAACAGAACAACCTGTAGTATCTTTTCACAATGAATGTTACATATCTTTAATCTTATATAATATTGGTGTATACTGTAAGGTAGCTCAGTATGACTTTCCTGGTGAAGCTTTTGAAATACATAAATAAATAAATAACATTTTTTGTTATCAGTGTGACTGTTCTGTGTCTCAGATTTTCTGAAGTGGAGTGTGTAGGAAACTATTCCCCATTAACACTCCAGCAGCAAAGAATTCTGTGATTTACCCAATGAAGAAAGGGATCCAGGAGTCATCATCTCAGACACCATTAAGCAATCCAGCCAATGCAACAGAATTTATAGCAAAGACAACAAAATATTGGGATGTATAGGGAGAGACTTTGACAGTAGGAGCAGGGACATGATCCTCCCACTCCACAGGTTCCTGGTGAGGCCCCACCTGAAATACTGTGTCCAGTTTTAGAGTCCTCACCTAAAGAAGGACAGGGATAGACTAGCGACCATACAGAGAAGGGCAACCAAGTTGATACATGGGCTCCACGAGCTCTAGTATAGAGATTGCTTGAAGGTGCTAGACATGTACTTGCTGGAAACTAGGAGGGAGAGGGGGATATGATTGAAACGTTCAAATTCATGAGGGACATAAACAAGGTGCCCTACTCAAAACCCTTCAACAGGATATCAAACTCAAACACAAGGGGACACGAATGGAAACTGAGAGGAGGTCACTTCAAGACGGAGTTAAGGAAACATTACTTTTTAGAAAGGGTGGTGGAACCATGGAACAGGTTGCCTGCTGAGGGGGTAGGAACTAGGTCCTTGGTGGCATTCAAACATGGGTGGGACAGAGCAAGGGCTACCTTAGACTCTGCGGGAGCTGGAAATAGTATAAAACTCAGCAGGCTGGGCTAGGACCCATGACTGCTACAAACATAGGAACATAGAATTTGACAGCAGATAAGGACCGCTTGGCCCACCCAGTCTGCCCATTTCCCTACCTAATGGATAAGCTGCAGATCCTAGTTAACCAACAGCCTACTTCTTCCTACCCCCACCCCCTAGAATTGCCTTATGACTGTCCCATGCATGCTTGAATTCCACCACTGTTTTTGACTCCACAACCTCCTCCAGAAGGCCGTTCCATGCATCCACAACCCTCTCTGTGAAAAAATACTTCCTTAAATTACCTCTGAGCCACCCCATCTTCAAATTGTGCCCCCTTGTTCTTGCACACCTCTTTTTTTGAAAGATGCTACCCTCTTGGACTTTGTTGATTCTCTTGAGGTACTTGAAAGTTTCTATCATGTCCCCCCTTTCCCTCCTTTCCTCGAGGCTATACATATTAAGCTCCTTAAATCTCTCTTCACATGTCTTCCAGTGCAGACCCTGCACCATTTTAGTTGCCCTCCTCTGGACAGCTTCCATCCTGTCTATGTCTTTGCGGAGATTGGGTCTCCAGAACTGCACACAGTACTCCAGATGGGGTCTCACCAGCAGTCTGTACAGAGGAATAATACCTTCCTGTTTTCTACTGGTGATGCCTCTCCCTATGCATCCCAGTAACCCCCCAGCCCTCCTTGCTGCCCTCTCACATTGCTTGCCCACCTATAGGTCATCTGATATGACTACCCCCCAGGTCCCTTTCCATTTTGTTGTTGTTAGTATCTCACCCCCATTATGTACTCTTCCCTGGGTTTTTGTTTCCCAGGTGCATTATCTTGCACTTCTTAGCATTGAATCTAAGCTGCCATATATTTGACCATTCCTCTAACCTTGCCAAGTCCCTTCTCATACTTTCCACCCACCTTGTGCATAAACTCTGTTGCAGATCTTTGTGTCATCTGCAAGAGACATACTTTTCCTTCCAGTCCCTCTGCAATGTCGCTTATAAAGATATTGAAGAGGACTGGTCCTATTACTGAACTCCCAGTGTACCCCACTAGTAACCCCCCTTTCTTCAGAGTGGACTCCATTTACTATTACTGTCTGTGTCCTATTCTCCAGCCAATTCTTTACCCAGGCTGTCATCTTGGGAGCCACTCCCAGGCTGGCTAACTTGTATATTAATCTTTTGTGTGGGACAGTGTCAAATGCCTTGCTAAAGTCTAGGTAGGCCATGTCCACAGCCCCTCCCTGATCTACTACTTTGGTCACCCAGTCAAAGAAATCTATCAGATTTGTCTGGCATGACCTTCCCGCTGTGAATCCATGCTGCCTTGGGTCCTGTGCCCCTCTGGCCTCTAGATACTCAACAATTCTTTCCTTCAGAAGTGATTCCATCATTTTCCCTACCACTGAGGTTAAACTAACAGGTCTGTAGTTTCCTGCTTCTGCCTTGCTCCCACTTTTGTGAAGGGGAATCACATCTGCCCTCCTCCAGTCCTCCTGTACCACCCCATCCTCCCATGATTTGTTAAAGAGAGTAGTCAGTGGTGTCACTAGTTCTACCCTTAGTTCTTTTAGAATTCTGGGGTGAATCCCATCAGGCCCCATTGCTTTGTCCACCTTCAGTTTTAAGAGTTCTTTCAGAACCCTTTCTTCTGTAAGTGGGCTGGTATCAACTTCTGTATCCAGAGTGTTTCTACTGTTTGTTTTAGGTACCTCCCCCTCTTCCTTTGTAAATACTGAGCAAAAATATTTGTTTAGTATCTCTGCCTTTTCACAGTCACCCTCTGCCCACCTCCCTCCCTCCCTTTATTAAGCCTCACTATCCCTCCTTGGTCTTCCTTTGCTCCTGATGTACCTATAAAGGTTTCATCCCCTTCTTAACTGAGTTGGCTATCTTTTCCTTGGTTTGGGCCTTTGCTGTTCTGACTGCCTTCCCAGCTTCCTTTTGCTTTAACTGATACAGTTCTCTGTCCTGCTCCTTCTGTGATTCCTTGTACTTCCTGGATGCTTTCTTTTTCTCTTGAACCTTCACTGCCACATCCTTTGAGAACCATAGTGGTTTCTTACATCATTTCGTTTTGTTTATTTGCTTCACACAAAGGCTTGTTACCTCTGTGATGGCAGTTTTTATTATTTCCATTGTTCTTCCACCCTCCTTCCTGCCCATTTGCTAGTGCATTCCTTAGGCACTCACCCATTTTGGCAAAGTCAGCCCTCCTAAAGTCCAGTACTTTTGCCTTTGTATGGCTTGACTCTATTGTTGTGTTTATTGTGAAATCCATACTGTTCGATGATCGCTAGTTCCCAGATGGCTACCCACTTCTACATCTGTGATCCTCTTCATCTCCATTAGAGAGAACCAGGTCTAAGATTGCTCCCTCTTGAGTGGGCTCCAATACTAGTTGTCTAAGGCATGCCCCAGTAGGGCATCTAGAATAACCCACTCTTTGAAGTGGCTGCTGCAACTGCACTCCAGTTAACATCTGGCATATTCAGATCACCCATCAGCAATATCTCCTTTTCTGCCATTCTAAGTATACTTTCTATCATTTTCTTGTCCATTTCCCCCTGAAAAGGGGTCTGTATGCAACCCTGTGCGGATTGTGGTGCCATTGCCAGTCTCCAAATTTACCCACAGTGCTTCTTCTCCTCCCTGTTTACCCTTTTGTTCTGTTGCTTTGATTCCTTCCCTTATGTAAAGAGCTACTCCTCCTCCTCTTTTACCCTCCCTGTCCCTCCTGCAGATAGTGTATCCTGGTATGTTTACTTCCCAGTCATGGTTTTGTGTGTACCATGTTTCTGTGACTGCCATGATATTCAGATGTTCCTCCTCCATCAAGGCCACTAATTCAGGAAGCTTGTTACTCAGACTACGGGCATTGGTACTCATTACTATCCATTTTTTGATGGCTTTACCTTCTGTTGCAGCATCCCCACTGACCTTTCTACCTCTGTCTTTTTCTCATTTAGTACCCCATTTTGTAGGGAGAGGCTGGGATATTCCTGCTGCTTATCAGTGCCTCCCCCCTTGACTAATTTAAAAGCTTGCCAATGAAGCATTTAAACCGATTGCTCAAAAGACTTGTTCCTTCCTGGACAGATGCAGACCATCCTGCCAGGTATAGGCTGGTGTCCCTCAGGTGGAACCCCAGTCCCAATGAAGCCAAACCCCTGTGCTCCACACCATTTTTTCAACCATTCATTAAACTGCATGGTGCAAAGTACCCTCACCTCACTCATGCCTTTGACAGGCAGCACCTCTGAGAAGGATACTGTGTGTGCTACTTGTCTTAGGCCCCTCCTCAATTCTACAAAGTCCTTCTGCACTACTCTGATCTCATGATGAGCCAAGTCATTTGTCCCTAGGTGGACAATGATGTCCAGCTCAGACTCCCGTGCAGCTGTTCTCGTGATCCTGAGGATGCGCTTCCTGTCCCTCCAAGCCATGGCACCAGGCAGGCACCTTATTTCAGTTTTCCCTGCTCCCCCAAGTTCTATCCCCCTAATAATTGAGTTCCCCACCAGGAGCTGCTTCCTTTCCTTGTGGTGTCCTCTGCCTCCTTCCTGTGGGCCTCCCTTGTGACAGTTGTCCTCAGCCTCCTTAGTCTCCTCTGCGGGTGCATCCATAGGGGAGCTATTCTCCCCCAGAATGGTGTATGGATTGTGGAGTGGAACAACTGACTGGGTGTGCCTCTGTTCCACCATCCTCACCCTCCCTGAGCCCACTGTGGTCCAACTGCTGTGCTTTCTTCACAACCTCTGAGGTAGTGGTGGCAGCTCTGGTGCTCCCTGGATGGGGGAGGTTCCCTTACTACTGTCCAATGTTGCCTGAAGATGGGCAACTTCCTCCCTCAGGGCAGAGAGTTGTCTGTAAATAGGGCAGCATCTCAGCCTCCAGAAAGACTCCTGGAAGACTGCTGCCCCACAGTCATTACATTGCACTACTCCCCACATGTTTATCTACATTTTTGTGTGTGTGTGTGTGTGTGTGTGTGTGTGTGTGATTGGTTTGTTATATAGAAATATATATATATATATTATACAATGTGTATGCTTATATTGTCAGTGCAGTGTGCTAGAAGGAAATGATAGAAGGCTTTCTTAGAATGGCAGAAAAAGGGGAGATATTGTTGATGGGGGACCTGAATAGGCCAGATGTTAACTGGAGCACCTTTGCTGCAGGCACATCCAAGAGCAGGGCCATTCTTGATGCCCTAAAGGGGGCATGTCTCCGACAGCTAGTATTGGAACCCACTCGGGAGGGAGCAATCTTAGACCTGGTCCTCTCAAATGGGGATGGAGAAAGAATCTCAGATTTAGAAGTGGGTAGCCATCTGGGAATAGCGACCACCAAACAGTGTGGTTCACGTTAAACTCAGCTACAGAGTCAAGCCATACAAAAGTGAGGGTACTGGACTTTAGGAGGGCTGACTTTGGCAAGATGGGAGAGTGCCTCAGAAAAGCACTAGCAAACAGGCAAGAAGGAGGGGTGGAGGAACAATGGGGAGTGATCAAAACAGCCATCACAGAGGCAACAAGCCTTTGTGTAAAGCAAATCAATAAAACACAACGAAGGAAAAAAACACTATGGTTCTCAAAAGAGGTGGCAGGGAAGGTTAAGGAGAAAAGGACAGCATTCAGGGAATATAAGGAAACACAGAAGGAGCAGGACAGAGAACTTTATCAGTTAAAGCAGAAAGAGGCCGGGAAGGAAGTCAGAATAGCAAAGGCCCAAACCGAGGAAAGGATAGCCAATTCTGTTAAGAAGGGGGATAAGACCTTTTATAGGTATATTAGGGAGTGAAGAAATACCAAAGGAGGGATACTGAAGCTTAATAAAGGGAAGGGAATGTGGGTAGAGGGTGACGGTGAAAAGCGGGATACTGAACGAATATTTCTGCTCAGTATTCACAAAGGAAGAGAAGGGAGTTACTTAAACCAAACAAGAGAAACACTCTGAAGACAGGGTTGACACCAGTCCATTTACAGAAGAAAGGGTTCTGAAAGAACTAATAAAATTGAAGGTGGACAAAGCAATGGGGCCTGATGGGATTCACCCAAGAATTCTAAAAGAACTAAGGGTAGAACTAGTGACACCGCTTGACTACTCTCTTTAACAAATCATGGAGGATGGGGTGGTACCCGAGGACTGAGGGAAGATGTGATTCCCTCACAAAAGTGGGAGGACAGAGGCAGGAAACTACAGACCAGTTAGTTTGACCTCAGTGGTAGGGAAAATGATGGAATCACTTCTGAAGGAAAGAATTGTTGAGTACCTAGAGGCCAGTGGGGCACAGGACCCAAGGCAGCATGGATTCACAGGATGGGAAGGTTGTGTCAGATGAATCTAATAGATTTCTTTGACTGGGTGACCAAAGTAGTAGACCAGGGAGGGGCTGTGGACATGGCCTACCTAGATTTTAGCAAGGCATTTGATACAGTCCCACACAAAAGATTAATTCACAAGATAGCCAGCCTTGGAGTGGGTCCCCAGGTGGTAGCCTGGATAAAAAATTGGCTAGACAACAGGACACAAAGGGTAGTAGTAAATGGAGTACACAGTGAAGAAAGGAGGGTTACTAGCAGGGTACCGCAGGGTTCAGTACTGGGACCAGTCCTTTTAATGTCTTTATAAGTGACATTGCAGAGGAACTGAAGGAAAAGTATGTCTCTTTGCAGATGACACAAGATCTGCAACAGGGTTGATACACAAGATGGAGTGGAAAGGATGAGAAGGGACTTGGCAAGGTTGGAGGAATGGTCAAATGTATGGCAGCTCAGATTCAATGCAAAGAAGTGCAAGGTAATGCACATGGGAAACAAAAACCCAGGGAAGCATACACAATGGGGGGTGAGATACTGACAACAGTAAAAATAGAAAGGGACCTGGGGGTAATTATATCAGATGACCTAAAGGTGGGCAAGCAATGTGAGAAGGCAGTAAGGAAGGCTGGGGAATACTGGGATGATAGGAAGCTGCATCAATAGTAGAAAACAGGAAGTTGTTATCCTCTGTACAGACAGTTGGTGAGACCCCATCTGAGTACTGTGTGCAGTTCTGAGACCCCATCTCCGCAAAGACATAGACAGAGTGGAGGCTGTCCAGAGGAGGGCAACTCAAAATGGGCAGGGTCTGCACCAGAAGACATATGAAGAAAGACTAAAGGAGCTTAATATGTATACCCTGAGGAAAGAAGAGAGAGAGGGGACATGATAGAAACTTTCAAGTACCTCAAGGGAATTAACAAAGTCCAAGAGGGTAGCATCTTCCAGAAAAAGAGATGTGTAAGAACAATGGGGCACAATTTGAAGATAGAAGGGGGACGACTCAGAGGTAATGGGAGGAAGTATTTTTTCACTGAGAGGGTTGTGGATGCATGGAACAGCCTCCCTGAGGAGGTTGTGGAGTCAAGAACAGTGGGAGAATTCAAGAATGCATGGGACAGGCATAAGGCAGTCCTAGTGGGGGGTAGGAGGAAGTAAGCTGTTGGTTAACTAGGATCTGCAGCTTATCTGTTAGGTAGGAAAATGGGCAGACTAGGTGGGCCAAGCGGTCCTTATCTGCCATCAAATTCTATGTTTCTCTGTTTCTAGAGAGGATATGACAGTGATATGCGCCTTGCACTCTTGAGGAAATGATGTCAGAACCCCAGGTATAAATAAACTATTTCCAGGGGTGGGTGGGTGAGGGTGGGAAGAGGTTGGGCCTAAACTGTGCCCTCACAAAACAATCAGCTAAAAGCTCTGACCCACCACTGCAATGAGTGCCTTCCTGTCAGCAAGATGCCCTACTAACAATTTGACAGAGAAAATACCCTGCTAATCAAACAGAGAAAAATCTAGACATCCAAGTCAGACACAGGTAAACCTCCCCAGCCCTAAAACAGCCTAGTGATTTGTGCTCTGAAAGCAGTCAGCCCAAAAATAAGTCAGCTGTGCTTTAAACTCTTCCTGCTCTGAAAATCTTAAGAATTGTAACAAAAGTAAGGCTAGATCCACCTCCCTCTGTTGCTTGAAAGACTGTCTTTTCCTGATAATTCTAAGTTCCTCATTTCACCTTTCAGTTAGAAGTAGCCTCCACCTGCAGAATATCTGTTACAAACCAAAGACAATTGTAAGGTTCACCTCCCTCTGTTGTGAGCACAACTCGCTTTCTTGCAAATCCTATGTTCAGTATTGCAGCTTCCAGCCAGAGGTAGTTTCACTTGAAAAATATTAGCTGTTCTGATGAGTTTGCTATAAAACACTTGCTTATAATACTATTGTTCTCAGGTCTGTTACCAAAGCTATTGGCTGATAAGTAGCAATGATGTAAGCACTTCTTGACAAAGTCTGGTCTGGCCTTTTAAGGCACACACAGATAAACACAAAAAACAGTTTCCACCCCCTAGGGCACTGTCTGGGTCAAATACACAACCTGTACCTGCACTTATTTCAGGACTAGAGGTCTTGGAATCCATTTGGGCAGACTTGATGGACCATTGGTCTCCTTCAGTCATCTTTTTCTATTTCTAAGTTTGCTCCATTGACATAGCTGTGTTAGTAAAGGGATATGTGTGTTCTTGACTGGCCTTGTTTTTCCAACTCTTGTGCTTTCAGCAGCAGATATTTGGGTAGTGGTGAATTTGAAGGACCAGTGACAAGAAACTGAGTGTCACTCTGTAGTGGGAAGAAGCAAGCTTGGTGAGTGGTGAATATTTTTTTTATTTAAAGAAACTATCCCTCCTATGCTGCCAGTGGCAGTGTCAGGTCAAGACCTAATGGGGCACTTGGTGTGGTAAAAACTTGCTTCTTTTGTATTTGTTTTCATTCTTTTTTTGACTTGACATTTTCTGCTTCAATCAGCTGTTTGCACATTACAAATGTTATATAGTACTATACCATAGCCATCAGCATTAGGGTCACAGAGTCATGGGATGTACTGGGAACCCTGCCCAACCACTTGCAACTGAATGAATGGAAACTGTGTACTATTAGCATGCTAAATAAAATAACTGGTGCACAACATTCATTTATGCAATACAAAACAAGCAGCTATATTTAGTCCATCCTTCTGATCTCAGTTTCATGCAAGTTTCCTTTAGCGTATGGCTACCTGTGTGCTTTACAATATTATTTGCATGCAAGGCAACATTCGGTCAGAGTTAACCCAGAGAATAGGGAAAAAAACATGATGAGTGAAAAAAACAATATGTTTTCTAACACAATCCAAATTTCTCATTAAAGTGGAGTTTGTCCACCAGCTGTAATCATACCAATCATAATCAAGAGTACTGAAAGAACTCGAGAACCTAAAGGTGTCTAAGGCCATTAGACTTGATTGGATTTACCCTAGGGTACTTAAATAACCGAGTGAGATTCTGGTTGCTCCACTGACATCCTTGTTCAATAACTCATTGAATACAGGAGTAGTTCCCAAGGACTGTAGAAGGACTAATATTGTCCCTCTACACACAAGCGGCAGCAGGAAGGAAGCTGGCAATTATAAGCCAGTCAGTCTCACTTCTATGGTGGGGAAATTGATAGAAACACTACTAAAATAAAGGGTAATTGAATATCTTGAATCTAACAGGCAACAATACCACAGATAGCATGGAGTCACAGGGTGGGAGGGTCATGCTAAATGAACCTAATAGATTTCTTACCTGGGTGACCAGGGAAATTGATCAGGGTAGAGCGTGTGGCCTAGTTGGATTTCTTCAAAGCCTTTGATATGGTGCCACATAGAAGAATAATTAGGAAATTAACCAACATAGGACTAGGATCAATAATAGTAAATTGGGATAGAAACTGTCTAAAGGATAGGAGACAGAGGGTGGTAGTTAATAGCACTCATTTTAAAGAGTGGAGTGGGACAATCGGGGTACCACAAGGCTCAGTACTGGGTCCAGTCCTCTTCAATATCTTTACAGGAGACATTGCAGAAAAACTGGACGGGAAGGTGTGCCTTTTTGCAGATGATACTAAAATCTGCAATAGGATAGACACCCAGGAAGGGGTCAAAAAATTAGAAGGAACCTTGAAAAACTCAGGGAATGGTCCAAAGCACGGCAGTTGAAGTTCAGTGCCAAAAAGTGCAAGGTAATAAGATTAGTGATGAGTAATAATACCTCTCTTGGGATCATGCTGGTATCTCCCTGTATAACAGTTTTAAAAGGTGTATATGGTCACCTATTTATACTATAACTTTAATATGTTAGCCATAAGAGCGAATCTTGATGTCTCTGTTCTTAATGTAAACTTACTGTGTGATTCTATGAACCCAAAATGCAAATTTTAATGGTATAATTCTAAAAACCTCAAATACAAAAATCAGTATGTTTCTTTAAAAGAGACCCCAATTGCATTCAAACGTCCTTTAGGGCCTCCTATGGAGTGTGTTGGAGGGGTTGCAGGTGTCACCTGACAGACCTGGGAGATATCTTTTGACTTAGTCCCATGTAAATGCCATTTTGGTGTTCACTGCAGGAGGAGCTACGAGACTGTTTGGCAGATCCAGTAGAACTGACAGCTGAAATGTTACAATTATCCATCTTCCTGGACCATCATCCCTCTTGGCATAAATATCTGTTACCTTTATACCTATTGGCAACCAAGAAGGCAATCACATGAAGGTGGATGTCTGTAACCATACCCACACTTGTGGAGAGGAGGCAGACTGTCACGGAAATATATCGGCTTGAAAACTTGATGGCAGGTCTGCATGACAAGCTTCCCCTTCAGGGCCAAGTGGCAATGTTGGATATGGTATGTGGCACAGATTGACGCCAACTTTGTACCTTGGGGGGGGCAATCGGGGCACTCTTCTAGCTGCAGAGGCCATAGTGGCTCCCCATTTATGCTTTTATTGACTGATACATTACACAATATGCTCCTCTTATTTATTTTCCTCTTTTAAATTATGTTGTGCTGACTGTTCTGTGGGAGTATTTCTATGAGTCAAAATAAGGTATTTATCTTGCAGGGATATAATCCTTTACCATGCCTGAACTCAGTGACATTCTGTAAAAAGATGATGATGCTCAAAAATTTTATTTATTTGTTTATGACTTTGATAACTGGGTAAGTACACTGATTCCAGAGACCATTTTCAGGCATGACCCAGGCCAATACAGTGGCACAGGAGCAACAAGTATAGTGTAGTGGTCTAAGGCTCTGAGCTGCAAATCTGGTGACATCCAGCAGACCAGACCTGGGTTTGAATCCCACAGCTTCCACTTGCATACTGTGTGACCCTGAGCAAGTCACTTAACCTCCTTGTGCTCCCAGGTCGCTCCTGTAAAAAAGCTTCCAGCTTAGTGTGCTATACCTGGTTAAACTAAATAAAAAAAAGCAATTGTATGTAGAACATGGAAAAAATAGTTACACAATGAATGTGCAAAACAAAAAATTGAAGAAACATATTGCAACATTCCAGTTACAAATAGTTGGGTACAGAAAGCATAATACATGGTACCCAAGTTAAAGAACAGCTTAAAAGTACAAGGTACAAGTAACCAGGGTAGGCAAACAAGGGGAGGGTAAGTGCTAATAGAGGAAGGGAAGACAGAGAGACGGGGAAGATAACAGGGCAGACTCGAGGGAAATGACAACATTCTGTGGTAGGGAAAACACTAGCCAGGGAAGCACTGACAGCAGGATTTGGATATGAGCCAGTCCTTGAGGTGTGATTTGAACAGCCAGTGGGTGTGTAGGGCACGGAGCTCAGCAGGCAGATGATTCCGTAATGGGGGGAGGGCCGCAGCTGACAGGGCTCTCCCGCCCATGTTGGTAGATACTCTGTGAACATGTAGTGGGGAGAATAGTGTTAGAGCGCAGGCAGCGATTCACAGCTCTAGCTTTAGATCTCCGCAAGAGGGGATTTTTGGCCGCCATGGATGGCATTGTCAACCAAGCAGCAGAAGGCAAAGTCAAGGTGGCCCTGTAGTGGGAGCCACCCCAGAGACTGATAAATGACACAGTGGTGGGTGGAAAAAGGGGCCAGTAAGTGAAGCGACAGGCACTGTTGTAGGCAGTGCAGAGTTTGGCCAAGAGGGTGGAGGATGGCCTTGCTTATATGGTGGAACAGTAATCAAGTATAGGGTGTAAGTTACCCTGGACAATGGCTAGCCAGGCCTCACGGGTGAGGTAGTGTCTGAATCTGTAGGCTGCACCCAGCTTTTGGTGTATTCTGTGGACCACAGAGTTTGTTTGCTCGGAGAAGGATAGGGAGGGGTCAAGCAGGACACCTAGATACTTGAAGGTCTCGACATTTCAAGAACCTGCCCATCTGGGGAAACTATATTGAGGGGGGAGGGGGATTTAAGTTTAGCTAGGAAGGGCTTGGACCCAAACAGCATGGACTTGGTCTTATTGACATTAACAAGGAGTAGATTGGCAGCAAACCAATTATAGGCAGCACCATAGTTTTACATGAGGACAGAGGAAAAGTGAGAGAGGGATTTATCACTGAAAAAAAGGACAAGGTCTTTGGCATAGAGGAAGGAGTGGCAGGTAAGACTACCAGAGGGAAGGGAATTTACACAAACATACGAAGAAGCCAGCAGAAGAAGGCCATTTGGTCTATCAAGTCCGCTCGTATTGCAGGGTCCACAGCTTGAGCTAATGTCCCTGCCCTCCCTCCCCAATACTGGGAGGGGTCAGAGAGATAGCTCCTGAACCAGTTTGTTACCAAGTGGGAGCAGCCAAGGAAATGTAGCTTTGAGAGGCGGAGGGTATGGTTCACTAGGTCAAAGGCCTTGGAAAGGCTGACAAACACTGCACCAATGGCTTGCCATTTATTCATGTTCATGAGGATGTGGTCTGTCAACAGAGCAAGGGCAGAGGAGGTACAATGATTTTTACGAAAGCCATGTTGCTGGCTGCACAGGAGGTTGTACTTAGTTATGTGCTTGGTAAGTTGGTGGTGGATGACCTCCTCGAGGAGCTTACTTAGGTGGGGTAGGATGGAGATAGGTCAGTAATTGTTGGTGGAGTAGGGGTCACCTGCTTTGAAAATGTGGATACATTTTGCAGTGTTCCATGGGTCAGACATGGTGGAGGTGGATAGGGCAAGGCTAAAAATGAAGGTGAGGGATTTGACAATGGCAGGGGAGATGAGTTTAAGGGAGATAGGGAGAGACCATCTGACCCAGGGGAACCTCGGATAGGGAGACCTTTGAGGAGCTTTGTGGTTTCAGGAAATGAGAGAACCTTAAAATAAAATGGAGGGATGGAGGAAGAGGTGCTAGAGAGGGAGAGGCCATCTTTAGTGCAGTGGGCCCAACCACTGGGTTGGCCACTTGGAAGCTTATAGAGTAGTGCAAAGAGGTCCATGAATTTATCGTTGAAAGCCCAAGCCACTTCCAGAGGATCAGTCACAAGGCCTAAGGAGGAATGAAGCTATGGAGCAGATGTCCTTGTTTGAGGATTTAGAGGGGAGACGATTGATTCCCAGAATTTTCTAGGGTCACCAAAACTGTCCTTCTGGAGGATACGGAAATAGCATTGCTTCTGAGATTAAGCCAAGTGCTTGCACTGGTTCCTCAGGTGTCAAAAGGTTTCCCCGAGAGCAGGGAAGGGGGAAGCCTTGAAAGCTGACCAGGCATGATCCCTAACCCTCATGTGGGCGAGTAGATCTTTGGTGATCCAGTGGAAGCACCCGCCTCTGACCCTCATCCGTGTGATGATAGGGAAGTGCCTATCTTGCCGTGCCCGCTAGATCTGTATGAAGGAAGTAACTGCTGAAGACACGTCTGTGAGTGAGTGAGTGAGTGATTGAGGAAAGGACTAGTACAATGATCAAGCTTCACTCAGCAGGAGGGTCACGTCAGCAGTGTAAAAGTTTCTAAAGGATAGGTATTTGGGAGGGGGACGTCTTGTTTTGGTAGACCTGAGGATAAACATGGGGGAGTGGTCTCTAATGGAATCAGCCATAATCTCAGCTTGCAGTACACAGTCATCCCTGTTTGTGATGATCCAGTCCAAGAGGGTTTGTGAGGCTGTACGTTGATTTTGCCTGGTGGGTAGTAAGATTGTCTGGGTATGGTTAAGCTGTTTTAGGAGGCTTGCATAGTCCGACTAGTTGGTACTCAACCAGTTTAAGTTAAAATCACAGAGGAGGAGGATGGTGTCTCTGGTGTGGGAGAGTGAGCTGAAACCAGTAAGGATGTTGCAACTAGAATCCATGTTAACTTTACACTGTGCTGATCTCTTGTACCTGTTACTTTGTGCTTCGCTTAATAAAAATTATATTTAAAAAGATTTATTTAGAAGGGCTTTACTACATGACTTGATATACAAATTAAAGCATATTAACTGATGAAGTGATCATTTTGTAGTTTAAAAATGAATGGAGAAATCAAGCCCCATTCATTTCAATGGGGCGCGCCCCAGAGCTCTCTCGGGGCCACATGTTATTACGTGCTTGAGTGTGGGGACGTGGCATCTGAACCCGTACACTCACAATGCAGAGGGCTTCCACTGTATAAATTTAAATTACGAGGGATATTATTAAGGTATGGAATAATTTTATTCAGTAAAACCAGGATAGAGTAACGGCCAATGAGGCAGTCACCACTATGTGTGAGTGGCTGCCTTACGTTGGAAATTTCCTTTAACATTAATGAATGTACTTATCCTTTAAAGGAGAAGTCTTCTGATAAAGTAATAGAAACATTAAACTTAGAAACAAAACAAATTTTGGATACCTTTTGTCATGTTTTATTCACTGAGTATATGCCCACCAATAACCCTATGTCTAAAAAAGTTATTTGCTCCGTAGAAACACATTTGTGTATGCCACTGATTTTGAAGCCTGTGCCATGTTTTCCTTACACGTGGACTGGAGCTGCTGAGTACACTCTTCCCACATCATTGCTGCATCACACTGCAGAGAAGGAGAGACACTGGAGCTGAGAGCTGTTTGCTCACAAGGATAGCTGCTGTACCATCAATCAAAAGGTTTGTGCTTGTAATTATTTGTGATTGCTTTGCCTACTAATAAGAAACACAATGTGTGATGCTATGGGACATATCAACTATTTTTTTTAATGTTTTCTCGGTGCAGCCCATAACTTCGCCACCCTGCATTTCTGTCCGTCTGCTCCATTTGCCAGACATCAGCTTTGTTAGCAAGTGTCCCTGTGTTATTATAGCTTCATAGCCCAATGCCTTATAGCGTGTGAGTTGACAGGTGCCAAACATTTAATTTAAAACTGTTTACTTGTTGTTTTAGAAGGGATCGTAACTGGCACCGAAGTCTCAGCCAGCCGATCCCTTCCAGCTTCCTGATGCCCCCACTCCACCCCAACTCTGCCCCGCTCTGAAATTGTGATGTGTGGCCAGGGAGAATGCAGGGACGAGCCCCATTCAAGTCTATAGGGGCTATTTTTTAAGCTGGGTTTTTGCCGGGGCCCTTCTAGTTAAGCGACTGCTGTAATTTTCTCCTAAGACTGTTTAAAATGGCAAAAACCCAGCCTAAAAAATAGCCCCTGTAGACTTGAATGGGTCTCTCCACTGCACTCTCCCTAGCAAAATGTCACAATTTCAGAGAGTGCGAGGGTGGAGTTGGGGCGGAGCAGGGGCACCAGGAAACCAGAAGGGATCAGCTGGCCGATGCTCCGGCACCAGTTACAGTCCCTTCCAAAACAACAAGTAAGCAGTTTTAAATAACATTTTTGGTGCCTGTCAGATCCAGATGATATAAGTGTAACCCCCCTGTTACCCGGGGTTACTAGAATCCCAGTAAGACCTAGTGGTAGGAAGGGAAGACAGCTTGTGAAACTCCAGCTAAATGGATTTCACACTGTCTCACTCTGTTCTCAGTCTCAGCTGAGACTTGAGGGATGACATCATTTAAAACGGTCACAGCTGCATAAGCCACACTGGAATGTTGTAGTTGGAGGTTAGAGTAGAATGTTGGGATTTTTAAGTCAGTCTGAGAGAGAGTCTATAGAGTGCAGCAGAGGTGTTCTGCTGAGTGCAGGCCCTCAGAGCTCTAAGCCCTGTTAAAGAGCTGCTTTTGTTTTTAGGTGTGTGTTTCCACCTGAAGAGGAACACAAGAACTGCTTATTGAAGTGGTGGATACCGCTTTCAATGGTTCAGGGTCCCATCCCTGCGGGGATGGGGCGAAGGTATCAGCCTGTTTCTAGGGGCAACCACCCCAGGCCCAGCTAGGGAGAAAAGAAACTGCCTGTTTCAGTTCGTGCTGAGGCACCCGAAGCTCTGGAAGAGAGTTTCTTTAGGAGGAAATGCCTATGGGGCACCTGCAACCGAAGGGTGAGGTCGCTCTGCTAAAGGGCCATGTGTTTTCACCTGCATCAAGATGAAACTAAAGGGACTGTTACTGTGGGCTCAGGAAAAGACAACCAAGTACAGTTTGGAAGATGTGGGGATTGGACTGCTTAACTCTGTGGAGGGTATAGAGTAATGGACAAAGCCACTTATGAAGTATGTTCAAGTCCAGCACAAATGGGAAGTAAAGACAGTAGATTGAATGTGAAATACATTTAAAAAGAATCTACACAGCAAAGTGTTTTGAGGGATGAGGTGTTACAGTCCAGAGAAATGGCCGGGTATGAAATGGGAGCAAGAGGTGGGAGACCCCCCATCAGTAGTAACCAAATTCACCTCTACGGATTTGTTCTGGGACACCTGTTTGCTTTCTCTCAGGTACTTGGCCAGTGCCTAAGGAAAGTACCCAGACGTGGAATTGACGAGGAAGATTCCCTGATGGAGCAGAAGTGCTCTTAGGTGATTTAGGGAGCCACCAGTAAATGTTTCCATGCCATATGGAAAGTGTCCAAGTGGCTGGCAAGGGAGCCGAGCCAGGGAAACCCAGAGCAGTGTACAAGTTTGGGCTATGTGCCCAGTGTGTTTCAGAGCCTGAGGGCTAAAGTGATGAGGATGTGTTCTGGTCTCCTTTAATCTGCATTACCAGGAGTGTAGCCCCGTGGGGGTCCATCTATGCTTTGTTTATTCTGTTGGATGTGAATAAAATGCCACATTTTAGAATTCCACTTCTGGTATTGGACATTACAGTTATTGCGTCCTTTGTCCGGAGTTAGTTGGGTGCCCCTGTGCAGAGTAGCCAAACCTAGCCAATGTGCCAAGTGACATATTCCTCCCTGAACCCAGCCCACCTGGTAGAGCTGTCAGATAGAAATGGAATACCTGGTAGGGGTTACAAAAATGGAGGCACCACTGAGGATTTGGGTTTGGAATTTAGGAAGGAATGTAAGAAAGGTCGCTCGGACAAAGGCTAGCATTTTGGTTATCTGGCAGTGGGTAGCCCAAACAGCTGAAGCAATGTTAACTAATGTGCCGCTGGGGGCTGTTATCCATGTGCTGCTATTAAAATGCCAACTATTTACCAAAGAGCAGTAAAGCCTGAGAGTGTATGCCCTTGTCCTGCATCAAATTACAGCGTTTGCCAGCTTTTAAAAGTGTTTGTGACAAAGAAAAGTGTGGAAAACTGTGGGTAGCAAAAGGAAAATTGTGCCCTAGATGTTGGAAATGCTTTCCGTGTGAACTGAGAGACTTGCTGTGATTAAAGGCCATGAAAAATGGTTGAAATGGGCTCCTGCCTTGGAGTCAGTTGAAAGAAAAAAGTGTGGTTTTGCAGTTTAAATTTTGCCTGCTCAACGATCGCCGTGAGGAGAAGAGCACAAGAAGAAAAGAGGCTCATTTGCATGGCGTCAAGTGATTGGTGAGACTGCAATCAGTCCAGCCCCCAAGCCAGCTCTAGAGCGACTGCACAGCATTCAAGAGGGAGAGTGAGTGGAGTGTGCGAACTGGCTTACCAGGAGGAGCGCCGTGGTGACTGAAAGTGCTGTAAAAAGTTTAAAAACTGACTTTTCTGTTTGAATTTGGGCTCAACCCGCATCTCGATCGACTGGACTGTGAGTGTGGTGTTCAGAGGGACAATCGGCAGGACTGCCAGCCCACTTCTTTCCAGAAGCCTCCAAGACTAGCTGCAGGTTGTTTTTCCATCGCAGCAAACAGCTACTGATAACAGTGAGTACCAACAGAAATAATTGCTCAAACTAAGTGATTTTGCCAAAAGCCAGCTGAATCTGTGTGTAGCAGCATAATCGCTTTGTAAAGAAGGACTGTGTTAAGTTTTACCAGCAAAAGCAAGCATTCTAAGCAATCGACCGTGAGCATAATTATAGATTCAGCATCAGTATAAGTTTCAAAGCCATGACAGAGACTGTGAGTTGTATCAGATACACAGCAAGAAATACAGGCAATCCTATGCTATGAAATACTGAGGCTTTAAGGGACTGTAAGCTAGAGCAATGTCTTCAGCAAGTGAAAAGTCTGTGGTAAATCATATAAATGTGCTAGGAAAAAGAACAGTGCAAGTTTGTGCAGTTTGAGCAAAGTTATCAGTAGAGTGTGTAAATCGGATGCGCAGTGGCTTGACCCAATTACAGAATGTTGATGCGTAGGAGTGCTGCCGCCACCATTACAGGGTAGGGTAGTAATGTAAACACAGCAGCAGAGGAGCCATTTTGAAAGAGAAAGAAAGTTTTCAGTGATGTGGGACATGAGATAACAGTGAGCGTTGTCTGTTTTTTCTCTGCAGTCATGACTTCAGGACCAGCCTGCTACCCGGATCATGCTCGGGCTGTGATAGCAGTAGAAGTTAACAAGTTAAGAGACATTGAAAGATGTTACTACAGGGGATGACTGCCTCCTCATGTGGTGATTCCTGGATATCCAGCGCAAGTATGTTTAATATGCTTAATGCTGGAAGGGACGTCTTCATGGTACCTCACTGTTCTGGGTGCCTAGAGAAATATGGTTTATTTAAAGTGCCTAAGGTTCGTTTGGCTCCCACATGGACAAAAGTTCAAGAATCTGCAGTTGGCAGCACACAGCACCAGATGGAGCCTGTTGGAGAAGGCCCCTCAGAGTGTGGCACAAAACACAAAGGTGCAGATTTACAGACAGAACAATGTGCTGATGTTCCAGAGTCTGAGTCGCAGAGAAATATTTCAGGAAGAGCATCAGTAGACCCTTGGAGACAGAGGCCTAGATCAAGTCTCATAGGTGAAGACGAGATGAGGGAGGCCTTTGAATGGGAGGTTTTGACTTCTGCGCCCAGCCAAGAGTGGACAGTCTCAGGAGTGAGGACGACTGCTCACTCCTGGGCACAGACTCTCAGTGAGAAAGAAGAAGAGGGGGAACCTATGTGGCCTTGTGAAAAAGGACCTGGTACACAGCCTCAAGCTCTTGCCTCAGAGGAATGCATGGAAGAGAGTGGTGATTCTACTGCCCTGGCTGTGCAAGAAGAAGCCAGGGATCCATTTTTTGTGTCATTAAGAATGCATAGCTGGCAGAACCAGGACTGGCTGCCCCCAAGCCAGGCCAGAAGTCTCAGGTTGACCCAAGCTAGTAAAGAGGAAAGACTGGTTTGTAGGAAAGCAAATGAAATCTTCGGGATGTCCTTTCCTACCTTTCCTCGGAGAGTCTGGGAGGAGATTGAAAAAAGCAGGAAATCCTGGATTTCAGAAGAAGCAATGAAATGTGTGCATCCTGGTGCAAACAAGCGTGTCAAGAACAGAATGTTTCAAGAAAAATGCAGCCAGTGGAAAAGAGGCAGGACACTGTTTATGGACACTGTTTGAATAGTGGATAGAGAGGGACGTGAAACCTTTCACAGTGTGAATTATGAGCGCCCAGATGGGGTAATAATTAAAGCACCTGACCCATTGTGCTATTGGGCACAATGCAAAGATTTTCCTGCGAATGTGCTCATGCCTACCAAATGGAAAGCAGAGCAGTGGTAGCCAGTGTTGCCACTCCAGCCATTGCAGTACCTATTTTGTTCTGCCTGTCAGGACGTCCAGGACCCAGGTGTCCCACATTCATCAGTTCTACAGTGTACTGACTTTCCAGAATCGATCGAATGGCCCACCAGATGACTTCAGATCCAGAGAGGACACCAGCCCAGCTGTATCCTGATTCATCACCTGGGGATCGGATGACTTCAGACCAGCTGTTTTCCTTTTTGTTCCTGTTCCAAGGTTCCATCTCTGGAGATGACATCAGCCCAGCAGTTTCCAGATGTGCCCTCCTGTTGTTTCCCAGAAGATGTCTGCCCAGCTGTATCGGAAGAATGCTGCCAGGGAGAGTCTTCGGCTGAGGACCAGGTTTGGTGCCATTTTCGTTCTACATGGGACTGGTATGTCCATACTTTTCTATTCTTATGACACTGCAGTACACACCCTACACTAGCAGACTCCAGATGTTTGAACTGTCCTCAAAGACTCTCCCCTTCAGGACTTTGGCCTGCTAGAACTGTGTTTCACCTGGCTCCAGCCCAGGAGAGACTCTTTCATGGACTTGCCTTCGGGCACTGTGGTCACTAGATGGGACTTTTAGGGCACTCCAGCCCCCAAATATGGTGTATTGTAAATAATGCCATTGTTTTCTACTCTTTTCTAATGTTTATACTGTTTTTTCTACTTTTCTAAAAAAAAGTGTTTTGGGATTCTCCAGTGTTTTGATGGTAGGGGTTTAGATAGACTGTGTATGCAGATTAGGAGTGTGTGTTGTCTTTCTTTTTCTTGCAGCTGTTCCTGAATAAGATAGAAAAGAAGACAAGAAGAGGAGGAGGGTCTCAGCAGAGTTTCTCAGTAGTACTTTAGAGTCTAGTGTTTAAAGTACTGTTGTTGTTGCTGTTACTGTGTGTAACTTTTTCTTCCACAGGTATGGTTGTGGGGGAATGTGGGAGTAATGCATAGTGTATGGTATTAGCTCCTGGTGTGTAGTTGCATGGTGTCCAGGGTCAGGGGGGTCCCCTGTTTGTTTGTTTTGGGAATTTTTAAGTTACAGGCAGACAGATTTTCCCTAGAGGGCTAGGTGGGATGGACAGGCTTTGGCCTTGACCTGCAGTAGGCATTGCAGTACTGATCTATTAGGGCTATGCTCTGGACAATTCTACCAGAGCCACTAAGTACCCATAGTCAGCGGGTAGAGTAGAGGCTGATGCGTCAGCCGAAGGTCTCTAGGCCCTTACTGTTGTCTGCCTGTGCTGGCACATGGTAGGGGAGAGGGTAGCGCTACCTCTCTGTAGTCAACACGTGGGGTGAGATGGCCTAAGCCAGGTGACTAATGACTGTGGACAGTCATTTTCCTGGCCCAGGGTGAGTGTAACCCCTCCTGTTACCCAGGGTTACTAGAATCCCAGTAAGACCTAGTGGTAAGCAGGGAAGTCAGCTTGTGAAACTCCAGTTAAATGGATTTCACACTGTCTCACTCTGTTCTCAGTCTCAGCTGAGACTGAGGGATGACATCATTTAGAACTGTCACAGCTGCATAAACCACACTGGAATGTTGCTGTTGGAGGTTAGAGTAGAACGTTGGGATTTTGAAGTCAATCTGAGAGAGAGTCTGTAGCGTGCAGCAGAGGTGCTCTGCTGAATGCAGGCCCTCAGAGCTCTAAGCTCTGTTAAAGAGCTACTTTTGTTTTTAGGTGTGTGTTTCCACCTGAAGAGGAACACAAGAACTGCTTATCGAAGTGGTGGATACCGCTTTCAATGGTTCAGGGCCCCATCCCTGCGGGATGAGGGGATGGTATCAGACTGTTTCCGGGGCAACCCTCCCTGGGCCTGGCTAGGGAGAAAAGAAGCTGCCTGTTTTAGTTTGTGCTGAGGCATCAGAAGCTCTGGAAGAGAGTTCCTTGAGGAGGAAACACCTGGTGGGCACCTGTAACCAAAGGGTGAGTTCGCTCTGCTAAAGGGCCATGTGTTTTCACCTGCATCAAGATGAAACTAAAGGGACTGTTACTGTGGGCTCAGGAAAAGACAGATAAGTACAGTTTGGAAGATGTGGGGAATGGACTGCTTAACTCTGTGGGGGTATACAGTAATGGACAAAGCCACTTATGAAGTATGTTCAAGTCCAGCACAAATGGGAAGTAAAGACAGTAGATTGAATGTGAAATACATTTAAAAAGAATCTACACAGCAAAGTGTTTTGAAGGATGAGGTGTTACAGTCCAGAGAAATGGCCAGGTATGAATTATGGGAGCGAGAGGTGGGAGACCCCCCATCAGTAGTAACCAAATTCACCTCTACGGATTTGCTCTGGGACACCTGTTTGCTTTCTCTCAGGTACTTGGCCAGTGCCTAAGGAAAGTACCCAGACGTGGGATTGATGAGGAAGATTCCCTGATGGAGCAGAAGTGCTCTTAGGTGGTTTAGGGAGCCACCAGTAAATGTTTCCATGCCATATGGAAAGTGTCCAAGTGGCTGGCAAGGGAGCCAAGCCAGGGAAAACCCAGAGCAGTGTACAAGTTTGAGCTGTGTGCCCAGTGTGTTTCAGAGTCTGAGGGCTAAAGTGATGAGGATGTGTTCTGGTCTTCTTTAATCTGCATTACCAGGAGTGTAGCCCCGTGGGGGTCCATCTATGCTTTGTTTATTCTGTTGGATGCGAATAAAATGCCACACTTTAGAATCCCACTTCTGGTATTGGACATTACATTTATTGCTTACTTTGTCCACAGTTACTTGGGTGCCCCTGTGCAGAGTAGCCAAACCTAGCCAATGTGCCAAGTGACATATTCCTCCCCGAACCCAGCCCACCTGGTAGTGCTGTCAGATACAAACGGCATACCTGATAGGGGTTACATAAGGTATTGGGCTATGAAGCCCAATACCTTATATTAGAAATTTCCTTTAAAGTATCTTCTTCATGACTATTCTTCTCCCACCTACACCTGTCCATGACCCTATTCCTTCCTCCTCTTCCAACTACTTTTGCCCTGGCAGTTTCCAGAGTTTGGTTCTCTCAGTGCCTGTTTCACTGTTCTGTACTTGTAAGAGTATTTTCCCTCACCTATCTTATCTTAACGTTATCTGCTGCACATATCTGTTATACTGATTTGCCTTAAATGTTTTTATTATGCTGCTTCGATATATTGTATTTTCTGTATTTAACTTACTACATCCTTTAATCCGCAGGATGCATCTGAAAACAAGCTGTTAGCTGCCCAGTCTTTCCTGGTGAAACTTTTCAAATAAATAAAAATAATCAAATCAATAAATAAAGGCTGAAGGGCCTTAACATGTACTCCTTAGAGAATCAGAGAGCCATGGGAGATACGATTGAGACCATCAAGGACCTCCTGGGGATAAACATGGTGGTGTGTGCGGGGAGCTTTCTAGGTTGAGAACAAACCTGATTACAAGAGGGAACATAATGAAGTTAGAAGGGAGACGTTTCAAGAGGCAGGTGAGGAAGCACATCGTCATGGAAAGGGTGGTGGATAGATGGAACAGGTTGCCTACGGCAGGGGTTCTCAAATGGTGAGGCCAGCCTCCCTGGGGAGGCCCCAACCTGTTCCAGGGGAGGCTCAAGCAAGTCAGAAAAAGTACTGTATTTAAATTTTGAATTTTATGTATTTTGTGTGAAGAGATTAAGCAAACTGAAAGAGGATAATAGTAGGGGAATTTTATGTATTTATTTACTAATAGATGACAAGGAAAGGTGAATGAGCCAAGGCTCATTTCAGGTGTACCCGGGGAAGGGTAGGTAGTGAATACATTTCAAAAGGTAACTGCAAAACAATCAAGAAATACACAGTGAGCAACAGTGCAAACAAATATGAACAATAAACTAATAATGAGTGGTGGTAATTGATCAATTTGTAGACCGATGGCAGAACAGCCCAAATATAAGGGTTGTGCATAGAAGTGCTAAGAGCAATAGTAGGAAGGAGCAAAGTAATCCAAGAGAAGTTGCTTAGAAGCAGGGAAGGAAGGGGAGAGGCAAAGTATGTAGGAAGGTTATTTCATATAGAGAGGAAACAGAGAAAGTAGTCTGACCCATGAAGGTACTGCAACAAGGGGTAACAATGGTTCAAGAATGAAAACAGCGGAGCAAGTATGCTGGCCTGTGTGTTTGTGTGTGTGTGTGTGTTGGGGGTTACAATAAGCTGAATAATAATATTTTATTTTATTTATTTGTTATTCAGATAACACTTTTGAGCACAGGAACTCTTTTTTTTTTACTTTTTATTTATGGATTTTATGCAAACACATAACATTAATACTTCTGTACAATGCAGTACATCATTAAGGATATGCAGATACATAATCCATTGTAACAAGTGGTACAAGAGTAGGAGGCACTGGAGCTCTTTTTCCAAGGTTCCACATCAGTATAAGACAAAGAACTGAATGAAAGAACTGAATGTGAGCCAAGTACTCAAAGAGGTTTCAATTTATTCATGATGTACTGCGCAAAAAGTACAGTATGTTATTTTTTCTTTGGGGAGGCCCAAGATTATTTCAGTTTTTGAGGGAGGCTCAGAATCTTTTCCATGGATTTGGGGAGGCTCACTGTGACAAAGTCTAAGAACTATTGGCCTACGGTGATGGTGGGAACAGGGGCAGTGATGGGATTTAAGCATTAAAGGAAGAATTACTTTGCAAGGGTGGAGGTAGCTGAGGGCCACATAGGGCCCCTTGCCCACCACACTGAGTAGAAAAGGTTAGGGAAGACTGGACAGGCCCTGCGATCCCTTTCTGCCAACAAAATCTATTTTTCCATGTACAATCACAAAAGACAAAGATCACAGCAGCAGCAAAATTCATTTACACAACATTCAAAACATGTTTGAATTTCATGCCACTCAGTTCAGTTTTCCACGGACATTGCCATGTAAATCTGATCTCTGTCCCTTGGAAGTCATTTGCTCTGGATGCTTGTTCCTCAGTCGAGGTCATAATCCTCAGTTTGTGACATCATAACCATTTGCACTGCAACAGAGTGTGATGCTGCCATCAGGGGATTTTAACCGTAGCTTGGGAATAGACAAGAGGAAAAGCTGAACTCTAAAGGACAAAATAGCCTGTTTTCATGCATATGCTCTTAGTAACTAGAAAAGGGTGCATTTGATCCTTAACAGAACAACCAGTAGTATCTTTTCACAGAATGTTATATATCTTTAATTTTATATAATATTGGTATATACTGTTAGGTAGCTCAGTATGACTTTCCTGGTGAAGCTTTTGAAATACATAAATAAATACAATTTTTTGTCATCAGTGTGACTGTTCTGTGTCTCAGATTTTCTGAAGTGGAGTGTGTAGGAAACTATTCCCCATTAACACTCCAGCAGCAAATGAACTGTGTGATTTACCCAAAGAAGAAAGAGATCCAGGAGTCATCATCTCAGACACCATTAAGCAATCCAGCCAATGCAACAGAACTTATAGCAAAGACAACAAAATATTGGAATGTATAGGGAGAGGCTTTGACAGTAGGAGCAGGGACATGATCCTCCCACTCCACAGGTTCCTAGTGAGGTCCCACCTGAAATACTGTGTCCAGTTTTGGAGTCCTCACCTAAAGAAGGACAGGGAGAGACTAGAGACCATACAGAGAAGGGCAACCAAGTTGATACATGGGCTCCACGAGCTCTAGTATAGAGATTGCTTGAAGGTGCTAGACATGTACTTGCTGGAAACTAGGAGGGAGAGGGGGATATGATTGAAACGTTCAAATTCATGACCGGCATATACAAGGTGCCCTACTCAAACCCCTTCAACATGATATCAGACTCAAACACAAGGGGACACGAATGGAAACTGAGAGGTGGTCAATTCAAGAGGGAGTTAAGGAAACATTACTTTTTATAAAGGGTGATGGGACCATGGAACAGGTTGCCTGCTGAGGGGGTAGGAACTAGGTCCTTGGCGGCATTCGAACATGGGTGGGACAGAGCAAGGGCTACCTTAGACTCTGCGGGAGCTGGAAATAGTATAAAACTCAGCAGGCTGGGCTAGGACCCATGACTGCTAGAGGTCTTGGAATCCATTTGAGCAGACTTGATGGACTATTGGTCTCCTTCAGTCATCTTTTTCTGTTTCTAAGTTTGCTCCATTGACAGTGCACATAGCTGTGTTAGTAAAGGGACATGTGTGTTCTGTACTGGCCTTGTTTTTCCAACTCTTGTACTTTCAGCAGCAGATATTTGGGTAGTGGAGAATTTGAAGGACCAGTGACAAGAAATTGAGTGTCACTCTGTAGTAGGAAGAAGCAAGCTTGGTGAGTGGTGAATATTTTTTTTTAAAGAAACTATCCCTCCTATGTTGCCATTGGCAGTGTCAGGTCAAGACCTAATGGGGCACTTGGTGTGGTAAAAAATTGCTTCTTTTTGTATTTGTTTTCATTCTTTTTTTAACTTGACATTTTCTGCTTCAATCATCTGTTTGTGCATTACAAATACCACATGGTACTATAACATAGCCATCAGCACTAGGATCACAGAGAGATGGGATGTGCTGGGAACCCTGCCCAAACCACTTACAACTGAATGAATGGAACTGTGTACTATTAACATGCTAAATAAAATAACTGGTGCATAACATTTCATTTATGCAATTCAAAACCAGCAGCTATATTTAGTCCATCCTTCTGATCTCTGTTTCATGCAAGTTTCCTTTAACGTATGGCTACCTGTGTGCTTTACAATGTTATTTGCATGCAAGGCAACATTCGGTCAGAGTTAACCCAGAGAATAGGGAAAAAAACATGATGAGTGAAAAAAACAATATGTTTTCTAACACAATCCAAATTTCTCATTAAAGTGGAGTTTGTCCACCAGCTGTAATCATACCAATCATAATCAAGAGTACTGAAAGAACTCGAGAACCTAAAGGTGTCTAAGGCCATGGGATTTGATTGGATTTACCCTAGGGTACTTAAATAACCGAGGGAGATTCTGGTTGCCCCACTGACATCCTTGTTCAATAACTCACTGAATATAGGAGCAGTTCCCAAGGACTGTAGAATGGCTAATATTGTCCCTCTATACAAGAGCAGCAGCAGGGAGGAAGCTGGCAATTATAAGCCAGTCAGTCTCACTTCTATAGTGGGGAAATTGATAGAAACACTACTAAAGGAAAGGGTAATAGAATATCATGAATCTAATGGGCTACAGTACAATACCACAGATAGCATGGAGTCACGGGGTGCGAGGGTCATGCCAAATGAATCTAATAGATTTCTTACCTAGGTGACCAGGGAAATTGATCAGGGTAGAGCGCGTGGCCTATTTGGATTTCTTCAAAGCCTTTGATATGGTGCCACATAAAAGGATAATTAGGAAATTAACCAACATAGGACTAGGATCAATAATAGTAGATTGGGATAGAAACTGTCTAAAGGATAGGAGACAGAGGGTGGTAGTTAATAGCACTCATTTTAAAGAGTGGAGTGGGACAATCGGGGTACCACAAGGCTCAGTACTGGGTCCAGTCCTCTTTAATATCTTTACAGGAGACACTGCAGAAAAACTGGACGGGAAGGTGTGCCTTTTTGCAGATGATACTAAAATCTGCAATAGTATAGACACCCAGGAAGGGGTCAAAAAATTAGAAGGAACCTTGAAAAACTCGAGGAATGGTCCAAAGCACGGCAGTTGAAGTTCAGTGCCAAAAAGTGCAAGGTAATAAGATTAGTGATGAGTAATAATACCTCTCTTGGGATCATGCTGGTATCTCCCTGTATAACAGTTTTAAAAGGTGTATATGGTCACCTATTTATACTACAACCCTTTAATATGTTAGCCATAAGAGCGAATCTTGATGTCTCTGTTCTTAATGTAAACTTACTGTATGATTCTATCAACCCAAAATGCAAATTTTAGTGGTATAATTCTAAAAACCTCAAATACAAAAATCAGTATGTTTCTTAAAAAGAGTCCCCAATTGCTTTCAAAATTCCTTTAGGGCCTCCTATGGAGTGTGTTGAAGGGGGTGCAGGTGTCACCTGACGGACCTGGGAGATATCTTTTGGCTTAGTCCCATGTTAATGCCATTTTGGTGTTCACTGCAGGAGGAGCTACGAGACTGTTTGGTAGATCCAGTAGAATTGACAGTCGAAATGTTACAATTATCCATCTTCCTGGACCATCATCCCTCTTGGCATAAATCTCCGTTACTTTTATACCTATTGGCAGCCAAGAAGGCAATCACATGAAGGTGGATGTCTGTTACCACACCCACACTTGTGGAGTGGAGGCAGACTGTCATGGAAATATATTGGCTTGAAAACTTGACAGCAGGTCTGCATGACAAGCTTCCCCTTCAGGGCCAAGTGGCAATGTTGGATATGGTATGTGGCACAGATTGACACCAACTTTGTACCTTGAGGGGGGGCAATCGGGGCACTCTTCCAGCTGCAGAGGCCATAGTGGCTCCCCATTTATGCTTTTATTGACTGCTACATTACACAATATGCTCCTCTTATTTATTTTCCTCTTTTAAATTATGTTGTGCTGACTGTTCTGTGGGAGTACTTCTATGAGTCAAAATAAGGTATTTATCTGGCAGGGATATAATCCTTTACCCTGCCTGAAATCAGTGACATTCTGTAAAAAGATGATGATGCTCAAAAACTTTATTTATTTATTTATTTATGACTTTGATAACTGGGTAAGTACACTGATCCCAGGGACCATTTTCAGGCACTACCCGGGCCAATACAGTGGCACAGGAGCAATGAAAGCAATTGTATGTAGAAATGGAAAAAATAGTTACACAATGAATGTCAAAAAAACAGAAGAAACATATTGCAACATTCCAATTACAAATAATTGGGTACAGAAGGCATAATACATGGTACCCAAGTTAAAGAACAGCTTAAAAGTACAAGGTGCAGGTAACCAGGGTAGGCAAACAAGGGGAGGGTAAGTGCTAATAGAGGGAGGGAAGACAGAGAGACAGGGAAGATAACAGGGCAGACTTGAAGGAAATGACAGCATTCTGTGGTAGGGAAAACACTTGCCAGGGAAGCACTGACAGCAGGATTTGGATATGAGCCAGTCCTTGAGGCGTGATTTGAACAGCCAGTGGGTGTGCAGGGCATGGAGCTCAGCAGGCAGATGATTCCATAATGGGGGGAGGGCCACAGCTGACAGGGCTCTCCAGCCCATGTTGGTAGATACTTTGTGAACATGTAGTGGGGAGAATAGTGTTAGAGCGCAGGCAGCGATTCACAGCTCTAGTTTTAAAGATCTCCACAAGAGGGGATTTTTTGCCTGCACGGATGGCACCGTCAACCAAGCAGCAGAAGGCGAAGTCAAGATGGTCCTGTAGTGGGAGCCACCCCAGAGACTGATAAATGACACAGTGGTGGGTGGAAAAAGGGGCCAGTAAGGGAAGCGGCAGGCACTATTTGTAGAGCAGTACAGGATTTGTAAAAGGGTGGAGGATGACCTTATATGGTGGAACAGTAATCAAGTATAGGGAGTAAGTTACCCTGGACAATGGCTAGCCAGGCCTCAGGGGTGAGGTAGTGTCTCAATCTGTAGGCTGCACCTAGATTTTGGTGTATTCTGTGGACCACAGAGTTTATGTGCTCGGAGAAGGATAGGGAGGGGTCAAGCAGGACACCTAGATAGGTAAGGCTAGAGGGATGTTGGGGTGTATTAGTAGGGGTATCACAAGTCAGAAGAGGGAGGTAATAATCCCTGTTTACAAGACACTGGTTAGGCCCCATCTGGAGTACAATGTGCAGTACTGAGGCCACACTACAAGGACATTACCAAATTGAGGCAGTCCAGAGAAGGGCAACCAAAATGGTGCAGGGACTGCATCAGAAAACATATGAGGACAGATTAACTGAACTCAATATGTATATCTTAGAGCAAAGGAGGGAGAGAGGCGATATGATTGAAACATTCAAACACGTTAAGGGTATTAACAAAGTGAAAGAGTCTAACAAGTTTCAATGTAAGAAAAATAGCAGGACAAGAGGATACAGCATGAGATTAGAGGGATGCCGATTAAGGGGTAATGAGAGGAAGTTCTTTTTCACAAAAAGGGTGGTGGATGCATGGAACGGCCTACCTCAGGAAGTGGTGGATATGAATACAGTGCTGGGCTTCAAATAGGCATGGGATAGGCATAAGGGAGCAATACAGATGAGTACAAATAGATAGGCCATTGACAGAGCAAAGGCCTATGGCACATTCATAAGTTAGAAAAAGAAATGGGCAGACTGGATGGGCCTTGTGGTCCTTATTTGCCATCAACTTCTATGTTTCTATGTAGATACTTGAAGGTCTTGACATTTTCATGAACCTGGCCATCTGGGGAAACTATATTGTGGGGGGGAGGGGGATTTAAGTTTAGCTAGGAAGGGCTTGGACCCAAACAGCATGGACTTGGTCTTATTGACATTAACAAGGAAGAGGTTGGCAGAAAACCAATTATAGACAACACCATAGTTTTAGGTAAGGACAGAGGAAATGCAAGAGAGTGATTTATCACTGAAAAAAAGGACAAGATCGTCGGCATAGAGGAAAGAGTGGCAGGTAAGACTATCAGAGGAAAGGGAATTTATACTAACATACGAAGAACCCAGCAGAAGAAGGCTATTTGGTCTATCAAATCTGCTTGTATTGCAGGGTCCACAGCTTGAGCTAATGTCCCTGCCCTTCCTCCCCAATACTGGGAGGGGTCAGAGAGGTAGCTCCTGAACCAGTTTGTTACCAAGTGGGAGCAGTGAAGGAGGTGTAGCTTAGACAGGAGGAGGGTATGGTTCACTAGGTCAAAGACCTTGGATAGACTGACAAACACTGCACCAGTGGCTTGCCCTTTATCCATGTTCATGAGGATGTGGTCTGTCAACAGAGCAAGGGCAGAGGAGGTACACGATTTTTACGAAAGCCATGTTGCTGGCTGCACAAGACGTTGTACTTAGTTATGTGCTTGGTAAGCTGGTGGTGGATGACCTCCTCGAGGAGCTTACTTAGGTGGGGGAGAATGGAGATAGGCCAGTAATTGTCAGTGGAGTAGGGGTCACCTGCCTTGAAAACGTGGATACATTTTGCAGTGTTCCATGGGTCAGACATGGTGGAGGTGGATAGGGCAAGGCTAAAAATGAAAGTGAGGGATTTGACAATGGCAGGGGAGATGAGTTTAAGGGAGATAGGGAGAGACCATCTGACCCAGGGGAACCTCGGATAGGGAGACCTTTGAGGAGCTTTGTGGTTTCAGGAAATGAGAGAACCTTAAAATAAAATGGAGGGATGGAGGAAGAGGTGCTAGAGAGGAGAGGCCATCTTTAGTGCAGTGGGCCCAACCACTGGGTTAGCCACTTGAGCTTATAGAGTAGTGCAAGAGAGGTCCATGAATTTATCGTTGAAGCCAAGCCACTTCAGAGGATCAGTCACAAGGCCTAAGGAGGAATGAAGCTATGGAGCAGATGTCCTTGTTTGAGGATTTAGAGGGGAGACGATTGATTCCCAGAATTTTCTAGGGTCACCAAAACTGTCCTTCAGGAGCATACGGAAATAGCATTGCTTCTGGGATTTAGCTAAGTTCTTGCACTGGTTCCTCAGGTGCCGAAAGATTTCCCAGGGGGCAGGGAAGGGGAGGGGGATGCCTTGAAAGCTGACCAGGCATGATCCTTAACCCTCATGTGGGCGAGTAGATCTTTGGTGATCCAGTGGAAGCACCCGCCTGACCCTCATCCGTGTGATGATAGGGAGTGCCTATCTTGCCGAGCGCTAGATCTGTAGTGAAGGAAGTAACTGCTGAAGACACGCCTGTGAGTGAGTGAGTGAGTGATTGAGAAAGGACTAGTACAATGACCAAGCTTCACTCAGCAGGAGGGTCGGGTCAGCAGTGTGAAAGTTTCTAAAGAATAGGTATTTGGGAGGGGGATGTCTTGTTTTGGTAGACCAGAGGATAAACGTAGGGGAGTGGTCGCTAATACAATCAGCCATAATCCCGGCTTGCAATACACAGTCATCCCTGTTTGTGATGATCCAGTCCAAAAGGGTTTGAGAGGCTGTACGTTGATTTTGCCTGGTGGGTAGTAAGATTGTCTGGGTAAGGTTAAGCTGTTTTAGGAGGCTTGCATAGTCCAACTAGTTGGTACTCAACCAGTTTAAGTTAAAATCACAGAGAAGGATGGTGTCTCTGGTGTGGAAGAGTGAGCTGAAACCAGTAAGGAAGTTGCAACTAGAATCCATGTTAACTTTACACTGTGCTGATCTCTTGTACCTGTTATTTTGTGCTTCGCTTAATAAAAATTATATTTAAAAAGATTTATTTAGAAGGGCTTTACTACATGACTTGGTATACAAATTAGAGCATATTAACTGATGAAATGATCATTTTGTAGTTTAAAAATGAATGAAGAAATCAGGCCCCATTCATTTCGATGGGGCGCACCCCAGCGCTCTCCCTGGCCACACGTCACTATGTGCTTGAGCGCAGAGGCATGGTGTCCAAACCCAGACACTAGCAATGCAGAGGGCTTCCACTGTATAAATGAAAATTACGAGGGATATTATTAAGGTGTGGGATTATTTTATTCAGTAAAACCAGGATAGAATAACGGCCAATGAGGCAGCCACCACTATGTGTGAGTGGCTGCCTTACATTGGAAATTTCCTTCAATATTAATACTTATCTTTTAAAGGAGAAGTCTTCTGATGAAGTAATAGAAACATTAATCTTAGAAATAAAACAAATTTTGGATACCTTTTTGTTATGTTAGTATATCCTATGTCTAGAAAAGTTCTTTGCTCCGTAAACACATTTGTGTATGCCACTGATTTTGAAGCCTGTGCCATGTTTTCCTCACACGTGGACTGGAGCTGCTGAGTACACTCTTCCCACATCATCGCTGCATCACACTGCAGAGAAAGAGAGACATAGGAGCTGAGCGCTGTTTATGCACAAGGATAGCTGCTGTACCATCAGTCAAAAGGTTTGTTCTTGTAATTATTTGTAATTGCTTTGCCTACTAATAAGAAACACAATCTGTGATGATATAGGGGCATATCAATTATTTTTTTTAATGTTTCCTCGGTGCAGCCCATAACTTCACCACCCTCCATTTCTGTCCGTCCGCTCCATTTGCCAGACATCAGCTTTGTTAGTAAGTGTCCCTGTGTTATTATAAAAAGCCAATGTAATCTGACTAAATGCATGCTGCAGTGGTGGTTTTTTTTTTTTACTTTTTATTTATATTTTCCATAAGCAACAGGAGTTCATACATCAATAAATGGTATTTCCAAGATTTCAATTTCCAATGGCACTTCAGCTTACAGTTTCTGAGAGGTCCTGCTTCAAGGAAATGTATACAGTTTATACAGTGTTCCAGTTAAGCTAAACTTATTTAGGCAGATTATATGTTAAGTATAGAGCTCTATTACCGTATAAAATCTTACCTCCATTGAGATAAGAGTGTTTTATTCCCAGTATTCAAGTAAGGCCACATCCAGGGAGGAGGAGGGGAGTGATCAATGTCGGGCTGACCAGCTCCCATCCAGGATTATGGCACAGTCAATAAGGGCTCAGGGCAGAAGACAGGGGAGAAACTCCATCTCCTCCGTGTCCTCAGGGCACCTCTCAGACACCAGGAGAAACCACGGGGTTCACCTGTTCATCAAACTAGAGACCTTATTCTATAATCTAGCTGTGAGGTGTTGCATTTTGTATATGTCACAGACTGTAAATTCCCAATGACTAATTTCCGGGGTGTGGGCTTTAACCACAGTCTGTATATAACTTTCTTAGCAGCTACTAGAAGAATACAGAGTAAATAAATGTGGTGTGCACTCCGTATTCATCTTGGGAAGTGTAACAGAAGGGCTATTTCTGGAGTCAGAGTCTCCAGGCCTGAAAGCAGTTCCCCTCAAAGTCTCCTCCACCCCTTTCCAAAACTGGGAGAGCACTGGGCAGAACCAGAAAATATACGAATGTGTCACCACTTCGCAGGCATCTGCATCCCCTCCAACAGGAAGAATCACCTGAAACTGAATATTTAGCCATGATTTGGGGCATACAGAAGAATTGTATTGCTATCTTCCTGGCGAATTCTTGTCACATATAAGAGGATGCTGTTCTGTGCTGGTGGCGCCAAATAGAAGTCCAGGTTTTTGGTATCAGATCTATTATCAGTTCTGACTCCCAGTTAAGTTGTACATTGTCCAGCTCTTGTGCAGGAGCACTTATGATGACTTTATAAAATTCAGATATCAGGTGTCGGGGAGCACGTTCCCCCACTATCTGGGGTAGAAATATAAACAGGGGATGTCAGAGACAGCTAAACCCATCTCCTCGCTCAGGAAATGGTGAGCTGGGAGATACCAGAAGAGGTCCTGGCCAGAAATGGAGAACTCCTCTCAGATTTGTTCAAAGGACTTAAACACTCCTTTTTCATAAAATTGGAAAGTGTGGATTAGACCCAGTTTCTGCCATCCCCCAAACATATTATCCAGAAAGAAGGGGAGGAAGTCTGGGTTACCTCCCGGGATTGCCTGTCCATTTAGTTCCAAATCTGTTTTCAACTTGGGCTAAGAACTTTGTCCAGCTCCTAAGTACTGCTTTCGTGAATATAGAATGCTCCCCTGGCTAGAGAGGAGACCTTGGTTGGAAGACTTGAGCTTTATTTAGTGAGAAACTTGCTTAAGGTGCTCAACTCTAAGCCAGCATTGGGAATCTGTGTGAGGTGAAAGCCAGGTCACCAGATGTGCAGAGGTGCTGCCAATTAATATTTATATAAATCCAGAGTGTGAGGCCACCCCTCTCTTTGGGGAGGTGTAATTTTTTTAAGGGAAAGGCGTGCTAGATCCCCAGTCCACAGAAAATCACTGATCAATTTATTCCATTTCCAACTATCTTTACATAGCATTGGTTGCGGAATGTTCTGCATTAAATAGAGCACCCAAGGGAGTATGTTCATTTGTACTGCTTGAACTTTGTTCAAAAATGAGATAGGGAGATGTGTCCAACATTTTAGATATCCCTGTTTCTAAGAAAACATGGGTTCATAGTTAATTTTATATAGATTTTTAAGGTCTGGGGTAAGTTTAATTCCAAGACAGGTGATGTCAGGTCGGTCCCATTTAAAATTATATTTATCTCGGAGCATCCGAGAGGGGGACTATTGTATTAACACTGCCTCTGACTTATCCTGATTAATTTTGTAGCCCATTATCATCTCTGTCAAAGTCAAGTACTTCTGTAGGGCTGGTAGAGAAGAAGGGGGATGTGTGATATAGAGCAGCAAATCATCAGCATAATAAGCCAATTTATCCTTAGTGCCATTAATCATGTACCCTCTCAGATCCTCAGTCTGCCATAGATACTGTGCCATAGGCTCTGCATATAGTGCAAATAAGTGAGGTGACAGTGGGCAACCCTTTCTGGTGCCACAACAAAGGGGGAATTGCCTTGCATGCGTCCCATTGACCTGTACCATTGCCTCCAGGGTAATGTAAAGGCCTTTAATATTATCTTGGGATTGATGTGGGAAATCAAATTGTGTGAGGGTGTACTGCAAAATGTTCCAAAGAACACGATCAAAAGCCTTTTGTGCATCCAAACTGAGAATCAAGAGTGGAGAAAAGAAGGTCTGTGCGTGTTCAATTATGAATATAGTTTGCATAATGTTGTCAGTGGTTTGTTGTGTTTTTATAAAGGCAGATTGGTCCTGATGTATTAGAGATGGAAGAATATCATCCATTCTATGTGCTAGAATACTTGTGTATATCTTATAGCCCTGATTAAGTGCAGAAATTGGCCTACAAGATTTGCAAAGATGTGGGGGTTTCTGTGGTGTTAATATGGCTGAGATAACAGCTTGTCTCCATGAGATGGGATACTCAGCTGAGTCATGACTAGCCTGCATCACCGCCAATAGAGGTGTATGTATTAAATCTAGGGTTCCCTTGTAAAACTCAGCTCCAAACCATCCGTGCTGGGGCTCTTCCCCTTTTTCAAGTTCTGTATAGTGTTAACTAATTCTTGAGAAGAAATTGGGGGTATCAATTTATCCTTCTGAGTAGTGGTTAAGGTAGGTAGTTTTAGGCCAGTGAAAAAAGAGGATAGTTGATGTGGGCCAAGGGACGAGGGATTAGCATATAAGTCTTGGCATAAATGCCAAAAACTCTAGGATTTGTTCTGTAGAATGCTTAATTTATCTGGGTTGTGGGTCTCTCATTTTTGGAACTGCTGCTAGTTGGATCTGATGGCAAAGCCGATAGGTAAGAACTCGCAAGGCTATAGCACCGCCGTCATAGTATTTCTGGCATAACCAGGCCAGTGCCTGTTCAGTTCAGGCCGTCAAGATGTGTTGAATTTCTTTTTGTATTTGCTGTAGGCGATCAGAAACACTTAGATCCCCTTGCATATGTGAATCCTGAATTAGGCAGAGTTCCCCCTGGAGTTCTTTTAGTCGGGCTTCCCTCTGTTTCTTTTTTCTAGTGGCATATGAGTTAATGTATCCACGAAGTACTACTGTGAGCGTATCCCACAATAGTTGTGGACAAGTTTGGGGGGGGATGTATTGTCTGCAAGTATCTCAGGGATCTTTGTTTTCAACAACTCTTGGAAGTCCTGATCCCAGAATAGGGAGGGATTAAATGTCCAAATGGTGTTTGTTTGGGGCTTGCCTATGTTCAAGTCTAGTGTCACAGGGGCATGATTTGACAAATGTATATTTATTATTTCAGCCTTTTGTATCAATTCCCCGTGTTACCTTGTGATACACAGATTATCTAGTCTGGAGTAACGCCTATGGGCATGAGAATAGAAAGTAAATTTTCTCAGGGTTGGGTGTATTGCCATGTATCAGTCACACCTATATCCCTTAATAGTCAACGGAGGTGCTTTTGCCCCGAAGTCTGTGGGGAGGGTCTGATGGCCGATGTGTCCATCGAGGGATTTAAGGGACAATTCAAGTCACCACCAATCACTAACAGGCCCTTCTCATGTGAAAGAATGAAATCTATCATTTACTGGATAGTGGAGGCGTCACTACAGTATTTGGTGGTATATAGGTACTGCACATGGTCAGTGTGCAATCTTGAAATGTGCCTGTCACCAAAGCCACCTTCCCCTCCCTATTTACATGGTGCCCAGTGATCTGGAATGAAGATGTTTTAGGTCCTAGGACCACCACCTCTTGGCATCTGCCATGTCTGTATGTGGCTTCCACTATTTGCGAAAATCCAAACCCAAAGAGTTTTTGGTGCTCGGCCGAAGACAGGTGGGTCTCCTGCAGCAGGAGTATGTCAAGCTTATGTTTCTTTAGTGCCTGGAGCATCCTGTCTCTCTTAATAGGACCGATCAGCCCATTCACACTATGTGAAACTATGCGAAAAAGTGTACCCATTGTAATCTTATACTATTTATGTTCCAGAACTCCCTTATTATCCAGTAGATCAAAAGACCCAAGGAACCTGTTTGTGATGAGACACATATAGTACTTAATCTTTTACACTTGTCATTTTTATAATATTTGAGAACTCCTGTGTCCAAAAAAAAATTATAAAGGTAGCAACTAATTCAATGTGTTGGAAAACCCCTACATTACTATAACAGTATACCATAAAAGGCCAACTGGTCCAACATGTAATAGTTAGAAAACAATGTGAACTATCTACGTTAAATGAAGTAGCAACTTCCAAGGCCAGAGGCTCAAATTGTGTCTATGGCCAGGGCAGAGTATTCAACTGCCTGTACGGGGACCACATGCCCGTGCTATTGGGATGTTTCCCGGGGGTAAAATAACATGGTTAAGGGAAGACTGAAGGGTCCTCGGTGGTAAAAAAAAAGAACCAATAAAGTAATATGGAGAGGAAAGGTAGGACAGAAACAAAAGGTGCAAAGTACTTTCCATGATCTCCTCAGTTATACTCCTCCTCCCCCCACTCTGCTTTCTATAACCAAAGAGAGGAGCGTTTCACATCCCTGACATAGTACAAAGAAAGGGGAAAGAAGAAAAGGTGGAGGGCCCATAAAGAAAAGAAACACCACAAACATTTAAAAGGAGCAAATAGTCACTACATTCCTTTATTTGACTCAGCTTATTTGCCCGTCTTATGCCACAGGAATGAAATAAACATTTTATGAATAAGTCACGTTAACAGCCTTTGTTGGGTAATCCCCCTCTGTCAAGAGATAAGACCCTCTCTACAAGTCCTGCAATTTGTTCAGAGTCCCATGGCAGCTACAATTGATATTAATTTCATTAGTCCTTGAGCAGTATCTTCATTCTCTGGGACAACTGGGTTCAACTAGGTTGTGTACCAGGAGCATTGAGTGGGCCGTGGCCACCTGGTTCAGCTCTCCCCCCGGGGTCAAGAGAGGGGCCACAAGGTGAATCAGAGCCCGAGACAACCTTACACCGTCTGCAGACACAGAGTCTCCCCCTCCCAACCAGTCCCAGCGCCGCTACCATCTCACACGAGGGGCTGGAGCACCCCGTGACAGACCCCCTTCCTGGCCTCCAGCCAAGGCAGAGAAATCAGGGAGTCCACCTCCTCAGTGCACATCCAATTATTTATGTATGCCAATGTAGTCCACGAGGTGGAAGGGTGGGCACCAAAATCAATACCCAGCCTCCTTATCTAACGGGAAGGTACAGTACTGCGCATCACTGGGGTTATCTTATCATAGGCCCTATTTATCGGACTTTATCATCACCAGCTCTTGTGCACCAATAGTCGTATCCCAACTATTGGAGCACCTCCTGCTGGCTAAATGAAATTTAAGGCTGAAGGATAATACCTTGCTCCAGTCAGGCAACATCAGAGTGTTTCAAAACTGGGCCTAATTGCCTGTCGCCACTCCAGGGAGCATTGGCTGTTTGCAGGAGAAATATATTAGAGCATCTCCCCCCTTTCTGCCCAGATCAAGCCCAACAACCAGAACTATGAATAATAAAAAAGAGGAAACTCTTCAAGCTGTTCAACAAGCGGATCTGACAATTCCCATAGCGGCTAGTCAGGAGAGCCATCATGGGGTCCCTGTCCCCCCCCATCAGTCAGGCAACAGGTCGAGCCGAGCTCCATGGGAGTGCCCCCACACCCCAATGCCCCCCCCAAGAGGCCCAGGTAACACCGGACCAGGCCCTGTCCCCCACGATGTACTCACTGCGTTGATATACTTAATGCAGCTTTAAAGTTCAAGAGGGCTATCTGGAGAACTGGGCAAGAAATTTCTTGATGGAAGTGATTGTTGCTTGCTGATCTTGCTGGCCTTGAGTTGAAACTCTTGAAGTTCTACGTGTGGTCGAGTCCCTCTGAGTCAGGCTGCTCGATGTGGGTGGAGAATAGCCACATTTCCTCAGGTCCAGAATGGCCTCTTCTACCGTTTCATAGGATTGCTGCCTGGTGGGGTACTGGATTACCAATTTGCTAAATTTTAATTGCTGCTGCCTCAGGAAAGAGAATAAGGGAATGTATGCCCTCCTGCACTGCATCACGGTGGATGCATAGTCATTGTCAATGAAAACATGCGTTGTTCCATAGAAAACTTTGCCTTGGGTCCAAGCCTTCCTCAGCAGTAATTCTTTGGTTTGGGAGCGCAAGAACTTAATGATGACAGCACTTGGGCATGCATTTGGATGGGTGGTCTTGGGCCCTAGTGCACTGTGGTCTCTCTCTATCGCTAGGTCAAATTCCGTTTCTAATGTGAGGGTGGTATTCAGCAGTGTCTCTATAAAATCTTGTATGCTGCACCCCTCACTGTCTTCAGGGATCCCATAAAGGTATAGGTTGCAGCAGCGATGCCTGTTTTCTGCGTCCTCTTGTCACTCTAGCGTAAGATGTGGCCTGCACCTGGGCCATAGTTGTAGATTGCTACCGAGACTGGTCTGAAGTTTGGTAAGGTCTGCTCTAAAAGTCTCCTGTGTTTATTTGGAGGCCTGGAAGTCTCCCTTTATCTCTTGGAGTTCCGATAAGATTTTATCCAGCTTTTGATTCATTTTGGTAGACTTTTTGCCCTTTGGTGTTTTGGCAGGCACAGAGTGGACCATTTGCTAAGAATGATCAGAGGCCCCGAGTCTGAAAACTCAGCGTTTGCAAAGTCGGGTTCCTGGGTTAAAATTCGAAATCTACTATCGCCTCCTTTGCTTTTATTTGTAGCCATCCATTGTGTTTTAGTTTTGGATCATGAAAATGAAGGTTTAGCTGGCTAATTTGTTAATTATTAAGCGGGAGGGAGAGGAGCTCTTAATCTAGGCTGCCACTCAGTCGGTACCTGCGCCAGAAGTCTGCAGTGGTGTTTAATCATCACCCAAATATTAAATATGGAATGATAACCTTTGTAATATGATGAAAAGTGACAAAATATGGATCCATCTTAAGTTACGGGAAAACAGTCTTCATAAAATAAGTCCATTAGTGCATGTGGTTTTTGTTGCCAATTTGTGATGTTAGTGTCCATGCACAATGAGGTACACTGAAGTTGTGCTCTACTGTCACTACCAACAAGCATAGCTCTCAACAGCTATGCATTTAGCATAGTGCTGTATATTTTTCTGTTTTTCAACCAACTGCCCCTGGTCTGCCAATATTTATGAACATTCCTCATAATACGAGAGCTATTTCTTGAGAAACACACTATTAAAAATGTGAACTAACTTGGTAGAAACTGACAGTACTACAACGTATGGTGCACACTATTCTTAAAATTGTTCTATAAACTAAAAATGTGCTATACATTTTAACCATTTGCACTGCATTTAAATCTCAGTGCTTCACATTTTGATGGGGAGAGGTATGCCCAGCAGACCACAGTTTCTTAAGTATTCTTAAAGAGTAACTCTGTATTATATAACAAAGCTTAAAAACATGAGATTTAAAGCAATTATTATTTAACAATATTGTTTTCTAGGTGTTTTTTTTTGTTTTGGTTTTTACTTATCCCTTGCTGTTGGTCAACTAAATGTTGTAGATAGTAACATAGAATCTGATTGCAGATAAGGACCATACGGCCCACCTAGTCTGCCTATTTCCCTACTTAGTGATAATGGCCCAGATACTATTTGATCTGTGGCATGCCTTCTCTGCCCATCTGCAGGGTACCCTTATGTCTATCTCATGTGCTCTTGAACCCATGTATTGTTTTAGCCCCCACCACCTCCGCTGGAAGGCTACTCCTCAGATCCACTACCCTTTCTGTGAAAAAGTACTTCCTGACATTTTCCCTGAGCCTTCCTCTCTCCAGCCTCATTTTATGTCCCTTTGTCCTTGTGCAATTGTAGGAACAAAACCCTTGATGGAAATTTTTTTTTATTAAGAACTGATTTTCAGTTATTATTTTATGTGTTTTTATATGGGATTAAGTGTGGGAAGTTTTACTATAATTTTTGGTTAAGATTACTGTTTGCATAAATTTTTAAAAACAAAACAAAAATGCTAGCTGAATTTTAAAAACAGGAAAGATGTTGCCTTTAAGCTTAAGAGGGAAAAAGTCTTTGCTTTTTGGCTAAGCAACTTTTTGTCCAAACATGGCAGACAAGGCTTTTGGTGAAATGAAGATGAGACTTTATTTTAGTTTTTTAAGGTGTAATACTAAAAGCACTTTTTGTAAGAGAAGACTTTAGTTTTGTTTTTAAGCCATGACATTAGTGGACTCCTTTTAAGTTGTAGCACAGAGATTAATGGGGTCCCTACATTTTTGACATAATTTAGGCCTCTTTTTGTAACTGGCTTAAGAAAACTGTCCCACTGATATATAGACTTGTTTTTAGTCCTAGCCAGAGACAGGTATTCTTGACTACAATTGATAAGGGGCCATGTGACTGGCACAGCCTTGAGAAGCCTTTTATGAAAATGCAGTTTAAATTTTATAGACTTTGTACAAGAAAGTTATTTGATACAAGAGTTGCTACGGGACTGTTCAAATGTTGTTGTCTGATGTTACCTGCTGAATCCTACAAACTGACTTTGATGATTTAGTGGGTTTGTAGAGGTTATGTTAAATACTAAGTATACCAAAAGCATGATATATAGCTAATGCAAGTTATTACGTTGAATATCGCTTATTCATTTGCATTGTTTATTTGCTGGAATTTATTTTTTAGTGGTTTGTTTGATTTTCTGAAACATTTGTTGTTTATGTTTACAGTTATTATGCTTGATGTTTATGCTAATGAGGAATATTTAGAATTATTGTATAGGTGTTAATAAAATATATATTTTTCATATTCATAAGTGTGGCAGATGTTGTTATTACTATTATCATGAACCTGGAAAACAAGGATGATATCATATGTTAATTTTATAATTATTTTTGGTAAATTTATGAAAAAAATTTTGGTAAGGCTTGAGGTAAATCCAAGTGCTGCCTTATAAAAAGTGATATTATAGCCTTAGTTCCAACATCTTTGGGGCCTTGCCTGGGATAATAATTGTTAGTAAATAACATTCCACACTGAGAGTGTATAAAAAAGAAATGTTACTGTTGTTAGTATTTGCAAGATTTCTAAATTGCAAAAATAATACTTTTCTGTTTTTGAGTCTGAAGCTACCGTAAGCAAAAAAAGAGCTAAAGCCTAAAAGTAAACAAAATAGAATTTCTGACTAACAGTAAAGCCGCAAAAAAAAAACTTTTAAAGCATCATAAAAAAGATTCAAGTCTTTGTTTAAAGTGGCCGGGATATTCAAAGGGGTTGCACCTAGTGCAACAGAGTTGAGCCGGCACAGCCCCACAGTGTGCCCCGGTGGGATACTGAAAAGGCTGCCTGGCGCAGTGCAAATCCCAATGCGTCGGGGTGCAATGTAAGTGTATGCAGCGCAGATGCAGGGGGCGTGCCCATGCATATGTGGCACATCCTGATATTCAGCCCGGGATGCGCGGTGCATATGTCAGTGCTCCCCTGCATTGCGCCACATAGGGGGGCTCAAAGTTGAGCCTGTGAAACTGTGGAGCAACTCCCGGCCACCCACAGGTCGGCTGCTGTATTGCAGGGCACAACACAGCAGCCACCAGCCATGGGTGGCCACCCGCCCACCCAGAACACTGTCCACAAGCACATACATATCCTTGGTAGTCCAGTGGACCCCCCTCTCGAGTCTCTGATACCCCACTAATGCAATAAGAGACTCTCCCTCATCAGTCTAATGTGGCCCCCCTCCCTCCCTGTGCCCGATCGGCAGAATCGCGTTAGTCATGTAATTCCCTGTAGTCTAGTTTAACCCCCGCCCATTGCCACAATCACGGTACAGCACCATATCACATTTCCTTGGTGATCTAGTGGCACTCCCGGCCCCTTCCACCCACACATCACCCCTTGCCCACCCTGCTCTCCCCCATCATCGGCTGGGTAGCTGCAACCCACCCACATGCCTCCCACTGAATGACAGGTACAGTATGGGCTTGCAGGGCATACTGTACTAGACAGTCCCAAATATGTGAATGACTTCACTCACATATTTGGGACTATCTAAATACAGTATACCCTACAAGTCCTACTAATACTCAAATCATTTGGCAGGTGGCCAGAAGGTATGCGGTGGCTGCCGCCAGCCAATGATGGGGTGGGAGTGAGGTGAGCAAGGGTGATGTGTGGGTGGGAGGGGTGGGGTGTCACTAGATCACCAGGGCAATGTGATATGGCACTGTACTGTGAGCGCAGCAATGGATGGGGGGGTACCACTAGACTGCCATGGTTTACATGAAGGATGTAGTCCGGTGATCGAGGACATGGGACTAAGGGGGGCCACTAGACTACCAGGGCAATACTACCATTACATTCATCGGGGACTCAGGAGAGAGGGGGGCCACAAGACTACTAGGGATTTTGCCTCACACATTTCTGCATTCGTGGCTATGGGCGGGGGTTGCCCCGGGATCCCCACTGCACACGTCATGCTGGGCAGGGTGCCAGGCGCAAGTCACCAGGCTGCCCTGTGCAAGGCATGCAAATAGGGCCATAACGACATGCAAATGGCCCCATTTGCTCCTTACATATACTATGGTCTCATTTGCATGTCCTCCACTGAATATAGAAACATAGACTTTGACAGCAGATAAGGACCACTTGGCCGACCCAGTCTGCCCATTTCCCTACTTATCTATTGGATAAGCTGTAGATTCTAGTTAACCAACAGCCTACTTCCTGCAACCCCCCACTATAATTGCCTTATGTCTGTCCCCTGCATGTTTGAATTCCCCCACTGTTTTAGACCCCACAACCTCTCCAGAAAGGCGGTTCCATGTGTCCATCACTCTATCCGTGAAAAATAATTTCCTCACATTACCCCAGAGCTGTCCCCCTCTAACTTTAAATTGTACCCCCTTGTTCTTACACATCTCTTTTTCTGAAAGATGCTACCCTCCTGGACTTTGTTGATTCCCTTGAGGTACTTAAAAGTTTCTATCATGTCCCCCCTGTCCCCTCCTTTCATCAAGGTCATGGGTGATGTTCCTTGTGCAACTGCAGTTGCGCTAGCACATCCCCTTTCTCCCTGTCTGTGGCTTGTGCCACTGCAGTGCCACTGCGCTGTGTGCAGTCTGTGTCATATTTAGTGGTGCTGCACCATGGTGCATCACTGTTGAATATCACCTGGCCCTGGGCCCCGGCGCATCCCAGTTGCGCTGTGCCCAGGCTTGCGCCCCTTCCGGGCGAAGTCTGAATATCTGGGCCTGTGTGTAAAAAGTCATTGCTGTTTTAATTGTTGTTTAAAGCATTATTATTGTAGTTAAAGTTTATAATCACTATTGCATAACCATGACAACTTTAGCTATAACTGCAAACATGCTTAGCACTGAGACAGTAATTTATAGCTCAACACAACTTACTTTCATTAAAAGCAAAAATAAAAAAATACAACAGCTGGAAAAAATGTTGGAAGATAAATGTTTAGAGTGGGGTGAATTTGCAGGTCTCTAGTCCAGCTTTCGGTGTATGATCCAAAGCATTACTCCAGTCCAAATCCACTGTTTAAACCACACTTCTTGCTATCTTAAGAAGGCATCCCTTTTTGGTCTCAGTTTCCTTGGTAGCCAGTCCTTCTAGCAATACTATGTTGGCTCTCCAGCTTGTCCTCAGCTCACTGGTAAACACATCAATGACTAGCAAAGGCTGGTCTCAGATCCTCCAAGCAGGTGTGGCTTTACCACATCTTGTTTTGACACACAAACCAATTAAGCTTTACGTCTCCATTTGACCAATTTTTAGAATTACCAAAACTAGATATTTTAATTACATTAGAACCTACACAATTCAGTTTAATCATTACATCATTTTTCTCACAGTAGCATGAATTTCATTGTTTAGAAACTTCACTGACTTTTTCTAAATGGACTAGGCCTTTCCACCTGTGACCATAAGATTTTCTGGCCATAGTCTAGAATATGTTTAAATCTCTTTAGAAGGTCATTTTCAATCAAGAAATCATTATCTGTTTTGTTTATAACATACACTGGATGTTTAATCACTATTTTACCAGCACTACCGGATGTTGCTTCCTCTGAAATATACTTTCCTCCTATACCCTGTTTAGATAATGCAGCAATTATTACACTGAGCCTTTCAAAATGTATTTGACTCACCCCTGCTAACCACATAGTTGCTGTTTGTGACATCACGATCGGTTGTTATGGTGAGCACTATGATGTCATAAACAAAGGCACTGTGAGGTTAACAGGGGAGAGGCAAATGTTTTCTATACAGTCTGTTTAGATGGACTACCAAGATGGGCTGTATATCTTAGAAAGAACATTGTAAAGGAAAAAATGCATCTGCTAATAAACTGTAACAGCTGGAACATCTAATTTATAACGGTGCATGCTGAAGTCCATAGTTGCTCTCTAAATAGCATCTGGTGGATTCAGCAGGTTTTCAGCCCCAGGGAGTGGTAATTTTATATCATTTCACTCCCTCTCCCATCTGCAATTTTTACTGTGATGCACTTTAGAGTGATATTTTGTAGGGGCTTCAAACTAATTATTTCCCACATATTTTGTGGCATTTGAGTATTTTTTTGGCCGTCATTTTGCAAGTATACGCTCATCCCCAAGGCAGGGGTGATGGGGGGGTGTGACTGTAAACTGCTGAAACCCCTTACAGGGAATCAGGGTGCCAGCATTACAGTGGCGGAACAACACAGTGCCGATTTCTGGTTTTGCTGCCCCCTTCCTGAGGTCTGCCCCCCGTTAGAATAAGTATTAAGGGGGGGTTGTGGGGGGCACAGCCCCCTGTAAAACAAGAGGTCACTGAAATCTGTGGTTGGTGCTATGATGAATGGGCACACTACTGCTGGTGCCCTGACATGGTGGAACCACTGAAACCACGCTAAGAGATGCGTGTGTCAGTAGTAAGTTCTGCCATTACTCGAGGGAACCAAATTCATGGTCACAGATCTGATCAGACCACATTTAGCGCAACCGCACTATCGGATGTTGCACTGATGAGTTTCTCCTCCAGCCACTTGAATGGCAAAATGGAGGAGAAACACTAAACTTTTTTTGTGGACTGTAATTTCATGTTTAGTGACCTGATTTGGATGGGAGCAACACCAGTGCCAAATGGAGGCAGCAGAGAATGGTGGGATATAAGGAGGTAAGGAATTTATAACTTTAAAACATGTGAGACTTCTTCTTTAAGTACCCTACTGCTCTTAACATGGGTAAACTGAGATGATGCAAATATATTACTTGATAGTATTTTCAGACCCTGATTTTGTATATTGCTAGCTAAAACAGATCAATATTCAACTGTTATGCTACTTGTTAATCTCTCAGAATTTAGCTATCATGTGGCCATCAAAGTAGCAACGCAACCAGGTTAGTGAACATGGATGCTCGGTGAAAGTTTTTAAAGAACTACATTGCAAATGTTCCCAAATCTTTAGTGGCCATTTACACTGTGACTAAAGTTTTAAATGCCCGTGTATGCTAATTGCTCATGGCAGTAAACATTAATACGTCCATATCACGGACTAACATCATGTCACCTCTACATGGTAAACCTGGTAAGTTAGCTTAGTGCTTAAAATAATTTTTGTAATATATTTAAACCCCGTCTGGCAGCAACTGAAAACTTCTCTGAGTTTTAGCCACATGACCTCAGTAACCCTAACTCACCAAAGCCGACTATCACTATTGCAAAGTTCTGCTCGTAGTTCGTTGCTTAGCTGAGTACCCACAGCCTGGCAAAACAGCTTTGGCTGTTTTCGGAGGTGGTTGCTGTGGCAACAGTGCTTGCCGGCATTTGGTAATGTGTTCTATGCCAACCACACCTCCCCCCACTGTGGGTACAAGAAGGAGAGCCTCGCAAGGGCTCAGTGCTGCCAGTTTGTCCGCAGGAGCACATAAGTTTGCCCACAGGAGCACATGTAGCATGAGAGACCACGGTAAGCTCTCTCTGCATTTACAAATCTTTTGTATTACCCTGCAAAAATATATTAAGCTTCTGAATAATTTGGCTAAGCAATGAAATACAGACAGGACTTTGTAAATGTGATAGTTGGCTTTGGTCTGGGTCACGGAGGTCATGTGACTAAAACATGGAGAAGTTTTCAGTTGCTGTTAGATGGGGTTTAAATACATTACAATTAAAAAACAATGAAAAATCAGTTTTGTTGTAAAGTAGTTCCTCTGCTGGTAGATTTGTCATACTTGCCAGTAGAGGGCACTGCTGCTGTTTGAAGCTGTTTATTATTTTTTCCACTTTTGTTGTTTCTTAGTTTTTCCATTTCTGTTTATGTAATACCTCCCCTCCTTGCTGGTAAAAAGAGAGTGCTGTATTTTAAGGTTTCTGGTTCTCCCTCCCAGACAACACTCCTAAGATGCTGTTTGGTGACTAAATACTGCTGGCGGACCTGTTCAAAGCCTCACTGGAGTCGGGCTGCATGTCTCAGGACTGGAGAGTGGCACATGTAGTGCCTCTTCACAAGAGTGGACCCAAAGATGAATCGGGTAACTACAGACCAGTCAGTCTTACCTCCACTGTGGGTAAGTTAATGGAGACCATTCTAAAGGAGAGACTGGTGAACTTTCTGGGAGTCAATAGTCTTCAATACGAAAGGCAGCATGGGTTTGTCTCAAGGAGATCCTGCCAGACCAACCTAGTAGACTTTTTTCGATTGGGTCACAAGGTCGCTGGATAGGGGTCAGGCAGTAGATGACTTGTATCTGGACTTCAGCAAAGCCTTCAACTTAAGTGCCACATGGAAGAATGCTCAGTAATCTGAGGAACCTAGAAGTCAGGAAAAAATGTGTGGGGTGGGTCAAGAGCTGGCTGCAGGACAGGAACCAGAGGGTGACTGTAAGGGGAGGAACTATCAAAACCCAGACCTGTAACCAGTTGGGTCCCACAGGGCTCGGTACTCAGACCGGTGTTATTTAACATCTTTATAGGGGACATAGCGGAAGGGATCAAAAGTACAATCTACCTATTCACCGACGACACAAAGATCTGTGCAAGAGTGGACATTGAGGAGGGGAGGCAGGAACTCAGGGAGGACCTAGCAAAACTCAAGCACTGGTCAGGCATCTGGTAGTTGGGGTTCAACTTTAAGAAGTGTAAGGTCATGCACCTGGGAGCCAGGGACCCTGGGATTAGCTACCGGTTGAGAGGAGTACAGGTGCCCATTTCAGAGAAGGAAAAGGATCTGGCAGTAATTGTCACAGAGCACATGAGACACTCTGCACAGTGTTGTAAAGCTGCAGCCAAAGCAAACAAAATGCTGGGCTGCATCGTCAGAGGACTCATCTCAAGGAAAGAGGAAGTCATCCTGCCATTGTACAGGTCATTGGTGAGGCCATACTTAAGTACTGTGTGCAATTCTGGTGCCCATACTTGAAAAAGGACATCAAACTACTTGAGGGGGTACTGTGAAGGGTGACCAAAATTATCCTAGGCCTCGGACACAAACCCTATGAGAAGAGACTGAGGGAGTTCAACATGTATTCCCTGGAGGATAAAAGGGAGAGGGGGATATGATAGAAACCTTCAAGTACCTAAAGAGTATGAATAGGGTTAGAACAGTTGGCACATTTTCAACTTAAAAAGGGAGGAGTCCACAAGGGGACATCATCTGAAATTAGTGGGGGAAAGATTTAGAAAGGAAAAGAAAGGAGGAGGCACTATTTCACAGAAAGGGTGGTGTCAAGGTGGAATGAATTGGCAGAGGTGGTGATCTCACTAAAAACTGGGCAGTTTTAAGAGGGGGTGGGATAGGGTTAAATGGAGGGTCACATCTGGTGGAGGGGGATAAGGGGTGGGGTGTTCAAATGGATGGGGGCAGCTACAGTAAAATAAACTCTGTGCTGTACACAAGAGCAGACTTGATAGTCCATTATGGACTGTTCCTGCTGGCATTTTTCATATGTTTGTATAGTAACTAGTGAGCGCTGAGAAGCTGTGTTGTTAGTTTTCCTTCCCCCTTTCTCTGCCTCAGAGTTGGGGATTCACTAGCATTTGTTCTGAAAGGGGGAACTTGCTAGTAGGCGTCAGCTGTGATACCTAGGGAGCAGGAGATTTATGTGGTGTGGAACTGGAAGAAGTGCGCCTTCTCAAGAAAGGAGAGTACCGAACACAACCAAGGCAGTAAAACTCGAGGAACCATTGCTGCCTGGACTGAAGCCAGTGATCCAGTCAAAACTAAAACCCAGCTCGGTGATAACAACTGCAGGTGCAGATGAGACCAAGGAGGAAATAACAGAACACACCCTCTGGAGGATATAATGGAACTGCTACAGTAGTTAGCAATTAAACAAACTGAAAGTGCTTGAAACAGCTGTAATCTGGAAGGGTCCTTTAATGTGGGGGGGGGGTGCAGAAGTATTTGTAACTGCATTTCAACTGTTTGTTCAGGCCAGAAAACAGCTTAACTTTAGAAGAATTCATTACATTGCTCAGTATGTGTTGTAACAGATACACTGCTAACAGCAGCGGGATATAAGAGCCAGCTGGCTATATTTCAGCTACCACAAGGTCATCTGCTCAGGCTTTATTTTTAATCAGGGGGTAGGGGGTCATGTATTCGAATCACCAACATTCAGACGGAAAAAAATGTCTGCAGTGGAAACAGAGAGAATAGTGAAAGATATAGACGGAAGAGGTGACTGTGGGTGGCTATCCCACAGCCAGAAAAAGAAAAGACAGGACACCAGAGGAAAAATTTGAAAAGTGCTGTTGCAACAGCCTTAGAAAATGAATTGTTCATGGGACATTCCTTACTTTGTTTACAGGTCCACAGGCCTTGCAAGAGAAACTAAACTTGTCACAAACTACACAATGTTTTATAATCTCCAGAACAGAAATCAAACATACCCCCTTACCATAACAAATAATGCTGGTGCCCCTTCTGAACTTGTTCAATGATTCAAATACTTGGGAATCCTAGTTGATAGCACTATGTCTTATGCCTACCATATTGACAACACTGCAAAGGCAGTCAATATTCAAATTGGCCTACTCCATAAGCATAAACATAGCTTAACCCTTGAGACTCTCAACTTTGCCATTCGCGGCTCAGTGGACTCTCTTGTGGATTACAGTTTAGTAATCTATGGATCTGCAATGGACACTACCCTCCGCTGTATTACAGTCGCCCTTAATAAAGCGTGTCATCTCTCTACTGGCTCCGACTGATTCAGTCACACATGTGACCTCTATGCCCATGTTAATTGGCTCCAGTTCACAGGTCGGCTCTTGTACCAGACATGCTTGCTGGCAAAAAAAAGTGAGTATGGGCCTCATGCCTGCAAGGCTGCAGAAACTTCTCTCCACTTTCGAGAGCAGTCTTCCCACCAGAGGTTCAGAAAGTGCCATTGTCACTATTCCTAGATGTCGTACCTCCCTAGGTCAAAGAGCCTTTGCCTTCAGGGCTCCTAAATGGACCAACACGCTTCCATCTCTTCCACTACCACTCTAAGACACTTCAAACATAAGCTCCTAAACTACCTGGTTGCTAAGACAAATTGTGACTACTGTCCTTATGCACTGCCTTGACAATGTTAATGGACTTAACCAGTGCCCCTGCCTAGCCTCCTGTCTCAATTGCCATTCACGTTTTCCCTTAATCTCTCCCCCCAGGGTATACAGGTTTCCATTGTCAACTACCTTCCACTCTCCCCTCCCCTATTACCCCTTTCTCCCTACATCTTTTTGCCCTTTCCTTCAGCCACTTGCCCTATTACTTGCAACTTAGCACTGGTCTCTCTTCCTACCCACCTTCTGCATGAAATTAGGCCCCCCTGAGCTGATGCCCCCCCCGATATCCACTTCTACTCTTACAAGGCCTATCTTGGGCTGCTGAATTCCACATCTGTATATTTTGTGTGTGTAGACTGAGTATCTCCCCCCTGCCCTCTTCAGACAATGTTGCCCCCCCCCATTATCAGGAAGTAAACCTGTTTTATTCCCTAATTTGTACTTACCCAGTGTATATTGTCTAATATTGGAACCTTTACATAATGTCTGATTCAGGATGGTTTCTCCCTCCTATTGACTTACCGTAATTTCTCTTGTTTAACTGAATTTATAATCTCTGATGTGGGACCTATGTGATGAGCTTGTTCTCAAAGGTGCTAATCCGAGATCACAATAAATAAAAATAAAATAAATAAACATCACCCAGGGGCTAGACAGGTACCTACAGTGTTACAATGTTTTTTTTTTTTTTTTTTTGGGGGCGGAAGAGTGCAGCCACAAAGATTTTGATTGCTATTGCACAAGGACCAGAAGTTTGAAAGTGAGAGCCCGCCTCCTTCTGAGTGTTGCGTGAGTGTCCAGAACTAACATATGGACATGACAAGTTTCTTTTTAAACACTCTTTATCCTGTTGGGTGTTGTGAGAGGAGCAGAATTTAGCAAAAAAGGCAGTTTGTGGTTTATGCTCTCTCCGCCCCAGTTGGCACTCAGCAGCAAGGATGTAGGTATCCTCAGGATCTGGAGTCAGAGCCCTGCATTTGCTATTCTCCTTTGTAATAGCTGACAAGACTGAGGACAGACAGCAGCGAAAATACAACCAGAGGTACAGGGAGAAACAAAACTGTAATGTCACTACTTTTAAAAATACAAAATTAACATTATAGGACTGATATTGCGACTAGAGTTGTTAAAAGATGGTGGCTTTCTGAGACACATGCTTGCTAAGTGAAAGAAAAAAAAAGGCTGAATGTCAGGTTTTAAAGATTCTATGGGGAACAGTGATCTTTACTGTACAAAGGAAGGCAAAGACTGGGACTCATTATTTCCTGGTCTCTGCTAGGTGATACCGGACCAGGTGGTTACTGGCCTTGGCCAACTGGCTAGCATAGCAATACTACCAGACAGGGTGAGTGGTATTGGGCTATAGTGGACTGTCCCAGGGACCTAATGAGGTCCGACGCTACAGGAGGAGGGCCTTGTAGCTCCTGGGCGGTCCCATACTGCCCATATCACCCACCCCGGAGGGTATTATTGCACTCAGAAAATGAGCTACATATGTCATTTTCATAAGATTAACAATGCTACGAAAAATAGTAAAATAAGTCAATTTTAGATAAAGTAGTTCCTCTATTGGTATGCTTACCAGTAGAGGGCACTGCAGTGTATGATAGCTGTTTTTGTAATTTAGGCTGTTAATCTCACCCCCTCCCAATGTCCATTTTCACTTTTCTTGAGGATTTCTAATTTATGCTCTTAACCTTGCCCCTCCCAATGTCCGTCTGCACTTTTCTTGAGCAGCTGTTTTCTAATTTTTGTTCTTAACCTTGCCCCTCCTAATGTCCGTAGTCCATGTGCACTTTTCTTCAGTAGAAGTATGTCAGCCCACATTCTGTCCTCAGCGCTCCCATTAGTTTACTGTGTGTTTGCATCAGTTAGTGTACTGCTGTCTCAAGCATGAGATCAGTGATAGTTTCTTGGTTTCCACAACCGCAGATGGAAGCATGCTTCTGGCGTGTGACAGAAGGGAGAGCAGGCAGACATTATCAAGCTGTGTGAGAAGAAAGAGCAGGCAGGAGGCTGTAGGATGGGGATATTATTGATCACACTACCGGCATGGGATTGTGGAGTGAGCTGAGAGAAAGGAAAAAATTCATAATATGGGGTACACAATGATATGTTTGAAACTGTTTTAAAAATCGGTAAGATTGTGGAAAGTCAAGTGGGTGTGCACCAGTAAACCTCACTAAGCCAGAAAAAATGCTGGCTCAAACTTATCAAATTTGGATGGGCACACTGATATTTTTGGTAGAAGGGCATGCTAGTAGCTGGAGTGGTTGTTTCCTGGTCTCTGTTGGCACATAGATGTATCCCTTGCCAGTGGTCTCAGCCAATCAAAGTCAGAGAAATGTTCTTCCCATTTTCTAATGTCAAACCATACCTTCCTGACAAGGCCAGGTGCAGTGCTGGTCAAGAGAGCAGTGGAAGTTCAGAGTTTTTTCAGGTCATCTGGGGTTATTAGCGTGTGGTGAGCAGCTGTGTCTTTTTTCTTAGCTAAGTATTGCTGAGAAGACACTGTTCGAACTTTTGAAGGCTGCTTCTCTGATCAGAGAAATGTTCTGGCCAATTTTGGGACAGTTTAATTAGCAGTTTATTCCCACGTGCAGAGAGCAATATCTGGAGGAGAAACACTGCTCGCCTGCTGTGGTTCTGAACTTGGCATAAAAGTGCCATACTCTGTTGTTTAGAGTCAGTCACTTTAAAGTTATAATTCGACTGCTCGCCCCTTCTGTGAACACCTGCACTGCTCATTGTGTTTGTGTTCTGCTCCAGCCTGCCAGCTTCTACGTTGTTTACCTCAGCTGCACTTAAATTTAAATGCCGTTCACTTGGTTTTGCTTTTTTTTTTTTTTTTTTTGAAGGTGGCATACTTTCTGTGGCTGGCTCCCCTTCTGTAAACATGTTCTTGAATTGCTGCTGGGTCAGCATAGACCAAATTTTAATGGCAGGTTATCGGACATTTAGGTTGGTAGTGGCACTAGAAAAAAATGGCAGCTATTCTGTTTTGAAATGGAACTTCTGTGCAGAGGGGTACCCTTACCGTTGAGGAAACGGATAGTGCCAGTTGGTACTTGTTTTTAAGCAGGCACTGTTAAGCAGAGCCGTAGTAAGGCATTTTGGTGCCCTGGGCAGGAGACTAATTTTGTGCCCCCCGGGAAAAGAGCCAGGGGTCTGGGGGCTACAAGGCCCCCGTAAGCTCTGAGAGGTTTACATGCTCTGTGGCGAGTATGGGACCATAATATATGTAAGGTGCAAATGGGTCCATTTGCATGTCATTATAGCCTCATTTGCATGAGTTATGCAGGGCTGGCCAGCGAAATGCACACGGCACCCTGCACACAAGTAGTGCTGCCAGAGGGGGTCTAGTGGTATCTATCCCCCTCCCCATAGCGACGAGTGCCAACAAATACAAATGTAAAGTATCCCTGGTGGTCCAGTGGCACCCCCTGCCCTCCCACACACACAGGACCCCTGCCCACCCAGCTCGCCCCCATCATCGGTGGGCAGCAACAAACCCAACCGCATACCGCCCGACTGCCAACCGAATGATGTCATTCATGCACATATTTGTGACTATTACAGTAAGCACTGCAAGCCCATTGGTCAACAGAGCCAGCTGAGTCAGGCAGGCCTGCCAACACTGCAGGCCAAGTTCCAGTCCACCAGATATATAAGATCTAGGCGGTCCCCCCTCTCTCACGGCTGGGGTTGGGTGTGATAGTGGAGCTGGAGCATGCATGAACTTGTGGTAACAGAATGGACTCAGAGCTGCAGTGGAGCAGATTGGTGGAGGTCCCAGCCCGGGAGTCTCAGAGCAAGTCAAGGGAGGGATGGGTGAGGAGATGCCAGAGAAAGTCACATCATCACACAGTAAGTACACAGAGACTGAAATGGGTCATAAATTCACCGCAGATTTCATTTAAACCAGGCAGCCAGACCCGCCCAATAATTTTCAGTCACACACCCCCCAGACGTGGATCATGGAAATGTTCACTAGTCTGAGTTAGTCAGTCAGTCATCATTCAGCAATCAGCACAGTAGTCCTAGTAGTCCACTCCAGTCAGGCAGTCAGAGACTGTAGATAACACTCGAGATTCAGGAACAAATGGAAGAATGCTTTTGCTTGTAGTTACCAAATATCAGTCTCTCCTATTCTCCTCACTCTATTGTCTGTCCTCTCTACTCTGTGTGTATATTCTATCACTTTTGCGTTTTCTTCCATTTTTCTGCGAGACTCGCTCTCTCTGTTCAATTTATCTATCTCCAACTAAACCGCTTCTCACAACCACACACTCCGCGACTCTGTCCGTACCTTTTATACTGTATGGGTGGCACTGGCCTGCCCACAGACAGTCACCACCCACTTGTTGGTCCTTCCGCGAATGTGCCCCCGCTGACAGTAATTGGTAATTACAGGGAAAAAATTAAAAAAAACGTAACATTTAAAGCTATAGCACAGCTGGGCCACTGAATCAGGCATCAGAGCTTGACTTGAAAACTTCTCCGGGTGCGCCCCTCGAAGGCATGCGCCCGGGGCTGAAGCACCACCCACCCCACCCTTCCTATGGTACTGCTGTTAAGAAATGTGTGGCTGAAAGGGGCTCTCAGCCAAGCAGCTTTCAGTGTTTTTTTTAAGCCGATCTTCTAAGGTTGAAGAATTTGCCCAGCCCATTTGCTAATTACTCAATAACCGCATGCACTAAAAAGCATCAGCCTGGGGAAGCATTACTAGTAAGATTCAATTCCACACAAGGGTGTAACTGCTGTTACTCCAAGTAAGCCATGGCGTACCAAGTTCAGTAGCAGGGGGTAGCAAACAAGCTGGCCAGCATTGCTCTGCCCTCTCTACTTCATCGCATTTAAAGTCCTTTGTTTTGGCTTCCCAGGCTTTCTCATTTCTCTTTCAGCTTTGTTTTTTTGGGTGGGGGGGTGGCAGAGAGGACCACAGATGTTGAAGCAGAAGGTCTCAATTAGGTCCGCAGTGTCCGTCTGCATAGTGATTGGCTGTGGCATCTGGTAGGGGGTAGGGCAAGTCTTGGGCAGCAAGTTTAAATGCCCCAGCAAAGTTAGAAGCCATATTATTAGGTCAATTGTACTGGGAGCGAGAGAGACCAGTAAAAGAACTGAGGAATATAGCCTACACTCTCTCTCCAGGGGGCGGGTGCGATATGGCCCCCAAGAGGGTGTAAGGAGGGCCGCTTCACCAACAAGGAGGAGACGGCCCCTTGTTAAAGAGCCCAATCCGAGGATATCCTCGGGAGAGAGTTGGACCAGACCCTCCCTACAGGGAGGGGCACAGCAGGTCCTCGTAAGGAGCTGTCCCAGGGGATCTCGCCCTCCTGGAACAGCTCCTCAGCAAGAAATTTTTTTTTTATTTCGCTCCGTGTCAGTTTTTTCGTTGCTGTTTTCTTTCTTTTGTGCAGCCGGTTTTTTCATTTTGCTCTCCCGGGCAAGTCGCGCTTTTGCGGACCAGGAGGTAAGTGTTTTTTGTTTTTGGCTGGTTCGGGTTTCTCCGGGGTGCCGGCCGGGCTGGCGGGGGGTTGTTGGTGGGTTCTTCTCCACGCCTGTCTGCTGTCCCTTTTTTTCTGTGGTGCGCCCCCCCATCCCCATCCTTTGTTGGCCCTTGGCCTTCTGGAGCAATTGTTGTTGGGACCTGCATCCCAGAGGATTGAGTCCCCCCTGGAGTGCTTTTCCCAGGTTCTTGCTCCGTGTTTTTTCCGGTCTGGCGGCTTTCTGTCCTTGCGGAGGCCTCGGTTTCCCTTCCCCCCCCCACGTGGCGTCTCCTCGCCTCGTGGCCCCCCCCATGGCCCTGGGTGTTTCTTTTCAGAGCCCCTTGCCGGGGGCGCTTCCCTTTCTCTGCAGCCTGCCCCTTGTTCCCCAGAGTTATGTTTAAAAAAAAAAAAAAAAGAAAACGCTGGTTCTAGTGCCCCGGTGTAGGTTGTAACGCTGAGGTTTGCTGGTCGTGGCGAGTGTGCAAGTGCCTCGCCGGGAGACGGTCCCTTCCTCTGCCTTGTGTTGGAGGTGGAGGGGCACCGGGTATTGTGGAGTCGCGCCCAGATCTCTGGTCCCAGCATGTGCAGGCCGTGAGTGTGTTGTCGGTTGTGGTAGTCTGTTATGGGTGGTGCATTTGGGGGGGAGAAGGGTGTGAGCGACCGTGTGCATTCGCGGTGCTTATCCCATTGCCTTTTGTCGCGCTGTGGGAGGAGCTTTCTTCCTCTCCCACATTGTCCGGTCCATGGCCAGCGTTGGGATGGGGCTGTTGCTGTCTTTTGGCTTTGCTCGTCGAGTGCCGTTTTAGATTGATGTATATAGGTATTATCATTTTCATTGCGTCTCCCTTGCTGTTGTTGGGGGGGTCCTCCCCTGCCTTTCTCTCTGGTGTCCACACCTTCCGGGCGGGTCTGCTGGCACTGGACGGGGGCTGTTGGCTTTGCTCGTCCGATGGTGTTTTGCGTTGGTGCTGCAATAGTTCTGGATTGATTGGATAGGGATGTGGAGGGAGGCGTGCACATGTTCAGTGCGTCTCCGTTGCTTTTTGGGCGTCTCGCCTCTCCCACACCCTACAGGTCCATGGTGGGCAGCAGTGAATGGGAGTTTGCCTGTTGGGTACTTTTTGAACTGTATATCTCTGGATTTAGAGATTTTTCACAAAGTCCGAGTGGGTTTGCACAATGGAAGGGGAGTATTCCGCCGGGACTGCCCGGGAGGTTTTCGCCAGGCCATGTGCCAGCTGGTAAAGATGCCATTCGGAGGCAAGCAGGTCGGTTAGTTCTTTTGAATGTGTTATGGGGAATCGGGCTAGGAAAATTAACATTTTGTACTAAATTACCTCCCCGCCCAAAGTTTGGTGTTGGGCGTGGATGTGAGCGACAGTTTAGAACGGCACAGTTTTCCGCCCCACACCATCCCATCCCATCCCACGTACTGCTCGGATTCTTTTCTCATTCAAATGCAGTGCCCTTGATTCCCCGGGCTTTGCTCTGAATTGGTAGACTTTACTTGTTTAACTTGAACGTATTCGGGGCATATCGTCGGCCGATCACGATAACCACGGATAAGCTCAGCCCTGTTTAGAATGTAGCCCCACCGGCCTATTGGGCCAGCCCTTTACTCTAGCCATGTCACCCCTTCTGCCAGGCTTTTTAATTTTCTATGCAGATTTGCGAGTTTCAGCCGGTGGAGTCTGGCCCACTGGCGTCTCCACAATATCCGAGGGGCAAGCTGGTTTGCCATCCATCTCTCTCTCGGCAGAAAGGATCCATGTTTCCATACCATTCCAGTTTTTGCGCTCTTCAAGAGAATAAGGCAGGTGTGTGTGTGTGTATATATCTGTTTGTGTGTGTGTGTATATGTACATCATATATATATATATATATATATATATATATATATAATATATAAATGTATTTATGGATCTACTCTAATTCCAATGGCATCATACAAGAGGACAATTTATTCAGTTTCAGAAAGTAGTTTGTTTCATATTGCATTACTGCTCCGTTACTTTATCCGAAGGTGCGTGGTTTTTTTTTTTCTCCTGCTCCCTGTAAAACTAAAACCATCTTGTAATGTTGAAAAGGACACACTAGAACACCAAAAACATCTCATGGTCGGAGTAAATTATGTTCAGAAAATAGGTTACTGTTTTGGAAACTTAATGAGAATTCTTGGTCGTCTAGACTGTTTTTCTGCATAACTGCGGAATTTATCCCCAGTCCCTTTCAACATGGATTTGGTTCTAAAGGGATCCTCTAAAAGAGAGATGTTAACTGTTTACTAATAAGGGGCTGGGATACAGCAACAAGATAGGCTAGTGAAAATACAGACTGACTAGGAGAGGGCACTCAGTTAAGAGGATATAGGGTTAGAATGTTAACATATAAAAGGCAAGATAAAGGTGTGATAACTAACGTTTTGTCTCATGGGTATCTCATCGCTGAACACTGCTTTGCCCCTAATATCAATAGCCAAAATGTCCGAATACGCAGAATAACCAGTTTCTGGACAACCAGGCCCCAAATCTCCGCGCAGGCGTAGGGCACCGGTCAAGACCTTATGGTGCCGGGAAGCCAGACACAATATGTAGTACAGGCTATCCCAGTGCAAGGGCAAGACCAAGCCTTCCGCGAGGCCCTGCAATGCCTTAAGGACGTTGGGGGATCTGATTGGCTGTCAACCATGTCCAGGTTGGAACCAGAAATACTAGTAGCCCGTCAAGATGGGCAACAGAAAAAGGTGGCAGACCCTCCAAACATTCCAGAACACAGGCCGCAGGAATCAGCGGAAGATGAGGGTCGGCAGCCTAGGCGTAGCCAGCCATCGGCCCGATGGTTGGAATCCATGGCTCAGAAAAAATCTGTTGCTAAAAAGGGGCAGGGCAGGCAAAGTAAGCGTAAGTCTTCACCAGTGGCAGAGGCTGGAAAAAAGCGGACGGAGAAAAAACGGAACAGAGCGGAGGGGAATGCATCTAGGGCCCAACCAAGAGAGGAGAACGAAGAGGTGGAACAAGTAACGGTGGCCCAGCCACAGAGGGAGTGATGAGGAGATCAGGCCAGCGATGTATCAATAGATTTAGTGTGGTCTGAATCTGATAGTGAGGAGAACAATACAGTGACAGCATAGAAAGGCTGCCATTGGAATAGACAACAGAGGAAGCAAGGCATAAGAAAGGGATAAAGAACCTTGAGGACATGGTCAAGGCCAAAAGATAAGAGAAACGAAACGGAAGAGGGCAGGGCCAGGGGGACAGGATTGGAGGACATGGCCAAAAAACAGTCGGTAAGGAGTCACTAGGAAGAAAAAGGGGTCAAAAGGTAAGCAACCAGTCAGGACACCAGGGGGCTCCAGGGTTCAATCCCGGGCCGGTGATACCAGGGCATCAAACATGGCAACATAACCCCTTCATGTGGCCATTTATGTATGGGGCACCAGGCAATATGCCCATCACTTGGCCAGCAGTGACCCCTTGGGGCCCCTTACCTCCCGGTTTCACAACAACCCTGCAGGGTGGAATGCCCCCCACCATTGTGGGGCCTCGGGCATTTCCAGCTAATGAACCTGGTGAGGGTACCTCCCTGGGCACAGTGGGGGCTGCTGGGTCAAGAGAGGATTATGGCTTAGGGACACACCACTGGACCGAATCTGCAATGACAGGAACTGATGCAGCTCAGGTAAGTCACAAAGGAAGCGTACAACAGAACACCATGGTGTTTGAGCCTCGTTTGAGCCAGCCTCACTCCATTTTCTCCCAAAGCGATAGGGGAGAAGGGGGTAATGCACAAAGGGCAGCGGTTCAGGTATGGACAGGGGCTGGGCCTCCCACATTACAACCCCTCCCAACTAACAAGGAAAACAGGACACCAAGCTCACAAGATCAAGAGACTGTAGCCTCTAGAACGGATAACACTCCAAATACTGCAATGGGGGATAAGTCAACCAGCGCAGTATCGGGATCCCCAGAGCGTTGGGCATATGCTGGGGTGGAAGACCCATTGGGGGATCACTTATCCGACACTGTCCGGGAGAAAATCTGGAAAGGGGAATTCATAGACATGTTCTCATTATTGCATAGGGAAATCCCGGAGGTGAGCGACGAGAAAGGGTATAAACAAGAGAGGCCACGGCGACCAAAGGTACCTTTCACATTTGAGAATTAGGCAGCCGTCTTTGACATATTTATGTCAGTTTATGGGATGAAGCACCCTGATAAACTAATTGCTCTTTTAAAATACAGGGATACCATCAAATTTGCACATCTCTCATTTGATGGATATGCATGGTTAAAATCGGTGAGCAGTTTCGTCTAAAACTATCTAGGCAACCCAATCTCAAATGGGAAAACACACACATAGACCTGTGGGTTCGCTATATGACGCGTGGCCGGCCTAACGTTATGACATATACGGATAGTGGTCATGTTATTGCAAGGCAAAAGGGTGGAGAACACAGGAAAGAGCAGAGGAGAGGGGCAGGGAGGAAGGCCTGTTACGACTACAATAAAGGAAAATGTTTTCGTTCCTTTTGTAAGTACGGGCATATCTGCAAGTCATGCGGAGGAGAGCACAGGTTCTCTGACTGTACACGACAACCCTCCAAGACATCAAACATCGAGGGAGCAAGCAGCGAAAAAGGAAAGGGGTTTGGGAAATTTGGTTAACTCACCGGTACGTTTAGACCGGATGGCCCCCTGGCTCGACTGCTACCCACATAAATCAGCAGCAAAATATATACATGACGGTTTCAAGTATGGTTTTAGGATACCATACAAGGGGCCAAGGGTAGAAACCACAGCACGCAATCTCAAGTCTGCAATTTTGCTTCCCAACATCCTGGAGAGGAAAATTGCCAAGGAATTGGAGGCAGGCAGGGTGGCGGGACCATTTGATTACCCCCCAGTGCACAACCTCAGAGTATCCCCATTGGGGCTGGTTCCCAAGAAAGAAGCGGGGAATACAGGCTCATTCATCACCTGTCCTACCCGAAAGGCAATTCAGTAAATGACTTCATCAACCCGGAGGATTGCACAGTGCAATATACAACGTTTGATGTGGCTCTGCACCACATACAACAGCTAGCCGAGGGGCAATGATGGCAAAGAGTGACATCAAATCCGCTTTCCGTCTGCTTCCGGTACATCCAAGTGACCATGATTTACTGGGTTTCAAAGTGGGAGGTCGATGGTACATGGACAAAGCTATGCCTATGGAATGCTCCGTCAGCTGCTCAGCCTTCGAAGCATTCTCAACCTTTTTGGAGTGGGCCACCAGAGAACACACAAAAAACATACATGTAGTCCATTATCTCGACGATTTCCTATTTATGGGTCCCAAGTGGGGGACCACATGTGGGGAGACGCTGCAAGGCTTCACCTCACTGATGGGGTATTATGGTGTCCCGCTCACCGGGGAAAAAACTGAGGGCCTGGCTACCTGTCTCTCATACCTGGGCATAGAAATAGACTCCGAGGCTATGGTTTCCCGGCTACCGCAAGACAAGGTGGCACTGTTGAGAAAAATGTTGGGTGAGATGGGAAAAGCAAAGAAGGTGACCCTACAACAGCTACAATCTGTTATAGGCCACTTGAATTTTTGCATGCCGTGCAATTCGCCCAGGCAGGCCATTCCTTAGGCAGATGGCGTCAGCCACGGGGGGGGGGCTCTAAAACCATATCATCACATCAGACTGACGAAGGGTATAAAAGCCGACCTACAGGTTTGGGAACTCTTCTTAGAAGATTTCAATGGAATCACCATCTGGCAGACACCAGCAGACCAATTTTTGGACCTGCACATGGTGACCGATGCTTCAGGGGGCATTGGTTTTGGGGCATTCTGGCAGGGAGCATGGTTTCTGGACACTGGCCACAGGAGTGGGTGTTGAAGGGACTCAAAGAATATCACCCTTCTGGAACTGTTCCCTATCATGGTAGCCATAAGGATGTGGGGACACAAACTTCAGAATAAGAAAGTGCTGTTTCACACAGACAACAGGGCAGTAGTGGACATATTGAACTCCGCAGACATCTCATTCGGAAGAGGTGATGAAGGTCTTGCGGGTCTTTGTGTTATGCTGCTTACGGTACAACATCTCTTTTAAGGCACGTCATTTGCCAGGAAAAGAAAATGTCATAGCTGATGCCCTGTCTCGATTTCAGCTCGAGTACTTCAGGCAGTTAGCCCCGTGGGCGGACCAGTTCCCCACAAAAATACCGGAAGCAGTCTGGAGACTTGGGAACCAAGATTGCAGCAACTGGTACAACTCGCTGTGGCCCCCCCGACATGGAGGAAGTATGTAGGTAGCTATGAATCTTTCCAGCAATTTTGTGGTCACGAGGTAAGCGTGGAACTACACAATACCCAGAGACAAGTTCAAAGCTACATCCTACACTTGGAAAGCCGGGGAAAATCCCAGGCAGCTATATGCCTCCAACTAGCAGGCATTGCCTTTCTTCGGAAATACGAAGGTTTCCCTGACCCAACCAACAATTTCATTACAAAGAAAATGGTGCAGGGCATGTCTAGACTCGCAGGGAAAAAGGTGCACACAAGGAAGCCCATAGGATTACCTGAATTGTCCAACCTCCTGAAAGCACTGGTGGTCACTTGCAGCTCTGGCTATGAAACCAAGCTTTCAGGGCCCTATACACATGTGCATTTTTGGGGCCTTCCGGTGTCTGAGTTGGTACCACAGTCCAACTCACCGAGTCAGAACACCAATCTCAGTGGAATGATTTCGTCATCTGGCAGGATAGACTGTGCCTTCAGCTGCGAAAATCAAAAATAAACCAGTGCGGCCCCCCTGCTATTATTACGCTGTTTAAGGCCCCACCAGGGAATATTTGCCCATGGCTGGCAATGAAGGAGTATGTGGCAGGTCGTCCAACAGGAACAGGGCATTTGTTTGTGCATGGGGACGGGAAAGCTGTTACAAGGCGACAGTTCACGGCTGTCCTAAGAAAAGGTTTATGGATGGCGGGAAAACCCAACCTCATACAACACCCATTCGTTCGAATTGGAGCAGCCACCGAGGCAGCCAGGTGTGGGTTAAAGAGGAGCAGATAAAAGGGGTCGGCAGGTGGGCTTCAAAAGCATACATGGGGTACATTAGGCCTCAGCAGAACCCAACAGGAAGTGACATTGCAGAACCCAGCACAAGTGGCAATTGAAGTACAGATTGGGAGATTACTCACGTTTCTATCTTTGTATTGCAGGCACGTCTACAGCAACCCCTCAGATATGGATTGTGGGTCATTCGGACGTAAGGGAGGCATACACGAGGGCGAGAAAACGGCCTTACACCAGACAGCTGGGCATCCCAAGGAGTCAAGCTGCGATAAAATGGGCAGGAAAAGGTGGGATGAAGTGGGGGGCATTATGCAGAACTATTGTTACATTGGGTCTACATAGGCAACCACGGTACGCTGGTTATCCACCTGGGAGGAGCGACTTGGTCACCCTAAGGGCACCGAGATTGAATTGGGGATATTAAGAGGTTTGTCCCACTTAAACAGATGTTGCCTCGCACCATTCTAGCATGGACTGATAATACCACGCCAGCAGTGGCGTGGGGAGCGAAAGCAGGGCCATGGACAAGGCTCGGAGGTCTGCGAATGGGAGGTGTCCCATTTCGCGGCTTCAATGGGAGTGGAGGTAATTAGGCATTTCCTGATCACGAAATCTGATAAGGGCCTATATAGCCGGGATGGGGTTCATTTATCTGATATTGGGAATGACATCTTCAACAATACGCTCAACAATTTCTGTGAAACAGTACTGTTTGGAAAGAGCAAGATCCCTTGGGCATTAGTGGGAGATACGTGTTGGCACCGTATGTAGTGGCGGTAATTCATGGCTGACCCTGGGGTAAGATGGACGTAAGAGCTGCGATTGGGTGTCAAGGGGGACAGGCACGACCCTAGGACGGGTATGCCCTGGAAGATCGGGAGATGAAGGCACCCAGAGATGGGGGGTGCGGCCCTGACGGGCATGCTCCTCGTCAAGGGTCTAGGAACCCCGAATGAAGAGGGGAAACTGTCTTATGAAAGGCAACGGCCCTCAACGGGTCTGTTGGACTAAAGGGCCAGAGTTCCCTCAAACAAGCAGATGAAGGAGCCGGGTTTCAGCAATACATGAATTAGGGCTGCCCAAGGGTCTTGAGATGGGATATGTAATGTACATATGTTAAAATGTATATATATATGATGTTTTGTAAAGTGCATACATTGTAAATTTGTAATGTACATAGTAGGTTTATAAATGTTATGTCCCATGTAATGTATACAACTTTTGATCAAGTAAAAGAGCTTGGCCTTTTATACAAAACAGTGTGGTGTGTTTTTGGTTGAATTGGGGTCCTTTGGGCAAATAGCCCCACCGGCCTCTCACCGGGGGGGCCGATTGCCGACGGCCCCCAAGACGGTGGGGCAAGGAGGGCCGCCCACCAACAAGGAGGAGGCGGCACCCCCGAGCAAAGAGCCCAATCTGAGGATATCCTCGGAGAGGGCTGGACTAGACCCTCCCTACAGGGAGGGGCACAGCAGGTCCTCTTAAGGAGCTGTCCCAGGGGATCTCGCCCTCCTGGAACAGCTCCTCAGCAAGAAATTTTCCGGCCCTCCGCCCTTAAACTGTAAGGCCGCAGCAAAAGCTCTGTCGCGGCTCTAGTAGGAAACCTAGTTGAAATGTATGGACAGCAGGTGGTAATTCATGGCTGACCCTGGGGTAAGATGGACATAAGAGCTGCGATTGGGTGTCAAGGGGACAGGCACGACCCTAGGGCGGGTATGCCCTGGAAGATCGGGAGATGAAGGCACCAGGCTGGGCGTGCACGAACCCTGGGATCCAAGACTCAGAGATGGGGGTGCAGCCCCTGACAGAGCATGCTCCTCGTCAGGGTCTAAAGGTCTAAATTTGGGTAAGGGGAACTGTCTTTACTCGGAAAACCTGACCCTGCTGGTCTGTGTTGGACTAAAGGGCCAGAGTTCCCTCAAACAAGCAGATGAAGGAGCCGGGTTTCAGCAATACATGAATTAGGGCTGCCTAAGGGTCTTTATGAGATGGGATATGTAATGTCATGTTAAAATGTATATATGATATTTTGTAAAGTGCATACATTGTAAATTTGTAATGTACATAGTAGGTTTATAAATGTTATATCCCATGTAATGTATACAACTTTTGATCAAGTAAAAAGAGCTGCGACCTTTTTTATACCAAAACAGTGTGGTGTGTTTTTTGGTTGAATTGGGGGTCCGCTTTGGGCAAAGCAGATAGAAGAACAGACTCAGAGCCGGGTAAAAGAATGAAGACTTCATGTGGAGTGGCAAGTGGAGCAAACCTGCCTATCTGTGAGAGGGAGATAAAAAATTTCTGCCCTGGTCTTGGACTCATGATGCAGTCAGTGGTGTTTATCAGTGGGCAGCGAGCATCACTTCAGCAGCACAGGTCTAGTGTGGGAATTATCTGATTGGAGCCAGCAAACTTGGACTCCAGTCGGGGTAGGCGAGGCATGAACAACAGTGCGGGAGGGTCATCAGTGCGGCAGGTTGGTATACAAATTTGAAATGCCTGGCTACATCCAATTCCAAACGATCTTCTGCTAGCAGTTTATTTATTCATTGAAATGTTTCACCAGGAAAGGCACACTGAACAAATAGATGCTTGTCTCACGGTGGGGACGGTGTTTACCGAAGAGAGCAACTGAGTATATTTAGCCGGTCATACGCAACACGTGAGAGGACCAAATCGATCGGTTCACAGTCACACTGGCTGGATGATGATCACTGTTGCAAAGAACCAGAGAAAGCCGTGAAACAGACATTTTCTTTGGCCAGCTGCTGTGTGAACCTGGATGTGCTTGTACTTTTATGGGAAGAGGAGGAGCTGCTACGTCGCGTTAACAATACTCTTCCTGGAAAGGCACACACAAAAATCGCACATCATTACTGAGTAGCCTCTGGTCACGATTAGTGGGACCGGTATGGAACAGCACGTGAACCGAGTCGCAAACCTCGGGAAGGCACTTTGCATCGTCACGGGCGCCTCTAAAGGTTTTGGCCGCAGCTTGGTATTGAATCTGGGCGTCTGCGTGCGCGACGGCTCCGTTTTTGTAGTCATAGCCCGGTCCGGGGAGCAGCTGCAGAGTCTGAAGCACGAGCTGCTTGCAGCTAGGAGCGAGGCTGGTGCGAAACGGCTGCATGTGAATTGCGTGCCCGCTGATCTGAGTACCGAGGAAGGACTGCAGCAAGCGGTGCGGGCGGTGAACGAGGCGGCCGCGCTGGCAGCCGTTGAGGGAGAGATTCTGGAGCACTTGTTGTTAGTTAATAATGCAGGTATATGATTTGCATTTGTTCACCATCTCTGGAGACAGAGGTGGTGTATGTTTTTTCGCCGAGGGAGGGGGTGCTGAAGGGGATCCTTCCCTTCAATAAAGAGTAGGATTTGTCGATTTCTGTGCGGGGTGGGTTGGTGTCCATTATTTTAAGTATTGTTTAGAGATTTGGTAGCTGTCTCTTCTGTATTGTACTTCCGGTGAAGCAAGCAGCTGAGCCAGTCAGTATATAAAGAAGCATACCCCCGCAATTTCCCGTACACAAATCGGCATACCTCTCAATTGCTATGAATTCCGCGTAGCGCTGCGATTTTCACACTCAAATTTACCCTTGCTCCTCAAAGGTTTACTGAGGGTCCTCATAATGTTAGAGCTATTTGTGGACACACAAACTATTAAATCATTTAACTAAGTTGGTAGAAACATTCCTTATCATTAACTATATGGGCCCCACTATTTGTAGACATCATAATGTTTAAAATAAGAAAGTGCTACACTGTAACATACCTCTCAACTGTCCCTGATTTTTGCCTTCAAATTTTACTCTGTCCCTCCTAAAAATTGTGTTTCTGTGACCAACAGTGGAAGTTGTAGGCACAAAATAATGTCAAACATTAAAGTTACAGACTTGTTCTTCCTTAGAAAATGCATTTTACACTAAGCCCCTTATTCTACCAGCTTCCTGTGTGGATATCACCAGTTTTGAAGATGTGTCCCTGATTTTGGTCATTTGTCCCTGATTTTTTTAAGCCTTGTCCCTGATTTATGAGGCAGGAGGTTGAGAGGTATGGCTACACATTCTGGCCCTTTGGTATTATTTTTGAAGGCCAGTGCTATGATTTTTGAGGTTGAGAGGTGTGTAAATCGGGGACAAATGGCAGCACACTCCTGAGACATCCACAGCAACAGGGTTAATCAAATGCATTGATATGTCATGCAGCAGATAAAGGTAGCACAGTGCAGAGCAGAACACAGGGGTGTCGGCAGGCATATACACTGTACTCAGCAGAGTACAGTAAAAAAAATCGGGCAGGGGCAACAAAAAGAGGGAAGCAAGGACATTGTGAGTCACATTGTGTCTGTGTCGCATTGACCCCTTTTGCCTTTGTTGTTCACTATGGGGCACTGATGCCACCAGCCAAATACACAAACTAGAACAACTTACCAGGCAGGCAGAAAAACAAAGGAAGGAGGATTACAGGAAGTCTGACATGGCAAACGGGTTGGGGGGCTACTGTTGATGTGGCATGGCAGGGATTTATTTAACTCCAAAAATTGATTAGCATTTTGCTCATAAAAGTGCTAAAACATTGTGAAAATGCATAGCACTTGCCTTACTGTGTTTAACAAACATAACACTTCTAAAAAACCTTTATAAATACTTTCTGTATAGTTAGCATTGTCCCAAGAAAAAAACTGCTAATCAGATATTTAAAACCCTGCATGGCAGCGCATATTTTGGTTCATGTTTACATAATTGGGGGCGGGGGAACAACAGTACATTAGTTTTGAGTACAAGTTTAAAATGCCTGGCTACACCCCTGGTAGAACATGTGTTATTTCAAATATATCTATTGGTTCTATCTGATTATATATTTGTAAATCTGGGTCACTCTATGTGGGACCACTATGTCTCAGTGGGCCTACCCCGTTAACAAAAGAAAAAAAAAAATTGTTTTAAAGCAGCAGTGCTACCCAACCAGGAAGTGAGCTGTTGTAGCGCCACAGAAAATACGGCGACTGCTAGCTAGTCAGTGGAGCGGGTGGCAGAAAGGTAAACATAAACTAAGGATAGCTGAGCACGTTGTATGGTGATAATACATTGCCAGCGGGAAAGAGTACCAGGTGCATGCTCAGCAGAGCACAGGGAATAAACTGTCAAAAAAGTGCAACTTTTGTTTGCATAGTACTGCTACTTTAAATAACACCAGCATTATGCATTTTCATCCATTTCAAATAACAGGGTGTGCAAATGTACAAATTGTGTGCCCCGTCAAGTTGCTGTGCAGGGCAAAAGCTTCTTGGTATGGTTGGACTATCCTGCTGGTGGTACAGTTTCTCTGCCTCTGTGCACTCCCTAAGAGAACTAAAGAAGTCTTGGGGGCCCTAGCCACAAAATAATTTTTGCCATAGGCTCGGAATGGGGGAAAAAACCTTTACTGGACAAGGCCCTTAGCCAGGATTCTGTAGCTTCAAGGGCATAACAATTACTAGCTGTACGTTAATGCCTGTTGTAACACGGCACTCCAGACACCAGTGAAAGCCACCAACGGCATTGGCTGAAATGGCTCAGGTGACACTAGCCGAGCGGTAATTAACCCACAGGTGATGCCCACTCGGTTAGTACCACCTGTGGCCACAGACAGCAGCACTCAGTAGAGCCCGCTGGGTCAGTACCCAGATTGTCCATGAGCCAGAGGGTGCAGCACTGAGATGGGAATAGGGCATATACTGTCTAAGGAGAAATGATACAACACCTCGCTTCGAACACAAAACATGTACCGTTCTTGTGTCTGTCAGACAGTTACCCTCTCTTGCTGTCAGGTGCGAAATAGGCACCACAATGTAAAAGACTGTGGAGCTTGCATCGGGAACACGCATCCAGGCACATCCTCACACTGACTGCAATGCAAGCAAAAGTAGGATATTGTAGGAGGCAGCAGTATGACTTTCGGCAAGTCCTCTGTATTTGCGAGCGATCTGCGGCTCGCTCAATGTCCCCATCGCGCTTGCCCTGTTACAAGCGCATTAATCCCCTCCAGCGTCGGGCTCTACTGAGGATTAATGCCTGCTGGGTGGTTGGAACCCTCTGACTTCACCCTCATGCACCAACCCTCCCCTCCCAGCTGGCATTAATCCACCGGTAGAGCCCTCCTCTGACGGTGATTAATGCTTACTTGTAACATGGCATTAATATAATGACAGTAAAAAATGCAGATGATTGGTCAGAACACATCACATGCAAGTATTAATGCCGAGCATTAATTCCTTAGATATGCACGGTAGTGTAATGCTGTGAATATCCACAAGAGGGACCTATGTCTGAGAAATGTAGACCAGTAGTAGCGAGCCCCTGAACCAGGACACGTAACACAAGTTTGCTCAGCACTGGACATTGTCGACGACTGTTACAGTAGCTGACCGATTTATGAAGTTTGTGTCACGTCTGTACTGCACTAGTATCGAATTCCCACCCCTAACCGTTTCGAATTCCCACCCCTCACCATTGCATTTTAACAGAGTAAAGGTGGCATAAATGAGCATGTGCCATACCGCAAATACAGTCCGATCACAATATCTGCAACACTGGGACCAAAGTTTTCGCCTGTCGCCCAGTAACTGTACTATCTGCCAACAGTCGTATGCTAGGAATCAGCAGTGAAAGTCTGTGACTGCGAACAATAGTAATCCAGACTCCCTAGCTACAAAAGCCGCGCGCCACCTTCTTACCACTTTGGTTACAGAATAGAAATTACAGCAATCTCCATTAGAACAGTTTGTACTGAACAACATAGCGAGCAGCAACAAAAGTGGGGGAAAAAAAAACGAACAGTTATGTAATGCAAGAGATACGAGGTGTGCAAAAAAGAAGTATACAAACTAAACTTGATCCCAGAACTCAATATTTCAGAAACGTTCTCTGGATAAACACCGTGGCAGTTTATGTAAATCAGCAATATCTCCCAGAAGACACAGCAAATGTGCAAAACTTGAAAACTAAGGAATTACACAGTTATACACCGCTTAGAAAAATGTATTAAATATTGGAATACGTAGTAAGGACTCTAACAATTTAAACCACAGTTTGTCAAAATACTGCAATGTCGTACATCACTATATAAACAAGTGTTGTTGCAAAGACGCATTCCATCATTGTGAAATACATATTATATGATGGCAAGAAAGAATCTTGGACTGTGTTTGGTCAGTTTGTGGCTGTACCTATGGTGTTATCCCAGCACGACGCCACAGGTCTAGTCTCAGCCTTACTGTGAACCTGCAGATGGCAATGTGCTCCATATCCTTGATTGTTTCATCTCTTGAAAAACAAAAAATAGTTTTCCACACAAAAACGTCTTTAAAATGACGTTTTTTTGTTCTGTATAACAACAAGCCGTTGTATAATAGGAATAATGCACTCCAGGGTGTGTGTTGTTTGGGATAACGCCACACCTGGGGCATTGGACACTCGGCCTGCGGCCTCGTGCCCAACCCCCCCCAGGCGTGACGTTATCCAAGCACAACACACACCCTGTCATGCATTATTCCTTTAGCAAATAGCAGAAACAATGCACATCATTTATTTTGATCCATCCCATATATGAAAAAATAACCTAGCTTGCACTTGCCATGTTACAAGTGCATTAATCCCCTTGACAGGAGGCATTTCTGTAAGCATTAGTGACTGAGACAGGTCATTTCCCATGCATGGTTGGGGTGCCCGAGGCCGAGGGCTTCCCACCACCCAACCATGCATTACTTTCCGGGAAATGACCTCCTGTCAAGGTCATTAATGCACTTGTAACATGAAATTATATAGTGGGATTACTGTTGTACTTCACATGGAAAAATAATGAAATAACAACAATCATGTATAATAAAGAGCTTCACTTTTGTGCCTTTCATAACTCCCAACGTCCATGTTGCACAGGCCACATGCATTAATGTAGTGTCTACCAATTTATTACAATTACTACATAGAAACATAGAATTTGACAGCAGATAAGGACCGCTTGGCCCACCTAGTCTGCCCATTTCCCTACCTAATGGATAAGCTGCAGATCCTAGTTAACTAGCAGCCTACTTCTTCCTACCCCAACCCCCTACAATTGCCTTATGACTGTCCCATGCATGCTTGAATTCCACCGCTGTTTTTGACTCCACAACCTCCTCCAGAAGGCCGTTCCATGCATCCACAACCCTCTCTGTGAAAAAATACTTCCTTAAATTACCTCTGAGCTGCCCCCCCAGCTTCCATCCCGTCTATGTCTTTGCGGAGATTGGGTCTCCAGAACTGCATGCAGTACTTCAGATGGGGTCTCACCAGCTGTCTGTACAGAGGGATAATAACTTCCTGTTTTCTACTGGTGATGCCTCTCCCTATGCATCCCAGTATCCGCCCAGCCCTCCTTGCTGCCCTCTCACATTGCTTGCCCACCTTTAGGTCATCTGATATGACTACCCCCAGGTCCCTTTCCATTTTTGTTGTTGTTAATATCTCACCCCCATTGTGTACTCTTCCCCTGGGTTTTTGTTTCCCAGGTGCATTACCTTCCACCTCTTAGCATTGAATCTAAGCTGCCATACATTTGACCATTCCTCTAACCTTGCCGAGTCCCTTCTCATCCTTTCCACCCTACCTTGTGCATCAGCTCTGTTGCAGATCTCTGTGTCATCTGCAAAGAGACATACTTTTCCTTCTAGTCCCTCTGCAATGTCGCTTATAAAGACATTGAAGAGGACTGGTCCTAATACTGAACCCCGCGGGTACCCCACTAGTAACCCCCTTCTTCAGGAGTGGACTCCATTTCACTATTACTCTCTGTGTCCTATTCTCCAGCCAATTCTTTACCAGGCTGTCATCTTGGACCCACTCCCAGGCTGGCTAACTTGTATATTAATCTTTTGTGTGGGACTGTATCAAATGCCTTGCTAAAGTCTAGGTAGGCCATGTCCACAGCCCCTCCTGATCTACTACTTTGGTCACCCAGTCAAAGAAATCTATCAGATTCAGTCTGGCATGACCTTCCTGCTGTGAATCCATGCTGCCTTGGGTCCTGTGCCCCTCTGGCCTCTAGATACTCAACAATTCTTTCCTTCAAAGTGATTCCATCATTTTCCCTATCACTGAGGTTAAATTAACAGGTCTGTAGTTTCCTGCTTCTGCCTTGCTCCCACTTTTGTGAAGAGGAACGCATCTGCCCTCCTCCAGTCCTCGGGTACCACCCCATCCTCCCATGATTTGTTAAAGAGGGTAGTCAGTGGTGTCACTAGTTCTACTCTTAGTTCTTTTAGAATTCTGGGATGAATCTCATCAGGCCCCATTGCTTTGTCCACCTTCAGTTTTAAGAGTTCTTTCAGAACCCTTTCTTCTGTATCCAGAGTGTTTCTACTGTTTGTTTTAGGTACCTACCTCTCTTCATTTGTAAATACTGAGCAAAAATATTTGTTTAGTATCTCTGCTTTTTCACAGTCACCCTCTGCCTACCCTCCCTCCCCTTTATTAAGCCTAACTATCCCTCCCTTGGTCTTCCTTCGCTCCCTGATGTACATATAAAAGGTTTTGTCCCCCTTCTTAACTGAGTTGGCTATCTTTTCTTCGGTTTGGGCCTTTGCTGTTCTGACTGCCTTCCCAGCTTCATTTTGCTTTAACTGATGCAGTTATCTGTCCTGCTCCTTCTGTGATTCCTTGTACTTACTGAATGCTTTCTTTTTCTCTTGAACCTTCACTGCCACTTCCTTTGAGAACCATAGTGGTTTCTTACATCGTTTTGTTTATTTGCTTCACACAAAGGCTTGTTACCTCTGTGATGGCAGTTTTGATTATTCCCCATTGTTCTTCCATCCCTCCTTCCTGCCCATTTGCTAGTGCATTCCTTAGGCACTCACCCGTTTTGGCAAAGTCAGCCCTCCTAAAGTCCAGTACTTTTGCCTTTGTATGGCTTGACTCTGTTACTGTGTTTATTGTGAACCATACTGTTCGATGGTCGCTAGTTCCCAGATGGCTACCCACTTCTACATCTGTGATCCTCTCTCCATCTCCATTTGAGAGAACCAGGTCTAAGATTGCTGCCTCTCGAGTGGGCTCCAATACTAGCTGTCTAAGGCATGCCCCCTGTAGGGCATCTAGAATAACCCCACTCTTCGAAGTGGCTGCTGCAACTGCACTCCAGTTAACATCTGGCATATTCAGATCACCCATCAGCAATATCTCCCCTTTTTCTGCCATTCTAAGTATACTTTCTATCATTTCCTTGTCCATTTCCTCCCCCTGAGAAGGGGGTCTGTATACAACCCCTGTGCGGATTGTGGTGCCATTGCCAGTCTCCAAATTTACCCACAGTGCTTCTTCTCCTCCCTGTTTACCCTTTTGTTCTGTTGCTTTGATTCCTTCCCTTAAGTAAAGAGCTACTCCTCCTCCTCTTTTACCCTCCCTGTCCCTCCTGTAGATAGTGTATCCTGGTATGTTTACGTCCCAGTCATGGTTTTGTGTGTACCATGTTTCTGTGACTGCCACGATATCCAGATGTTCCTCTCCATCAAGGCCACTAATTCAGGAAGCTTGTTACTCAGACTACGGCATTGGTACTCATTGCTTTCCATTTTTTGATGGCTTTACCTTCTGTTGCAGCATCCCCCACTGACCTTTCTACCTCGGTCTTTTTCTCATTTAGTACCCTGTTTGTAGGGAGAGGCTGGGATTTTCCTGCCTTATCAGTGCCTCCCCCTTGACTAGTTTAAAAGCTTGCCAATGAAGCATTTAAACCCGATTGCTCAAAGACTTGTTCCCTTCTTGGACAGATGCAGACCATGCTACCAGTATAGGCTGGTGTCCCTCCAGGTGGAACCCCAGTCCCCAATGAAGCCAAACCCCTGTGCTCCACACCATTTTTTCAACCATTCATTAAACTGCATGGTGCAAAGTACCTTTGCCTCACCCATGCCATTGACAGGCAGCACCTCTGAGAAGGATACGGTGTGTGCTACTTGTCTCGGACCCCTCACCAACTCTACAAAGTCCTCCTGCACTGCTCTAATCTCATGATGAGCCAAGTCATTTGTCCCTAGGTGGACAATGACGTCCAACTCAGACTCCCGTGCAGCTGTTCTCGTGATTCTGAGGATGCGCTTCCTGTCCCTCCAAGGCATGGCACCAGGCAGGCACCTTACTTCAGTATTTCCCTGCTCCCCCCAGTTCTAGCCACCTAATAATTGAGTCCCCCACCAGGAGCTGCTTCCTTTCCCTGTGGTGTCCTCTGCCTCCTTCCTGTGGGCCTCCCTTGTGACAGTTGTCCTCAGCCTCCTTAGTCTCCTCTGTGGGTGCATCCATAGGGGAGCTATGCTCCCCCGGAATGGTGTATGGATTGTGGAGTGGAACAATTGACTGGGTGTGCCTCTGTTCCACCATCCTCACCCTCCCTAAGCCCACTGTGGTCCAACTGCTGTGCTTTCTTCGCAGCCTCTGAGGTAGTGGTGGTGCCTCTGGTGCTCCCTGGATGGGGGAGGTTCCCTTCCTACTGTCCAGTGTGGCCTGGGGGAAGGTTTCCTTACTACTGTCCAGTGTGGCCTGAAGACGGGCAACTTCCTCCCTCAGGGCAGAGAGTTGTCTGCAAATAGGGCAGCATCTCGGCCTCCAGGAGACTGCTGCCCCACAGCCATTACATTGCACTACTCCCCACATGTTTATCTACTTTTTTTGTGTGTGTGTGTGTGTGTGTGATTGGTTTGTTATATAGAAATATATATATTATACGATGTGTATGCTTATATTGTCAATGCAGTGTGCTAGAGAGGATATGACAGTGATATGCACCTTGCACTCTTGAGGAAATGATGTCAGAACCCCAGGTACAAAGGAACTATTTCCAGGGGTGGATTATGTAAGAAAACGCATATAAAATACTGATTCAACTTGAAACATTCCTACTTGTACCGACCACTTTCATTCTTTTCAGTTCTATTCCTAACTCACATTTATTTATTTCGGTAGTGCATTCTGGGAAAAATTTCTAACATGCATAATTAGCTATCCGCCAGAAATGAGACGCGCTAAGCGTTGACATGTAACCCTTACTTGTTGCTATAATGGTTACTGTGCCTCTCTTCAGTGAGTTGCTACACTGCTTCACAGTTGCAGCACCGAACAACATAACACGTTTTTTGCACAGTATTCTTAACACAGTACCACCTATAGGTCAGATTGCAACTTTCCTTGAGGTGCCATCCCGATTTTCTTGCTTTTAAAGATGGCACAGTATTCTTAACACAGTGCCACCTGTAGGTCGGATTGGGTGGTGGGAAGCAGTCTGCCTTCAGCCTCGTGCAGACCCCCAACCATGCATTACTGTAATTCCGCGGAAATGCCTCCTGTCTCGGTGATTAATGGTTACATAACACAGGTAGAATGGACTGGTCATTAAGCACAAGAGAAGCATAGTTAGCTGACCTGATATCACAAGTTAAGAATCTACACTGCACAAATTGTTCTGGGCATGACCTTTTACAGTCTTCTGCAAACAAAAGCAGGTCCTGAATCCGACTTGCAGTATAATTCTGCACTGTTCCTTGTAACCTGCTAGCAAGCATGGGGCCATTTTCAAAACGGCATCATTCACAAACTCCATATCTGTGAAATGTTTGCCACTCTACAGAACAACTGCAAATTCAAGTGGCTAGATGCAGGGCATAAAATCAAAGCAGTGTTCTCGTTGCCCATTTTATTTACAAGGCAAGAGTTTTCCTCCATGTCTCTTTACTTGCTGGCATATGCAGAAGGTTAGATTGTGACATGCCCCCTGGACTCTGACTTCTTGTCACTTGAAAAGCCGTTCCCCCGTAGATCACAACATGGATGGTAGATTAAGTCCATTCTTGCTTATGAACCCAAACGTTTCCTAGTCCTCTAGAAATGTACTGTTTTATCCTGTTTTTTTTTTTTTTTTTTTTTTTTGCTGGATGTGCCATTTGTATAATGTACATCTAATTGATTGGTACCAGGCCATCTTCAAAAAAAAAAATATACGGGCAAGTTGTTTTTAAATTTTTATTTATTTATTTATTTATTTTTATTTGTTTATTTAAAAGCTCACTCTTCAGTAATATAACCTTGCATGCCTTGTCTGGGTCCTCCTTCCATTTCTATTAGTTGTTGATGAGACCCCACCTGGTGTACTGTATCCAGTTCTGGAGAGACCACAGGGACGATTTTTAGAAGTGCTTCCCCCCTGCAGTCAGCACACCATGTGCTAAAGTCCCAACTCCGGTAAACTGGGGTGCGCCAGGGAGTACAACTGAGAAATCAGTACAACATCACAGTCCAACCAGACGCGTGTACAGATTCACTCACAATTTTATTCAGAATTAAAAAAAAAAAAAAAAAAAGATTTTTAGCACCAGCAAATACTCCCAATGTAGACGCCAGGTACCCTTTGCCAAATTTTGCAAAATCAGATCCTGCCACCAACCCTCCCGAGTTCTATCGTAGCCATCTTAGCACCGGACTGCTGGTCAGAGGGAAATGCCAAGCAGCGGCAGTTTAGGGCAGCAGTGGTGGCCATGGCAGGGACCTGCTGGCTGTACATCCGAAGGCTGGCAGGACCCATGGAGGAAAGGCTGGGGTGGGAGGTGGTGACAGACCCCAGATGGGGCAGTGGCACGGCTGCCTCAGTGGTGGGCACTAGATGTGGGAGTGTGGTACTGAGACTTGCGGGGGGGGGGCCCTGGAAGTCACCAACCCTGGCACCACCACTGCTGGGACACTTAGCCTGATGAGAGAGGTTAGCAGACGTCTGCTAGCAGCGGCCGCAGTGGTGGGCATGGACCACCTCCCACTATGGCAAGGCACTCTGAATAGCACACGGGCTGTCAGACCAGTTCTCTGCTGGTCTACCTCTGGCTGCCCATGCGCCCATTGGACGGTTTTGCGGAATCCCAGTTAAGAGTATACTGCAGTCTTACCTTGGCACAAGCTCTCCTCCACCTTGTTGCACCAGTGAGTACATCGCAAGGATGGCGCGAGCCTAGCCAGTGCAGGTGGCCCCCCCCCCAGTTGCCACGGGGGCATCTGAAACTCAGGGAATGGTGTACAGTGCAGTGCAAGATGCCCCTTCGCCAGTCCTTGTTGGCGCAAGCACCGCACACCATTTCTGAGAGTTTGAAAGTCTGGCCCCACATCTCGGTAAGGACTAGACAGGATAGAGGCTGTCCAGAGGAGGGTAACTAAAGTGGTGCAGGGGTTGCATCAAAAGCTCAGGAGCGACTTGAGAGCTTTTCACTATGTACACCCTGGAAGGGGGCGGCATGAAGGAGACCTACAAGTACCTCATGGGGAGGGGGTGAACAAAGTGCAGGAGGGGAGTATTTTTTTCAGAAGAGAAGGTGCACCTGAACAAGAGGGCATGCAGTGAAACCAGAAGGGAAGGGGGGGTAGGTAGGGATTTCAGGGCAAACTAGGTGGGCCAGGAGGTCTTTTTCTGCCAACAGCTTCTATGTTTCTAAGTTTAGGAGGGTTGTGAGGAAGTACTTCACTAATTACATGGGTGTAGCTGGGAGCCCAGAAACCCACTCTCCCATCCTGATTCCAATATGCTTTCTTAAATTTTTTTATAGATATATCGAGCTAGATATATAGATATAATGTGTACACTAGGAAATTAGGACTGAATTATAGAATATTTTTTGGGGCTATTTCCCTGTTCCCAAATCATGGCTACGCCCTCGGATTGAGTGGTCGATGCCTGAAACTGTCTACCTGCAGAGGTGGTTTGAGCAAAAGCAGTGGTGGGCTTCAAGCATGCATGGGGTATGTAAAAAGGAATCTTGGTGGGAAAGCAGAGGGGGTAGTGTGAGATCAGGTAGGGTCTGCGGTGACGTTATAGGCTGGGACAAATTGGGGTAGACTATGTGGGCTATGCAGTCCTTATCTGCAGACAAAATATGTTTTTGTGTATCTGTCTCCACACTCTTATGTACCACCCAAGAAACCATCACCACCATGAAGCAACTGCAGGTCTTCCACTCCCACACACTGGGACATCTAATATGTTGTTAGAGCCCACACTATTCATTTATTTATTCAGATATTCGGAAAAAAACTTTGAGCCGAGGCTCTTTTACAAAGGTTTCACGTCATTTAACAGTGAAACAGACACAGAAACAATACAATACATGGGAAGTAATCATCGAACACATGGCAAATTACAAAAAAACTAATTCTGTATTGTCATTGAATCTTGCAGTGGTAGCATCAGTGGAAGTTTGATTGTCTATAGTTTAGTTGTAGTGCAGGCAGGGACCTCCCCACGGTGTCTCAAACCCAAGCAGGGAAATTGGGATAGAACCCATGATATGGGAGGGGTGTGTGTGAGGGGGTTAGGGGGTGAAAAGATAGTGGAGAGTAGCCAAAGACGGGCATTGTTGACTGCACACGGGGGATATGGCAAGGAGGCTGGAGGATGGGCTGGTGTGGAAAGGGGCAGAGCAGGGGTGGAGAGAGTGGGGAGGTAGGATTGTAAGGAAGAGAGTTAGGAATGGGGTTGAGACTGCACAGCGTCCCTTATGCCTTGCCACGAGTGATAGCTTGGTGAGACGGGCATTAAACATTCTTGTGCTCATCATCTTTTAAAGGAGTACTACAGTCAGAATTTGCAAAAATGAGGGTGCTGTGGAGCAGCCAGTGAGGAAGCAGCATTTATCTCTAGCTCCGGGGAGAAACCTGATAAAACTTTGGCATTTTTCCTCTCTGTGTACAAATACTTATTTGGGTGATCAGATTTTTGGAGATCTACAAAATGGGGGAAGAACTTGAGGAGCTTTAATGCCTTCAGCCGATATTTTTGTTTGTTTGTACCCAAGAAGACACAGCGTGAGGAGCAGCCTGATCTGGATAGAAACATAGACTTTGACGGCAGATAAGGACTGCTAGGCCCATCTAGTCTGCCCATTTCCCTACCTACAGGATAGGCCGCAGATCCTAGTTAACCAACAGCCTATTTCTTCCTACCCCCTACAAGAATTGCCTTATGTCTGTCCCATGCATTCTTGAATTCTCCCACAGTTTTAGACCCCACAATCTCCTCAGGAAGGCTGTTCCATGCATCCACTACCCTCTCTGTGAAATAATACTTCCTCACATTGCCCTGATCCGCCCTCCTTCTATCTTTAAATTGTGTCCCTTGTTCTTGCAAGTCTCTTTTCTGAAAGATGCACCCTCTTGGACTTTGTTGATTCCACTGAGGTAGCTTAAAGTTTCTATCATGTCCCCTCCCTTCTTTCCTCAAGGGTATACATATTAAGCTCCTTTAATCTCTCTCATACGGCTTCTCTTGCAGACCCTGCACCATTTTAGTTGCCCTCCTCTGGGCTGCCTCTATCCTGTCTGTGTCCTTGCGGAGATGGGGTCTCCAGAACTGGACACAGTACTCCAGATGGGGTCTCACCAACTGTCTGTACAGAGGATAACAACTTCCTGTTTTTGCTGATGATGCCTCTCCTATACATCCCAGTATACCCCAGCCCTCCCTACTGCCTTCTCCATTGCTTGCTAACCTTAAGGTCATCTGATATGATTACCCCCAGGTCCCTTTCCTTTTTTGTTCTTGTTACTACCTCCCCACCCATTGTGTATTCTTCCCCTGGGTTCTTATTTCCCAGGTGCATTATTTTGCACTTCTTTGCATTGAATCCTAGCTGCCATACTTCTGACCATTCCTCCAACCTTGCCAAGTCCCTTTTCATCCTTTCCACACCTACTTGTCTATCAACTCTGTTGCAGATCTTTGTGTCATCTGCAAAAAGGCATACTTTTCCTTCCAGTCCCTCTGCAATGTCACTGATGAAGACATTAAAAAGGACTGGACCCAATACTGAACCCTGTGGTACCCCACTAGTAACCCCCCTTTCTTCAGAGTGGACTCCATTTACAATTACCTTCTGTGTCCTGTTGTCCAGCCAATGTTTTACCCAGGCTATCACCCTGGGTCCCACTCCTAGGCTGGTTAATTTGACTATTAATCTTTTGTGTGGGACTGTGTCAAATGCCTTGCTAAAGTCTAGGTAGGCCATGTCCACAGCCCCTCCCTGGTCTACTACTTTGGTCACCCAGTCCAAGAAATCTATTAGATTCGTCTGACATGACCTTCCCGCTGTGAATCCATGCTGCCTTGGGTCCTGTGCTCCACTGGCCTCTAGGTACTGGACTATTCTTTCCTTCAGAAGTGACTCCATCACTTTCCCTACCACAGAGGTCAGACTGACAGGTCTGTAGTTTCCTGCCTCTGTCTTGGACCCACTTTTGTGAAGGGGAATCACATCCGCCTTCCTCAATCCTTGGGTACCACCATCCTCCCATGATTTATTAAAAGAGTAGCCAGTGGTTTCACTAGTTCCTCGCTTAATTCTTTTAGAATTCTAGGGTGGAATTCCATCAGGACCCATTGCTTTGTGCACTTCAGTTTTAGGAGTTCTTGCAGAACCCTTTCTTCTGTGAAAGGACTGGGATCGACCCCCTATCAAGAGTGCTTCTGTTAATTGGATTAGGCACTTCCTCCTCCTCTTTTGTGAATACTGAGCAGAATTATTGGTTCAGTATTCCTGCTTTCACTGTCCCCTCTGCCCACCCACCGTTCATTCTATTCAGCCTCACTATCCCTCCTTTGTTTTCTCCGCTGATGTACCTATAAAAGGTTTTATCCCCTTCTTAACTGAGTTGGCTATCTTTTCCTCAGTTTGGGCCTTTGCTATTCTGACTTCCTCCTGCTTCCTTCTGCCTTAACTGGTACAGCTCTCTGTCCTGCTCCTTCTGTGTTTCCTTATATTCCGGAATGCTATCTTTTTCTTCCTGACTTTCACAGCCACCTCTTTTGAGAACCATAGTGGCTTTTTTTTTTTTTTTGTTTTGATTTGTTTATTTGCTTCACACAAAAGCTTGTTGCCTCTGTGATGGCAGTTTTGATAATTCCCCATTGTTGCTCCACATCTCCTTCTAGCCTGTCTGCTAGTGCTTTTCTGAGGCACTCTCCCATCTTGCCAAAGTCAGCCCTCCTAAAGTCCAGTACCCTCACTTTGGTATGGCTTGACTGTGTAGCCGAGTTTAACGTGAACCACATTGTTTGATGGTCACTTGTCCCCAGATGGCAACCCACTTCTAGATCTGAGATCCTCTCACTGCCCCCGTTTGAGAGTACGAGGTCTAAGATTGCTCCCTCACGAGTGGGTTCCAAAACTAGCTGTCTAATGCCTGCCACCTGTAGGGCATCAAGAATGGCCCTGCTCTTGGATGTGGCTGCAGCAAATGTGCTCCAGTTAACATCTGGCATATTCAGGTCTCCCATCAACAGTATCTCCCTTTCTCTGCCATTCTAAGAATGCCTTCTATCATATCCTTGTCCATTCCTTCCCCTGACATGGGGTCTGTACACAACCCTGTGCGGTTGTGGTGCCCTTTTCAGTCTCCAAGGTGACCCACAGTGCCTCCTCTCCTCCCTGTTTACTCTTTTGTTCAGTTGCTTTTATCCTTCCTTTACATGAGAGCTACTCCTCCCCTCTTCTTCCCTGCCTGTCTCTCCTGTAGGTTATGTACCCTGGTATGTTAACATCCCAGTCATGGTTCTCTGTGTACCATGTTTCTGTGACTGCTCGATATCAGGCATCCCTCTTCCATTAAGGCCACCAGCTCAGGAGCTTGTTGCCCAGACTACGAGCATTGGTACTCATTCCCTCCATTTCCTGATGGCCTTACTCCCTTTTGCCCCATCCCTGTCCTTCTTGCCTTTGTCACTTTCTCCATTTACCCTGCCCTTCTCCCTATTGACACACCTGTATGTTGGTGTTTGCCCACTTACTACGTGATTATTTTGGGGGGCTAGGATTTCCTGCTCCTTTCCAGTGCCTCCCCTTGGCTGGTTTAAAGCTTGCCAATGAAGCATTAAACCTATCACCTAGGATCCTGGTTCCCCTCCCGGACAGATGCAGCCCATCATGCCAGTATGAGGCATGCATCACTCCAGGTGGACCCCAGTCCCCAATGAAGCCAAACCCTGAGCTCCACACCAGTTTTCAACCACTGATTGAATCCCATGGTGCGGAACACTAGCCTCTCCTATGCCATAGATGGGTAGCACCTCCGAGAAGGTTACCGCGTGCAGCTTGACTAAGGCCCCTCCCCAATTCCACAAACTCTTCCTGCACTTCTCTAATCCCTTTCTTAGCCAGGTCATTTGTCCCTAGGTGGACAGTGACATCAGCTCCCTCCCTGTGCAGCTGCTCTGGCAATCCTGAGTTAGGCTCCCTGTCCTCAAGCCATGGCGCCAGGCAGGCACTACCTCCCTCTCCCTTCCTCCCCAGTTCTACCTTCCTAACAATGGAGTCCCCACCAGGAGTTGTTTCCTTCCCTGCAGGGTCCCTGCCACCCTCCTGTGGGTCTCCTTTGTGGAGGTTCCAGCATCCTCCTTGGTCTCCACTGTGGGTGCCTCCATAGAGGAACCACACTTTGCCAGAATGGCATAGGAATTGTGGAGGTACAGCTGGAGGGATGCGCCTCTGTTCCACCACCCTCACCCTCCCTGAGCCCACTGTGGTCCAACCGTTCCTCTTTCTTGGCAACCTCTGAGGCAACGGCAGTGGCACTGGTGGTCCCTGGATGGAAGGGAAGGTCCCACAAATCCTGGCCAACTCAGCCTGGAGATGAGCAACCTCCTCCCTCAGCCCAGAGAGGTGCCTGCAGATGGGACAACACCGCATCCTCCAGAACATCTCCCGGAAGACTGCTGCTCCACAGCCACTGCACTGCACCACTCCAATCATGCCTTATTTCTGGCCCCTTAGCTGTTAAAGTTTATGCTGTTACCCTGAGAGTGTCTGCTCTTGAAACTCGTATGGACCAGTGTGAGAAAACAGTCCATCGCTCGGAGGTATCAGTTCTGAAATCCTTAGATTCAGCAGCTAACTTAATTAAAGAGAATGCTGTGCTGAGACGATGCTTGGAGATGGTCGAGAACCAGGCCAAAGAGCGGAATTTACGGGTGGTGGGGTTGGCCGAGGAAACTGAGGGAGAGGAAGGACTGTCTTACCCTTGCTTGCGCGTTTTTGCCAGCAATCTTGGGGTTTATGGATGCTGATTCCCCAATCTATGGAAAAGGCTTACCGTGTTACTCCTTGTCGAGTGGCTCTGGATTCTCCTGCTCCCCAAACACTCATGATCCTTTTCATGGGATTTGGGGACTGGGACAGAGTGCTGGCAACAACTAGGAGATGCAGAACTTTGAAATATGGAGATACTAATTTGATGTTTTTTTTTTTTTCTTTCAGATCTGTCCTTCAGCACTCGCCAAAGCAGACAGGCATTTGATGGGATTAGGGGCTGTCTGCGACAACTAAAATTATAAAATGGGCTTGTAAAAAGAGGCTTCATGATTGGCCAGAAAGGAAGTGTCAAATAGGTGTTACGAAGTGACAATCAAATCAATGCACCCAAATGGAATGTTAAGATGTGTCAGTGGAGCGTTAATTTTATTTAAAGGCCGTCATTGTTTTTAGTCTCGATGGCGAGGGAGTGAATGTCATGCTGACAATCCCACTCCAAACCTCGTCTCTGCCAGAAGTCAAAATCGGAGAGCAGCAGCGTGCCAGCGTTTTATCCTGCATAAAACATTCTTCTAGTTCGGCGAGACTGAAGCTTGCTGCCGCATGAAACTGGAAATAGACCAGAACAGGGTGCCGTCTCATAGTAAACTGCGCTTCCGTCCCAGTACATTTAACTAAAACAACAAAAACAAATCTGCATCCCTTATTCCTTTTTTTTTCCCCTTGTGAAAGTGGCGCAACCTGTCAGGGAGAACCTGTTACTTCCTCTCCTAACCACACTTGTTCTCTCGATCAGGACGTGGGCTTTGGGGGACAACAGTACAAATGTTAATGTGTCAGAAGACCATGATGTCACTACCTAGTAGGCGGAAGGACTGTTTTACTTCAAGTTAATGCAATGATTTCGTGTTTTTTTGTTGTTTTTTTTTGTTTTTTTGTTTTTTGTTTTTTTTTAGTTCAGTAATATTTTTAAGGTGACAAATATTTAAAAAAAAAATTTTATAAGCGCAATAAAACACTCTAGGGTATGTGTGTTGAACAGATATTACCGCACTTCAAGGGGCTGAAGGCACTTGCCAGGGCCTCGTGCCTTACTACGCCCCTGGGCGTGCGGTTATATCTGTTCAACACACACGCTGTTGTGTCTTATTGCTTACGTGCAACACCAGTTACTGCTTCCTGCTAAACTCCATATGGTGTGCAATGGTCATCAGTATTTAACGATCCTAAGGAGGCAGATAAGTTTGTACACCATATCGAGCAGGAGATGGCCAAAGGGGTGGAAGCTGAAATATCTTCCCATGGGGACTGAGAGAGCTATGCAAGTACTGTTTGTTTCTGTTTGGGTGATGGGTGGTAGACCATTTTGACTTGTTTCACTTTTGTTGCCAATTACAACCATTTTGCTACTCATTTTTGTTATTCTTTAGGACACTTACTTTGGTTACCTATTCATACCATAGCAACATCTTGTTTTAAGGAGCTCTGCTCACACAAGTTGTGTTGCGTGTTGTGTGTTTTTTTTTTTGTTTGTTCACTGTGTACTGGCACTAAGACTTTTATTATTATTATAGGGGGCTTCTCGTTACTCTGTGCTGGCAAACATTTGAATTGGGCATTTAAATATTACACCGTCTCAATCCTTTTTTTGAGAATTGATTTTTCCATATGTTTTCTGTCTAGGTTATAAGTCTTATAGTATGGTATTTAGTTTTTATGTTGTTTTTATTTATTTATTTGAAATTTATTTCCCGCTGGATGGGGCATCTCTTGGAGGTGCCCACTCTACGATCCCTGCTACTCCCCGCCTGAAGCGCCTCTCTTCCTGGGGCCCTACACTAGTACCTTCCAGCTCCCCAGGTCACCCCCATGGGGAGGGCCCTCCCCACCTACCTGGCGGCCTTTCTGGTGTCAGAGAGGTCGGTCTGGTGGAGAGTCTGGGAGTCCGGTAGAGAGATGGCCTGGCATTGGGGAAGTGGTGTCCCTGGAGCCCTCATCGCGTCTCCAGTCTAGACAGGGTATTTCTGACTTTGTTCCCCCTTGGATCACGGCTGTGCAGTGGCATCCATGGCCAGTGTGCCGACGCCTGCAGTTGGGTTTGCACCCCCCAAAGCGTCCACTGGCACCGCATGTTCCAGTGCTGCCGCGGCTACCGCCAGGTGCCACACAGGAGGGTCGCTGTCCCCAGATCCCTTCCCTCCCCAGCGGACCCAAGTCCACTTCCGAACCTGAATCATCTGTGTGGCATCCAGCACTCAACCCTCAGCGCCACCGTACCCGGGTCATATTGTCTGTTATTTACCCAGATTTGTTGATGTTATACTGTCGCTAGTTTTGATATAGATTTTCCTGGGAGTTTGGGGAATTGTCTGAATGCCTGGATATTTTGAATACTTTTGGGGGGGGGCCTTTTTAGACCTTAATGCCACTTTGGTGAAAGGTAAGTCTTTGAATTAATTTAATATATGATTTCCCTTTGTCTTTCCTGGGCTGCAAGCGATGGGGTTTTATTTTGTTGTATACTATAACGGTATTCTTCCCCCCCCCCCCCCACCATGTCGTATTTAATGAGGAGGTGTCCAACATTGATCCTTGTTAAGTCAAAATATGCTTTCTATATGTAACCCCTTGGTGGTGCTTTCCCAAGGGCTACTACCCCTGCCTGCGCCGCTAGTAGCAGGTTAAGGGGCCTGAGTTCCGAAACGGGTGCCTCCACCAGGTCAGAGTTGATAGTGGTCTAACTAACCTGGACACAGCCCTCTGGGATACTGTAACCCCCCTGTTTCCCTTCTAGTGGCCTGAGCAATATACGATGATCACTTTCGCAGTACCCCTTGTACACCATTACAGTACCCACACTGTTTGTACTTACCACCAGGGCTGCTTCCTCTGGCTCGACCCTGGGGACCCCCTGTAAAACAAGGTTATGCACAGTAATTAGCTATAGTACAGTACTCTTGGCACAAACTGGAACCACAGTCAGGTTAAATACAGCAAAAAAGGTAGATCTGATTTATTCAGGGGACTTTGAATAAGGAAGGGGCGTGATCGGATTGATTGGCTTAAAGGCTATATTAATCAAACAGTTATGCATGTGCTTAAAGTTCCCACACGGTCACTCTTCTGGGTACCCAGGTAGGAAGATGATGGGCTAGACAGGAATGCTGCAGCTGGTTGGGGTCCTGTGATGGAAGAAAGCAACATGCACAACACACACTATTTGTAATGTGGAGCCGGAGGGCTCAGTTCGTGAAAGAAAAAGAAACCAGACAATCAGATGACAACACTTTACATTTAGCTGTTGTTGCAGGGAGCTACCCTGATGTTTACTCATGATACCCAATACTGGACACAGGCAGGATGAAATCGAGACTGCAGGTTGTTGAGCTGGAGTGCCCGGAGAAGTGGGGCCCACACCAATCACTGAGGCGTCTTTCCTGTTCAGGTGTTGAGCAGGGGGCTGATCCCCAAGCAGGTCTCTCGTTGATGGCTTTCTTTGTGCAGCGGGTAGTCAGGCTGGGCCAGTGTGGCAAGGCCCAGGCCCAGTGGAGATGATTTTGGATTCAGTCCATGGGGCTGGATGCAGTTTCCAGCAAGCAGAACACAATTCAAACCACAGTGGGGAACCAAATCACAACCCACTATAGGCACACAACACAATCACATGTAAGGAAACTCCGCTGTACCAGGCAAATGGCTCTCTGGTCGCAATTACAGAGTCTCTGCACAATCTGGGAGTTCAGAGGTAGCTGGAAGTCCTGACAGGCTGATCGCATTCAGCAAATGAGAGAATGCCCAACCGTCGATAGTTTTAAGGTTGGTTTGAAAACATATTTATTTAGTTTAGCTTTTATTTAGTCATGGCTAATATATTTTAACGTATGAAAAAATGTTATTGTGTATATGTTTTTATGTACAGCGCCTTGGATTTGAAAGGCGCTATATAAATAAAGTTGGATTGGATTGAAATCTTTGATCTTCAGGTTAAAGCCTGGTCACAATTCAGTGGCTTATTTCGCTCTCCAAGTTCTAATTCAGTCCAAAAAAAGCACACGTTCCCTGTCGGGGACAGCAGGCAGGCATGCAGGCCAAAACTCAGGACTTTCCACAGTTCTGTCGTGCAAATCTACACCAGGGCTGCTGCTTGAATCATTCAAGCTGTTATCTCTTCACTTCCCAACTCGGAACTAAAACTAGCTGCAAGCAGCTTGGGAATTTCTTCAAAATGCAAAAGGTTCGGTTGGCTGATAAGTCTGTCAACAAGGGCTCCCCCTTCAGGTTATTTTAGGCGCCAAAATGCAAAAACTACAATTCCTAGAAGTTTTGACCCCACCAAGCCCCTATAGCCAGGCTCCATTTTGGAGTCCCAACAGTACTGATTGGCCTATTCTGATAGTGCCAGGCCAGATTGGTGGAGATAAACAGGACAGTCCTTGCTGCAAAGAAGGCAGGTTAGAACAAACTGCAATATTATTACTACTCTAACAAATGATCAGCAAACGAGCACATTTTCTAACAGAGCTCCCGTTTAGATTAAGACTGCAATCCAGGCAGCTCTTAAAGAGACAGTGCACAGAGGCTATACAGGCACTCTCTGGCAATACATTTAATCAACTAAAACGCAGAATACCGGCCTGGCAATGAGCATTTAGGCAAGCTCAAGGAAGACTTTTCGGGAACCCCCATTTATAGGGGGGTTACATATACGTATAAATAATTTTTATACGTAGAAGTTGTTATTCCTCTGTGTATTTGTATGTTGTAAGTTGTAAGTTTTTGCTTGTAAAATGCATAAATAAAAAGTGTATTGGGGGGAAACATTTGCAAAAACATATGTTGTGCGGAGGGTTTTTGATTTGTGTAGTCCTGGTCTGTCCTTTCCTTTGGTTGCTACTAGGAGTTTTTTCTAAATTAGTCTGCTAGTTTATGACCCCTGAGAAGCTCCATCTTAGCATGGTTTCTTGCTTTTTCTCCTACAGTGCTTCCTGTTTCATGTGACAGTAATGCATCCGGTACCACTGATCCAGCAAATATTAGACACAGGAGCTTGATGTTCTGGCCTCCACTAAATAGTTCTGTATTTTTCTGTGAGTGTGTGTGTGTGTGTGTGTGTGTGTGTGTGTGTATGTGTGTCAGTTCTAACCAGCAGGAGTAAGTGTTTTGCTTTTTAAAATGATTTCATTTCATCAAACTACACACAGCAATAAAAAGCACTCATCACCCCAGATCATCAGTGATATCATTTACTAATGACTTTAGCATGTTTTCTTACAGAGTAACCCACTCAGTTAGCCCTCGGGTATTTGCTAAACTGTAAATGTAAGTAAGTAAGTAAAAATTTATTTTTTAAGCGCTTTTCAATGCCAAAGCAAATGTAGCATTTATTGCTTACTGGAAAATGAAAGTTGGTTAAAATCACAGTTCTGCTGTTGTAAAAGTGACCGTATAACTAATAACTTGCTGAATCTATGATCCCAGATACATCACTGCCGCATGAGATGGGAAGCATTGTAGGAAAAAGCAGTAAACCATGCTAAAATGGAGATCACGGGGCCATAAAACTACCATAAAACTAGCAGGCTAATTTGGAAAAAAACTCTCAATAGTAGATAAAGGAAAGGACACATTTTAACTATATACACACAAATCAAAATGCTGCACATCATATGTTTTTGCAAATTTTGACTAGTACTCCTTTAAGGGATTGGGGGGGGTGATGAGAATTGGCTGGACCTTGTGTGTGTGGTGGAGGATGGGACTTCAGCTTGCCAGTTAATACTGATGCATTTTCCTACATTTTTCCAATGCAGTCCCTCCCATGTGGGGCACAAAGTCTTAGGCTAGGGTGACTGCACATGCTTTACATCAGCACACCTAATTGGATGTCTGATACCTGCATCAGATGTCCGGCATCCTGAGCCCTGCTGACACCTCACAATCTGCCCTGTACTTGCAGATTCCTGCCAATGTGACCCTTCTCCTTGGGTCACTAGAGAGCAATCATGCAAAGTCAAGAGGCATCCAGATTGGATCCTTGATGCTGACCGTGCCTCTTGATGTGCCATATCCCAGGCTTCAGCACCAACTGGTTCACCAGGTTGGTAGGAGGTAAGGCTATAAAGCCATCATGCATCCCTGAAGCAAGCTTTCAAAAGTTTCCTGGCTCTCCTCCCAGTGACCAGGTCTACAGCATGGTGATATTGAGGGCAAGTAAAAATGTGGGGCACAGATCGGTGCCAGTGACTATCCTTTTCTACCTTTGTCGGCTTCTAATTCGCCTCCTACCCCACCTTGCCCAGCTGCAGTCGTTCAGTATGCTTCTTGAACAAGGAGCAATCCTGATTTTAGGCCAGCAGGGACAGCCACTGCCACACCAGTGTGAGGATATACCCAGGTGACATAGGGCTTCTCTTCCTACATTCCTGATGTAAGAATATTGCAGGATTTGGACTTATGACCCTGGGATCCCAGTACTGAGAGAAGTATAAATGCAGCACCACACAGTGGGATGTTTCCTTATCTGGAGGAGGTTTATTTCAGCATATAGGCATTAGAATTGCGGGCACTATAATGAAAATATACCTAGCAATAGTTTACAAGATAATAGAGCAAATATTACCCATTCTCTTTGAAGCTGACAGCAGGTTCTTAGGATGTCAGAATTTGCAGCTCAACTCTGGCTAATAGTCTTCAGGTGAAGCTACCTCTGGCTGGAAGCTGCAACACTGGACTTAAGATTTGCAAGAAAGCGAGTTGTGCTCACAACAGAGGGAGGTGAACCTTACAATTTACAGTTGTCTTTGGTTTGAAGCAGATTCCTCAGGAAAGTTTAATATTCTTCAGGTAGAGGATACTTCTAACCTGAAAGGTGAAATAAGGAACTTAGAATTATCAGAAAAGGCAATCTTGCAATCAACAGAGGGAGGTGGAGCTTGCTTTACTTTTGTTACAATTAAGACTTCAGTGCAGGAAGAGTTTCAACCCACAGGGGCTTAATGCTGTTTTCTGTGTCTGCCCTTTTGCACAGCTGACGTGTTTTGGGGCTGACTGCTTTCAGAGCACTTCACCAGGCTGTTTTGGAGCTGGGGAGGTTTACCTGTGTCTGACTTGGATGTTTGAATTTTTCTCTGTTTAATTAGCAGGGTATTTTCTCTGTCAGATTGTCGTGTAGGGCATCTTGCTTACAGAAAGGCACTCATCGCAGCAGTAGGTCAGAGCTTTTAGCTGATTGTTCGTGGAGGGCACAGTTTAGGCCCAAACCCTTCCCACCCCTCACCCCACCCACCCCTGGAAATAGTTCCTTTATACCTGGGGTTCTGAAATCATTTCCTCAAGAAGGCAAGGTGCATGTCACTGTCATATACTCTCTAGCACACTGCACTGACAATATAAGCATCCACATTATAGAAATACATATATTTCTATATAACACGCCAATCACACACACAACAAAAAAAAAAACAGACAAACAGGGTAGACAGTTATGTGGGGAGTAGTGCAATGTAATGGCTGTGGGGCAACAGTCTTCCGGGAGTCTTTCTGGAGGCTGAGATGGTGCCCTGTTTGCAGACAACTGTCTGCCCTGAGGGAGGAAGTTGCCAGTCTTCAGGCCGCACTGGACAGTAGCAAGGGAACCTACCCCATCCAGGGAGCACCAGAGCCGCCACCACTACCTCAGAGGTTGCGAAGAAAGCAAAGCAGTTGGACCACAGTGGGCTCAGGGAGGGTAAGGGTGGTGAAACAGAGGCACACCCAGTCAGTTGTTCCACTCCACAATCCATACACCATTCTGGGAGAGAATAGTTCCCCTATGGATGCACCCGCAGAGGAGACTAAGGAGGGTGCAGGCAACTGTCACAAGGGAGGCCCACAGAAAGGAAGCAGAGGGCACCACAAGGAAAGGAAGCAGCTCCTGGTGGGGGACTCAGTTATTAGGGGGATAGAACTGGGGGGAGCAGGGAAAACTGAAGTAAGGTGCCTGCCTGGTGCCATGGCTTGGAGGGACAGGAAGCGCATCCTTAGGATCACGAGAACAGTTGCACGGGAGTCTGAGCTGGACGTCATTGTCCACCTAGGGACAAATGACTTATGAGATTAGAGCAGTGCAGAAGGACTTTATAGAGTTGGGGAGGGGCTTAAGACAAGTAGCACACACACAGTATCCTTCTTAGGAGGCAGTATAGCGCAGTGGTCTAAGGCTCTGAGCTGAAAATCTGGTGACATCCAGCAGACCAGACCTTGGTTTGAATCCCACAGCTTCCACTTGCATATTGCATGACCCTGAGCAAGTCACTTAACCTCCTTGTGCTCCCAGGTCGCTCCTGTAAAAAAGCTTTGAGCTTAGTGTGCTATACCTGGTTTAAAAAAAAATCAATTTGAAGGCAGGTAATGGCATCACAATCCGCACAGGGGTTGTATACAGACCCCCTTCTCAGGGGGAGGAAATGGACAAGGAAATGATAGAAAGTACACTTAGAATGGCAGAAAAAGGGAAGATATTGATGATGGGTGATCTGAATATGCCAGATGTTAACTGGAGTGCAGTTGCAGCAGCCACTTCTAAGAGTGGGGTTATTCTAGATGCCCTACAGGGCATGCCTTAGACAACTAGTATTGGAACCCACTCGAGCGGGAGCAATCTTAGACCTGGTCCTCTCAAATGGAGATGGAGAGAGGATCACAGATGTAGAAGTGGGTAGCCATCTAGGAACTAGCGACCATCGAACAGTATGGTTCACAATAAACACAGCAATAGTCAAGTCATACAAAGGTAAAAGTACTGGACTTTAGGAGGGCTGACTTTGCCAAAATGGGTGAGTGCCTAAGGAATGCACTAGCAAATGGACAGGAAGGAGCGGTGGAGGAACAATGGGGAATAATAAAAACTGCCATCACAGAGGTAACAAGCCTTTGTGTGAAGCAAATAAACAAAACAAAACTATGTAAGAAACCACTATGGTTCTCAAAGGAGGTGGCAGTGAAGGTTCAAGAGAAAAAGAAGGCATTCAGAAAGTGCAAGGAATCACAGAAGGAGCAGGACAGAGAATTGTATCAGTTAAAGCAAAAGGAAGCTGGGAAGGCAGTCAGAACAGCAAAGGCCCAAACCGAGGAAAAGATAGCCAACTCGGTTAAGAAGGGGCTAAAACCTTTTTTAGGTACATCAGGGAGCGAAGAAAGACTAAGGGAGGGATAGTGAGGCTTAATAAAGGGAAGGGGGCGTGGACAGAGGGTGACTGTGAAAAGGCGGAGATATTAAACATTTTTGCTCAGTATTTACAAATGAAGAGGGGGAGGTACCTAAAACAAACAATAGAAACACTCTGGATACAGAAGTTGATACCAGCCCATTTACAGAAGAAAGGGTTCTGAAAGAACTCCTAAAACTGAAGGTGGACAAAGCAATGGGGCCTGATAGGATTCATCCCAGAATTCTAAAAGAACTAAGGGTAGAACTAGTGACACCACTGACTACCCTCTTTAACAAATCATGGGAGGATGGGGTGGTACTGAAGGACTGGAGGAGGGCAGATGTGATGCCCCTTCACAAAAGTGGGAGCAGGGCAGAAGCAGGAAACTATAGACCTGTTAGTTTAACCTCAGTGATGGGGAAAATGATGGAATCACTTCTGAAGGAAAGAACTGTCGAGTACCTAGAGGCCAGAGGGGCACAGGACCCAAGGCAGCATGGATTCATAGCGGGAAGGTCATGCCAGGCAGAATCTAATAGATTTCTTTGACTGGGTGACCAAAGTAGTAGATCAGGAAGGGGCTGTGGACATGGCCTACCTAGACTTTAGCAAGGCATTTGACTCAGTCCCACACAAAAGAGTAATATACAAGTTAGCCAGCCTGGGAGTGGGTCCCAAGATAATAGCCTGAGTAAAGAATTGGCTGGAGAATAGGACACAGAGTAATAGTAAATAGAGTCCACTCTGAAGAAAGGGGGTTACTAGTGGGGTGCCGCATGGTTCAGTATTAGGACCGGTTCTCTTCAGTGTCTTTGTGTTTACATTGCAGAGGGACTGAAGGAAAGTATGTCTCTTTGCAGATGACACAATGATCTGCAACAGAGTTGATGCACAAGGTGGGTGGAAAGGATGAGAAGGGACTTGGCAAGGTTAGAGGAATGGTCAAATGTATGGCAGCTTAGATTTAATGCTAAGAAGTGCAAGGCAATGCACCTGGGAAACAAAAACCCAGGGGAAGAGTATACAGTGGGGGGTGAGATACTAACAGCAACAAAAATGGAAAGGGACCTGGGGTAGTCATATCAGATGACTTAAAGGTGGGCAAGCAATGTGAGAGGGCAGTAAGGAGGGCTGAGGGGATACTGGGATGCATAGGGAGAGGCATCACCAGTAGAAAACAGGAAGATGTTATCCTTCTGTACAGACAGCTGGTGAGACCCCATCTGGAGTACTGTGTGCAGTTCTGAAGACCCAGTCTCCGCAAGGACATAGACAAGATGGAAGCTGTCCAGAGGAGGGCAACTAAAATGGTGCAGGGTCTCCACCAGAAGACACATGAAGAGAGACTAAAGGAGCTTAATATGTATAGCCTCGAGGAAAGGAGGGGGGAGGGGACATGATAGAAACTTTCAGGTACCTCAAGGGAATCAACAAAGTCCAAGACGATAGCATCTTTAAAAAAAAAAAAGAGGTGTGCAGGAACAAGGGGGCACAATTTGAAGATAGAGGGGTGGCTCAGAGGTAATGTAAGGAAGTATTTTTTCACAGAGAGGGTTGTGGATGCATGGAACAGTCTTCCGGAGGAGGTTGTGGAGTCAAAAACAGTGGTTGAATTCAAGCATGCATGGGACAGTCATAAGGCAATTCTAGGGGTTGGGGGTAGAAAGAAGTAGGCTGCTGGTTAACTAGGATCTGCAGCTTATCCATTAGGTAGGGAAATGGGCAGACTGGGTGGGCCAAGCGGTCCTTATCTGCCGCCAAATTCTGTGTTTCTGTCTATATACACTTTACACCCTGCCTGATATCTGTTTCCAGAGAAGGTATTCAAATGAGAGCGAATAGAGCTAGGAACTAATGAATGTCCTATTGAAAGGTGTGCAGATAGCTAATGACTAGAGCTACCGAATAACCTATTGAGCAGACAAATAGCTACTGAATAGCTAAGACTTGCAAAGTTAATACATTCTTTTCATCACATACTCAACATCAGGTCAGAATAATGTCCGTGTCAACTAGCTCCTGACCACAAGGCTTGTACTTTTTATGAAACTTACTCTGAACCTTTCATGCACTCACTCTGGCCTTCAAGCATTGAAACACAGGGCATAATACAACAGTATCGTACACTGACGTTATCTGATATCACTGTTCTGACCAGAGAGAGCAAAAAGAAATGAAACCAAGTCACCAGTATGAACTCCTTGCAAGAACAATATTCCATCTGTATTCAGTGTGGGGTAGAAACATGTGCAGTACTGTATACTGTTCTGTGGTAAATAATTGTTAAACTTGATGGATAATTTTATCACCTCTAAATAACTTGCAATGCAAACCATTTTCTATTTTCCGTTCACTTAATGTTTTTTTTTTTTTTTTTTTATTTACAATTTACAATTCTTCGGAGCCGGGAATCCTTCAGTATGCTTGACTGTTGCAGAATGCCAGCTGGGTTCAGCTGCCCCAAAGATGGCGTCTGTGCTAATGATCTGAGGGAGTTGACCAGTCAGAGAGGAGGAGGAGGAGGAAGTATGCTGCCTGTATTTCTGGTGAAAGCCAGTCAGATTCTTTTCTCCACTGACTGAACAAGTCTTACCAGAGCTCTCTCTTAAAATTTCACTTGGAGCAGTTAGTTTCTCTTTATTTAGTGTATTTCTGGGTTTGTGCTGCCTTTAGAGTGTTTTTTTTTTTTTTTTTTTTCATCCACAGTTTCCTTTAAGAACCGCGGAAAACGTCTGTGTTTTGGCACGGATTTCTGACTGAAAAAATTTGCAGCTGAGGTTAAAAAAAAAAAAAAAAATCTGCGCCCTTTGTATTTTGACATCTATTATTTTGCCATGGATACCTTTTTAATTTTTATTTTTTCCACATTCTTACTTGTTTTTACCATGGCATGGCCATTTTTCCTGTGGCTTCATACTGTATTATTTCTTTGTATGGTGGAACAGTTTTTTGTCTCCTGATGGGTTATGTGCGGCTCAGATGTGTCTTTACTTACACTGGCTGTCTCCTTTTTTGTGCAGGTGCCTTTTGGGGAACAATAGGTTTTCTTCAGTTTGTCACTCCTGTTTTTTTCGGTTGACTTTCACTTTCTCTTGTGTGTACAGCCTCGGCTAACAAAAGAGAGGGAAAAAAAGGATAAAGTGACTAAATATTAAAACAAGGTATATTAAAAAAAAAAAAAAAAAAAAAAAATTTCATATATAAAATATCTTCTTTAAAACTTCTTGTACTGGCTCACCTTCTTTCAGAAATCCAAAAAAGAAGTCCTTCTCTCATAACAAATATAGACAGGTCCTCTATGGATCCCACAGAAAATAAGTCTGGGAAAGATGACTATGACAACGATGATGACTACCAAGCCAGAAAAAAGATCTTCTCAGCAGGTTTCTGATTCAGTACCTGCTAAAAAGAAACAAAAAAGGCATATTATTGCCCTTCCCACGGAAAAACAGAGAGATGCCAGAGTTCCAAAAATATAACCCCTCTGCAGAGGAAATGGCATAGGCCTGGCATCTATATCAAACTTTTCAGGCTGTGGAATCTCTTTTGAGCACCCCAGCTGGTCCTTCTAACTATGCCCATACCCTCTGACCCTGGTTTGGACATGGGCATTTTTCTGGATGAGGGAAATAAAGATGAGGGAGAACCTTTTGGATTCTGAGGAAGTCCCTTGACCAAGATTTTGGCCATGGTCAGGAGGATTTTTCCTCTCATTATACTTCAGCTTATGGTGGAAACCCTTGACCTCTCTATTCAGGAGTCCACCAAGGAGGAGGAAGACTTCCTGGATATGATGGGTCTAGGCCCCCCCCCCCATGAAAGCTAACTTACTTCTTCCAGCCCATAAGTCCCTTCATAGGGCTACTTTCAAACTCCTACAGAACCCCACTTCTGTTCCAGGGGTGGATTAGAAAATAGAAAGTATATCAGCTAGGTAAATTCAATGCTGAGTATTTTTATACGCATCCCGATTTATGAAGGAGTGGTGCAAGCTGCGGCTTGTGACATGACAAAGGTAACTCTCTTGTGATAGCCCCCAGAAAGAGACTTAAAAATGGATACTGTGGGTAAAAAAATATTACACCACAGCCTCCCTAATGATTTGCCTTTGCACCTATATGGCATACATAGCTCAGTATCAGAAGTCTCTCTGAAACTCTGCTTTGGCAGTCAGCTAGCAAGCTCCAGATAAAGTGCCTCAAGAATTGGTGGAAATTGTTAGAACAACCTTAGATGCCACTAAATATCAGTTCATATGGCTGTGGATGCTAATGACTGTATCTAGGGCCATGGCTCGCGCCATCTCCCTCAGATGTTTTGCCTAGTTAAGGACTACCAGCCTCTCCCAGGATACGCAGACTGAGGCCATGGATTTTCCATGTGATAATTCTCTGTTTGGTAACAAAATAGAGACTTGCATGAAAAAGGTGGAGGAGTACAAGACCACCTATCTGAGCAATGCAGCTAAAGAAAAACCTCCTACAAGCCTCAAGGTAGTAGGTGCAGAGGTAGGGGCTATTATACTAACATACTAAAATGCCAGCAGAATAGGCCTAATGGTCTCTCGAGTCGGCTTGATTTTCAGCACCTGCATTGAGGGCCGATTGTTGGTGTCCCCCCTTCCCCCTTGGGTTATACTGTCCCCAGTCCCAGACGTTCCACCTGTATTGTGCCTGGCTAGATTTACCTTCCCCCTGTACCTGTCCCATCCCCTCTTAAACCCGTCCACAGTCTCCATGTCTACCAGCTCCCTGGGCAGTGCATTCCATGACTCTACCACCCTTTCAGTTAAATAACATCTCCTTCTGTCCCCTCTGAGCCTGCCCCCTTCCAACTTACACCCATGACCTCTTGTTGCCCCACCTTCCTTCCTTTAGAGCACCCTGACTGGGCCTCCTTTATTGATCCCTTTCATGTACTTAAAGACCTCTATCACGTCCCTCCTGTCCCTCTTCTCCTCCAGGGTGTACATGTCAAGCTCCTTGAGCCTCTCCACATAGGTCCTCTTCCCCAGGCCCCAGATAATTTTGGTTACCCTCCTTTGGACCCTCTCTAGGAGTGTAATGTCTCTCTTTAAATGTGGTCTCCAAAACTGTACACAATACCCAAGGTGTGGCCTAGCCAAGCAGTTGTACAGTGGAAGGATCACTTCCGCCTTTCTGGAGGTAATCCCCCTGGCGATGCATCCCACCATCATATTTGCCCTTGCCGCTGCCCTCCTACAGGTCTCCGAGTTGTTCATTTTGACATCTATCACTACCCCCAGGTCCCTCTCACCCTTCGTAACTTGAACCATGTCTCCTCCCAGGGTACACCCCTGGCCTGGATTTCTGACTCCCAGGTGCAGAACCTTGCACTTCCCCGCCTTGAATTTTAGTTTCCATTTTCCCCGACCACCTTTCCAGAGCCTCCAGGTCCTCCTGCAAGGCCATCCTCCCTTCCTCCCCATCCACCACTGCACCTAGCTTTGAGTCATCTGCAAAGAGACTCGTCTCACTCCTGATCCCCCTCCTGATGTCTGAGATATAGGTGTTGAACAGGAGTGGCCCCAGCACTGACTCCTGGGGAACCCCACTAGTAACCCACGTTGGGGATGAGGCTAACCCTCCAACCACCGCCTTCTGAGTATGGTCAGAGAGCCAATTTCCTATCCATCTTAGCAACTGTCTCCATACCCCCATTTCCTTGAGCTTAGCCAGCAGGCCACTGTGGGGTACCGAATCAAACGCCTTGCTAAAATCCAGAAAGAGGATGTCCACTGGCCTACCCTGGTCCAGGGCTCTCATCACCCAGTCGTAAAACTCAACAAGATTTGTCTGGCACAGTCTTCCCGTGACAAAGCCATGCTGCCTATTGTCCAAGCCCCTAGTTTGCTCCAGTAACCCACCTAGCCTTTCCTTGACAATGCCCTCCATCAGCTTGCTGACCACCGATGTCAGGCTAATGGGCCTGTAATTTCCCGCCTGCTCTCTTGATCCCCTCTTGTGGATCAGTGCAATGTGGGCCACCCTCCAGTCTTGGGGCACCCACCCAGTCCTCAGAGAGATGTTGAAAAGCTCCGCTAGAGGGACTGTCAGGACATCTGCCAGTTCCCTCAGCACCCTGGGATGTATCTCATCTGGCCCAGGTGCTTTCTCTGTCCGAAGGGACCTGAGGGCTTCTCTTACTCGCTCTACTGGGATTTCAGCCTCGCTCTCCCCAGTTTCACCATGCACTGCTGGGCCCCCACCTGTCTGTGCTGGCCACTCCCTTTCCGCAGACCCATCGGGGCCCTTGGTCTCTACTGGTCTCATCCCTTGCTCTAGTTTGCTCCTGTTCCCCTCGCAAGACCTAGTCCCTCTATGCCCCCCCTGGTATAAACTGAGGAAAAGTATCCATTTAGGACTTCTGCCTATTTCCCTGTCTCCTGTGCGCAACCATCTCCTACCCTTATCTTGCTGATCTGCCCCTTTACTTTCCTTTTTTTCCCCTATGTATCTAAAGAACCCCTTGTCCCCCAACCGGATCCCACTGGCCAAGGACTGCTTCTTTTTTGCCTTGGCTGCTCTCACCGCCCTGGTGACTCTCTCTTGGCTGTCCGCTCATATTCCTCCTGATCCCTTTCACTCCTTGACCACTTGAAGCGTCTATAGGCCGCCACCTTTTCCCTCACCGCCTCCTGTACCTCCCGGGTCCACCAGCAGGGTTTTCTGGCCTTACCGAACTTACGCTTTTCCCTTGTGCAGGATCTGGTAACCTCCTGTATTCCCCTCGTAATGATCCCCCACCTGCTCTCAGCATCCACATCCGGCCTGATCCTGTCTAGATGAGCTTTAAGGATACTTCCCATCTTCCTGAAGTCTGCACCCCTAAAGTCTGTTACTACTGTCCTTGTTCGATTTCCCGATCCAGGAAGAACCAGACTATGACGTGATCACTCCCAGCCAGCAGGTCCGTCACCTCTAGGCCACTAATCTGATCACTGTCTGCCAGGACCACGTCCAGCGTCCAGGCCTCCCTAGTTGGCTCACCCACCTATTGTGTCAGAAACGCATCCTGGAAGACATCAAGCAGCCTCTGCTCTCTGGCCACTGGTGATGTCATAGTCCCCCAGTCTGTTCCTGGCATGTTGAGATCCCCCATTACTATTACCCTTCCCTTTCCTAATCTACAGTGTCCTTCAAGATTTTCCACCAGACTTTCTTCAAGGACCTCCGCCAGTGCTGGTGGTCTGTATAACACTCCAACCTTTACTCTCTTACCCCCCTGCATCAGCAAGGTGACCCAAATAGCCTCCACGTTCCCTTCTGCCTCCTGTACCCCTCCAATACCCACGCCATTTCTGACTAACAGTGTTACTACACCACCACCCCTTCCTTCCCCCTATCTTTTCTGAACATAGTGTAGCCCTCCAGATTTGGGTCCCACTCATGCCCTTGAGGGGCCCAGGTCTCAGTGACTGCTGCCACATCTACCTCCCCCTCAATTGGCATTGCCTGGAGCCCAGGCATTTTATTTCCTAAGCTTCTGGCATTTTTCAGGACTGCAAAAACAGTGGAGAGAGAGTCCCATTTTCCCAGTGGGGAAAAGGGCTCTAGTTCGGTATTTTCTCTCTCGAAAGAAGAATGGGGATTGGCGACCCATACTAGACCTCGGGTTCCTAAATAAGCATCTGTACAATTCAAAATGGTCACCCAGTCAGTAGTGACTCCTTCCTTACAACAGAGTACCATTATCCCAGAGCTTTCTATACTATGCCAGTGCCCACTGCCATGGACTTCTCTCAGATGAGAGGGTTCTTCAGGGGAAGGGGCAGGAGAGCGCAAACGTGCTGATCCCACCACTGCCACAAAACTTCAGACAAGACCAAACAAACCCCCTGACTGCAAGCCTCGGGTTGCCTTCTCTCTGCCAGTAGGGGGTAGGCTGATCCACTGCCTCCACCAATGGCATCTCACCACCACAGACTGGTGGGTGCTGGAGATGGTGCGTCAGAGACTTACCTGCAGTTCAAAAGATTTCCCACTCAGCAGGGCCACAGGACTAAACACCCACACCCTCAGAAAAAATACTGCTGAAATTGGAGGTAAAATCTCTTCTGTTGGCAAAAGCAGTGAAGAGAGAGTCTCATTTTCCCAGTGGGGAAAAGGGCTCTAGTTCGGGTATTTTCTCACCCAAAAGAAGAACGTGATTGACGACCCATACTAGACCTCTGGTTCCTAAATAAACATCTGTACAATCCAAAATTCAAAATGGTCACCCAGTCAGTAGTGACTCCTCCTTTACAACAGAGGGACTGGTTAGCCTCTTTCTACCTCAGGGATGCTTATTTTCACATTTCAATAAGGACTTCCCACAGAAAATTTCTCAGATTTAAACTGCCCTCTAGCCATTACCAGTTTGCAGCTTTGCCTTTCGGCCTTTCTTCAGCTCCCAGAGTTTTCACAAATTGCCTGGCAGTGGTGGCAGCTTACACAGAAGGCAAGGGGCATCAGTCTTCACCTACCTGAACGAATGGCTGACATTGGGAAAGTCTCCCCAAAGCGTCAGAGACTCCCTTAGTCTCACAGGCCACACCCTGGAGTCCCTGGGCTTTCTGATCAACTCAGAAAAGTCCCATCTCGAACTGGTTCCGTTATTGGGGTACACAGGAACGGAGCTGAACACAGAACAAGGGAAGGCTCTGCTTCCATTAGACGGGGTGCACAACCTCCAAAACCTAGCATGTTTCTTTGCCCTAGACCAGCCAGACACTTCCTCAGACTCCTGGGCCACATGACCTCTACCACAGCTGTGGTTCCAGGTGCCAGATTTCAGATGAGAGATATTCAGTATCACTTGACAGCTCACTGGTCTCAGAAGAGAGACTCTCAAAGCTTATTCCAGTCACAAGGACTGTGTTGCAAGCCCCGAACTGGTGGAAGGACAAGGAAAACCTCAAGGGGGGGGGGGCCTTTCAGCAGAAAGAACCCTCCAGAGTGCTCAGAACAGATGCTTCCCTGTTAGGCTGGTGAATGCACCTGGCAGAAGTGTCCAGGTGTCGCATTAATCTACTCGAGCTCAGAGCTGTGTACTTTGCTATCAAAACCTTTGCACCCCAGCCAAAGGGCCAGTCTGTCCAAATCTGGACAGACAACACCACTGCTGTGTTTTATATCAACAAGCAGAGGGGTAAAAGATCCACAAAACTTTGCACAGAGGCCATGAAGATTTGGTCTCTGGCTTGCTCCCTGGACATACAGCTCTGTTATTCATCTCCCAGGCAAGGACAGTGTACTGGCAGATGCCGTGAGCCGCATCAGTCAGAGCCACCACAAGTGGACCCTAAATAGACAAGTACTGGCCACAATCTTCAGGAGGTGGGGCATCCCAGAGACTGATCCCTTTGTCTCCATCCTTAATCACCACCTTCCTCTCTTCTGTTGTAGGCCTCCAGCTCTGGGCACAGTACCAGTAGATGCCCAAACTCTGGATTGGATGGGAAAGGTTAGGAATGTTTCTGTAAACCTTCCATCCATTTCCCTTGATCCTCAGGATCCTGCTAAAACTCAGGAGCCAGCCAGCCACAATGATTCTCATGGCACCAGACTGGGCAAAGCAGCCCTGGTAATCCCTGCTCTTTGCTCTGTCAGTCAAATGATCAGTTCGCTTACCCTTGAACCACAGTCTCCTGACATTGCCTCAGACAGGGATGGCATATCCCAGCATAGTCTCTTCGCCTCAGACTTTGGTACTTGAAGAGCTAGAGTTTCCAGACTCACAATATTCAGAACAAACACCTGCTGGTGCAGTGGAAAGATTCGCTGTTGTGACACAGGCAACCTGGGTTCAGGAAATGACTCAGGATATCAGAGGGCTGGTTATGGGTTGGGAGTAAATTGAGCAGCCACTGCATGCTGTTCACCTCTGAGGGGTGTTGAGTGTCTCCAATTCAGTGCTCCTGGGTGACCACGGGACGCTCCGCAAGTGGAGCACCTGTGAGCGTCGCTTCTCAAGGGTATGTTGGATGCATGACATAGTTGTGTCGCGGCATCCGCTTTGACATGCCCGCCACCAAAAAGAGAAAAATGGACTCTGACGCACCTAATGATGCCTCCTGCCCATAGTGAACACAGGGATCCCCTGGTGTACCCGTGACAGAGCACTGTCAGGGCTGCAGTGGGGAGGCTTCGATGGCTCCACACTGTGGGGTGGTAATCCAGGAGGCACTATGTCCAGGATGATTCCCAGTTCAGCGGTGGTAATGGGGCGGCTGAAGGGATATGCCACCAGAAGAAGATAAAGCATAGTAAGTATATTTAAAAAAAAAATTGGAACAAGTTCTCTGGATCCTTCAGTTGGCCAAGAAGCCAAGCACGAGAAAGATGTATGCTTCTAAATGGAAGAGATTTTCTTTCTGCCGTAAAGACAGGCAAGTTGATCCACCGAAGGCCAGTTTGTCCTCTTTGCTGGACTATCTGGTACATTTGCAAGCATCTGGTCTAAGGGCTTCATCCCTGAAGGTTCACCTAGCAGCCATTTCGGCTTACATTTCTGCTGGTGAGAAATTCATAATTTCTCATTCCATTTTAAAACAATTCTTTAAAGACCTGCAGCATCTTCAACCCCCACTTGGGGAGACTGTCCCTCTCTTGGACTTGAACCTGTGCATAGCCAAACTCATGGAAACCCCCTTTGAGCCCATGGCTACTGCAGACCTAAAGTATGTCACTTGGAAAACTGTCTTCCTAGTGGCTATCACTTCAGCCAGAATGATTTCAGAGCTGCAAGCCCTCTACACTGATCTAACTACATTCTTCCACAGAGATAAAGTAGTTCTTAGGACAAACAGGAAAGTCGTTCCCATGGTGGTGTCCGAAATTTCACCTGAACCAATCCATTACACTCCTGGTGAGCGCAGGCTCCACAGTCTGGATGTTAAATGGGCACTGACCCACTACCTGGAGCATACCAAACAGCTCGGATACTCACACTTCCAGCTCTTTCTCACTAATTGTGAGGTCGGCAAGGGCAGACCAGCTTCTAAGGGAACTGTCTCCTGCTGGATAGTTTCTTGTATACAGTTCTGTTATAATAAAGCCGACAAGCAGCCACCTCAGGGCCCACTCTACTAGGGGCACTGCAGCTTCGGCAGCAAGGGACATCCCCTTGCTTGACTTCTGCAAAGCAATTACCTGAAAGACTGTAGACACCGTCATGAAGCACTACTGCTTGGATATACAGTCCAGATCAGATGCCATATTTGAAACCAGTCTTGCAGAACCTATCCAGGCTCTGTTCCCTCCTCCCAACTGCACTGCTTTGAAGTCTGCATTATAACAGAGAAAAAACTGAGCAATTTGATTGGCTGAGAGAGAAGTACAGGAGTATAATTATGAAAGCATAATTGCACTCCGGTGCTTCTTTCATAGCCAAAAGCCTAAGCACAAGCAACAGCATACAGGATACTGGGATGCATAGGGAGAGGCATCAACAGTAGAAAACAGGAAGTTGTTACCTCTCTCTACAGACAGTTAGTGAGACCCCATCTGGAGTACTGCGTGCAATTCTGGAGACCCCCGTCTCCGCAAAGACATAGACAGAGTGGATCCTGTTCAGAGGAGGGCAACCAAAATGGTGCAAGGTCTGCACCAGAAGGTATACGAGGAGAGACTAAAGCAGCTTAATATGTATACCCTTGAAGAAAGCAAGGAGAGTGGAGACATAATAGAAACTTTCAAGTATCTCAAGGGAATTAACAAGGTACAAGAGAGCTAATATCTTTCAGAAGAAGAGATGTGCAAGAACAAGGGGGCACAATTTGAAGATAGAGGGGGGGACAGCTCAGAAGTAATGTTAGAAAGTATTTTTTCACAGAGAGTTGTGGATGCATGAAACAACCTTTCTGAGGAGGTTGTGGAGTCAGGAACAGTGGGAGAATTCAAGAATGCATGGGACAGGCATAAGGCAATTCTAGTGGGATGCAGAAGGATGTAAGCTGTTGATTAACTAGAATCTGCAGCTTATCCATCAGGTAGGGAAATGGGCATACTGGGTGGGCCAAGCGGTCCTTATCTGCCGTCAAATTCTGTGTTTCTATGTAACAGCAGAAAATCAGTACACTGCACTCTACTTCTGAACTTGACAGTAGCTGTCAACGCTGGAAAGAAAATGTATGAAATGATTGAATACTTTGCCTAACCAGAATTAATTTGGGAAAAGGAAGTGACATCAGCACCAAAAGAAAACAACCGATGGAAACCGCAGCTGCAGTATCAACACAGTTAGCAGCTGCAGTCAGCAACATAGCAAACCCTCCCGTTATGAGCGCCACTGCAGAAATAGTCAAGATCACTCCTGACAATGAAATCCAGCATCCGAAGAACAGCACAGCTGTGCAGAATTGTTCCTTCACTGGTGATGTTGTCTTCCACTTTTAACAAGACATTAAATGTTTGCCTCTGTTTGCACAGTGTAAGGGCTCGGTTGTACTCTTCAGCAAGTCCCCACCTACTGTAGTGGCTCCATTGAGCTCCATTTACTAGTAGTTCCCGCTCCGTTGAGCTCCGTTTACAGGAACTATTTAATCATAAATAATTTCAGCATCTTTTCAGCTATAAATTTGTTTTTCAATTTGTTTGTTGACCGGAGTGACTAGTTTTTTTTTTTCACTGTTATAAGTGCCATAAAACACTTCAGGGAAGTGTAAATATGCTTTCATAATTGCACTTGGCTCTCGGGTGTTTAACGGCACTCTGCGCAAGCGCCTCATGCCGAACAACACCCTTGAGCCATGCAATTATGAAAGAATATTTACTCACCCTGTCGTGTCTTATTACATACTGTACGAAGTCAAGCAAACAGAAGGATTCTCTGGGTGAGAAGAAAAAAATACTAGCCTTAGTAATATTATTTCTTCTAGGGTATCCTTCAGTATGCTTGTCATCCCACCCTTCCTGCCCTCACATAACCTGACTCTGTTACTTCTGCAGTCCACGCTTTAAGCCAAATTTGGGCTGTGACATTTTTTACACTTCTATAGTTTTACACAGGTATGTTTCACAGTTACAGTACAGTCCCGTTTAACTGAAACCCGGTTAATTGGAACTTCCTATTAACTGAACTGCGATTGTCGCCCAAAATTTTGCAGCTTTGCACCATTTCTATCCGATCGCCTGTGTCCACGATCAAATATCTTATAATATCAAAGCACTTTACATTCTCCATTATTTGGCACTGTATCGGCAATAAGAGGACACCTTGAGAAGCTTTACGGCAGGCACGTGTAGCAAAGGAGTAGTCCAGGAAAAAAGTAGTCTGTCAGTCTGTAGGGACATTTAACTGGCCGCCTGCAGTATCTTATCCCTCACTACAACTGATTAAGTTACCGTTAACAGTGTCCATGGGTCTTCCATCATGTTCGGGGCCCCTCTTGGGTTGATATCACAGGCCCGGACCACCGATGGAGTGAACCACAGTCCCAAAGCCTCTGGAAGCCATGTCTCTCTCTCTCTCTCCAGAAATGTTGCCGCCTCCTCTCCCTCTGCACCCTCCAGCAATCCCAGGGTGCTGATATTTGTGACTCGAACCAGGTCCTCAAGTTGTTGTCTTTCTCTGTTACATAGGCAAGAAAAGGAGAAGCAAAGACCAGCTTGTTGGGATCAAGAAAGGTGGGGGTGGTGGGGTGGAGCAGGCAGAAGCATTGAATGAGTACTTCTACTCTGTTCACGCAGGAGAAGGGGGGGCAAGTGGTGGGGTGGTTTGGGGGGTAGAGGGCAACTGATGGGATTACAGAGGGCAGGGTGCTGGAGGGGTTGAGGGCATTAAGAGTGGACAAAGCACCTGGACCGGATGGCATTCACACTAGAGTACTGAGGGAGCTGGCAGAATTCCTTGCGGGGCCACTGGCAGACCTGTTCAGTACCTCCCTGGACACAGGATGTGTACCACAGGGCTGGAGGATGGTCCACATGGTGCCCATCCATAAAAGTTGGCCAAAGGATGAACCAGGGAACTACAGCAATTGAGCCTCACCTCGATCGTGGGCAAACTCATGGAGACCATCCTAAACGAGAGGTTTGTGAGCTTCTTGGAGGCAAGCAGTATCCAGGATGACCAGCAACACAGGTTTGTTGCGGGCAGATCGTGCCAGACAAACCTGGTAGAGTTCCATAATTGGGCAACACGGGAACTGGACAAGGACCATGCTGTGGACGTCCTTTACTTCGACTTCAGTAAGGCCTTTGATTCAGTGCTACATGGGAGATTGGGGGGGAAGCTGGAGTATGTTGGGGGCAAGACCATAAATGGTGACCTGGATCAGGAACTGGCTGAGGGGGACACAGCAAAGGGTGGTCATGGGGGGGAGCTTTCATCAACGAGAGCAGTGATGAGTGGGGTCTCACAGGGATCCATGCTGGGACCAGTACTGTTTGGGATTTTCATTGCAGATATCTCGAATGGGATCCTGAGCAAAATCAGTCTGTTCGCAGATGATACCAAGATGGGAGCTGTGGTAGATGACACGGGGGGGGGGGGTTGCAGGAGTAGGCAGATAAATGGCAGCTGAGGTTCAGTGCCAAGAAGTGCAAGGTTCTACACTTCGGAGCCTGGAACCAGGGGAGGGATTATCACTTAAATGGGGTTCAGTTGGGTTGCTCCACAGAAGAGAAGGACCTAGGGGTGATCATAAAGGAGCATGAACAACTCTGTTTAGTGCAGAAGGGCAGTGGCAAAAGCCAACAAAATGCTGGGGTGTAGAGCTAGAGGGATCACCTCCAGAAGTAGGGAGGTTATCCTGTGCCTGTATAGGTCGCTGGTCAAGCCCCACCTGGAGTACTGCGTGCAGTACTGGTGTCTGTTCCTGAAGGACATCACTTTGCTGGAGGGGGTACAGTGTAAAGTTGCAGAGATAGTCCAGGGATTGGAGGGCAAGCCATAAGAGGAAAGGCTGGGGGAGTTGAATATGTACTCTTTGGAAGAGGGGAGGGACAAGGGAGATGTGATTGAAACCTTTAAGTACCCGAAGGGAATAAACAAGACTAATACAGAGAGGATTTTCCAGAGGAAAAAGAGGAGGGACACGAGAGGACACCAGCTGAGATTGGAGGAGGGTAGATTCAGGAGCGAGATGAGGAGATATTTTTTCACAGAATGACAGGTGGACAAGTGGAACTTCTTGCCGGGTGAGGTAGTGGCCTGCAAAATGGTAGATGGCTTCAAGAGGGGTTGGGATAGGGGAAGGGGTAATAGGATGGGGGGGAAGGGTCAGCAACATTATTAGGTGCTAGCTGCACACTCGAGCAGACTTCAATGACCATGACGCCTGTTTCTTCTGGCATTTTCGTATGTCCTCAATGTTGGCTGCCAGTGTAATCTTTCCCTTTAACTTCTTAGATTACTCCATCCCCATTGCCACCATTTCAGTTGTTTGTTCCACTTTCACTAGCCTCTCCACGTAAGTGTCCATGTTTCTGTCCATGTGCCGCACGCACTGTTTGCTGCTGCAGGGACTCTGGCATGGCTGAGGACTCGCCATGTGCAGATGGAGGCTGAGCAGCTACAGACTGCTTGAATGGGCTGGGAAGTGCAGTGTCATTTTTTGCGGTGTTTCAAGGTTGCACCATGTCACCAGACTTGGATAATGAAAGTCCAGGCACCATATCTACCAATATGCATAGAAAATATTCGGAAAGGACAAGAAAAAAAACTGTTTTAAACATAAAAGAAAATCTGTTGTGTCAGAGCTCGCATAAGAGCGTCTTGCTTGCTGGGCTGCTAGCTCTGCCCCCCTTATATATTTTTTCCATTCAACCAAATAAAAAAAAAAAAAATCGCATTGTTACATACTCCCGTATATCTGAACTGGAAACATGTCTCCCAATCGGTTTCGATAAATGGGATTGTACTGTACTTTTTCTTTGTTCTTTTTCAGATTTTTGTAGTTTACATAGATTAGAATGTGGGGCCTTTTGCCCACTAGCTTAAAAATGTATCTGACTGGTTTGCAGCACAACTGCAGGCAGCATACTCCTTCCTCCTCTCTGATTTGGCTAACTCCATCAGATCATTAGCATAAACTCTACCTCCAGGGCGGCTGAACCCAGCTGGCATTCTGCAATAGTCGAACATACGGAAGGATCCCCTTAGGAAGAAACAATATTATTAAAGTGTGAGTAATTTTTTCTTTCTTAAGAAATGGCGAGTAAAATAGGCCAGTACTCACTATCTGGAGCACTGACCTTGCCTTGCCCTTTAAAGCATTATATATGGACATTTTTCATCTTTGCTTCAGTGACTGATTACCTGTTAAAGTATTGTACTGAAACAATTATGCTCCAAGTAGCAAACCTGAGGGGATCTAAACTCTGCTGTAGCCAAAGATAAAAAGGTCCGAGATCCATTTTTCAAAGCCAGATTACTTTTCCAGAGCAAAGATGCAGGGTAGCTGTATCCTGTGATGATAGCGGTGAAAGAGAAAATGGGGGGGCAGGGCGCACACAAGTATTTTTTTTTTTTTTTTCCTTCAGTAATTTATGCTCCTTGGTTTCTGGCCCTCGGTTGGTAGCCCCTCAGCCCCATCACTGACCTGTCTGGTGGCCTTTACTGGTTATCCACACAGTGAGTGGCCTGCAAAATAGGGTTGTGTGGGGCCTGCTGGGGAAGCTGAGCAGGCCAGGCTTTTTCCTCCTGCTTGGTGCTTCCCCTAGATGTCTGTGTGCAATGTTGCATTGCATCTGCCGACGCCCAAAGAAAATACTGCTGTTCCAGCTGGTGCAGCCACTTGGCCTCCACTTGGTAGCAGTCAAGTAGTGGGACACAGCATACCCCTTCCGAAGAGAGGGGGGGTGTGTGTGTTTTCACTACAAAAAAACTTTAACAGCCAGTCCAGTGGCGCTGGAGGTTGAGTTGCTGGTCACTAAACCTTGCGCCACGCTGGCAACCTGGGTTCGGGAGTGAGCCCGTGACGCGCCGCGGGTCGGCATGGGGAGAAAGGATTGAGCATCCAGAGGACGGTTCTCCTCTCCTAGGAGGGTGGTGCCATGTTGTCCTGTTCGCTGATTGCCCTCTGGTGGTGGCTGGAGGGCAATACAAGTCGGGAGGCACGCTCCAACGTAATCACGTTGATGGGGAGGGAGGAGGGGAGAAGAGCCTGGCAGGGTTCCATGATAGTCCGCCGCACTCGAGGGCTGCCCCAACCTCTGGATCAGGTCTCCAGGGAGGGGGTGCCTCCTTCCTGGCCCTGCCACAGGGGCAAGCCATAGGGGAATTACCGGGGTCGGTGAGTGCAGGTCCTGAGAGCAAGTTACTCCTCCGGAGGGCCAAAGCCCCTGCCAAGGCTCGGGGAGAAAAACGTGAATAAAAAGAAAGGAGAGGGGACAAAAACTTTAATACACCATTAGGGTTGAAGACTAAAAAGTGGGGAAATGAGATCTTAGGGTTCCCAAGTCTAAGCTCCGCCTTCACCCTCGGCTTCCAACTCTAAGGACTCACTTCCACCCTGCATGCAGGAATACGTGTCAGGGGTGTGCTTTGGGGTTGCGAACCCTGATGCTCACCCCATTCTTTTATTCTGCACCCATGTCAGGTTAACTGCTGAAATGGGGTGAGCATTAGGGTTCGCACACCCCTGACACCTATTCCTGCATGCAGGGTGGAGGTGGGGCCTTAGGGTTGGAAGCCAAGGGTAGGGGTGCGGTGTTCAGGCTGGAAGCCGAGGGTGGAGGGCGGGTTCTTAGACTTGGAAACCCTAAGATCCCATTTCCTTACTTTTTAGGCTTCAACCCTAATGGTGCATTAACAAAGTTTTTTTGCAGTGAATGTCCCTACTTTTTTAGATACTTTATTTGTATCCCTATTGAGGGCGAGTATTCATGAGGTGGCATGAAAAACAGCTATGTTGAAAATTTGGAGTGAAAATATTAAAAATTACCAAAGTTACACACGTATGTAGAAAAATTTCAATGAATGCTCATAACTTGGCCATTTTTAGGATTGTTTTCACCAAATTTTTAAAACTGGCCTTTTGTGACACCACCTGAGTGATACTGTCATTTCGTTAAGCGGTCCCAAAAGGTGATTTTGCAGAGCTGCTGCGCCATTCTTTGCCACAGGTGCGAAAAAACATTTTGGGCAGGATGTGAAAAATGATAGCTGTACTGTTAATGAGGTGGTGTGAAAAAAATAGCTCTGTTGAAAAATTGGCATCAAAAGATCGAAAAGTAGCAAAGTTATGCGCATGCGTAGAATAAATTCAACAGACACTCGTAACTCTGGGATTTCCAGGAATTTTGTTACCAAATTTTCAACATGGCCTTTTGAGGACCCCGCCTCGTGAACATTGGCACTATCATTTCATAAATCCATCCCAAAAGTTGATTTTGCACACTGACCATTATATTCTGCACCACTGGTGCGAGAAAACATTTCAGGCAAGATGTGAAAAATGACAGCTGTACTGTTCATGAGGAGATGTAAAAAAAAAAAAAAAAAAATGGCACCGTTGAAAATCTGGAGTTAAAATATGAAAAACTGGTTAAGTTACAAGTGTGCATAGAAACTGCACAATGCACACTCGTAACACTGGCATTTATCAACATTTTTGCACAAAATTTTCAACATGGGCTCTTTGGGACCTCCCTTCATGAACACTGGCACTGTTATTTCATTAATAGGTCCCAAAAGGTGATTACATAGAAACATAGAATTTGACGGCAGATAAGGACCGCTTGGCCCACCCAGTCTGCCCATTTCCCTACCTACTGGATAAGCTGCAGATCCTAGTTAACCAGCAGCCTACTTCTTCCTACCCCAACCCCCCAGAACTGCCTTATGACTCTCCCATGCATGCTTGAATTCCACCACTGATTTTGACTCCACAACCTTCCTCCGGAAGGCCGCTCCATGCATCCACAACCCTCTCTAGAAAAATACCTTAAATTACCTCTGAGCCCCTCTATCTTCAAATTGTGCCCTCTTGTTCTTGCACACCTTTTTTGAAAGATGCTACCCTCTTGGACTTTGTTGATTCCCTTGAGGTACTTGAAAGTTTCTATCATGTCCCCTCTCCTCCTTTCCTCGAGGCTATACATATTAAGCTCCTTAAGTCTCTCTTCATATGTCTTCCGGTGCAGACCCTGCACCATTTTAGTTCCCTCCTCTGGACAGCTTCCATCCTGTCTAGCTGAGATTGGGTCTCCAGAACTGCACACAGTACTCCAGATGGGGTCTCACCAGCTGTCTGTACAGAGGGATAATAACTTCCTGTTTTCTACTGGTGATGCCTCTCCCTATGCATCCCAGTATCCCCCCAGCCCTCCTTGCTGCCCTCTCACATAGCTTGCCCATCTTTAGGTCATCTGATATGACTACCCCCAGGTCCCTTTCCATTTTTGTTGTTAGTATCTCACCCCCATTGTGTACTCTTCCCCTGGGTTTTTGTTTCCCAGGTGCATTACCTTGCACTTCTTAGCATTGAATCTAAGCTGCCATACATTTGACCATTCCTCTAACCTTGCCAAGTCCCTTCTCATCCTTTCCACCCCACCCTGTGCATCAACTCTGTTGCAGATCTTAGTGTCATCTGCAAAGAGACATACTTTTCCTTCCAGTCCTTCTGCAATGAGACATTGAAGAGGACCGGTCCTAATACTGAACCCTGCGGTACCCCACTAGTAACCCTCCTTTCTTCTGAGTGGACTCCATTTACTATTACTCTCTGTGTCCTATTCTCCAGCCAATTTTTTACCCAGGCTGTCATCTTGGGACCCACTCCCAGGCTGGCTAACTTGTATATTAATCTTTTGTGTGGGACTGTGTCAAATGCCTTGCTAAAGTCTAGGTATGCCATGTCCACAGCCCCTCCCTGATCTACTACTTTGGTCACCCAGTCAAAGAAATCTATCAGATCTGCTGGCATGACCTTCCGCTGTGAATCCATGCCCTAGGGTCCTGTGCCCTCTGGCCTCTAGATACTGACAGTTCTTTCCTTTAGAAGTGATTCCATCATTTTTCCTATCACTGAGGTTAAACTAACAGGTCTATAGTTTCCTGCTTCTGCCTTGCTCCCACTTTTGTGAAGGGGAATCACATCTGTCCTCCTCCAGTCCTCGGGTACCACCCCATCCTCCCATGATTTGTTAAAAAGGATAGTCAGTGGTGTCACTAGTTCTACCCTTAGTTGTTTTAGAATTCTGGGATGAATCCCATCGGGCCCCATTGCTTTGTCCACCTTCAGTTTTAAGAGTTCTTTCAGAACCCTTTCTTCTGTAAATGGGCCGGTATCAACTTCTGTATCCAGCGTGTTACTACTGTTTGTTTTATGTACCTCCCTCTTCCTTTGTATACTGAGCAAAATATTTGTTTAGTATCTCTGCCTTTTCACAGTCTCCTCTGCCCACCCTCCTCCCTTTATTAGCCTCACTATCCTCCCTTGGTCTTCCTTCGATCCCTGATGTACCTATAAAAGGTTTTATCCCCTTCTTAACTGATTCCGCACAGCGACTGCGAAATCGCCTTATGGGTCCGATTTAACGATATGACAGTGACGGTGTTCATGAGGTGGGGTCCCAAAAAGCACATGTTGAAAATTTGGTGAAATATGTTGAAAATTGGCCAAGATATCAACATAAGTTGAAAACCCCCATTGACTCCTAAGATCGCAATTCAGCTTTGAAGAGTGCAGACATGTCCCAATCCACAGAAGACGACTACCTCTGAAGGTGAGTAAGGGGAGGTGGGTGCACAGAGGGAAAGTGGGGATGGGGGACAGGGGAAGACGTCGGGGACAGTTTTCTTTTTTCACTGGAAACAAAACCGTTTCGGGACACCAGTGTCCCACAGGGTGGGCTCCCGTCAGGGTGGGTGTGAGGGTAACACTGCCAATAGGAGAATTGGGCAACCTTCTGTCGGTAAATTATGGGGGAAAAAAATGTTACACACTGGGAGTGGGCTTCCCAGGTGAAACTGCAGCGGGTGGGGCTTAGAGCCAACAGTGGATTGGGTACCCATTATTGGCAAACAAAATAGGAAACTGTACGCTGCCGACCGTCAGGCACTGGCAGGTGGATGGGGGCTTACATTGCTCACAGGGATTGGGCACCTGCTTTCTGCAACATATGAAAAAACATTACAGTGACAGGCACGAAAGTTGTAATTTGTGCAAGATACTGTTGTATTTTGCGCAACTTACGTAATTTGTGCACAGTACTATAGTGTCTTGCAAAAGTTATGTAATTTGCTCAAATTATGACATGTAGTTTGCACAAAATACAACAGTATCTTGTGCAAATTATAACTTTCGTGCCTGACATAAATTTTCCCATAGGAAATAATGGGAAATTAAAACTTTAATAACCTTTGAACAGATTGATATTTTTTTCATCAAACCTTCAAAAGGCACATTTGTGCCCCAAACGCTTTCTACCCTGAAAATTGCAGAGCAAAACCTAAAACCGTTTCTGAGATACAGGTGGACAAAGAAATGTAAAAAAATAAATAAATAAAATGGTAAATTTAGGATTTCTTGACACATTGTATCTCAAAAACCACAAAACCAATTCACACAAAATATGGCAGGAAAAGGAAACTACCCCTAGAGATTATGCATGCCAGCTTTCATGCAAATCCATTAAAGTTCCAGAGAAATTAAGGTTCAAACTTTTGGGTTTAACATAGAAGTTTGCACTTAACCCTAATATACCAGTCCTACTGCGACAGTATAATATGTATGTATGTGATTTTTTTTATTCCAAAAAAGTTTGTTATAGTGTAGTACATGGTACATGGACTACAAATCAAAGCTGTAGACAAACTGTACTAGAATGGTCTAAGAATTTTTATTTTTTTTTATTTTAGTCTTTGGTAACTGGGTAAGGCCCACTAGGCACCAGTGCCTGTTTTGAGGGGTGAGCTGGGAGCACTGGCTGGTTAAGTGACTTGCTCAGAGTCGCACAGTATGCAAGTGGAGGTTGTGAGAATCAAACTCGGGTTTGGTCTGCTAGATGTATCAAGCTCGTTCACACCTCGTTCCTCTAACCTCTAGGCTATACTGCCAGCCCCAAGATAATATGCATTACAACATATTTATGTGAATTAGCTAGTACATTGTTGGACAGAATTGAAAATCTCATCCCTCAGGGTGTCCACAACTGCCCCTGCATCTTAGACCATCTGGGGGAGAAAAAATTGCATGATCTGCCCATCCTAATAATTGTGGAACAAATTCCGGGTCTGCCTCAACTTGATATGTTACCAATCTTCTCCAAAATATCTCATTATTTTCCTTGTTCGCATGGATGTTTGCTGTTCCAGACAGAATATATCATTTACCACCCTAACCCATAAAGATACCTGTGGAGGAGACTTTTGCAACCCCCTCTTAGTAATTCCCTTTCTTGCTGCCGGCTCTAATGAGTATTAATTTCAAGACCTACATTCTAATACCTGTAGGAGATATTGACAAGAGAACCAAGGATGGTATAAGTAGGTCACTTTTGTATTTAAAAAAAAAAAAAAAAGCCAGAATGTGCCCAATATTGGGCAGGACCAAAAAACATGTGAGTGATCTACTTTGTTTTCCACACAACCCCTTCAGCACGTCCCCATTTGGGGTCTCGTATAGGTGGCTTGTTTTGCAGGCGTGCAAAAATAATGTGTTCTAGGGACATGGATATGCTGTTCATCCACACTTATTGGCAGGTTCCTTGCCGCTTTAAATCTTGCCGGAAGGTCTTCAAGCTGGCTCCTCCTACCCACCCACCCGGGTGGTAAAACTCTCCGCTCCGCCCCATGACGCCAGATCTTCCTTACCGCTTGGAAGCTCAGGTTCCCTCCTTAACGCGTTGCGATTAAGACTGGTTCCTAATTCTTCAAAAGTTCAAATTAAAAAGTTTTTGCTAAAGACTTCGGTCTTCTTCGCCCGCCGCGGCGTGTCAAATCGATTCCCGGAGCTGGAGGTGTCTCATGGGCAGAAGATGTCTAGACTTGATCCGCACTCCACGCATGCCTACTGCCTGGGCCTTGAGCACGCACCCGCAAGCCCGCGACTTGTGCTCTTCCTTTCGGCTCACGTTCTGAAGACCGTGCTGCCCGCCATTACAACTGGGGCGCCCGAAAAGAATTCCACCGTGAAATCTAAAGAGGCCCGACATGGCGTCCGCGGCGGGCGGCTCGACGGATCAGCTAGAGCAGATGATCGCTCAAAGAGGAGGTGCGCGGCCGCTTCACCTCGGCTGCGGTATTTGTCCCGCTTCTCTCGGTGCCTCGTATCGGCTTCTTTTAAGGAGCTTTGTCTGACCCTCTCGACCAAAGGTGAGGGTCCAACTTCGGACCTTTTTCCAGGTCCAAAAAGAGCAGAAGTCTCCGTCGACGCTCTTGGGAGCGGGAAAGATCCCCCTCCCCTTGTCAACAGTCGACTTCGGTCGACCCCTCAGCTTCGGCCACTGGCTTCACGGTGTCCCCGTCAGGCCAGTTGACCGAGACTCCTGTCGACGCGGTCGATATTTTTCTTGACCCGTTAGACGGGTTATCGGCTGGAGAAGCTGAGAATCCCCTCTCCCCGGTTCCCCCGGTGGGAGTTGAGGATCCCGTCGGCTCGTCTGTGCCTCCGGTTCCGGAGCCTTAGGTGGGATCGTCCGAGCCGAGGGGAGTGCGGATTTCCGACACTTCTCCTCGCCTCCCTCGGCCTAGTCGAGACTCTCGGTCCCGGACATCCTCGCGGTCCAACCGATCCCGCCGCCTTAGGCGGTCTCGGTCTCGGCACCATGGCAAGCGGCGCCGCCGCTCTTCCTCTTCCTCGACAAGGGAGGCTTCGCTAAGTTGTGTCGGAGGTATGAGGAACTTATGTGGCAACAGTTTTTGACTGGAACAGCCGACCCAGTCGCCTTCCCCGGCCATTAAGTGGTTGTCACCGAGCAGCCGAAACAACCCTCGTTATAGTCGAGGAGCCTGTTCTCAGGCCGTTGTTCGCCAATTCCAGCTGCCCCACCGATTCTGGTGGAACCTCCGCCCACAGCCATTAGTTGGGGCCTGACCAAAAATTCTCAGTCGGCTTTGGGTTTGCCCCATAGGCTGTCTGTCACCCTCACTCCGATAAACCTCGGCAGGTGGAGGGTGGCTCAGGGCCGAGGCAGCTCTTTGAGGACTCTTCTGAGCCGATGATGGTTCCTCCCTCTTCCAAGCGCATGGACTTGAGTCCTCGGAGGGCAGTCAATGGACGATAGCCCTCGTCCTTCTTAGGTTGCTTCGACTCATCTCGGAGTCCACCGATGAAGCTTGAACCTGCTTTCTAAACGGGCCAGGTATCCCTCACGGAGATTCTGGACCGAGGGGCTTCCCACGGAGGCCTTTCCGTGGCCGGCTTAAGTGGGTCCGGACTTGGAACTTTGGCAGCGCCTGCTTCCTGCCCTGCGCCCTTCGCCAGGTTGGCCAGGAAGTATGCGGTCCCTACCGTTCCCTGTCCGGTTTGAACACCCGCCGAGGGGTTGTTACCGACAGCTCGCGGCCGGGAACGCCAGGGATGTGGACAAACCTCCCGACAAGGAATCCAAGAAATTGGATTATGCCGGGCGAAAAGTCTATGCTGCGTCCTCTCTCGCTCGTCAGGCCAGTTCGGCCGTCCTCATGGCACATTTTTCTCACGCCCTGTTGGGCTCCCTGGATGAGGTTGTCCCTTATCTTCCCGCAGATCTGCAGACTACGGTCAGGCAGGTGCGGGACCAGGGCAGGGCAGTGGCTAAACAGCAGCTCCAGACTGCGTTAGACATCGGGGACTCATGTGCCAGGTCTGTGGCGGCCGCAGTGGCCATGCGTCATCGGGCTTGGCTGAGGATATCCACCTTTACCTCGGATACCCAGCACAAGTTGGCGGATGTTCCTTTTGGGACTGACCTCTTGGTCCTGGGGTGGAAGGTCACCTGCAGAGGATCGAGAAGTCCAATGCTACCTTGGACTTGGTCTTCTTGCCAGAAGGACAAAGGCCGAAGCCACAGCCCTAAGCCCTTTCGTCCTTCCACGCCGGGCGCGCCCAGCCCAGCAACGCCAGGGCCAGCAGGCTCGACCTTGGTATCCCAAGCCCAAGCCGTCGGCTTCCTCCAGCAGGAAGCAGGGAGGTAAAGGCCCAGGAGGTCCCTCGGCCGGTCCCTCCTCCAAGCCTGCCCAGTGACGGGCTGAGGAGTGTCGCCCCCATCCCTGTCACCTCACCCCTGGTTCCCCCCGTGGGGGGACGGCTCAGACACTTTCTTTCTGCCTGGTCCGCTGTTACCACGGACAGGTGGGTACTGGAGGCGGTGGGAAAAGGCCTACCTCTGGAATTCGAGCAGGCCCCGCCCTTCAGAGCAGTCGCACTTCGGGGGGCCTCGCCGAGCCGACATCGCTCTCCTCCTCCAAAAGGAGGTGATCACGGAGGTAGAGGACCCCCCTTCAGACCCGGGGTTCGTGTCCAGGTATTTCCTGGTTCCGAAACGGACGGGGCTGGCGCCCATTTCTACTCCACACGACCTGAACAAGTTCCTAAGGTCTCGAACCTTCAGGATGGTCACTCTGGCACAGATAATATCATCTCTGGAACACGGTGTGTGGTTCTGCTCTCTGGACCTACAGGACGCGTTCTTTCACGTCCCTATCCATCAGTCACATCGGAGATTCCTCCGCTTTCGAGCGGAGGGATCCCTCTTCGAGTTCCGAGCCATGCCCTTCAGCTTATCTCCAGCTCCCAGGGTCTTCACCAAATGCATGGCAGTGGTGACAGCATTCCTGTGGCGCCGAGGGGTCCGGGTGTACCCTTACCTGGACGATTGTCTGATAGCAGCCCCCTCCAGACGGGAGGTGGAGCGGTCCAGAGATCTGGCCCTCCAGGTTTGCTCTCAAGTCGGCCTTCTCATCAATGAGGCCAAGTCGGAACTCGAGCCGAAGCAGGTGATCCTGTTCATCGGGGCAGAGCTCGACTCTCTTCGAGCCAGAGCACGGCTCCCGGCGGACAGGGCCGAGGTTCTTACCTCCTTTGCCCAATCATTTCTGGTTGGGCAGTCGTGCCCTGCCCGGGACTTCCTGCGCCTCCTGGGTCTCATGGGCCTGTACCAGTGTGGTCGTTGGGCACGCTTGGCACATGCGCCTCTTCAGTGGGGACTGGCACAGCCAGTGGTCACAATGCTGCATCCTTGGACCAGCTAGTGATAGTGACCTGAGATGTGGAACGCTTCCAGTGGTGGACCGCTCCATTTCATCTGCAGGAGGGCATCCCGCTTGTCTCGCCAGCCGACGGGTCTCTATCGACCGACGCCCTGATGGGTTGGGGTGCCCATCTGGGGAACACCAGTGCACGGCCTCTGGTCCCCAAGGGAGTCCCGATGCCACATCAACCTGCTGGAGCTCCGAGCGGTCCGCCTAGCTTCACCGCCTTTTGCTTCGCTTTCTCCGGGGTCAAGTGGTCAGAGTCCAGACGGACAATACCACGACCATGTACTACCTGAACCGCCAGGGCGGGACGCACCCATGCTTCTATGCAAGGAAGCTCTCGCATTTGGTCACGTGCACAGCCTGGAGGCGGATCTCCTAGCTATTCATGTGGCAGGAGCCTCCAACACCCTGGCCGATGCCCTGAGCCGGATAGGGCTGCATCTCACAAGTGGTCTCTCCTGCCGTGGTAGGTGCAGATCTGTTCTCCCACTGGGGCACACCTCAGGTGGACCTGTTTGCCTCAGGGAGAATGCAAAGCTGAGGCTGTTTCTGCCCGCCTCAGCAGGGCTCCTGCAGGGGATGCCTTCGAGGCTGTGGACCTCGGTTCTACTTCTTTCCCCCATTTCCTTGATTCACAAGGTGCTTCTCAGCAAGGAGGGACAAGGCGCAGGTGATCCTGATAGCCCCAGACTGGCCCCGCCAGTTCTGGTCCCCAGATCTCCTCAGCCTCAGCTCCAGGCTCCCAAGGCAGCTTCCAGCTCGCCCGGACCTGCTTTCAGTCAGTCAGGGGAAGGTGTTCCATCCGGACCTTCAATCCCTGCACCTGACGGCCTGGTTCCTGAGTGGCTAGAGTTCCAGGCCTTGGGTCTTTCTGACGAGGTCCTCAATGTGGTTGAGGCGTCCCGTAAGGAGTCGACCAGAAAATGCTACGCCTTCAAATGGAAGAGATTCTCCATTTGGTGTCAGGGCAAGGGCCTGGACCCTTCCTTCTGTTCTGTGGCAAGCATTTTGGACTATTTATGGTCCCTTTCTAGTCAAGGGCTTAGGTCGACGACCCTAAAGGTGCACCTGGCAGCCATCTCTGCTTACCGGGCGCGGGCCGGGAAGCAGTCGGTGGCGCAGGAAAAGGTGGTCGGGCGCTTTTTCAAAGGCCTTGATCACATTTCGTGCGCAGAACCTCCACCTCGGTGGGATCTACTGCTGGTACTTGGCAAAGCTCATGGGCAAGCTATTCAACCAATGCACAGGTGTGAACTTCACCTGTCGTGAAGACCGCCTTCTTGGTGGCTATCACGTCCAGCCAGAAGGATGGGAGAGCTCCAGGCGCTTTGCATCGAGTCTCCTTACCTGGTCTTCCACAGGGACAAGGTTGTCCTGCGCCCACCCGAAATTCTTCCGGAGTGGTGTCGAGTTTCACCTTAACCAGGTGCTGACTCTGCTGGTGTTCTACCCCAATCACACCTCGGAGGTCTAACATAGGCTCCATACTCTGACCCTAGAAGGCGCCGCTATTATAAGGAGCGCACGGCTGAAATTGGGAGAGGTTCACAGCTGTTTGTCACCACGCTGAAGTCGATCTCGGCAGACCTGCAGCCAAGCGTGGACGATAGGCAGGTGGGTCACCTCGCATAGATCGCTGCTATAAGTTGGCGGGCATGGAGCCTCCCAGAGGGATAAGAGCTCATTCTACCCGGCCATACCGCTGCATCGGTGGCTGCTTCCAGGGACGCCCTTTCCAGGAAATCTGCAGGGCTGCTACCTGGAAGTCAGCACACACCTTTATTACCCATTACCATCGACCTTGAGTCACGCCGGATTCTTGGTTTTGGGGCCTCTTGCCTCCAGTCCTTATTTCCCAAGTAAGTATTAGGATGTGCGTTTTGCCTCCCTCCTCCCGGAGAACTGCTAGAGTCTGCCAATATGTGGATGAACAACATATCCATGTCCCTAGAAATACAATTTACTCACCTGTAACAGGAGTTCTAGGAATGGTATATATTGTTCATCCACAAACCCACCAACCTCCCCGACTTGACGCACAACCTGAGCTTCCAGCGGCCAGACTCATGCCATGGGGCGGAGCCGAGAGTTTTACCACCCGGGTGGGTGGGAGGAGCCAGCTTGAAGACCTTCCGGCAAGATTTAAAGCGGCAAGGAACCTGCCAATAAGTGTGGATGAACAACATATACCATTCCTAGAACTCCTGTTACAGGTGAGTAACCTGTATTTCTGCGCCTCCGAGAGAAGTCCTACCAGTGTAGAGAGCAAGTCAGTCTATAGTTGGTCAAGACCTGTTGGTTAGTTCAATCAGAATGAAATTCTTTTTTCCAGCGCTGTAAAATTACCAGAAGAATTTGGAAGTCGTTCTAGAAATGAATATTTATGACACTACAAATTCCACAATGCATAGATTTTCCTTTCTTGTTGCAATCATTTTTTTCATCCAGTACCAGAGAGAAGCCTTTAGAGTTCATAATTTCACTTAGCCCTGTTGGCATTAATGCCTTCAAGTGGGAAATCCTTCTGCCTTGTTGCTGTAAGATAGTACAGTCTTGTCAGTGCCTTTCGCTGGTGGTTTAATCAGCTTCAGTGCCTGTAAATTTAAGGCAGGCAGGATCAGACTGCTGCACCTTTGAAAAGTAGGTTCCAAGTGGAGTACCCAGTCTGTTCAGGAACCGAAACAAGGGGGTGCTGGGCGCTACGTCGCCCCCGAGTCAGTGGCATCCTCAGCAGCACCAGGTTTGGTCTGATTAATGCAGACTAGCAACACTGACATGCCACAGCATAATGAGAATTGATGGACTGAGCATAGCTTTGTGTGAGGGATGTGGCATTCTGGCAGGATGAGAGATGTAGCTACATGAGAGGTCGGGAGGCAGCGTAGAGGCTAGCCATGCACTGACACGAAGTGGCACACGAGAGATTACTATGGAGACGTAGACTTCTCCAGCCGTGACTGTGCATGCTTAGAAATTTAATAGAAAAAATACTGCGCTTAGCTGCTTGTCTCCCCTAAATGCTGCAGCAGGATGGCAGGGGTGATGGGCAAATCATCCGAGTTTTTGATATACGTTGGCAGGTAATGTTTGTATGTTCCCAGTTAGTTGGTGGGTCATTTTAAAGTTGCGTGGTCGAATCTTTGTTGTGTTTTAAGCTTTTAAGTGCAATGCAGTTCTTTAAAAAAAAAAAATGTGTACAGCAAAAACAGTTTAGTTTCCCAGTTATAAGATTTGACTGTTGTTGAGCATCTGATACGTGAGGTCTGAAGCCTGCCAAATGGAGATTTTCATAAAGAGCTTAAGAAGCAGACTGAGAACACAGTACAGGCACACATCTTTACAGCCGTGATGCATCTAAAATGGTTTAAAAATAGATTTGAAAATTTATTTTTAAGACTTTAAATATTTCTCCTGGATTAATGATATTTAACTGCAATGTGAAGATTATAAATATTTGTTGCATTGCAGGGTATTAAATGGCTGGTATAGCATAGCAAGACGCTACACAAAACAGAGTAATGCTAACCATTTTGAGAAATGCATAGCAATAGACTAATCATTTTTAAAGGGAGTCCATGGAACAGTGGACAAAATTAATAAAACTATATGAAATGTACACAGTATTATACCAAGTGCTATGCATTTTCATAGCTGATTTAGCACTTTCATGCATATAAGTGCTGTTTTTTTTTTTTTGGCTTATTTATTACAGTGCATTAAATGTTTTTCATCTGCAGTATGCTTAATGTACTTGTGGAAACCATTCTGCAGACTTCAAATCTGAAGTGTATCAGCACAATAGGGCCTGTTATTATATATGACTAGGAACAGAAACTGCATGATTTCATTAGCGCCTGGGTTCACCAAGGTAGCTTCTAGTCGGTAGGAAGATGTATGTATTTATGTAAAACATCTTCTACCAGGTGAGTAGAGAGTCATGGTAGGCTTGTTACCAGTTGCACCCTGGGTGTGTGTGAGGGGAACAGAGGACAGCAGAGGTAAAATATTCATTCTAGGGATGTGGATATGTTCTATCCACACTTCTTGGCACGTCCTTTCCCTTTAAGAATCTCTTGCCGAAAGGTCTAAAAGCTGGGCCCCACCCACCCACCCGGTGGTATTAACCTCGCTGTGCCCCTTAACGCAGATCTTCCTTTCTGCTGGAAGATTCAAGTTCCTCCTTATCGCTTATGGTGTTGAGTAGGCCCTGGCACTTAAATCTTCGGATTATTTACCTAAGCTAAAACTCGTTAGAGTTTCTCCACATCATTTTACGATCATGATTATAATGGAGGACAAGTCCTCACCTGGGTTCCGCTGGTGCCCCTGCGTGCAGAAGATGTCTTGCACTGTCCCACATGCCACGTGTGCCTGTTGCTTGGACCAAGATCATGACACTTTTGTTGCTCATTCCAGCCAAATGTGTTGAATGATCACTTCGCATGCTTACATCTCAGCCGACCGGAAAAACGGAACCCACTGGTCAAATCTAAAGAGGCCCATTGGGCGGTCTCCGAGGCTGTGGGATCCGCTGAACAACTTGAGCAAATTGAAGACCTTCAAGGAGGAGGAGGTGGCTCAGGCTGCCGATCAGTCCTCTTCAGCATCGGTCTTCGTGCCGCTAAAACTGGGAACTACCTTTACAGGCTCCTTCAAGGAGTTGTGCCAGTCTCTCTGGACCAAGGGGGAGGGCCTGTCTGCTTTGCATAGCTCCCATTCCCGTAAAAAGGAATCCAAGGAGTCAAGAGATAAATCTCGTCTACGTCGTTCTTGGGATCGAGAGAGAGGTCTCGTTCACAGGAATCTCCTGTTTTGACTTCAGTCAAAATTGTGGCCTTGACCGCTGGCTTCACATTACCTCCGTCAGGCCAGCCGGCTAAGACACGGGATGACGACCCGGTTGAAATTATCGATCTTATGGACCTGTCGTCACTGGATGAGGCTGACCATTCCTTGTTCAGGACTCTGGTCCTGATGGGACCTACCAAGGGAGGAAACCCAGCTTGCTGGGAACCTCCTCATGGTCCCTGGCCCTGACCTGGAGGAGCCGCGGGTTTCCCCGGCTCCTACCAAGCACCCCCGATGGTCAAGGTCTCTGCCATCAGAATTCTGACAACATTATGGGCATTCCAAGAAGTGGCACCACCGCTATTCATCCTCGTCCTCCTCTAAACAGAACAGAAGAGGCTTCAGTGCAAGTTGTCAATGCTATGAGGATCTAATGTGGCAACAGTTGGTGTTGGCCAGTCCAAAGTCGACCCAGGCTTCCACACTGGCCATTGCATGGCTGTCGCCAACAACGACTCCTCCAGAGCCGATTGACACCGTCCCTCCATCCGCAGAGCCAGTGAAGGCCCTCCCAGCTCGGCCAAAACCGGCCTCTCCACCGATCGTGGTGGAGCCACCACTTAAGCAGCCTCCCTTCGGGGTTCCAGTTAAGGAATCTCTGCCCGCTAAGGGCCTTTCACATAGGCTGTCAGTCACCCTTATTCACGACTGTCTGCGGTGGGTCAAAAGTGACTCATGTGGTCTGCCGATCTATCTGGACTCCTCTGCAGATGGACCGTCTCATACAACAGTATTTGCCGTTTTGCACTTGCTGCCCCTAGACTCACCCACCACTGTGACCTGTATAGTAGGCTTAACTGGCTCTCCCCATCCAACTACTTAAATTTTGTCCATGCTGCTTCACGGGCAAGATCCTTGGTACCAGCATCCCATCTGGGTTAGCGGAGCTCCTCGTTCCAGCGGTCTCCCCCTCGTACTCCCTCAGATCCCTGGGCACTGCGGCTCTAAGGATCCCGGCGACACGTACTCAAATGGGTGACTGAGACTTTGCCTCGTGTGCTGCCAGACTGTGGAACTCCCTTCCTGCCTAGGTTCGCTCCGCCCCCTCCCATGTTGGCCTCCGAACCTCCCTGTGGAGACACTTAAAACTCTTGTCAGTGTGTGGATGTCCCAGATCTCCGTAATCTCACTTGGCCCCCAGCACTGAACATTTCCTCCTTATGTTCCTGCCTGTCTGCATGGATTCTGTCCTGCACTCCGTTTATTAGGCATTGGGTATTGCCCTGGCCATGCTTCCCCTTGCTGGGGACATATACTGTATATATTCTGTATATAAATGGACTTGTACTGTATAATGACTTGTATATAATGCGCTGCTCGCAGCTTGGTGTTCAGTTGTATTTTGTTATGACCATTGTACTTTCTGACTAGGTGTCGTTTCTGTTTCCCCAGACACTGTGTAATAGCCCAAAGTGTATCTTGTTGTACCATGTCGTATTTCCTGTACTCTCCCGGGTCGTACCTGAAAATAGGCAATTTGTCTTGTCTAGTGTACTTACCTGGTTAACAAAAGCTAAATAACCGAGCATTTGTCAATGCCGAATGTATGCTTGCTGGCATTGGTATTGATAGTGTAGGAGTTATAGAGCTGCATAATAGGAATGGCAGTGAAGTATTGAACTGAAGCCAACCCCACCACCACCCTGCAGAGACTGACAGGCATTGGGGTGTGCCTTTGGGTCGTCGGGCATGACGGCCACACCATTTCACCACACCCTACCCTGCAGACACTGACAAGTGTCACGGTGTGCCTTGGGGTCTTCGGCCCTTATTTATTTATTTATGAGATTTACCAGGAAAGCATACTGAGCTAAAAAGCTCAATTCCAGATGCGACCTGGGGGCCAAGACCCAATAGCAATACATGGAATGTATACAATAGCAGATCATTTTGGGAAGCCAAGGCTTGCCTATAAACATTTGATTTAGAGAAAACAGACAGAGGTTACCCCATTCCATCAGGAAATACGGTGAGATGGGTGCAACATAGGAGAATGGGGTGAACTTTGGGGCCAGAGAGTCCAAGGCACACCTCAGTGCCTCTCACTGGCTGCAGGGTGTGGGTGGGGGTGGAATGATATGAGCATTACAGGCGACAATCCCAGGTCGCACCCTGATGCCCGTCATTCTCTACAGGGTGGGACATTATGGTCAGAAACACTAACTCCTCAGGCGTTCGTTGGTATTTTCGCTCCAAATTTTCAATATGGGTTTTTTCTGATTCTCTCCCCAACCCCCACCCCCCATGAACAGTGTCAATATCAGTTTGTTGGCCGACAGCTGATTTTGCACAGCGACTACTCCATTTGGCACCACAGGTGCGAAAACACATTTCGAACAGGATGTGAAAAATGGCAGCTGTACTGTTCATGGGGAGGTTTAAAAATTGGCAATGGTGAAAATTTGTAGTGAAAATATTAAAAACTGGAAGTCGCGAGTGTGCTTAGAAACTGGGGAACGCACACCCGTAATGTAATTAGTTTGGGGACTTTTTACAGCAGATTGCCAACACAGGCATTTTGGGACCTCTGCTCATGAACAGTGTTACTGTGATTTTCTTAATCTGTCCCGAACAGTGATTTCCCACAGCGACCACGCATTTCTGCGCTGGAAGTGCGAAAACACATTTCAGCCATGGTGTGAAAATGACAGCTGTACTGCTCATAAGGAGGTTTGGTAAATGGCAATATTGAAAATCTGGAGTGAAATTATTAAACATTCACGAACTTCATTGAGCGTATGTAGGAACTGCACAATGCATAAATCAGAAAAGTTTATTTTTGGGAATTTTTTTCACCAAATTTTCAACATAGGGTTTTTGGGGGCCTACCTCATGAACTGTGACACTGTTGTTTTGTAAATCGGTCCCGAAAGGTGGTTCCGCGCAGTGACCACGAAATCACCTTTTGGGACCAAATAACAAAATGACGGTGCCAGAATTCATGAGATGGGTTCCCAAGAACCCCATGTCGAAAATGTGGAGAAAAAATTCCCAATAATGCCAGAGATATGCATCAAAGTTGAAAAAACCCTATTTATTCCATTATACAGCTTACCGGCATTTCCTCAGTTCGCAGTCTGCTTTGAAGAGTGCAGACGTGTTCCCAGTCCACCTAAGATCGTCACGCCGGACTCCGGAGGTAAGTATGGGGTGAGGTGAAGGTGGGGAGCCAGGGTGCGCAGAGGGTGGGCGCTTGTAGAGTTGGGGGGTCAAGACAGTCAGCGAGGGACCATTTTTTCTTGCAGGTATTTTTTTTTTTTTTTGACGATGCGGTACTTTTGCCAATCTGGGGTGGGCTGCCAGCGTGGCAGCTGGAAGGCTGTTTGGAGGAGGGCAGTGGAGCCGATGGGGGGGATTGGACCCCAGTCGGCTATATGGACTGTTGTCACGCTGGGGTGGACTCCCAGCGTGGCACCTGGAAGTCTGTTGGGGGGGGGAGAGATACAGTGGAGCTGACGGGGATTGGGCACCCCCCTCGGCCATACAGTGTGTGTGCATGAGCATGCTGGGGTGGGCTCCCAGCATGCTACTTGTTCTGGGGAAGGGGTGGAACTGTGTGTGACAGCTGTTTCAGTGCCGTGCCTACACGTTACCGCCACTGATTGCAGCATTTTTTTGCTTTCAGCTGTACGCCACTACATCTGAATGGCTGTCATAGATGGCTCCTACATTCATTGGCATGGTGCGGCCGTGCCTGCAAAAGGCAGCAGGTATTGGAAGTGGGGGAGGCACACCTACGAATTCTCATATGGTGGCACTATGTTTCTTGCATATTCGTGCAAGCAGACATAATAAATGAGTCCAGGAACTCCTCCATGCACTCTTATCAGTTCAGAGCTTCGATGGGGAGTCTCAACAGAGGAAGGTCCTACGTCCTTTGTGGGCATTCTCCGTCTCCTCTCCGAATCCACTGGAATGAAACTGGAGCCAGTTCAGAAAAAGGTTCAGTATTCCCTAACAGACATTCTGACAAAAGGAGATTCTCTGACAGAGGCCTTCCTAGTAGCCAAAGTCATTACTGTCCCAGCTCTGATGCTTTGGCAGCACCCTTTCTCCTGCCCCGTGCCATCAGCCCGGATTGCCCGCAAGTATGTGGTTCCCATCGGCACCCTATCTGGGTTCACAGAGTACCCCTTAGCTAAGGGATTGGTGACCAAATCTGTGTATCAGTGCTGGGGCAATTCAGGAGACACTAATCTCCGGACAGAGTCCAACAAACTGCAGCTGTGCCCAAAAAGTCTTTGCTGCTTCTTCACTCTGTCTCCATCAGGCGAGCTCAGCTGTTGTCATGGCACACTTCTTCCATGCCCACCTGGACTCTCTAGATGTGGTGCTTCCTCATCTCCCCACAGACCTTCAGACTGTGGTCAAGCAGGTCCAGGATCAGGGTCACGCTGTTGCAAATCAGCAACTACAGATGGCTCTGGACATTGGGGATTCCTTTGCCCATTCTATGGTGGTCTCCATGTGCCGCAGGGCCTGGCTGAGGGTCTCAACCTTTATGGCAGACACTCGGCACAAAATGGCAGACGTTCCCTTCCTGTGCACTGACTTGTTCGGTCCAGGAGTTGATGGTCACCTCCAGTGCATCGAGAAGTCCAGTGTCACCTTGGACTCTGTTGTCATCGCCCAAAAGGAATCTCAGGGTTCCAAGAAGCAGAAGCGTAAGCCCCTTTGGACCCTGTGGCCAAGCAGCCCCAGTACCAGTCGGAGCAGCAGCAGGCTCCATCTTGGTGCCCTCAGCCCAAGTCGGGGAGCTTCAGCAGTCTAAGCCCAGAGGGAAAGGTCCTGGCAGTCCCGCAGAACTATCCTCCTCCTCCTCCAAGCCTGCTCAGTGACGGGATGGGGGTGACCACCCCCATGCCTGTCACTTCTACTCTGGGTCCTCCTGTGGGGGGGTCGGCGCCACCATTTTCTTTCCGCCTGGTCCGCAGTCGCAGTGCACAGGTGGGTATTGGAGGTGGTCGGCAAGGGTCTGCCTCTGGAATTCAAGCAGTGCCCACCAAGCCGAGCCTGCACCCCACAGGAAGAGAAGGTATCTGTGGACACTCGGTCAGCTTTCTGAGATGACATCACCCAACTCCTTCGCAAAGAGGTAGTGGTTAGTCATGGATCCCCCTGTCAACCCAGGGTTCGTTTCCAGGTACTTCTTGGTCCCGAAACGGACCGGGGGGGCTGATGCCCCATTCTAAATCTGCACGACCTGAACAAGTTTCTCGGGTTTCGCACCTTCAGGATGGTAACTCTCTCAGAACATGTGGTTTTGCTCTGTAGATCCGTAGGATGCGTTCTTCCACATCCTGATCAGTCTATCACACTGAAGGTTCCTCTGCTTCCGAGCACAGGGAACCCTCTAAGAGTTCCAAGCCATGCTGTTCGGCCTGTCATCAGCCCCCAGGGTCTTCACCAAATGCATTGCAGTGGTGGTGGCGGCCCATCTCTGGCAGCGAGGGGTCAGGGTGTACCCCTGTCTGGATGATTGGCTCATAGCGGGTCCCTCCAGACAGGAGGTGGAGAGATCCAGGGATCTGGCCCTCCAGACCTGCATTGACCTTGGCCTCCTTGTCAACGGGGCCAAGTTGGAACTCGTGCCTTCGCAGGTGATTTGCTTCATCGGGGCAGAGCTCGACTTTTGTCGAGCCAGGCTCCCGATGGACAGGGCAGAGGTTCCCTCCCCCTTTGCCCGATCATTTCTGGTTGGGCACTTGCGCCTGCCCAGGACTTCTTGTGACTTCAGGGCTACATGGCAACCTGCCCCTCCTTGGTCCGATGGGCCCAGAGGCATATGCGCCCCCTTCAGTGGGAGTTGGCAAGCCAGTGAACTCTCTGACTAGGTCATCTCGACCAGCTGGTCACTGTATCCCAGAAGATGTGGGATGCTCTCCAGTGGTGGACCATCCCTGAGCATCTGCAGGAAGGGATCCTGTTTGTCCGTCCCGAGTCGACAGTCATCTTGACGACCACTCTCTCATGGACTGGGGTGCCCACATGGGGGACCACAGTATCCACAGGCTCTTGACTCCCAAGAAATCCCGATGCCACATCAACCTGCTGGAGCTCCATGCAGTTTGACTGGTGATGACTGCATTCGCTGCATTCTGTCAGGGTCAATTGGTTTAGGTCCAGACGGACAACACCACGACCATGTACTATCTCAACAAACTGGGCAGTACGCACTCCAGGCCTCTGCGCCAGGATGCTTGCTGCATCTGGACCCTCATAAGCCAACTGGAGGTGATCTCCTAGCCATTCATGTGACAGAAGCCTCAACTCAGCTGGCGGACGCCCTCAGTTATCTGGGTGAGGCGTCCCGCGAGTGGTCTCTCCATCCAGAGGTAGTACACAGCCTGTTCTCCCAGTGGGGCACCCCTCAGGTGGACCTGTTTGCCTGCAGGGAGAACGCGAAGCTGAGACTGTTTTGTGCCCGCCCCCCTCAGCAGGGCTCGCTGCAGGGGGATGCCTTCTCGAGGCTGTGGACCCCAGGCCTCTTTTATGCCTCCCCTTGATCCACAAGGTGCTCCTCAAGGTAAGGGGGACAAGGCACAGGTGATCCTGTTGGCTCCAGACTGGTCCCGCCAGTTGTGGTACCCCGATCTCCTCAGCCTCGGCGTCAGGCTCCCGAGGCGTCTTCCAGCATGCCTGGACCTGCTCTCAGTCAGTCGGGGGAAGGTCTTCCACCTGGACCTTCAATCCCTACGCCTGCCAGCCTGGTTCCTGAGCAGCTAGAGTTCCAGGCTGTGGGTCCCTCCGAAGATGTACTCACTGTAGTGGAGGCATCTAGGAAGGAATCGACCAGGAAGTGTTATGCCTTCAAATGGAAGTGGTTCTCCAATTTGGTGTCAGGGCAAGGGCCTGGACCCTTTGTCCTGTCTGGTGGCTAGCATTCTCTACTACCTTTGGTCTCTCCCCAAAGGGGGTCTGCGGTCTACAACCCTTTAAGGTGCACCTGGCAGCCATCTCTGCTTACCAGACGTGAGCCGGTCAACAGACAGTGGCACAGGAGAATGTGGTCTGACGTTTTCTTTAAAGGCCTCGACAATATTTTCCCTTCCAGTACGTAAATCACCACCACCATGGGATCTACTGCAGATACTAGCAAAGCACATGGTGGGCAAGCCAATCAAACCAGTGCACAGGAGTGAGATGTCGCACCTGTTGGGGAACACCACTTCTTGTTGGCTGTAGTGTCGGTCAGAAGGATTGGGGAGCTCCAGGTGCTCTCTGAATCTCCGTATCTGGTTTTCTACAGGGACATGGTTGTCATGTGCCCCAACCCTAAGTTCCTTCAGAAGGTTCTGTCGGAGTTGCACCTGAACCAGGTTATGACTCTGCCAGTATATTACCCCAGTCACACCTCTGAGGCAGAGTACAGGCTTCATACTTTGGACCAGAGACAAGCACTCTCTTATTATAAAGGGCGCACAGCTGGAATTTGGGGAGAGGTTCGGCAGCTGTTTGTCACCTACACTGAAGCTGCACCTAGCTGACCTGCCGCCAAGCGGCTGATTGGCAGATGGATTACATCATTCATTGATCTCTGCCATAGATTGGTGGGTAGGGAGCTTCCCATAGGGCTTAGGGTTCAATCCACCCGCCATACTGCTGCATCGGTGGCTGCTTCTAGGGACAGCCCTATCCAGGATATCTGCAGGACTGCTACCTGGAAGTCAGCAAACACCTTAATTTCCCAGTACCACATTGACCTAATCACGCCAGAATGCTGGTTTTGGGGCCTCTGGTCTCCAGTCTCTATTCCCTAAGTAGGGGGTGTGCACCTTGCCTCCCTCCTCCCAGAGAACTGCTAGGAGTCTGCCAAGAAGTGTGGATAGAACAACATGTCCACATCCCTAGAAACTCAGGTTACTCACCTGTAACGGTAGTTCTAGGAGTGGTATATTTTGTTCATCCACATTGACCCACCCGCCTCCCCAGCTTCAATGCACAACCACTGCTTCCAGCTGGCAAGATTTCGGTGTCAAGGGGTGAGCCAAGGGTTATATCACCTGGGTGGGTGGGAGGAGCCAGCTTTTAGACCTTCCAGCAAGATTCTTAAAGGGAAAGGATATGCCAAGAAGTGTGGATGAACAACATATACCACTCCTAGAACTACTGTTACAGGTGAGTAACCTGTGTTTCGAAGTGTGTGTGTCTGTCTGTTTAAAATAAAAAAGAAATAATTTGCATTATGATCAGATGCATAGTACAGATAGACATAAACCTTACATCACATCGAGTAATGGCAGTATCACTGAATGAGTTAATTATGCTAGTGAATGGTAGCTAGGCTATCTCAGTGGGACAGAGGCTTTTGATAAGGCTAGGGACAGTTACTGTAGAGCACTAGGTTCCTGTTGTGTGCCTTGATTAGGGACTTGGCCAGTTGGAATGGGGGCGGCAGTGAGCTTCACCAGAAGGCTTTTCTACATGTTTGGGAGTCTGTAGCTGATGGAAGCCCGCTATAAGTTGCACCTGCATTGTGGGATGAGGAGCATGCAGCCTTTCTTTGACCTGAGGAAGTATGAAGAAATGGACGAGAAATGGGGAAAGTTCCTTGAGGTAACTAGTTAGATTGCCTTACCAATATTTGGCACCCACCAAGGTGATATAAAGTAACAGATTCGCAGGCGGAGAGGCCCACCTAGTTATTTGTGTATAATGCACTAGTTGGTACTGGAAGATCATGCCAGGACAAGTCCACAGAGGGCATTAAATAGTGTGGTGAATTTGGCTAGGGCTGTTGAGTAGATGACATCCTCATAGAGTCACAATGGGGGATCATGCATTTGACTACCTGGTGCTGAGAGGAAGATGACTCTAGAGTTCCAAGTTTACAGAACATTTGGCTACTGCATATGCCACATGACCAGGGTAGTTGAGGTGCTCCTTGAAATGGGGACCTAGGTATTTCTAAATGACAGGAGTCCAAGAGGTCACCACAGAGTAATGTGTAGAGGGGGAGCTTGGTCAAGGTCTGGATCTGAACATTGTAGAGTTTTTCTGTTGGTGCATGACTAAATGATTTGCTTGAATGTTTTTTTAAATATATTTATTAGTGTTTCACAAGAAGGAACTTGTGCACATTACATTGCAATCAAAAAGGATAGGAAGGGTTACAGATAACTACATAAATGGTAGACAGAAGCATCCCAGAACTGAGTAAAAAGTAAGCAGTCCTCGGGTGCCAGTCCCCTCCGGTTCAGCAGTGAGAGGTCGGGGACCCTTACCAATACCTCCCCACCCTGTCATGCTACCCAGTCCCTACAGCACAAACGTGGGGTCATGCTGCATTACATAAAGGCAGTCCATCTTAAGGTGACGGTCTCTGTCCAGTCATTTAACCCAAAGGTGATCTGTGTCATAGTATAGATATGATTCACTGTCTCCTACCATGCTGGCAAGTCTGGTGTCTGTGCTGTCAGCCATTTGGAACCATGTTTTAAACTTATGGAAAGTGTTACAGAACCTACTTAATGGAAGAGTTGGCAGGACCAGAAGAGTGGATAATGATGATGTATTTGTACACATGAATATTGCAAGCTGAGAGAGCTCTGGGAAGATTGTTGATGAAGACTGAGAAAAGATACCCAGAACAGGGCCTGAGAGGACCCAAAGGGTGACCAGGAGGGAGGGGCATGAAATTTTGCCTAATTTAACTGATTGGGTTGGAATCGACAAGTAGGACTATAACCAGCAGAGGGTAGCAGCAGACACCCAGGGATGCAAGGTTGAGTAGGAGCAGGTGGAGGTACACAGGATTGAATGCCTTGGCAAGGTCTATAAAGATTGCAGTAGTGGATGTAATCAGCTACTCTGTGAAGCGGGGAGTGTGTGGAATGATTGGACTGGAAGCCAGATTGATATGGGGACAGGAAGCCTGTGGTAGAGTACAAATTGGAGTGTTTGGCAATGTGTTTCTCGAGTACCTAGGGTAACATAGGTAACGAGGATATCGGGGGGGGGGGTTAAGTAGCGCTGCAAGGGAGCCACCCATGTGAATAGGGACAATTGGGGCATGCTGCCAGCTGCAAGGAAAGAAACCATTGTGTAGGGATCATTTGAAAAATTGGCAGTGAGGGCGGCCAAAGTAGGGGGCCCCTAGTGCTAAGAATCATGGTGAGATTCCATCAGTCGCACTGCCTGATGCAGTGTTTAGCACATCTAGTTATTTGCAGATGTTAGCAGCTGGAATTGCCTGTAGGCGGAACTAGCTTGGGGGAGGTGGGGAAGTCCTGATGGAGATGGGAGAAACAGATGAGAGCCTTGTGGCCTTCAGTGAAGAAGCAGTTTTAGGACGTTGGCGGATAGGAGGGATCCAGGGTTAGATTGCGATCCAGCAGGAGACTGTGAAGAGTTGAGGAGAGTGAATAGCTTTCAAGCACTTGGACGAGTCTAGGCCTTTACACCAGTTTTGTTCTGAAAACAGGCGGCCTTAGCTAGTCATGCGAGTTTGGTGAAGTACTTGTAAAATGCAGACACCTAGGAGATGTTCATGGCTTTCGACCTGTAAACTTTCAAATTCTTATTTCAGCCTCTGCTATTGTTGATGCTGCATATATGTTTTTGAACTCTGATTTAACTTTTGAAACTATTCTTCCTATATGTGCAAGTCATGCTTATGTGTCCAACTATGATTTTTAACTGTTAAGCTGTTCTCTCTATGGGGCCAATTCTCAATGCCTGTGCACCACGTATGTGAGGCGTATACGCATCCCTGAGTTGAAAAGCCACACATTGGGGGTCCCGTGGACCCCCAGCAGCATTCATGGATGGTGCACTGGCCAGGTGCACACTGAATTCTTTTGGCCATCTGAGCAGCTATGCACCACGGGTGATCTGGTGGGGGGCGGTCTGCACTCCACGGATACACCAAGGTGGGGGGTAAGCAATAGAGATGGAAATGTTGCATGTCGTGGACCCAGCCGTAAGTGTCTCTGTGCCATACATACACACACACACACACACACACACACACACACACACAGTTACTGGTGGGGCGCAGCAGCAACAGGGTCCCCCTGCACACTGCCGCCCTAGCCCACCAGGCTGCCAGGGTGGGCTGGGGGCAGCCGTTTGGGCAACTGCACCAGAACCAGCACCTTTCTGTGCACCCCTGCACCCGCAGCACAAGGGATCAGCTCAGGGACCCAGAGCAGGCATTGGTTGCCCACCTGCCTCTCGCACACCGTCCCCACGCAGCCCTGATCTGCTTCACGCCGGGGGGGCGTGGCCGCAGACAGGTGACCTGCAGGTTCTTGCTTTCCTGAATTTGCACATCCTGTACCTGTCTGCAGCCGTGTAGGCCCATCCGCAGTTTACACACTGTCTGCGCGTAACTTGTGCCCCTTTGAAAATAGGCTTCTATATGCATTAGTCCACAGTTACACCAGTGAACACATACCACAAATAGTCTTCTGCAGCTGAGAAATTCTCTTGCCTCTAGTTTTACATCAAATCTGGAATGATTGAATTCTTTGATTTGCATATTTGTAAACATTGCAGCTCCCACATGTAAAAAATCCCTAAGGTTTATACGGCTCCCAACTGAATATTCTCACCTCTTGTTTGCCCAGCTGGCTAGGAACTAATGTGTCTCTGGTTTCTACCCCTTATAAATATGGCTCTTGGAGTTTCCAGCGCCAATGTTTCATTTCTTTAAAAGTCTTGATAGTTTCTTTTAATTACTACCAACTTGGTCAGCCAGTTCATATTTCAGTTCAGCTAGGTTATCCAAGTAGACAAGCTCATTTGCACTGATGCCCCTTAGATTGTGCAAGAATTCCGTGTCCATCAGAACAATAGAAAGGAACAGAAAATATCACGTACTGTTTATCGTGTGATTACAAATATTAAATTCTAATATACGTACGTAATAGCATTTCCGGCAAATCTTTTTACTATTCAACACCTCTGCCCTCTTGACAAGGACCAACTTGGGGAAAAGTATTCTGAAACTGTTGTAATGCTTCAGTGGAGGCATCCTATATTTCATCACCCTAAAAGTGGCTTAAAGCAGTAGGAACATGTTTTTGAAGTGTACTTACTTATTCAGATCTTGGATTAACACCTATGAACAGGAGCTCTTTTAAATAGGTTCCACGTCAAAGTAGGAGATGCGTACAGTGGTGGTGTACAAAAGTAATGAGGTACAGGAATTTATATAAATAAAAAAAGTAACAATACTGGTATTGTACAGTGTATGCCAGGCCAAAACAATCCGCCAAGAGGCCTTGTCAAGCAGTAGATAAGAGATTGAGGGAGGAATAGGGAAGGTAGGGGAAGTGATGGAAAAGTAGAGATGCAGCCAGAGGCCATTGTCGAAGGGTTGCAGAGAACGTGACAGGGTATAAGAGAGGCAGGGTGGATTTGATTTGATTTAATTGATTGTAAATGAGCACTTCTCTGAAGTTTTCAAAGGTTCCACATCCAATACATAGTCACAAGAAACAGAAGTACAATAAGCAGTTACAGAGGAAATGCAGTCGAGTCAGGCTCAAAGGCAGAACAATCACTTAACAGTTTAGAAAAGAAATCCACACATCATATAAAAAGTGTACAGAGAGAAGGCAGATAAAACAGTTTAATGGTTACAACTGCATTGGACTGCAAAAACAGACTGCAGAGATTTCTTAAATGGATTAAACTTGTGAAGATTCAGCAGTGTATCAGGCAGTTTGTTTAACCAGTTAGCAGCTATGCAGCAAATTACCATTTGACCAGCTGAGTATGCTAGGAGGCTTAAAGGACAAATAACCCCCTAATTCTGCCCTTACACGATTCCAGCCTGGTTTCAAGCAAGGTAAAGTAAAGGCTGCTGTTTACATTGATGCTAAAACCTGCATTTATATAACAAACATAACTGTAGTTTTATAGCATTTAAAAAAATGTAAACAGCTGTACCCTTTCAAAACTCCACCTGGTCTGCTCTACAAAATGGCCAGCAAAACGTGGGATGTGATGACATCCAAGGAGCGAGAGCTAGGCTGCTGTCTACACTCTGTGTTAATAGCAATGTGCTAATTATTTTAGTGTAGTTTTTTAACAAACTGAACAAAATCATGACTCAACATGAGCAATATGTAGTCCAGTACACATGCTAAGCTATAATTTTGATAATGTTTTTACATAGTTGGTGCCAAATTTACTAAGTTTCACAGGTTTTGGAGCCAAACACTTCAACGACAGTACAAATGAGCAGTGTTGTCTATTTACCTGGTAGTCCACTGGCTGTTGCATTGCTCCAGTTTTCTGTTTAAAAAAAAAAATAAAAAAAAATTGTATTCAGCTGTGCATGCGTATGAAGCCTGTCAAAGTCCTTTGATTTCACATAGATGCAAGAAAGGTACTACAATACTGACCCCTTTGCCATCGCTTCAACAGAGTGAAAGAAAAATGTATTGCGATTTACTATGCTTGAGTGACCCGCCCCTCACTGTCATGACCGACCATCGTTCTTATCGCTGTCCAACAGGCGTCCTTTTCAAGTCAGATCCTTATGAAAGAGCTTGGCATAATCATCGAGCATGAATGCTATGCCCATACAAAAGAGGAAAGTTTTGTTTGTATTCTTAGTTGCAATAAGACTCTGACTTGAAAAGGACACGTGTTGGATCGGGTTTGATTGCACGGCGGCAGGTAGCGATCAGGACAGGTGACAGTCGTGATGGGGGGTCACTCGGCACTGAAATACCATATTTGGATTTATTTGACTTCTCTTGTACTTTTTTCTTTAGGAAACCAGAGCAATGCCATAGCTACCAGACCACTAGGTAAATCATCAACAACACTTTCCTTTTACTGCCGTTGAAGCAGGGACGACGGCAATGGGGAGGGAGGTCAGTATTGCAATACCTTTCTTGCATGAATGTGAAATTGAGCGACTTTGACAGACTTCTTCTTGCACAACTGAATACATTTTTCTGCAGAAAACTGGAGCAATGCCACAGCCACTAGACTGCCTGATAAGGTACATCCCCTTTAGCTAGTTCCTCAAGATTAGGAGGACTTGTACATCGAAAGTGTATGAGTAACAGGCATTGGAGTTACAAAAAAACAACTGATTTCGCGACTGAGGCAATGAGGAAATGCTGGAAAAAGTAATGAGATGCAAAGGAAAAAGACGGGAAGTCCACTTGTTACCTGAGGCAGTATTGCATAGTGGTTAAGGACACTGAGCTGCAAAACTGGAGACCTAGAGTTTGAATCCCAGCAGCCCCCGCTTGCATACTGTGACACCCTGAGCAAGTCACTTAACTTCCTTGTGCTCCCAGGTTGCACCTAGAAACAAACTCTGGCTTAGTGTGCCTTTCCTGGTTAAACAATCCCCACCCCCACCCAAGACCAGGTTAGACAACACTTAATGACAACACTGCTGTTTTGTACTGTTGTCGAAGGTGTTCAGCTCCAAGAGGCTGTGAAACTTTATAAATTTGGAACCATTTATGTAAAAATATGATAAAAACTATACCATGTGTATTGGACTAAATATTGCACATATTAACAAACTGATCAAAATCGTGACTTAAAAAATGCACTAACATATTGGTACATTGCTGTTAGCACTGTTTAGAGACAGGTGTCATGCTAGCTTTTCTGTTCATGCATCCCTAAAATGCACATGACAAAAAGTTTGTGTCCCGTCCATCAAAATGCGCATTTGAATATTAAACTGCCTGACTCTAGCAGCCAGTCACCATCCTCTGAGATATTGGTGTTAAAATCCTGCACCATCCGTCTGTATGGCAGCTACCGGGTGTAGTCGAACTGCACTCAGATACTCTGTGATTGCCGCATGGTGCAGTGGGACCTGCCTTTGCACATGTGTAGTGCTGTTAATTTGTGATGTTGACCCTGTGAAACTTCCATCATTTCTGAAATTCTCTCGTGTTTTGATTGCAAATAATGGCAAATTACGACGAATGCCCCTTTCTCATTTCTGTGCGTCCCATGAACACAAGATGAAATATTTTTACTTCCAGTTGATTTATTTTGCATCCAGGGCACACAATTATACATTACCGCAACCTCTGGTAGAGAGCAGTCTAGCTTTCGCTCATTGAACGTCATCTTGTCCCACACTTGCCGGCCATTTTGTAGAGCAGACTCTGTGGGAGTTTTGAAAGGGGAGGGCTGTTTACATTTTTGAAGGCTATGAAACTGCATTTATGTTATATAAATGCAGTTTTAGCATCAATATAAACAGCAGCCTCTTGCTGTGAAGCCATTTTTTGAAATTTAAGGGCGAAATAAGTTTAGTTGTTCTTTAAGGGCATTTCTGACCATGTTCTTGGTGTTGTATTGACTGGAGTTTGTGCAAAAGCAGTTTAAGTAGGGTGTTTTCGGCTCAGAAGCTTCTTTTAGCAAGCAAACGGGTCTGGAGCGTTAAGTAGGTAATGAGTTGGTCTGATATCATTCTTTCAAGGGCCTTGAACAGTTGAGAAAGAATTGTTCTCACCATAGGGTCTTTTAGTATGCTTGACAAGTGCAATATGCCAGCTAGGTTCAGTTGCCCGGAGGTGGAGTAAATGCTGAAGAATAATTTGCATTGACCAATCAGGAAAGAGATGGAGGTTGTGCTGCCTGTAATGTGGCTAGAGGGCGGCAGAATTATTTCTCTGCTGACTGAGCAGTACTGGCCCTGGTACTCTCTTCTCACTTCACTTGAAGAAAGTTCTTTTCATTATAAGTGTTTATTTTCTTTACTTTTATGCTGTCTTTAGTATTTTTTAAGGTATTATTTGCATTTTAAACACTTCTTTCACAGTTCCCAGGATCCGCAAATTCAGCTTTGTGTAGTGGGTTCCCTCTGCGGTTCACATTCTTTCTCAGAGGTAAAACTATTTGTACTTGAGGTATAAAAGCTGCAATTGTATTTTTTTAAAGTGATTTAATACCTTAGTGGGTCCCTTAACTAACCACGTTTGTCTTACTAAAACTTCAGTTTCTGCTACTGGGAACCATTTTTATCGTGGTTCAATTCCTCAAGGGAACCGACCGATTCTACTTCAATTCCCATTATGGAATAAAAATTTCAAAGGTTTTCCTAATGAATTGGCATGTCAGAAATGCCTAAGAGGAGGACTGGACCAACAGGTTTTAAAAATTGGTTAAAGTGCTATAAAAGCAGATAGCCATGAACTTAAGTTGTGTCCAGACCATAACTGTGAGCTTTGCACTAAAGTTTGTTCAAAAACAGTTGAGGAGGGCTAAAAAATTAGAAATAAATGGCCTCTGTCTGCTTTCCCTTCTAGCAAAAGTACTGAGATGGGGTCTTCTTTTCAACATAAGATTAAAGACAAGTCCTCCAAGGACCCCTGTGAGAATATGGACCTGTACACACTAGGCTTGTTAAAATCCTCTAAGTTCCTTAAAACATTTCAACAAAACCAAACACTGTTTGCATCCACACTAAACACGGTTTCAAAGACGTGTGTTTTTTTTTTTTTTTTTTTAACTCTGCAAGGGACCTAGTCTTAAAACTGGTTTTAAGCACTGTTTCAAACTCCAGCACGGTTTACCTGTAATGTGGACGGGAGATTGCTCCATGTTTATTATGAAAGTGCACTGATCCATGCTGCAAACTGTGCTAGCGTAAACACTTTTACAGGGTTGCAGTGTGGATGCAGTGGCATGACCATGCTTAAACTGGAACTTAAAATGGAAAGGGACCTGGGGGTAGTCATATCAGATGACCTAAAGGTGAGCAAGCAATGTGAGAGGGCAGCAAGGAGGGCTGGGGGGATACTGGGATGCATAGGGAGAGGCATCACCAGTAGAAAACAGGAAGTTATTATCCCTCTGTACAGACAGTTGGTGAGACCCCATCTGGAGTATCATGGCAGTTCTGGAGACCCAATCTCCGCAAAGACATAGACAGGATGGAAGCTGTCCAGAGGAGGGCAACTAAAATGGTGCAGGGTCTGCACCGGAAGACATATGAAGAGAGATTTAAGGAGCTGAATATGTATAGCCTCGAGGAAAGGAGGGAGAGGGGGGACATGATAGAAACTTTCAAGTACCTCAAGGGAATCAACAAAGTCCAAGAGGGTAGCATCTTTCAAAAAAAGAGGTGTGCGAGAACAAGGAGGCACAATTTGAAGCTAGAGGGGGGCAGCTCAGAAGTAATGTAAGGAAGTATTTTTTCACAGAGAGGGTTGTGGATGCATGGAACGGCCTTCCAGAGGAGGTTGTGGAGTCAAAAACAGTGGTGGAATTCAAGCATGCATGGGACAGTCATAAGGCAATTCTAGGGGTTGGGGGTAGGAAGGAGTAGGCTGCTGGTTAACTAGGATCTGCAGCTTATCCATTGGGTAGGGAAATGGGCAAACTGGGTGGGCCAAGCGGTCCTTATCTGCCGTCAAAATCTGTGTTTCTATGTTTAAACGATTCTAAAGACTTCAAGCTACAAGTTTGGACAGATGTCCGTGGTGAGTTTAAAACCGTTTTCAAAAAACGTTTTAAATACGGACTACCAGTGTGTACGGGGCCTAAGTCTGATAAAAACAATAGTGACCAAGACAAAATGAGCTGGTTCTTGATTCAGTGCCTGCTAAAGTGAAACAAAAAGAGAAACATATCACTGCCCTGCTGAGAGGCAAGGGAGATGCCAGTGACACAGAGAGAGACACCCTCTGCTGAAGAAATGGCTGAGGCCTTGCAAATATACCAGACTTTACAGACTATGTGAGGCCTATTTAATGCCCCATCTGTCCCTAATGTTACTCATTTTTCTGACCGTGGGGGAGGAGGAGGAGGAGGAGGACGCCCTCCTACTAGAAAGTTGCTTTTGCCCATTCACAAGGCAACATTTAAGCTTCTCCAGAACCCCACTTCTGTGCCTGGAGTAGATTTAAAAATGTTAAAGAAATACCAGTTCTGCAGAATTCCTTCATGTACACCCAGAAGACCAAGAAGGGGTGGTACAGGATGCAGCTTGTAACAAAGCTAAAGTGCCACTTTCCTCTCAACCTCCTGAAAAGGAGTCTAGAAACTGGACTTGGTGGGCAAGACATCTTATACCACAGCCTCTTTGCTGCTTTGCCTTTTCACTTACATGGCCTATGCAGCTCAATATCAAAAGGCTATCTTGAACTTTGTTTTAGCCAAAGGTCTCATCAGACCCCAGACCTGGCAGAAACTGTAAAGACAGCCTTGGAGGCTACCAAATGCCATTTACATACGGCTATGGACACTAATGACACTGCCCCAGGGCTATGGCACAGGCCATCTCCCTGAGGTCTTATGCTTTTGCAGAACACTCGAACCAAGGCCATGGATTTCCCCTTTGAGAACAGTTCTCTTTTTGGGGACGAAACTGAAGTATACATGAAAAAGGTGGAGGAATATAAAACCACCTAGCAAAGCAATGCTGCTAAAGAGAGGGCCTGCGCGTTCCAGAAATTTCAGAATAGGGTAAACAGACAGGGGCTATTATCCTAGGACTCTGTACCCCTAGATTACTGTCGGATAAGAGGCTATCTCAGAGGAAGAGGAGGTCACAAAATGACCAACTCGTCTCCTTCTCCCAGCACCCAGTCCAAACAAACCTGACTGCAACATCCAGGTCACCTCCCCTCCCAAGTAAGAGGAAGGCTGACCCACTAGCTCCACCAATGACACCTCATAACCACAGACAAATGCGTGCTAGAAGTGGTGGATCAAAGGCTTATCCTGCAGTTTAAAAAGTTTCCCTCCCTGCAGGGCCCCAAAATGTTCAAACCCCTATCCCCAACAGAGAAATGATTGCTGGAGTTGGAGGTAAAGGCACTTATGGCTGCAAAAGCAGTGGAAAGAGTCCCCTTCCCCCAGCGGGGAAAAGGTCTCTCTTCCAGGTATTTTCTCACACAAGAAAAATGGGGAATGGCGACCTGTTCTGAACCAAAGGTATCTGAACAGGCACTTACTGAAACCAAAATTCAGAATGGTCACCTGACACTGGTAATCCATTCCTTGCAGCAGGGAGATTGGCTAGCCTCCCTGGACCTCAAGGACGCCTATTTTCACAACCCTATAAGGCCATCCCACAGAAAGTTTCTCAGATTCCATCCGGCTATTACCAGTTTGCAGCCCTGCCATGTAGACTTGCTTCAGCTCCCAGGGTCTTTACAAAGTGCCTAGCAGTTGTAGCAGCTCACATAAGGAGGCAACATGTGTGTGTCTCCCCATACCTGGATGATGGCTCATTACGGACAAGTCACCAGACAAGGTCAGGGAAACTCTCAGACTCGCACAGAGTACTTTGGAGTCCCTGGGCTTCATCAACAAGGAGAAGTTCCACTTCAGACCAGTTCAAGTATTGGACTTCATTGGAGCAGAGCTGGATACCATCCAAGGGAAGGCCGTGCTTCCTGTGGAAAGGGTACAAACTTTCCTCAACCTGGCAAACTCCCTCATGTTGGGCCAGTCAAGGCCTGCCAGGCATTTCCTCAGATTGCTGGGCCATATGGCCTCCATGACAGCAGTAGTCCCAGGTGCCAGGTTTCAAATAAGGGACAGCCAGCATCACTTGAGGGCTCACTGGTCCCAGAAAAGAGATTCTATTTCAAAGTTAATCCCAGTCACAAGAACCTTACTTCAGTACTTCAGGCCTTAGACTGGTGGAAGGAAAGGGAAAACCTCAGGGAAGGAGGTTCCCTTTCAGCAAGTTCAGCCCTCCAGAATTCTTATCACAGATACCTCCCTCGTAAGACGGGAAGCTCACCTGCAGGAACACTCCATAAGCGGTACTTGGACCCCAACAGAGTCCACTTAACACATCAACCTGATCAAACTCAGAGCTGTGTACTTGTCTATCAAGGCCTTCTTCCTGCAGCTAAACAGACACTCTGGTCAGGTCAGAACAGACAACATCACTGCCATATTCTACATCAACAAAAAGGGTGGTACAAAGTCCACCAAGCTCTGCACAAAGGCCACGTGGATCTAGTCCCTGGCCTACTCTCTGGACATGCACCTGTCTGCCATCCACCTTCCAGGCAAAGACAATCTAGTGGCAGATGCCCTGAGTCATATTGGTCAGGACCACCATGCGTGGACCCTAAACAGACATGTGCTCAGCACAATATTCAGGAGGTGGGACACCCCAGAGGTAGACCTCTTCACCTCCAGCCTCAACCATCAGCCTTCCACTTTACTGTTGCAGACCCCTAGCTCTGGGTACACCGCCAATAGATGCTCTAACCCTAGATTGGGCAGGGAAGATCTGTATGCCTTCCCTCCCTTCCCACTGATTCACAGATCTCTTGAACCTCGAGGGATCAGTCAGCCACCAGGATTCTGGTAGCCCCGGATTGGGCCAGGCAACCTTGGTATTCCTTGCTCCTTGCCCTCACAGCCAGGAAACCCTTTCGTCTGCCACTGAGCCACTGTCTCCTGACCCTGCATCAGACAGGGCTGGCATACCCCAGCATAGACTCTTCACCTCAAGGCTTGGTTCTTGAGGAGTTACAGTACCCTGAGTCTCAATATTCTGAACAGGTCTTCTAAATCCTTTGTATGTCAAACAAAACTAGCAAACTAACTAAGAAAACCTATGCTTCAAAGTGGAAAATGTTTTCTTTATGGTGTAGAGATAAGCCGATAGACCCTCTCAGGGCCACTCCGTGCACTCTACTACACTACCTGGTACACTTGCAGTCTTCAGGCCTTTGGGCCTCATCCCTAAGATGGATTTAGCAGCCATATCAGCCTATCTCTCTGTTGGGAAGGAGAAGTCTGTGATTTCCCATTCCTTCTGCAAACAGTTTTTCAAATGCTCGCTGCACCTTCAACCCCGACTAAGGCCCGGAGCCTGCCCCCAAAGATTTGAATATTTGCATAGCTAAGCCCATGGCTACTGCTCATTTGATGTATGTCACCTGGAAAACAGTCTTTCTAGTTGCCATCACCTGTGCCAGAAGGATTTTGGACTTGCAGGCCCTTTGTACTGAACCTAACTACATCATTGCCCACAGGGACAAGGTAGTCCTTAGGACAAAATAGGAAATTCCTGCCTAAGGTGGCCTCTGATTTTTCACCTTAATCAGTCCGTCACACTCCCTGTCTTTTTCACAGAAAAATCCACGCCAGGGCAACACAAGCCTCATATCTTGGATGTCAAAAGAGCCTTGGCCTACTACCTGGAGCATACCAAGCAGTTCAGAGTCTCACACTGGGCTTTTCCTTAGTTGTTGCGAGGTAGGCTGGGGAAGACTGGCCACCAAGAGGCTAGGGTTACCACCTTTTAAGAAGTCGAAAGTGGGATATTTCTTACTGAAACATGATTTTTCGTAGGACAATACGTAACCTCGACCAATGCAACATACAGTACTTGTTTTCTCTATATAATCAGAATCAAGGCTAAGTATTGTAGTTTCTTAGTTGCTTCTATTGTTTCTTATAATTTTTAAGGTATTTTAGTTAAGGTATTGTAGTTTTTTGCAACATTAAGTGTAAAGTTAGAAAATATTTATCCTAGTATAAAATCGGGGCATGTAGTATTTTTCATGGTTTTTTGCAGGACTCAGCTGCCCAAATCAGGACTGTCCTGCGAAAATCAGGACAGGTGGTAACCCTACAAGAGGACTGTTTCTCATTGGCTAGTCTGTTGCATTCAGTTCTGTTTGAGCAAAGCTGGCAAACAGCCCCTCAAGGATTCGGAGCCCACTCCACTAGGGGCACTGCTGCCACAGTGGCAGCTGCAAGGGATATTCCTCTGCTTGATGTCTGCAACGCAGACACATGGAAGACTGTATACACCTTTACAAAGCATTACTATCTAGATGCACAGTCCAGATCAGATACCAAATTTTATTTCCTAAGTAGGTTCTGTACCTGCCTCCCAACTGTACTGCTTTGTAATCTGCATTTACGAGCATACGAACATATGAGTCTGCCAGCAGAAACAGGCCTCCTGGTCTGTCAAGTCTACTCAAATGTGCAGCTAGCACCTTTATATTGCAGCTGCCTCCCTCACCCCCGCACCCTATCCCATGCCCTTTTAAAACTGCTCACTGTCCCACAGGATACCATCTCCTCGGGTAGAGTGTCCATTTCTCCACCACCCACTCTGTGAAAAAATGTCTCCTCCTGTCTCTGTGATATCTTCCACTCTCCAAACTGAGACTGTGCCCTCTGACGTCCCTTCCCCTCTTCAGTTTAAATATCCCTTCTGTGCCCATTTTATTAATCCCCTTCAAGTATTTGAAGATCTCAGTCATATCCCCCCCGATTCCTCCTGTCCTCCAAGGTGCACATATTCAACTCAGTCAGCCTGTCCTCTTTGGTTTTGCCCTTCAGCCCGTGGATCATCTTAGTTGCCCTGTGCTACACCCCCTCCAGCAATCTGATATCCTTCTTCAGAAAGGAATGCCAGTACTGCACACAGTACTCCAAATGTGGCGTGACTAGTGATGCTCGGATAGTACCGTTATGAATCCACCAGTGATCCGGCAGGTGACGGCACTGTTCGAGTTGGATCCGTCCTGGGATCCGCTGTCTGATCCCTGGATCCAGTCATTGGATAACCAAGGATCTGATGGCCGGATCCACAGATAGAGACAGTGGAAGTATCCAGCGGATCCACTCTCCTGCCGCAAAGGGCAGATATCTGGTTGATCTGGATTGTCCGGATCCATCTGAGCAACACTACTAGTGACCTGTACAGTGGCAGGATCACATCCTTATTTCTGGATGAGATTCCTCTTGTAATACACCCCAGCATCTTGTTGGCCTTAGCTGCCGCCTTCCTGCATTAAGCAGAGTTGTTCACATTACCCATTATGATCACTGCTAGGTGGTCCTCCTCTTTGGTGACCCCTATTTGAACCCTTCTCAACTGGTAGTCCTTCCCCGGCTTCATTGCTCGGAAGTGCATAACCTTGCACTTCTTTGCATTGAAGCTCAATTGCCATTTCTCTGACCACTCCTCCAGTTTGGTCAGGTCTTCCTGTAGCCCCTGCCACCCCTCTGTCATCCACCACCACCCTTGTCTTGGTATCATCTACAAACAGACTGATCATGCTCTTAATGCCATGCAAGATATCCGATATGAATAACCCAAACAACACCGGACCCAGTACTGAGCCCTGCGGCACCCCACTTGTCACCGCCCTTGGGGATGAGAGTTCCCCCACCACCTGTTGCTGCTTCTCCTTCAGCCGGTTCACCATCCAGTTTGCCATCTTTGTCCCTGCCCCCAAATATTGCAACGTACCCCCCAGCTGCTCATTAGGCACCGAATCAAAGGCCTTGCTGAAGTGTAAATACAGTACATCTACTGCATGGCCTTTATCCATTTCCCTCATTACCCAGTCGTAGTACTCAATTAGGTTGGTCTGGCAGGATCTTCCTGCGATGAACCCATGCTGCTGACCATCCTGGAGTCCCATTTTCCTCCTAAAAGGTCACGGGTCTCTCTTTCAGGATTGCTTCCATAAGTTTTCCTACAATGGTTGTGAGGCTTACAGCTCTGTAATTGCCTGGTTCATCTTTTGTGCCACTCTTGTGAAGGGGCACCACGTAAGCCATCCTCCAATCCTTTTACACATCCTGTGAGGTATTGAACAGGTCAGCCAGCAGCCCCGCCAATGCCTCCACCAACTCTTTCAGCAGCCTGGGGTGAATGCCATCCTGACCTGGTGCCTTATCCACCCTTGGTGTCTTCAGACTCTCCAGCACGCTGCCCTCCATAATTGCCCAATCCGTCACCCCTCCCTCACCTTCCTTGTCCTCTGAGGTAGCTGTCCGCCCTTTCCCTTCATGAACACAGAACACAAGTACTAGTTTAGTGATTTTTGCCTATTCTGCCCCCTTCTCCACCCCTCACCCCTGACCTTCCTAATCCTCACTATCTGGTCCCTGCAACTCCTTCTCTCCCTTACGTATCTGAAAAAGTCTTTCTCCCCTTCCATGATGCCCTTGCCAGCCTCTGCTTCCTGGAAGTCTTGGCCACTCTGACCAGTCTGGTTACCTTCTTGAACTTATTTGCCTACAATTCCCTGTCCTCTCCCTTCCCGGACTTCTTGAACCTCTGAAAGCTGCTTTTTTGTTTACTCTTACCCCTTCCAAAACCACCTTGTTTAGCCAACTTGGCTTCTTAGCCCTACTCTTCTTGCTCAGTGTTTTGGTACTTGACCCAGTAGCCTCCATCAGTCCAGGTTTGATAGTTTTCCCACTTCTGATTTGCATCCATATCAGGCCTAATTCCTTCCAGATGCCTTCCCAGAATTTCCCAAAACTTGTTAAAGTCTACCCGCCTTAGTCAACCATTCTGGTTCTTGTGCCTACAGTCTCCCTGCCCATGCTGAGCGTGAACCACACCGATTGATCACTCCCAGCTAGCGGGTCCTCCACCCTCTGCTCCCTCACAGCTTCCCTGTTAGTTAGCACTAGGTTCAGAGTTTTTTCCAACAGAGTTGGCCCACTGACCATCTGCGCCAGGAAGCTATCCTGGAATGCTTCCAGTAGCACCTGCTCCCTTGCGTTCGGGTTGGCTGTGGTTCCCCAATCTACTCCTGGTAGATTGAAGTCCCCCATGATCACCGTGTTCCCTTTCCTGCATACCCTTCTAATCTGCTCCACTAACTCCCTGTCCAAGTCCTCTTGTCTGAGCTGGAGGTCTGTACACCACCCAAACTGCAGTGCCCTACTTTTATAATCCATGATCTGCATCCATAATGCCTCTGTCTTGGCCTCATCCCTTGTACACCTTATCCCTTCTCTAATGTAAATTGCCACACCTCCCCCTCTCTCCTTTCCTCTGTCTTTTCTGTATATCCCAGTCCTGGTATCGGGTGGCCCAAGTCTCTGTGATGGCCGCAATGTCCACCATCTCCACAGCCAAGAGAGCCTGTAACTCGACTGTTTTGTTCTCCAGGTTCTTTGCAGTCAGGGAGACAACCCTCCACCCAGTTCCCTTCTTTACCTTAACACGTTCCCACCTCATCCTGACTTTCTCTGCCCCCCGCCTTACTCAAATGCAGTCTGTCCCTCACATACAGGTCACTGTTATCCCAGGTGGTTCCCCAGCCTCCCACCAGCCCATACCTTTGGGTTCGATACCACTCTCTCAGCCAAGAGTTGAATTCCTCTACGTGCTTGCCCTGGGTACTGGGAGCACTTCTGAGAAGGCCATTGAACTCCCTACCTCCAAACACAACCTCCCCAGTTCCTTGAACCTCTCCCTTACCATTTCAACCTTACTGTCCCCAAGACATTTGTGCCCATGTGCACCACCACATGCTGTTTCTCTTCCCCTCCTAACACACTTGAGCAAGGACTGTCCCACCCTACCCGCTGTCAATCCAGGTACTGATTCCACCTATATCCGACCACTCTGTTCTCCCTTCCCTCCCCATCTGACCCCTTTTAAGATAAAGTACCTTAGCACTAAAACCCCGCACCCTTCTCCCCACTGTTCCCCTGTACTGTCTTACTATCCGTACCCCCTTCTTGAACGTCCACCCTGTCCTGCACACTTGCAACTTGATCTGCCTCCCAGCCAAGCCCCCCACCCTATCCCACTGAACTTGATCTCCTGCTATGCTCACCGCCCCTCCTCTGTTGCCCGTAACACCCCCTATGACTCTCCCTGCCTAATCAACCTCCTTCCTATCCTCTCTAGTTCCCCTCTTTACTTCTGACTCCTCTGTCCTGCTCCCCATGCCCTCCATTTTTCCCTGCCTCCCATGCCTTCCCTTCTACCCCTATCCATTTTCCCCTTTCTCCCGCTGCCTCCCTCCAGTGCCAGACCATTGTCCCCTGCGTTTTCCCTACCCTATTCATCATCCACCATTGAAGTCAGTAGCGCAAACCTATTTCCTGAACCTGAGCATCTACTGAATGCATCTTCGCTAGTGCCACCCCGAGGTTCCCCCTTATTGCTTCTAAAAAATTTTCACCCCATCACCTATCCTCCATGATACCTCTGCGTCCAGCCCCGTCAGCCTGAGGCAAATGGGACACCCCCTAGCTTCCACAGTGTGCCCATCCAGATAGCTGCCCCACAACCATTGCAGTTCACTATTCTGTCTACCCAGGTACATCTGCTGTCCTCCTGCCCCCTGTACCAGCCCCCTGACCCCTGCCACCAACCCCACCTCGGCTTGCTGTACCAGTCTTCCGTCCATTGCTGCCGGCTCCTCCCCTGCAGCCCTATTCCCCCGACTTCTACCTACACCAGGTTGCCACATTGCCACACTAATTATAAAAGTATTCTCCAACAGATAGATCTATAAAAGAACAGAAATACAGAGGTCTTTTCGAGACAGTGTCCAAATTATCCATACATCCAGTGATTTCACACTACATCCACAGTATCTACTTTGATTTTTTTTTCCCCCTAGAGTCACAGAACCCATAAGTCACCGTTGGCCCACACATGCCACAGCACCTTTGTTTATGATGCATTGTCCATAACATCATAGTACCTTTGTTTTTATGATGCAGTGTCACAGTACCTTGGTTCAGATAGTGTCCCTCCAGACGAAGATGTCCCTTCCCCCAGCCAAAGAGGCCTCTGCCCCACAGTTTGCCTTGTGTCCACATCCTAGTTATACCCTGCCTCCTGCCCACCCTGATAAGAGAAATCACTGCTGGGAGTGGTTTAGCTAGTGCATTTAATAACTGAGGTGGTGCGGGGCAGGTGTGTGGGAGACAATACAACCAACAGCTAATGCAGCTCAATTGGTTTCCCTTGCGTTTCTCCTGTAGTTTGCTGGCTCTGTCAGAATTTGAAGGCTTTGTGGGTGGGCAAGTCTGGGCAAGTCCTATTTTCAGCTGTTGCTCAACTGGTTGCCCTTGCTTCTCTCATCTTGTCTTCTTGTATGCTTGTCAGGCATATTAAAGGACCCCTGGGATGAGAAGAAAAAAAATTACTCGCCATAGTAATATTGTTTCTGCCAAGGTGTCCTTTAGTATGCTTGACCTTCCTCCCCTACCTAGTCTGACTGAGGATGTTTCTGCATTCCTTTTCTTCTGCCAAATTTTTACTGTTTTATTGTTCTTAATTTTTCTACTGTTTTCCTGTCCAAAGTGTTTTTCACAGTTTTGTGTCTGGTTACATAGTTTTTAGTAATTTTTAATCCTGTGGTAACAGTTCTTAGTGCGGGCTTAGTTTTGCCCTTTACAACTTCAAAATAATTCTGGTGCCCTCTAGCCACACTACAGGCAGCACAACCTGTATCTCTCCTGATTGGTCAATGCAAATTATTGATTAGCTTTTACTCCACCTCTGGGGCAATTGAACCCAGCTGGCATACTGCACTTGGCAAGCATACTAAAGGACACCTTGGAAGAAACAATATTACTACGGTGAGTAATTTTTTTCATACAGGCCTGTAATTGGCAACATTAGAGCAGTCTCCACTCTTGTGCACTGGTGTGACTAGTGTGGTTTTCCAGGTTCCCAAGAACTGGGAGTATTGCAGGGAAAAGTTAAATATTTTGGTCCAAGGGAGAGCCATTTCTTCTAATGCTAAGGCCACCAGTTTCATGTCGGTCCTGTCACTCCCCAACCTAGTTTTACCCAGGACTCTCTTAAACATATTTGAGGGTGTCAGCAAGTGTGATGGATTTGAAATAAAATGTTGGACTATTAGGGTTATAATCAAGACTACTAGTAAGGTCATTACGGTGTTTGTCAGTGGATCCTGTCTCCATGTTTGGGGTGGGCAGAGCTAGGTCCGTGAAGGCGTATCTCGTCAGGTGGTAAGGGTGACAGTCCTGTTGGTGCTGAGCAACTTAGGGTGTGTGTTTTTATAATTTTTTCTCAGGAGTTCCTTAGTTACCTCAGAAATGTTTTCCCATTACTTCAATTATTTACTTGTTCTTTTTATAATGAGATGATTTTGCTCGCCTTATTCCTGTGGTGCACTTATTTCGGGCTTCTTTGTACCTTTGCAGGTTACCAGGTGAGCCGGATTCTCTTGCTTGTTGCCACAGATTAGAAACATAAAAACATAGAAGTTGATGGCAGAAGCAGACCGCTAGGTCCATCTACTCTGCCCATTTATTTTAGACCTATTTTGACACTCTAGTTGCCCTTTGTAGTCGGGTCTCCCTTGTGTCTGTCCCATGCACTCTTGAATCCCCCCACACTGTTGACCCCTACAACCTCTTGGGGCAGGCCGTTCCAGACATCCACCACTCTTTCTGTGAAGAAAAACTTCCTGGTGTTGATAGAGAACCTCCCTCCTTGCAGCCTGAGGTCATGTCCCCTGGTTCTGGAGCCCTTCTTGAAGTGAAAAGTTCCTGTGCCTGTACCTTGTTAATGCCTTTTATGTATTTGAATGTTTCAATCATGTCCTCTCTCTCTTCTGTGCTCCAGGGAGTACATATTTGGTTCCTTGGGTCTTTCTTCGTTGGACAGGTACTGCAGACCCAGAATCATTTTTGTCACCTTTCTCTGTATTATTTCCACCCGGTCAATGTTCTTCCTGAGGTGAGGCTTCCAGAATTGGACTCTGTATTCCAGGTGAGGCCTGACCAGCGATCTATACAGTGGTAGTACCACCTCTGTCCTCCTGCTCGTGATTCCCCTGCCAATGCAGCCCAGCATTCTGTTGGCCTTCAATGTTGCCTTCTCGCACTGCTTGCTAACCTTCAAGTCATTCTGAAATTATGATTCCCAGATCTCATTCCTGGTTTGAGGCCGCCAGTCTTTTGCCTCCTAGGTAATACTCCTTTCTTGGATTTTTATTTCCTATGTGCATGACCTTGCACTTTTTGGCGTTTAAATCTCAGCTGCAACACTCCAGACCATTCTTCTAGTTTCTTGAGGTCAGCTTCCATCTTGCTCACTCCTTCTGAGGCGTCCACCCTGTTACATAGCTTGGTGTCATCTGCGAACAGACACACCTTCCTTTCCAGTCCGTCAGTGATGTCTGCTATAAAAACATTGAAGAGCAGAGGCCCCAGCACTGAGCCCTGGGGCACCCAGTTGGTCAACCTGCCTTCCGTCGATTGCGTTCCATTAACCTGTACCCTCTGGGTTCTGTCCTGTAACCAGTTTTGTACCCATCTGACTACTTCTGAACTAACCCCTGTGTAGTCAAGCTCCTTTACCAGCCTTCTGTGTGGAACAGAGTTGAAGGCCTCACTAAAGTCTAGGTAGACCACATCTACTGCCCCACCGTCTTCCACTATTTTTGTAGCATAGTCAAAAAACTCGAGCAGATTTGTTTGGCATGACCTTCCTGCTGTGAAAACTGTGCTGTTTAGGGTCTTGTTGGCTGCTAGTTTTGAGGAATGCTGTGATCATCTGTTTGAGTACTGTCTCCAGTAGTTTCCCTACTATGGACACGAGGCTCACTGGTCTGAAGTTACTAGCCTCTTCACAACTGCCTAATTTGTGAAATGGAACCACTGTTGACTTTTTCCAGACTTCAGATACCACACCACTCCTCAAAGATTTCATGAACAGAAGTGCCAGAGGGGCTGCTAATTCTGCCCCCAGTTTTTTTTTTAAATTTATTTAACAAATTGGAAAGACCTTTGAGCCAAGGGCTCTTTTACAGAGATTCCACGTCAAGTCACAAGAATAGCAAATTACAATGGTTTCATTAAGTAGTACAACATGAGGAAAGTAATTACATAAACAAAAGAAGAAAATGGCAAGATAAATAATGTGTCTGGTGCAGCCAGTGGCCTTGTCTGAAGAGGGGTAAAAGGGCTTAAAAGGAGAGAAAGTACAGGGGGTGAATTGGGCGTTGGAGCAAAAAAGAGCAAGGAGGGAGATTCCACAATGAAGCTTGAGCAGGAAAGACCCACGAGGCGGGGGTGAGAGGGAGAGAACAAGGTGAGGAAACAGAATGGGGAAGTGGGAGTGGAGGGGTAAGGAGGGGGATGAGGTAGGATGAAAAGAGGGCAGGAAAGGGATAAGGGAGGAAGTGCTGTGAGTGGAATAGTGCAGCAGCAGCATAGGGCTATACAGGGGCAAATGGTAAAAGAGGGAGATCCCAGTGCATTTAGCTGTCAGCAGAGATTAGATGTAGCAGTCACAAGATGCTCTGGAAACTAGGGATCGATGCAGCTTCTGCTTAAATGGTCGCAAGGTTGCAGTCGTCGCAATCTCAGGAGGAAGGGAATTAAATAAATTAGCAGCTCTAACTGCAATGGATCACTGTCGGAGCGGGGTTCAACAGCGAGGGACAATAAAAGTTTGGCTCACAGAACTTTCTGTGCTCAGAGTGCCCCGGAAGGGACTGAAAAGCTGAAGGGAACCTGGTGGTAGGAGACCAAGATCTGCCTTCTTAGCCAGAAAGCAGGCTTGACATTCAATTCGAGCCTGGAGTTGAAGCCAGTTTGCTTGTTCGTAAAGGTCACAAGTGTGAGTACGATACGCTGCACCAGTTAGTAGACTGCATGCCTTATTCAGAGCTTTGGTGAGCTGACGTACGGTTGTGTCTGTGGCGGAACCATAAATGACCAAACCATAGTCAATAATAGACACAATTGAACTTTGGATAGTTAATCTGAGGGCTTTGGTAGTAAGGCAGTGTTTATGCCTGTGTAGAAGGTCTAGGCAAATGTTAACTACCTTGGCAACATTCTCAACATGATTGGAGTAGGAGAGCATACTATCCAGAGTAACTCCTATGTATTTAAAAGATTGAGTCTGATCAAGGATAACACCTGCACTGTTTTTAATCACCAATTGTTTGGCTTTTTGCTTGCTGTGGGTACCATGGAAAATCATGATCTTAGTTTTTTTGCAGTTAAGCATCAACTTATGAGAGATGAACCAGGACTGTGCTTCAGTAAAACTTTTCTGAAGTTGGGCCTGAAGGAGGGTAGGGTCAGCAGTCTTTGAGAAAATGACCGCATCATCCACGTAGAGGAGTACTGGTTCGGAACAGGATGCCAGAAGATTATTGAGGAAGGTGCTAAATAGAAGGGGTCCCAGTATCGATCCTTGAGGAACCCCAGAGCAGACAGGCAGTTTAGCAGAAAGAGCAGACACTATTCTCGCCTGCTGTGTGCGGCTTGCTAGATAGCTGGTGAACCACTTTAGGGCTTCTGAAGATGTACTGTACCAAGCCCAGCAAATTGATGTATCAGCAAATGGTGATTGACCGTGTCAAATGCTTTAGACAGGTCAATAAAGGTTGCACCAACAAGTTGACCCTGATCAAGAGTATTGTGAATGAAACCTATGAATTTCAGTAGGGCTGTAGATGTGCTGTGTGCCCTTTCCGAAAACCTTGTTGTTGGATACATTGTAGGTTGTATTTTTCCAGGTACTCCACAAACTGTTCAGCAACAATCCTTTCAAGTGCTTTGGACAGCGGGGGGAGAATAGATATTGGCCTCTAAGTCCCAGGTAGTAATCTGTCCCTACTTTTAAAAACTGGTGTAACCAAAGCAGATTTCCAGATCTGGGGGAACTGTGAAAGTATGAGGATGCGACTGAGAAGCTTGGTGAGGGGCATAGGACTTCATCTAGAGTTAGGGTAAGAAGTTTTGGGTTGAGAGTATCGCTGCTTGTCCTAGTTCCTCCTAGAACTTTACGTAGATAGGTCTTGGTCTCGCTTTCCGAGATAGCTTTGAAGTAGAAACATGGGTGGGTAGAAGCCTCTTCTGATTTGGTGGACGTAGGAGCTGTGCTGGGTGGTTCAAAGAAATTTGGGGGCAGAGTTTGGCTAAGGTCTGTGAAGGATGAATTAAATGTGTCGGCAATTAACACAGGGTCATGGGTGATAGACCCATCAACATTTAACGTAGTTGGAGCTTGTTTGGATGCTTTCCCAGTGATTTCCAAGAGGTTTTCCCAGAATTATTTTCCCATCAGCCAAGGTTTTGGCAAGGATTTCCTTATAGTAACACGCTTTGTGCTCACAGATAGCCTTAGTACATGCATTCCTGGCCATCTTATAGGCGTGTATGTCAGGTTGACTGCCAGGGGTCCTGGCCCTATGCCAGAGGTGGTCACGATCTTTCATTTGAGCCAGAAGGCTAAATGAGATCCAGGGATTATCAAGACCCCTGATCCTGCGTGTCCTGAAAGGGGTGTGGATGTCACAGGCTTCATTGAAACGTTCAGTGAAGGATTGTAGAGCAGAGTCAATATTTGGTGCGGTTTCAATGTAAGACCAGTCTTGTTGTCGGAGGAGATACTTTATTGGCTGTAGGTGGCCACTGAAGAGCACTCTACTTGTGACTGTTCTGGCAGGGGGCTTGATAAATTTGTTAGGCCAGTAACACTTAGTAGGAGAGTGATCACTGATTGTGTCGGGCAACACTTTAGAATGGGAGATGTGTGTTAGACGATTCATTAGGACCCAGTCCAGGAGTGTGCTAGTCCCAGTTTTATAGTTTTTCCTGGTTGGAGTTGTTATTAACTGGGTAAAGATCAGGCCTGTTAACTCATCCCTATGCCTTCTGGCACCTGACGAGAGCCAGTTGACATTAAAGTCACCTAACAAGATGGTTTCTGTGTCTTATTTTTAGACTCATGACGCAGTTCATTAGGGGTTTTAAGCCCTGTTCAGCAAGGTCTGGGGAAATATAGACTGAGCCAATGTTGAGGACTTTGTGTGCACCGAGCATAACCTTAACAGCAAGGATCTGAATATCCATAGATCAGTTCTTTAAGGATTCTGGCGTGCATCTCGTCTGTCCCATGGCTTTGTCTGCTTTTAGTTTATTTAGCGCCTCCCGTACTTCGTCTTCTGTAAAGGGACCAGGGGTGGTGTTTTTTGGTTTGTTGTTTTTTTTTTTTTTTTTTTTCAGGGCTGGGCCATCCCCTGGGTCCTCTTTGGTAATCACCAAGCAGAAGTATTAGTTGAGGATCTCGGCTTTCTCTGTGTCCTGTTTGGTGTATTTCCCTTCTTCAGTAGCAATCTTTACCATCCCCCCTTTTGCCTTCCTATGTTCCCTAATTTATCTAAAAAAAAAAAATGATTTTGTCTCCTCCCTTTGCCCCTTCTGCTACCTTTTCCTCTGTCTGGGCTTTTGCCTTTCTAATTTGTTAGACTCGCATTTTCCTTGTACGACTCCCAGTCTGTCTCAGTTTTTGTTTCCTGGTATATGCTATATGCCTTTTTTTTTTTTTTTCTTGGACTGTGGTAGCCACTTCCTTGGAAAACCATAGAGGATTTATTTTTGCTTTGCTGACCCATCTGGCACATTGATCTGTGGCAGTCTTTATTGCTCTCTTGAGTCTCCCCCACATGACCTCCACCTCCTCAATCTCTATTTCCATTAACCGGCTACTTATGATGATCCTCAGTTTTTGGAAGTTGGTCTTTCTGAAATCTAGCACTTTTATCTTTGAGTGGCTGGTGTCCTGTTATGTTTACCTTAAAGCTTACCATGCGATGGTCACTGTTGCCCATATGGCATCCCACTTCAGTGTCCTTGATCCTTTCCGAGTTTGTGAGGACAAGATCGAGAATGGAATCTTCCCCTGGTTGGGGTTTTAACAAGTTGGCTCAGTCCCGCGCCTTGTAGTGACAATAAGAAGTTCCTACTTGTTGTTGCTGCTGTTGATGTGCTTCAGTTAATATCTGGTTGGGTGATGTCCCCTAACCAGTATTACTGTGCCTTTTTCGGGCATTTTATGGATTTCCTCTTAGATCTTTGTCTCCTTTATCGCCTTGATTTGGGGGCCTGTACACATTACAGATTCTGAAGAGTTTTCCCTTGCCAGTGTTTACTGTTGGCCACAGTGACTCGAAGTCCCCAGGTTCCCCTTTTACTTCGGTGGTTTTTATTTCCTCCCGAATGTAAATAGCTGCCCCCCTTTTTTTTCTCTTGCCTATCTTTCCTGAACAGATTGTAACCGGGAATGGCTGTATCCCATCCGTGGTTTTCTGTAAACCACGTTTCTGTTACAGCTACCCAGTCCAATCCTTCTGTTTCCAAGATGGCTGTAAGTTCAGGAAGTTTGTTGGTTAGGCTCCTAGTATTTGCAACCATTGCCTTCCAGTAATGTATGTCCTCTTTTGTTCGAGGTTGCACCCTCTTCCTGGACTGCTCTAGTTTGCTCTTTCCGTCCGACAGATTATGGAGGTTGCTGGTTCGGACGTATGTTGGCTCTGATTTGTTTTCTGAGTATGTATGTGTGCAATTGACATTTTGGGGAGTGATGACCAGCTCACTGATGGCAGTGATGTGGTGAGCTGCATCATACTCCCCTTTATTTAGTTTAAACTACCTGTATAGACATCAAATCTTTGTCCGAGTGCTTGCATACCTTCTCTGTTCAGGTGCAATCCATCGTATTTGAAAAAAGCTCTTTCCCAAAAGTTGTGAGAGTTCCCTATGTAGTGATATCCCTTGTCTTGGCACCACTCGTGCAGCCATGAGTTGAATTCACCTACTTCAGTGTCTCTGACTCGCTCAGTGCTTTTTCCTTTTTCCCACACTGGCTGCACTTCTGAGAAGGCTAATTTGGACGGGAGGGAAGAACATTTGTTGTTCAGGTCCTCAAAGTGTGTGTTGGCCTCCTAAACTGTGTGATTTGCCAAGTCATTGGTACCAAGGTGCATTGTTATATGTGTAACATCCCCTGATTCCTGCACTATTATCTTTATTCGGTTAGTGTCCCTACTTGCAGAGGCTCCTGGTAGACACTTTACCACGATGTTGCTTTTAACATTTTGTGTTGGGTAGCATTCCACTCCTCGGATCATGGAATCCCCAATTGAGAATTTTGCTTTTGTTTATATTTGTGTCGTTATTTTGAGTTTTAGTATTTTTGTTTTGGTATTGTTAGTTATATTTTGAGTATTAGTATTTTTTTTTAATCATAGTTTGTATTGGTTTTAATTGACATGTTGGCCTTTTTTGGTGGTTTGATTTCTTTACCTTGTATTACTTTGTCTGTGGTTGGTAGCAGTGGAGCGAACCTGTTTTTGGTTTGGATGGCTGGGAAATGTTCCTGGTTCTTTGCTTCCTTCCTGGGCCTCCTATGGTGCCTCTTTTTCCTTACCACCTGCCAGTCTCTGGGTCCTGCCTCGAGTCCTGGCCCCTGGCAGACATGCTGGTACTGGTGGTGGGGCGGTTGAGGAGGTGTGCTATAGAGTTCCCTGTATTGGAAGTCGTATATTATAGTCCAAGCATCCTGTAGTTGGGCTGCAAGATCTGCTATGGTGCAGCATGCATGGCAGGGTGCTCCTGGTTGCCATTTGTAGCTCCTGTTGTAAAGTGCACCACAGTTTTCGCAACTGACTAGGTCTTTTTTTTTTTTTTTTAATTTAGAAGTAGTGATGATTCCTGTTTCTTGGCAGGAAGTGTGGACGAAAAGGAAAACAGAACAGTGAATTTTTTGGGGGTTTTTTGTACTTTACTGCCTCCTGTCAGGTGGTGTGGGTGGCGCTACATGCCTATAAAGCAAGAGCACTCGGGAGGGTGGGATTAGGGGGAGGGTGGGTGAACATATCAAACTGTTCCCTGTATGTTATAGAAAATGGTCAGGTAACTGTTGAACAGATGAGGTCTAGCTTATACTCCTGCAAGGTAAGAAGGAATCTGGCTAACTCGGTTGTTCTGCCCTTTGGCTCAGAACAGCTCCATGGAGTCCCCGTTACTTGCAGTAAAAACCCTGGCCTGTGGTCCATGCATCCTGGCTCCCAGCTGCTGTGAGGGAGAGGGGATTGATCCACTGGCTGCAGGACAATACCTGCACTTCTCAAATGCCGGAGTGCCCAGGGAACTGCTGCAGCAGAAGCCGCCGATGAGAGTAGAAGCTGCCGACGAGATGGAACCTGGATGCTGCTACGCTGCTGCGAGTTCTGCTCGTAGCGCTTCAGTCGACAGACCTGCAGGCAAGAGCGTGGGAGAATTTAAATCTCCTACTTGCGCTTCCCTCCAGTAGAGTCTGCCTCTTTGTGGGTCCAGGGGATCCTTTTAAGCCCCTCGCTATTGTTGGGGTTCGTGCTCTTTTGTCCTTTAGCACCCGATTCGTTGGGTCACCGAGGCACAGGCTGCGTCACACTGTGACATTTCCTTTAGCTCCCCAGCTCGAGCTTGCGGTAAAGGAACAGCTGCCGACTGATCCCTGCATGCCACAAAAACAATCTGGTAGCTGTTGAACAGATGAGGTCTGGTTTGTTCTCCTGCAAGGTAAGATGGAATCTGGTTACTAGCGCTGTTGTTCTGCCCTTTGGCTCAGAACAGCTCCGTGGAGTTCCTGCTGCTTGCAGTAAAAAAACCCTGGATGTGGTCCGTGCGTTCTGGCTCCCTGCTGCTGTGAAGGAGATTGTCCCTATTGCACATCTGGGCTAGAAGTGTGCAGGAGTAACCCACCCTGCTGCAGTGCCTCACACTTTGCATTTTTTTGGGAGGTGGGCCAAATTTGTTGCAGGTGGCATTAAACTGTTTTATGAAGAAGTCTAGGGCTGTGTCAGTATTGGGGATGGAATCAAGATAGCTCCAATCTGTGTGGGCCAGGTGTGTCTTGAATTCACCAATTAAGCCTTTACGAAGGACCCTGCTGTTAAGTTTTAGGGGAGGGCTTAGGGAGTTTAGCAGTCGAGATAGTGTACTGAGGAGTGGTCACTGATGTGACTGAGACCTCAGTTAGCCTTTCTGGATGGGTGGCAAGTATCCGGTCAGTAAGCATTCTGGTATCAGTTTTGTAGTTGGTCCTGGTGTAGTCTTTAACTACCTGCATGAGGAATAGACTGGCCACTAGATCCTTGTGGGCAATACTAGATTTGACTACCCAGTTTATATAAGTCTCCAGTGATGATGGTTTCCCAGTTATAGCTGACTTATTTGAAGTACATTGCAAAAGTTTCAAGGCCTAGTTGTTTGAGTTGTTTGCCTGGAGGTATGTAGACTGACATTATGACAAGTGATTTAGGCCCCCTTCTCAGAAGGATTTTAACAGACAAGCATTCGCATTCACTCATGCGGTTGTCAAAGTTAAGTTGATGGCCTCACAGGTCAGCCCTTAATTAGATAAAGCCCACCACCACCACCATTCACCTAATCAGTCCAACCTGAATAAGATATAGCCACCCAATATGTTAGCAGTGTGAGGGGTTTTGGGAGAAAAACATGTTTCCATAAGGGAAATTATACCAGGCTTAATAAATACCATCCAAGCTTCCCATTGTGCAAATGTTGGTAGGAGGCTACCCATGTTAAGGGAGACTAACTTTAGCTTCCCTTTGGGATCATTGACAAACCCGTCACAATTAAATGGGCCTGGGTTAGGGTGAATATTACCAGACATGAGGAGGAGAATGAGTAAAAAAGAGTTTTTTGTTTTTTATTTTTATGCAAATGGTTTTTAATGTGAACTTTATACACCCATAAATGTCATGGGGAGAAGTAAGGCACAGACCAGATGGAAACTCTGGTGGTATCATCATCATCTAGGAAGGAGTGTAACATAAAAAAGGGTGTCAGAGGTTGTTGGCAGGTAGTCCAGGGGCATCGTTCCCCATGTGCATTGTTTTTAAGTATGGGAAATTACCAGTCAATGTATTGCCTATTACCTTTCTTCCCCTCCCCAAGGGTGAAGAGGCGACCGGTTGGGAAGGGGCATGGTTACTTTCTGTGATGGCAGGTTAGATATGACTAGCAGGCCTAGGGGGTCCCTACCTGAAATGGGCTGCCAGCAGCTCATCCAAGAGAATTATGAAGTGAGGCACTTTGCAGTGTTAGGCCATCATACCTATGAGCCAAACCAGTGCACAACAATACAATTATAATTCACCGTCCGTATTTTGGTGGAGCCCCAGAGCTAGAGCACCAAGGTACAGTTTTCTTGGTCAGATTGGTTATGCCTCAGAGCGGGGCCTATATCCTCATAGTAGTCTTCCTCATTAATATCTGCAAAATGATAAGTAGGTGCAACCCCCATGCCACTTTTGGCAAGTTGGCACCCCCTACTAAAAGAACTAGTACGTACTATGGCATACCATTTACTTTTAGCAGAAATACTCTGATTGGTACCACCCCTTGCTTTAGAGTGCATACCAGGCTCATTATCTAAAGGAAAAGGGGTTGGGGGTACAGTTACCAAAATGAACCTTTGTAAATACAACCAAGTCCAAGGGAGAGGATGCTAGGCGTATTCTAGACCTAACTGCTGAGGGGGGCCCCAATAACGCCGCACAGAAAGCAGTGATCAGAATGTCCAATGCAGCAGCTGGGATTGTGCAGTAAGGCTTTATTCGTAGATGTTACTAACGCTCAAGTTTACCCCCAAATCATGGCAAAACAAGTACACTCTTTTTCCAGAAACTCTTTGCTAGGCAGTACAGTTTTCCACAGAAACTTCTCTATCCGTTTTTCCCAATGTGCTCGTAGTATGAACCACATACTTGAGCTACTTTCCAAAACGCATTTTACAGAGTAAACGCGTGACCTGAGCCACATATTTAAGTTCCATCCTGGGCAGTGGCATCTACCAAGGAGACCTTGGTGCCCATCAACGAACCGGTTAGCCCTGCCTTATACACTCCAGATGGCATTCCTCCCACCCTTTTCCCCAACCGACAGTCTGTGCCATTCCTTCGGGGTTACACCAAAAGAAGTCTTCAGTCCTCACTAAATTGCTAAAGACTCCGAACTCTAAACTATAAATTTCACACCGAAGTGTATGAGGGGTCCTGACAGGTGTGATCTAGCCTTATCTTGGGCACACATACCACAGCCAACTCCCTAATGAGAACAGTTTCTACATCTGTACTCTCATATCTGTTGCTCCTTCCTAAAGGCATGGAGAATAAACAAGAAAACACCCCGTTTCTTCCTGGTAGCTTTGTCAGAATTTCTCACACAATGTCCTTTTCAGAAGCAGCTGTACATACTCTAGGACCTTCGGGGACTGCCCCTTGGATCCACTGAACTGGCAGTCCGTCTCACTCCCCCTGGAGTGAAATCAAGGATTCCTGCTGCGAAGGTCTCCACCACTTCACTGACAACCGTAGATTTAATCCAAACTAGAGTGAGAAACACAGGGCTTCCAGTGACAGAGCTCCTACTGGCAGACCTCCTGCACTCTGATTCTCCAACTCAGACTAACTGAACATTCTAAACTTCCCCATACCAGCTGACTCAAAAATGGTTATGCTGCTGCGAGAGTTCTTAATGACATAATCATCCTCACTCAGGCTAGCTGAGTAAACAATGTTGTCGTTATGTAAAAAGCCCCTAATGAGCTCTCTACCAGCTGCCTTTTCTACCTGCCTAGGACTACTACTAATAGGATTCTAGTAACCCCAGGGGACTGGGTGGTTACATAGGTAGTTAATAAATAACAGCTATCTGAAGAATTACCCCCAAAAGCAGCTTTCTGAATATTCACAGAGGAGTAATGTATGTAGGTTAAAATACCTCCTGTAAGTGACCCCACCTCCCGAAGCAACTTTCTGAATGCTTGCAAAGTGGGCAGTTTACGAAGGGATTTATTTAACTCTAAAAATTGATTAGCATTTTGCTCATAAAAGTGCTAAATCTTTGTGAAAATGCATAGCTCTTGCCTCACTGTGTTTAACAAACACAGCATTTCTGGAAAATCTATATAAATACTTTCTGTACAGTTAGTATAGTCCCAAGAAAAAAACTGCTAATCAATTATTTAAAACCCTGTTATAGCATCCATTTTAGGACTACAGGCAGTAAACGGTAGCGCCTTATGCAGTAGTCCGTATCAGTCTGTGCAACTACCTCCTAGAAGCAACCTTCTTAATGTTTGCAAAGTGGGCAGTTAACAGAATCAACCTTCGTGTTACAGGTAGTAAATGGTAACAACCCTATGCAATTAAGAGTATTCATCGTAGGCAGTAGTCTGTATCCATCTGCAAGTCCCCCAGTAGTGGTACCGGCGTAATAAAGCCCTACAATAACAGCACTACAGAAGCCGCGCTGTGCAAAGCTTGGAAACATTTAGAGCGACAGGGGTATAATAGCGGTAGGGAATTGCCACTACCCCTGTCGCTGACTGTAGAAAGGAGGAAGGGCTGAAGAAGACCGTGCTGCTGTGGCTGATTGAGCCGCTGCCGTGGTGGAGTGGCTAAAGCATCAGCACACAGCAGTGAAGGAGACCCGGGACTGCAGTTCAGTTCCACCCAGGTCTCCTGGTATAACAGGTGGTGGTGGTTGTGTTTGTTGTTTTTATTTTTGGTTTTGTTTTTTTACAAATCCCCCCCCCCCCCAAGTTGGTTAAAGTACAGCGGGAGCCAAGCGCCCCATGTCGGAGAATAGTCCCATTCATTTAAATGGGGTGGGTGTATGTGTTTTAGTGTATGGACGGTGTTTTGACCAACCGTATTTTCGCAGACACGGTTTTGTTTGCAGCATTTATTGCTGCGCTGTTTCTGTCGGCGACAGTATGACCCCATGCCTGCAGTAGTCAGTAACAATCTGTGCAACTCCCCATAAAAAGCAACTTTCTCAATGATTTGCAGGGTAGAAAGTTAAAAGTATCAACCATAGCACTACAGCCCCATTATGTTTTTGCCTGCGACTACCGAGTCCCATAGGTTGGACCAGGGCACTGATCGTATATTACAGCAGCACTGAAGCATCCTCTGCTTACTTGAACGCCTCCAGTGGAGTAGGGAGGGAGGAAGAGCAGAGTCTCCTGGCATCTCCTCTCTGGTGACTCCCCTCAAGGACTCCCACTCCTGCTGGGACTGCTCATGCAGGACCACTAGAGTGGCAGTGAAGAAACAGCCCGAGTGCCCACCTACAGACTGGCGATCAGGCTGTTGATTGGCCCCTTTTGTTGGAGTAGCTCCTGCTACTCATCTCTCTGTTGGCAAGCTGGTAACCTTGTGGGAGAGCCCACTGGCAAACAAGGCTATCGACCCCTCCGAAGACTGCATATGGCAGACTGGGCTGTGTTGCAGCGGGCAAGTCGGCATCATCACTTGGAGTGGTGCTCAGGCAGTGAAGAGTTTTTAAATGTCCCACTGAGTGCCCACCCACTGACTGGTGATCAAGCTGCTGATTGGCCCCTTCTGTTGAAGTAGCTCCTGCTACTTAAAGTCTCTTTGGTGGCTTGCATGTTATTTCTCAACAACAATTGCAGGCTTTTATATCATCACAGTGTCTGATGCTGTTTGTACAGGGCTTATTTTTGAGAAAGAAATCAACCAGCTTCTCCATTATGGACCCCAAACCAGAGACTATGAGATGTCTCTGGGATTCCTGAGATCTTTGTGTATTTTTGGTCATGTGTTTTCTCATCCTTGGTTGTTGTTTCTTATCTAATTACGTCATCTGTCACATTCATGTGTAAAATGTTTTAGCTCTGGGTTTAAACAGAGCTGTTAGGAAGCCTGCATTATTCTTTCTGAAGAAGAATTATGCATAGTTAGAAAGCTTAAGGCAGCAGTACTACCTAATCAGGAGGTGATCAGTTTCCGGTTTTTGTAGCACTACAGAAAATATGGCGGGCTGCCTATCTTCTACTGCTGCTTTCAACATGGCTGGTGACAGAAATGTGAACAAGGACAAGGGAGAAAATTACGGGGTGCTAGTACAATGCAGGTAGGAAAGATTACCTAGGAAATGTTCAACAGAACACAGGGAATAAACTGTCAAAAGTGCATTTTTTTTTTACATTGTACTGCTACTTTTTAAAGACTTTCTCTATAAAATTCTGTTGGTCTAATAAATACCTGTTTCGTGCATCTGGTCATACAGAGTCAGTGTTGGTGGGTTTTCTACCCATGGATATTTTAAATCTTCCTGGGTTATATGCCCTCTTTCTACAGCAGCTTACAATATTAAGGTTGTTCCTTTCAAAAAGCACTAGTAGGATTCCCTTGATGTTTTCTGTGGTTTTTTTTCTCCCATCTTTTGTGAGAGTCCATATCATTTCCCAGCAGTAGGGGCGATTTCATAATGATGTTTTCTCTCTTGTCAGAAAGCTTAATTATGATTTCTAGGGACATGGATCTGGTGTTCTTATCCACACTTCTGGCAGTGTCCTTTCCCATTTAAGGCTTGCCGGAATGTCTTCAAGCTGGCTCCTCGCACTCACCTGGGTGGTAACTCCCTCGGCCCCATCCCTTGATGTCCGATCTTCCTTTCCACTGAAAGAAGAAGGTTCCCTCCTTACCACTCTCACGCCGTAAAGGCCATTTGTTGTTTTCTTCTCGCAGTCGACATGGACAGTGCAAAGTCTGCTACAAGTTTCCAGAAATGTGCCTGCAGGCAGAAGATGTCCCAGACGGATCTGCACACCATGTGCATATACTGCCTGTGCCACAAGCACAATCCTCAGGCCTGTGGCATTTGCCGTACTTTTCACCCGTCCACTTTGGAGGATCGCTATGCCTGCCTGCCTGCTTTTAGGTCATCTGGACGTGCTTCTGAACAGTTATTTATTCCTGTTGCTTTCTCCCTGCTTGCAGTCATAATGCACTGCTTGTCACATCACTGTTTCTCTCTTGGCAACAGACTGTGATGTCACAACAGTGGACTATGACTTGAAGTAGGTGTAATCCCCCTACAAATGGGGGTTCCCAAAAAGTCTTCCTTGAGCTTGGCTAAATGCTCACTGCCAGACTGGTGTTCTGCATTTTAGCAGTTTAAATGTATTGCCAGAGAGTGCCTGTATAGCCTCTGTGTACTGTCTCTTTAAGAGTTGCCTGGATTGCTGTCATAATTAATCTGAGAGGGAGCTCTGTTAGAAGATGTACTTGTTAGCTGATCATTTGTTAGAGTAGTAACAATATTACAGTTTGTTCTAACCTGCCTTCTTTGCAGCATGGACAGTTATGTTTGTTTCCATCGTCTTGGTCCTGGACTGCAGAATGGGCAAATCAGTACATTTGGGACTCTAAAATTGAGCCTGCCTGCAGGGGCATGGTGGGGCCAAAACTTGAAGGAATTGTAGTTTTGGGCTTTTGGTGCCTAAAATAACCTGGCGGGGGAGCCCTTGTGACTGACAGATCAGCCAGCCAAACCTTTTGGACCTTGGGGAAAGTCCCACACTGCTTGCAGTTTCAGTTAGATCCGAGTTGGGAAGTGAAGAAGTAACCTCTCGAAATAGTTCGAGCAGCAGTCCATAGTGGATTCGCGTGGGAGAATTGTGGAAAGGCCAAAATTTGGCCTGCATGCCTGCCTGCTGTTCCTGAGAGGGAACTTGTGCCTTTTTTTGTTTGTTTGTTTTTTTTTTTGGGACAGAATCAGAATTTGGAGAGTGAATTAAGCCACTGAATTGTGACCAGGCTTTAACCAGAAGAGAAGAGAAGACTTGCTGAATGTGATTGGCCTGTCAGGACTTCCAGCTACCTCTGAACTCCTGGATTGTGCCGAGACTCTGTAATTGCGACCGGAGAGCAATTTGCCTGGTACAGTGGAATTTCCTTACATGTGAGTGTGCTGTGTGCTTATAGTGGGTCGTGATTTGGTTCCCCACTGTGTGTTGCTTGCTGGAGGCTGTATCCAGCTCCATGGACTGAATCCATATCCATTTCCGTTTGCCTGGGTCCTGCTACACTGGCCCAGCCAGAATACCTACGAACATACGAAATTTGCATGCATATAAAGGCCTAGAAGTCTATCAAGTCTGCTCGAATGTGCAGCTAGCACCCCTTATTCTGCAGCTGCCCCTCTCTTCCACCCTTCCCCTTCATTAACCCTCCCCCTTGTCCTGTCCCATCCTCATTTGAAGCAGTCCACTGTTCTAATGCATACCACTTCAGCAGGTAACGCATTCCACCCAGCCACCACCCTCTCTGTAAAAAAGTGTCTCCTCATCTCCCTCCTGAACCTTCCTCGCTCCAGTCTCATATGGCCCCTGGTGGCCCTCCCCTCCCTTACTTTGAACAGCCCCTCTGTACCCATCTTGTTTACTCCTTTAATGTATTTAAAGTTTTCAATCATGTCACCCCTGTCTCTCCTCCAGTGAGTACATGTTCAACTCCTTCAACCTCCTCTCGTATGATAAGTCCCCCAGCCCCTTGATCATCTTTGTCGCTCTGCGCTGCACCCCCTCCAGTAACTTAATGTCCCTCTTCAGATACGGATGCCAGTACTGCTCGGAGTACTCCAGGTGTGGTCTAACTAATGACCTATACAGTGGCAGAATCACCTCCTTCCTCCTCGAGGACATACCCCTTGCAATACAACCCAGCATTTGTTGGCCTTTGCAGCTGCCTTCCTATATTGTGCCAAGTTGTTCATTGACCCCGTAATGAGCACACCCAGATCCTTCTCCTCCACTGTCTGGGCTAGCTGCACTCCCCCTAGCTGGTAACTCCTCCTTGGGTTCTTCATCCCAAATGCAGCACCTTGCACTTTTTGGCATTAAAGCCCAGTTGCCAGGTGTCTGACCAGGTTTCAAGCTTTGCCAGATCATCCTGCAACCCCTGCCATCCCCCTAGGTCATCCACCACCGCGCCTACCTTGGTATCATCAGCAAACAGACTGATCTTGCTCTTGTTGTCCCATGATATGTCTGCATGAATATCCCAAACAACACTGGTCCCAACACTGAGCCCTGTGGAACACCGCTCGTCACTGCCCTTGGGTGTGAGAGCTCCCCACCCACCACCACCCTCTGTTGCCTTCCCTGAAGCCAGTTTCCTACCCATCTCACCAGCTTTGCACCCGCCCCTGTACCTACTAACTTCCTTCCCAGCCTTCCATGTGGCACAGAGTCGAATGCCTTACTGAAGTCCAGATACAGGACATCCACTGCATGGCCCCTGTCCAGTTGCCTAGTTACCCAGTCATAGAACTCGACCAGGTTGGTTTGGCAGGATCTGCCCTGTATGAAGCCATGCTGTCTGCTGTCCTGTAGTCCTTTGGCCTCTAGGAGGGCCACCAGCCTCTCCTTCAGGATAGTCTCCATTAGCTTACCCACGATGGATGTGAGGCTCACTGGTCTGTAGTTTCCCGGTTCATCCTTGGGGCCACTCTTGTGGAGGGCACCACATGAGCCATCCTCCAGTCCTGAGGTACACACCCCGAATGTAGTGAGGCATTAAATAGGTCTGCCAAAGGTCCTGCAAGGACCTCTGCCAGCTCCTTCAGTACCCTGGGGTGGATGCCATCTGGGCCTGGTGTCTTGTCCACCCCCAGTGCCTTCAAACCCTCTCGAACTCTGCTCTCCATGATTTCACCATCTGTCACCACTTCCCCCCTGCTTCTGCCATTTCTCTCACCTTGGGTGTCACCCCCCCTTCTCTTTAGTAAATACTGAGCAGAAGTACTCATTTAGTGCTTCCGCCTTATCGCACCCTGCTTCCACCCAACCCCCCTCCTTCCTAATCCTTACAGCTCCTTTTCTCCCTGATGTACTTAAAGAAGTCCTTCTCCCCCTTCTTAATGCCTTGTGCCAGCCTGGGTTCTGTAGATGCTTTGGCTCCCCTTACTGCCCTTGTCACCTCCTTCGATTCTGTCAAGTACTCCTCCCTGTCCTCCCCCTCCCTGTTTTCTTGTACTTCCTAAAGGCAGCTCTTTTCCTCCTTACCTTTTCCATGACCTCCTTGCTCAACCAGCTCGGTTTCTTAGCCCTAGCCTTCTTGCTCTGGGCTTTGCAGCAGGTTTTGGTTGCCTCCTCTATCCCCAGCTTTATGAGCTCCCACCTCTGGTTAGTGTCCATACTAGATTGAATTCTGGCCAGGTACCCTTTTACCACTTCCCTCATACTCCCAAAGTCGGCCCTCCTGAAGTCCAGCACTGTTGTGCCAGATTCCACTCCTTCCTTGCCTATATCCAATGTGAGCCATACTGAGTGGTGGTCACTCCCTGACAGCGGTTCCTCCACTGTAAGTTCTCTCACAAAGTCCCCATTTGCCTGCACAAGGTCAAGGGTATTCCCTAACCTGGTTGGTTCACTGACCATTTGCAGCAGGAAGCTGTCCTGGAAGGCATCCAGCAGTACCTGCTCCTTCTGTTCCTGGTTGTTGGGGTGCTCCATTCCACTCCTGCATGTTGAAGTCCCCACAATCACCACTACCCTTCTTAGGTCCTCCTGATCTGTCCTGCTAGTTCCCTGTCTGACTCCTCCATCTGAGATGGTGGCCTGTACACCACTGCCATTCTAAGAATCCTATTCTTGGAATCCTGGATTTGCATCCAAAGTGACTCCGTACTACCCTCCTCCCCTTCCTCCCTTACACACTTCAGTCCTTCCTTCACATATAATGCCACCCCCCCTTTCCCAATCACCCTGTCCTCACTGAAATAACCTGTACCCTGGTACAGACAGGTCCCAGTCATTGTATTGGGTGGCCCATGTTTCTGTGATGGCTGCAATGTCCACCTCTCCTCTGCCATGAGACCTGTAACTCTGCAGTTTTCCTCCCAAGGCTCCTAGCATTAAGGGTAACCACCTTCAACCCCCACCCTCCCACCCCATCCTGCCCTCCTTTCCTAGCATCACCAACAGTGCTTGCCATTTGTCCTTTGTCACTGTTATGGGGTAAGCTCATATGGTTTCAACCTGTGGTCTCTGCATATCTCTTCCCCAACTGCCACCCCCACTCCTAGTTTAAATTCCCAACTTCCTCTATGTACTCCTCCATCCTCTGTTTCAACACTTTCTTTCCCTCCTCACTCAAGTGTAGTCTGTCCTTGGCATAGAGACTACTGTCCTCCCAGGTCCCCCCAACAGCCCATACCCTTTAGCACAACACCAGGTTCTTAGCCATCCGTTAAATTCCTCTATTCTCAGCTTTGTTGCTGTGCTTGCCTTTGGCACCGGAAGTATCTCTGAAAAAGTTACTGATCTTCCTGCCCCCTCACATAATTGTGCTAGTTCCTCAAACCTCCTCTGGACTGTATCTACTGTCTTGTCAGCCAAGTCGTTTCTCCCAAGATGTATAATTAAATGAGGCTTGTCCCTACTCCTTCTAGCATATTTCTGAACAGACTGTCCCACCCTTTCCGCTGTCATTCCTGGCATGGCCTCCACCCAAATGCGACTATGCCTCTTCCCCTTGCTACCCCACCTAACTCCTCTTAGTATTGAGTCCCCCAGCACTAAGATTCCACCCCTCTTACTCCCTGCTTGCTTCCATTCATCTCCCTCTCTCATTTCCAGCTCCTCTTCTTCCTCCTGCACATTATTTCCCCCTTTTACCCCTGTTGCAATTCTCCCAGCAGAACTTCCCCCCGCTCCAGTTTGGTCCAGGCATTTATCAATTACCTCTAATTTCATCATTTCCCTCCTCCACCTTCTTCCTCTCTAGCAGTGCACAACTATTTTCTGAAGGCCCTTCACAAATGCCCTCCCTCTCTCTTCATAGTAACCTGTTCTCTCCTTTCCACTCCATGACTTTTGCCACTTCTTCGCCTCCCCTCACAAGTCCCTATCTCCTCCTTCCATTTGTCTTTTGTTTCCTGACCTGGTTTCCCTGGCAATTGTTCTTCCTGGCCTGGGCCCCTTTGTCTCTGCTTCCCTTCTTCTGACCCTCTCCTCACCACTGTTGGCTTAAATCACCCTCCCTCATCTCCCCTTCTTCCTCCCTCCAGTATTGGGCTAAACCCACCCCCAATCTGCCTTGCCTGTCTTAGTTCCTCCTGCAGACCCTCAATCTCCTTTCTAAGTTTTTCTATGTGGTTGCACACTAAACATCCTCCCACACTCCAGACAATTTTTAGAAAGATTGGTGCACCGCAGTTGTTGCAGCCTACCACCCTACCCATTGCTGTCGTTGCCCACCAGCGACCCCCCACCCTTCCAGATGCAGGATACCAAACACTCCCCCAAGTCTTCCCTCTCCCTCCTCTATCAGTGCAAAACATTTTTTTATTTCCCTTACTTCCTTTGTTGCACACGTTTAGATATATTGAGCAACTGCTTTTTACATTCCTATCCTTCCTATCCACACTCAAAAACAGACTTTAAGTAGCCATTGCACAACCTTCTTCAAACTCTTACTTCTCCTTTCCCCAATGCAATATCAGTGCGAAGAAGTAATAATGAAAGCTCCTAGATTTGCATTTACTTCCCTTCCACTGAGAGAGCAGTCACCTCTTCACTTGCTGCTGTTCCTTTCCTGGATGTCTGCTTTTGCTATGACAGGTGCATATCCTTTGCCTGTTTGAGGAAGTGATGTCAGAACCCCTGCTATGCAGAGAAAGTAATCAACGAGAGACTGGCCTGGGGATCAGCCCCCTGCTGAACGCCTTGAACAGGAACGACGCCTCGGCGATTCGTGTGTGAGCCCTGCTTCTCCTGGAACTCCAGCTCAACAACCTGCAGTCTCAATTTCGTCCTGCCTGTGTCCAGTATTGGGTATCGTGAGTAAACATCAGGGTAGCTCCCTGCAACAACAGCTAAATCTAAAAGTGTTGTCATCTGATTGTCTTGTTGCCTTTTCTTTCACGAACTGAGCCCTCCGGCTCCAGATTACAAATAGTTTGTGTTGTGCATGTTGCTTTCTTCCATCACAGGGCCCCAACCAGCAGCAGTGTTCCTGGCTAGCCCACCGTTTTCCTAACGGGGTACCCAGAGTGTGTGACTGTGTAGGGACTCTGAACTGCATGCATAACTGTCTGATTTTAATATAGCTTTTAAGCAAATCAACCTGATTACGCCCCTCCCTTGTTCAAGTCCCCTGAATAAATCCGATTTAACTTTGTTTGCATTTAACCTGACTGTGGTTCCAGTTTGTGCCAAAAGTATTGTACTGTTGCTATTTGTTGTGCTTAACCTTGTTTTACAGGGGGTCCACAGGGTCAAGCTAGAAGAAACAGCCCTGGTGATAAGTGCAAACAGTGTGGGTAATCGCCTGGTGAAAAAGGGTCATTGTGAAAGTAGTTATTGTATATTGTTCAGGCCACTAGAAGGGAAGGGGGGGGTTAGTGTCCCGGAATGCTGTGCCCAAGTTAGCTTGACCACTAACAACCCTGACCTCCGGGTGCAGGCACCAGTTTCATTACCCAGGCCCCTTAACGTGCCACTAGCCAAGCAGGCAGGGGTAGTAGCCCTTGGGATAGCGCTACCTAGTGGTTACATGGGGATTAAGCTACAGAGGCACATGAACTGTAAGGGAACTCTACAACATGAAGATCATATATTAATGCAAATTGACTGCGTAATAAATAATGGAACAACTGAAAGCGTTGGTTATGCAATCACTTAACTTGGAGTCTGGAATATATGCTGCAAAACATTGTCTTTTTTTTTTAATTATTAAAAGAAGTTCCAATAAAAGTGCAAAAGATACAGTGTCAAGTACACTATGGCTGCTTCTGCCTGACTGACCAAGTAGGTAGTTGACCCTAATGCCCCAGCACTTGCTCAGTAGAGCCTTTTTTTTTTTTGGTGGGGGGATCTATCTTTTGATCTTTTAGTGGAACTTCTGCCAATAATAACAAGCATTTGCCAGTGCCGAAGGTGACATGGCAGAATGACTCGGATAGCAGCTCTTTAATTTAGGGAACTGTTCTAAATAAAATGTGTAATCTGTATGGTTGACTTATATACTTGTACAATAAATTACATGGGGGGAAAATTTAAAAGCTGTGTCATTGAAGCGAGTCAGACAGAACTCCCAGTGCCAACTTGTTGGCAGGGTGAGCCATACACTGTATTTAAATGTGAAAGCTTGTAGGCACAAAAAGAACAGGATTCTGAATGTAATCACATCTTGATTCGGGGTATTCCTCTCCTGAATCAAGATGTGAATACATTCAGAATCTTGTTCTTTTGGTGCCTACAAGCTTTTATATGTAAATGCAGTGTATGGTTCACCCTGCTAACACGCTGGGACTTAGTTCTGTCTCTCAGTTCATATACATAGCTCTAAAACTCTCCCTGTATAACCCATCATATTTAAGCCACCCATGCAATAACACATTTCTGTTCCATAGTCACAGTGGAAGACAGGGGCCTGCTGCCAAAATACAGCATTTTTTGTGTAATTATTTATGCCCCTTGTTCTCCATTCAGCCCCCAGCTGCTCAGCCTGCCCCAGCCCCATCACCCTGACATCTCCTGGGACTTGCTTTCACCTCACCTTGTGCTCCTAGAGCTTTTCCCTCTGGTGGGGTGCAGCAGGGTCCCTTCCTGCCCATGAACAGAATCTGGTTGTGGGAGGAAGTGCTTTGGTATCCTTGTGCTGGCCAGCGTCCTCCATCTGGCCTTGTTTTTTTCCTGCCTTTTCTCCCATTGCCTCCCATGATGGCAGTGGCGAGGGTGCACAGGCTGGTGCGGTATCAGCTGACGTGCTCCCACTCGCAAACTGCTCTGACTGCATTGCCACCTGTGAGCCGGCTGCTCTCCCTTCCTGGACGAGGAGGAGAGCATCCACTGGGACACTCTGTTCTCCTACCCCCGGCCAGTCCCCAAAAATGCAGCATTAACACCATGGTGTTATTAGCAAGAGACAAGGTGTATCCCTTTACAGAGGAGAGGTTTATAAAGGGCTTGGGTAATGAAAGCGAACAATTCAATGGGCCCAAACAGAATGCATCTAAGAGTGTTTAGGGAGAAGGTGCAGGTCCTAGCAGGACCACTGACAGGTCTCTTCAACTGCTCCATAGGAACTGGAAGGTGCCAGTATAACAGTGCTGGACTGGTAAACCTTGGGGTTCTTCACTCTGAGAGGTGGATGTGAAGAACTGTCTCACTACCAGCAGCACCAGCGGCACCCTCAGCAGGTGGGATGGCGAGGGGCCGCTGAAAGTTCGAATAGGGGTGGGTGGATAGAATCGCCCAACAAGGAAAGGCAGGAGTCGTACACAGAGGTCACATGAAGCAAAGATGTTTATTTGACAGGAGGGGAAGGAGAACATGGTCATATAAGAAAATAACAGCAGTAAAAACGACTGGGAGTATGGACAGAACTATGGTAGTAGAAACAGTAACACAAATATCTAACATCAACTCTAAAAAGTACTGAAAACTCTAAAAAGGTGTACCTTGGACTAACACTCTATATTTCCAGGTCAAACTGAGTACTCTAAATTGGAAACAACTGGTTGACCATTTGCTCCAGGAGCTCTTTCTGTAATGCAGATTCTAGGGACATGGATATGTTGTTCATGCACACTTATTGGCAGGTTCCTTGCCGCTTTAAATCTTGCCGGAAGGTCTTCAAGCTGGCTCCTCCCACCCACCGGGGTGGTAAAACTCTCGACTCCGCCCCATGACGCCAGATCTTCCTTACCGCTTGGAAGCTCAGGTTCCCTCCTTAGCGCTCTGCGTTTTTGACTGGTTCCTGGAAATTTCAGTCTTCGAAATCAACTGGAAGTTTTCTGAAACTTCGATCTTCTTCTTCTTCGCTGCGGCGATGGCTCATTCGTTTTCCGGCTTACGGAGGCGCCCGGCAAATTCCTTCAGGAAAGACCCGCACTCCACGTGCGTTTACTGCCTTGACTTGGATCATGATCCTCAACTTTGTGATTTTTGTTGTGCCCTTTCGGCCAGCTCTCTGGAGGATCGCGCGACCGGAAAATTTTCCCGCTCTGGAAAATTGCTTGGAGACTCGTCGGGCAGTGTCCGTGTTTGCTGTCTCGGCTGAGCAGCTCGATCTTCTTTCCTCCGGGGCGGGGGCGGCCGCCCCTCCCTCTTCCTCGGTCGCGGCACTCATCCCCCTCTCCTTGAGTTCTCCTCATGCAGCTTCGTTCAAGGAGCTTCGCTAGTCCCTTTCCTCGAAGGGAGAGGGACCTTCGGAACCTGCCTCTCGGCCCAAGTCCAAGGAATCGCAGGCCAAGTCCCTTCGTCTACGCTGGAGGGAGTGGGAGAGTTCCCCCTCCCCTGCTGGCCGACGTTCGACTTCGGTCGAGGATGCAGCTCTGGCCGCTGGCCTCACGGTGTCCCCGTCAGGTCAGCCGGCCAGGACTCCTGTCGACGTTGAGTCTCTCGACCCGTCATCTGGGCTGTCTTCTGCTGGAGCCGCCATCCCTTCGCCGGTTCCCCCGGCGGAGGCTGAGGTTCTGCCTGTACCTTCGGGTCGACAGACCTCGGCCCTTTCTTCCGAGCCGAGGGAGGAGCGGGCGCGCCCCACTCCTTCCCAGGCCCGCCCTCAGTTCCCCCGAGGATTTGGGTCTCTATCTCGGTCCTCCTCTCGGTCTAGCTGCTCACGCCGACCTCTGCGTTCTCGGTCTGGGCACCGAGTCAAGTGGCTTTGCCGTTCTTCTTCGTCCCCCTCCTCGGATGAGGAGTGGCCTCGATGCCGATGGCGTCGACGTCACGAGGAGTTTATGTGGCAGCAGCTGTTGTTGTCCGGGAATCAATTGGCCCCGATTCATTCTCTAGCTAGTAAGCAGCTGCCGCCCGGTCGGCCGACGCAACTGCTCGAGGCAGTCGAGGTGCCCTCTCCGGGGCCGGTTGCTTGTCCAATCCCTGCTGCCCCACCATACTCGGTGGAACCCAGGCCGGGTCATGACCTGTCCCGCAGGTTATCTGTTCCCCTCACTCCCGCCTGCCCTCGGCGGACGAAGAGTGACTCAGGCCTGAGGCAGCTTTTTGCAGACCCCTCAGAGCTCGAAATCGACTCCTCCTCCTATGTTTCCTAGCAGGGAGGACCCAGGGTCTTCTCTGGAACATTCCGTGGACGACAGCCCATCGTCCTTTATGGGTCTGCTCCAGCTCATCTCGAAATTCACTGGGATGCAGCTCGAGCCCGTTTCCAAACGGGCCCCTTCGGAGCTTCTAGACCGAGGGGGTTCACCCTCGGAGGCCTTCCCGGTGGCTGAGGCAATTGTGGGCCCAGCCTTGGAGCTCTGGCGGCGGCCTACTTCCGGCCCTGCGCCATCGGCCAGGATGGCCAGGAAGTACTCTGTCCCTGTCGGTTCTCTGCCCGGTTTCTCGGAACACCCCTCGGCTGAGGGGTTAGTTACCGACAATGTTTTCCAGTGTTCTGGGAATGCTAGGGATGTGGATAGGCCCCCTGATAAGGAGTCCAAAAGGATGGACTATGTCGGGCACAAGGTCTACGCTGCATCCTCCCTAGGCCTCCGTCAGGCCAGCTCGGCTGCACTGATGGCACATTTCTCCCACGCCCTCTTGGGCTCCCTGGACGAGGTCCTCCCTCATCTCCCGGCCTACCTGCGGACCACGGTCCGGCGGGTGCGTGACCAGGGTAGGGCAGTGGCGAAGCAGCAGCTCCAGACGGCTCTGGATCTAGGCGACTCCTGTGCTAGATCGGTGGCGGCTGCGGTGGCCATGCGCCGCAGGGCGTGGCTGAGGTTATCCTCTTTCTCTTTGGAAACCCAGCACGAGTTGGCGGACATCCCCTTCTTGGGGACTGACCTTTTCGGCCCTGGAGTGGAGGGACACCTCCAGGGGTCCGAGAAGTCCGATGCCACTCCGGACTCTGTCACTCCTGCCAGGAGGGACAAGGGCAGCCGACAGCCTTTGCGTAAGCCCCTTTGCCCCCGGTTCCTGCGGCTCGATCGGCCCAGCCGAGGGGCCAGCAGGCATCGCGCGAGGCCTGACTCAAACCAGCGTCTTCCTCTAAAAGGAAGCAGGGAGGTAAAGGCCGAGGCTCCTCGGCCTCTTCCTCCCCAAGCCTGCTCAGTGATGGGCTGAGGCGCTGTCCGGCGCCTCGCCCTACCGGGTTCCCCGTGGAAGGCAGGCTCCCTTACCTCCTCCATCTGGTCCGCTTCTCGGACCTCTAAAGTCGGAGGTGCTCAGGGAAAACCCTGTCTCGGTTGCGAGCAGGTCCCACCCTCTCGAACCGTTGCCCCACAGGAATCTTGGGGTCCACAGCCTCTTCATCAGCCGCTGAGCCGACTGGCCTGGCCCTCTGAATAGAGGTAATCAGGAAGGCTGCGGATCCTCCTTCTGACCCTGGGCTCGTGTCCAGGTATCCCTGGTCTCATACAGACAGGGGGCTTGCGCCTCATTCTTCTGCACGCCTGGATGGTCTCTCTGGCTTAGATATCCCATCTTTAGAACGGACGTGTGGCTTCGCTCCTGGGCCTCCAGGACGCACTTACTCCTCGTTCCGTCCATTTCAAGGGAGACTCTTCATTTTCCTAGCGGGGGATCTCCTTACGAGTTCCAGGCCAGGCCCTTCGGTCTTGACCCAGCTGCTTCTGCGGCATCGAGGGGCCCGGGTGTAACCCCACCCGGATGGCGTCCTGACTTCAACCCTTTCCAGGGGAAGGGGTCGATCCAGAGTTTTGGGTCTCAATCAGGTCTCCTGTTATCTGAGCCACATTGGAACTCGTGCCTTAGCGGGTGATCCTTCTTCGAGACCAGGCTCGACTCTTGAGTCCGAGCTCGGCTCCGGGCGGACAGGGCTGAGGTTCTTCCTCCCTTACCTGGTCAGGTCTGACTGGGCAATTGCGCCCTGTCAGGACCTCCTGCTCTTCCTGGGCCTTGTGGCGGCCGGCCCAGCGTGGTCTGTTTCATGCATTCCCCTTGGGGGGACTGGCCAGCCAGCGGTCACAGTGCTGCGTTCTTTCGGACCAGTTCGTGACTACGGCCCGGGAGTTAGGGAACGCTCTCCTTCGGACCGTTCCAACTCTTGCAGGAGTACATCCTGTTCGTCTGCCCCGAGTCGACGGTCTGCTCCGACCGATGCTTCTCGGATGGGTTGGGGTGCCCATCAAGGGGAATACAGACTGCTTCGCCTCTGGTCCTCTCGGGAGTCCCGATGTCTTTCCTACCCGCTGGAGCTCACGGCGGTCCGCTTGCTTGCATTGCTCGCTCTGTTTGTGCGGGGTCCAGTGGTTTAAGTCCAGGCGGACAACACCACGACCATGTGCTACCTACCCCGCCAGGCTCGGACGAACCCCTTGCATCTCATAAGGAGGTTCTCCCTATTGGGTCTTTCGCGCAGCTGGGAGGTGGTTTCCTATCCATTCGATGGCAGGAGCCTCCAGCACCCTGGCTGATGCCCTAAGCCGGGCATAGGCTGCGCCTCACGAGTGGTATTTCCTGCTGGAGGTAGCACAGGATCTTCTCCCTCCTTCCCTCCAGGGAGAATACGAGGCCGAGACTGTCTCATGCCCGCCCCCTCAGCAAGGTTTGCTGTATGGGATGCCATCGAGGCCGTGGACCCCGGGCCTCTTCTACGCCTCTCTCCCATTTCCCTTGACCCATGGGAAAGGCGAGGAGGGACTAGGCGCAGGCGATGCTGGTAGCCCCAGACTGGTTGGCCAGCTCTGGTATCCAGCTCTCCTCAGTCTCAGCCCCAGGCTCCCGAGGCGGCTTCCAGCCCGCCCGGTCCTGATCTCTGTTTTCAGGGGAAGGTTTTCCTTCTGGACCTTCGATCCCTGCACCTAAAGGCCTGGGGTCTTTCGGCACGGTCCTCTGTGTTCTCGAGGTGTCCTGCCGGGAGTCGGCCTAACATGCTCGCCTTCAAATGGTAGATTTCTCCATTTGATGTTGGGACATGCCTGGGGCCCCTCTCCCGTCCCTCGGCGAGCATTCCGGACCATCTCCGGTCCGTTCTTTTGAACCAGGGCTTTGGCCGACGACCCTCTGGGTGCTTCTGTGGGTCACCCCTGTCTTCTGGGGCGCGGGCTGGAAGGCAGTCGGTGGCGCAGAAAAGGTGGTCTGGCGTTTTCTAGGCCTCGACCACACCTCCCCTTCGGGGAGAGTATCCCCAATTCTGTGGGATCTTCGCTGGTATAGGCTTAGCTCACGAGCAAGCCATTAGAACCTTTGCACAGGTGCGAGTTCCCCACCTGTTGTGGAAGAACACCTTCTTTGGGCTGCTCTGCCATCCAGAAGGAGGGGAGAGTTCAAGGCGCTCCTTTGAATCCCCCTATCTGGTCTTCCACAGGGACAAGGTTGTCCTGCGCTCCACCCGAAGTTCCTTCCGTTGGCGGTGGCGGAGTTTTTTCCCCCTATCCGGGTATTCCCTCTGCCGGGGTTCATCCCCATTCACGCCTCGGAGGCCATATATAGGTTCCTTTCGGACCCTATTTTTATGCTCACCTACACAGGGAGCGTAGGGCTGAAGTTCGGGTGAGGTTCGCCAGCTGTTTGTGATCTACGCTGAAGCCGCACCTGGCAGACCTGCAGCCAAGCGGACGACGAGTGGGTAGGGTCACCTCCTGCATAGGTCTCCGCTATAGGTGGGCGGGCATGGAGCCTCCCAGAGGGATAAGTGCTCATTTTACCCGCCCTTCCGCTGCATCGGTGGCTGCTTCCAAGGATACTCCGGTTCAGGATATCCACAGGGCTTCTGCCTGGAAGCAGACTTTTCCATTTCCCCTTCCACATCGACCTTGGGTCACGCCGGGATGTTGGTGGGCCTCGGTTCTCAGTCTTTATATCTAAGTAGGGGTGTATGCTTGCCTCCCTCCTCCCGGAGAACTGCTAGGGAATCTGCCAATAAGTGTGGATGAACAACATATCCATGTCCTAGAAATACAGGTTACTCACCTGTAACAGGAGTTCTAGGAATGGTATATGTTGTTCATCCATGACCACCAACCTCCCGGCCTGACGCCAACCTGGCTTCCAGCGGGCTAGATCTGGCATCATGGGGTGGAGCCAAGAGTTTTACCACCCGGGTGGGTGGGGGGAGCCAGCTTGAAGACCTTCCGGCAAGATTTAAAGCGGCAAGGAACCTGCCAATAAGTGTGGATGAACAACATGCACCATTCCTAGAACTCCTGTTACAGGTGAGTAACCTGTATATATAGTCCGACTACAATAAGTTTGTAAAGTCAATACACTTTGAGTTCACTTCTGGTGAGGATCTTCGTGCACACAGTGGAGGAGTAATGAAGAAGAAAGAAGATGGGGAAGATCCTGCAAGCGCAACACTGGCACCTGTAGTGCCGGCCTGGGGAGGTCACTGGGATATTGAGAGTATTTTCAACAGACCATGGGTCCATCGGCTACTCCCACCTCTCCTGGGTTGCCAGAAACAAGAACAAACACAAGGGATTCCCTCAGCTGAGAACCCGCTGGTAGACCACTGGAATTTAAGGACAATCACAAGGACTCTGTCAGCTAAAAATCGACCGGTGGGCCACCAAGAATGAAGAACAGATGCAAACCACCCTGCCACAGCCCTCTTCGGGACTGCCAGGTGTTGAAGAGGATGCAGAACCCACCGCCATGGCCCATTTCTGGACTGCAGGGTAAAGAAGACTACGTTGGGAGGACCCCATGGAATTTAGGACTCAAGAGGAAGTCTTTGGACGTTGGAGAACGACAGGGTACTGGCACCAAGGTCGGACGAGCCAAGGACAACGTAAAACAATAAATGGGACGTTGGTATGGAGAAACTGGAACAGAAGATCTTAAAGAAACTGATGACTAAGCACTGAGAAAACAAGAAAACAGCGGCCACGAGTCAGTACTGGGCTACATCTGACTACAACTTGCAGCGGACGACAAGGGGATGTTGATGTCGTTCTTCGGAAAACCTTACAGCAGGATCTCACTCTTCAGGTGGAGACTTGAAGGTGTGGAAACAGCTGAACACCTTCCAGGTACTGTCATGGACTGATTCGGAAACTCACTTTCGGGACACCTTTCAAAGGCTGCTGAAGATGGATTCAAACACCTAGCACAAGATGCTGGCTCAATGCAGTTAAAAGTCACTGTTCAGACAGTGTAGCTTAATATCACAGTTCCAACAGTTGTGTATATCAGTCTCTGGATGTATAGACCACAGTAAATAATAGACACGTGGTTGCTTCTCTCTGGTCACCTTCTTCTTTGGTGAAGCCCTTACTAAACGTGGACCTACTGTAGTGGGGTCCCTCTAACTTAAATGGTCTCTCCTGCTACTGTGGGTACTCTGGCTACTAACCACTAGACAGCCTCCTTAGACTGTGAGGTACTCTACTAGGCTGGGCCTAAATGGCTAACTAAACCCCTTAACAAATGGGGGCTTAAATGGCTAGCTAAACCCCCTTGACAAGCGATCAGGCCTACTGTGGCTGGGCCCCTTTAAGCTGCTGTGCCTACTGTGACTGGGCCCCTTTTCAGGTTCTGGGCCTCCCTCTGCTGGGCCCTATTAAGTTGCTGGGCCCCCTTTTGCAGACCAGACTTCGCTGTACTGGCCTTACTGTTGCCCCTTTAAACTGTAGGCCTATTCTTCTGGGCCCCTTTTTAATCTTTCTAGGGTTTTCTCTCTGTTACTGGGTCCCTTTAAGCTGTGGACCTAACATTGCCCTTTTAACTGTGAGCCTATTGCTGCCCCTTTAAATATTTTCTTGGGCTTCAGCAGGGCCTGTCACTTCCCTCTGGCTCTGCCTTTGCTATGCCCCCTCGTGAATATTTATAACATTTTCCATGGGCCTCTATGTTTGGCCCCTCCCCTGCGTGTCACTAACCCCAACCAGTGTTAAAATATTTGAACACAGTTCTCTGGCCCGCCCCCTTTCGGCTCTCAGCCAATTTCTAAAGCGCCCTGAGCACTTTAACAATTTTTTTTTTCTTTTTTTAAATAACTTCAGGCGGTCAGCACCTGACTGTTAGTGCTGCCGCTGACTCACCACCCTGGCCCGAGGTGAAGAGAACTGGTTTCAGGAGGTGAGAGCTACTGGCAAGGGGAGGGATTCAAGCAGGGAGGTGGACGACTGGGGGCTTTGTGGGTGTTCAGGACACCCGACGATCTCTTCTCTGCAGATGCGGCTCTTCTTATGCCGCCGACAGGGGACCAGAGAAAGTTTTTAAACTTTTTAAATAAAAAAAATTAAAAAAATGGGGCTAAACTGAGCCCACACTGTGCACAGGAGGATGAACTTGATTGGAACCGCTGCACCACACTGTACCGCTGCACACACTGGAGTCTGATCAGACGGCTGCCAGGAGGGACGAGAGGCAGACCACAGGTAAGCCCTTGCTCTAACTTTTAACCCATGTCCCCTCTCTCCCTCGCACTTCTGCTGGCGACTGGGAGACTATCTTCAGGGGTGCCCGAGAGCACTCCCCATGGGCTCAACAGTGCCCTCAGCACAGCATTGACAAATGTCTGCTTTTCTGGCCATCACTCCACAGACTGTGCAGCCAGCATTCGGGATGCTGTGTCCCTGACAACTCTTGCTGCCCTCTAACAGTGCAGCACAGGCTGGACATTAAAAGATGCTCCCCTGGCTCGCACTGCTTCCCTGGGGGTCCAGAACGGAGTAGGAGGCCAGGGGACAGCAAAACAAACTTTTTCCTTTTTTTTACAGCAGCTGCTTTTGGCAAGGGGGAGGGACGCTGAGAGATGGGACCCCACCAGGCAGCATGGATTTACCAGTGGGAGGTCTTCCAAAATGAACCAGATCAAGTTCTTTGATTGGGTGACCAAGGCTAAGAAAAAATTCCTGTATCTAGACTTCAGCAAGGCCTTTGACTCTGTCCCACAGTACAGCTGATTAGAAAAACGGGCAACCTAGTACTGGAAGATAAAATAATTTGGGGGTGAGTAACTGGCTGAGTGGGATGACCCAGAAGGTAGTCCTAAATAGGAAGCATCCAGAGATGGAGGTCAGCAAGTGGAGTGCCCCAAGAGTTGGTTTTTAGACCACTGCTCTTTTCCATGTTTGTATGTAACATAGAGGAAGGAGTACAGAGAAAGATGTGCCTATGGTAAGTCACAAAGGAGAATCTGGAAAGCTTAGTGTGGTCATCAAGGGTGTGGCAGCTGAAATTTAATGCCGAAAAGGGCAACGTAATGCAAATAGGTGCCAAAAGTTTGAGAGCAGAATGCAGGATGGGTGGCGTGGAAGTGGACAAAACCGAAGCAGGGACCTGTGGTGTTAATAAGGGAGAATTTAAAAGCACTTGCACTGGAAACTATGGCTGTGGGCAAGGCAAATAAGATGCCGGGATGAGTAGGTAGGAGGATTAGTAGCAGGAGAAGGGAGGTGATACTACCCTTGTACAGATACCTGGTTGGACTGCACTAACACATTTGGACTGCACTAACACATTTGAAGTATTGCATGCAGCTTTGAAGCCCACATTTAAAGGACAGAGTGAGACTCGACACAGTGCAGTGGTGGGTAACCGGAATGATTCAGGGACAACAGCAGAAGTCATATGTGGAGCAGTTAGCAAGCCCGTCAACACAACGATAGGGCTACCACTTGCAACGCCGGCAACCTGAGTTCAGGAATGAGCTTGGGCCGTTTCAGGCTGGTCAGGGGGAGGAGGATTGAGCATCCCAGTGGGTGACCACAGGTGGTAATGCAAGTGGAGTGGCTTGTGGGTAGGAAGATATCAAAAAGCGCCACACTGCGAACACTTACGTGCATGCCTGTCTGCGTGGCGCATCCTCAGTATTGATGTCATGGGGAACACTAGCGGAAAATGGAAAAAGGGCTCCTGAATGGCTTGATGACACCAATCTGCTCACTGGCCCCGCACCTGGCTACCTAGGCGATGCCCCCCACAATCTGATCCTTCCCTTCAGTGGTGGATGTGTAGAGGGGACCCAGCCTCCTCTCCTTTGCCAGAGGGGGGGAAGCTCTAGGGGCACATGGGGAGGTTAAAGGCAAGTCTGAGAGATGCCAGGATTATGGGACTGGGGCAGGTTGAGCAGATGAGGGCTGACCGGAGAGCAGTGGATATAAATTACTGAAAAAAATATGGGGAGCAGTTGGAAGACCTCTGTACAGACACATTGGAGGACAGAAGGAGAGAGAATGTAGAAACTGGGTGAGTGGAAGGAGGGAGGGAGGGAGGAAAGGGCCAATAGGAATTTCTCAATGTTAAACAGGATTTTGAGAAGGCAAGATGGGCAAAGGCCTTTATCTGGTGTCAGTATCTATGTTTCTATGGGTCCCATTAGCATTTTTAATTTTTTTCTCCCACACACCTGGCTGGCCTTAATTTTGCCAATCACGCCCAATCCTATACCCCACCATCTCTATGACTGACCTCTGGCCTGGCTTGAAATCCTACAGCTTAACCCTGTGGTGGGGCTGGTGGCAGTTCCCCTCTGGAAGCCATACTTGGTCCGAGCCTTCCCTGAGCCCAGAAGGTGGTGTGTGAGGTCTATGGGGGGCTGTCCATGTCATCCTGCTGCAGCTGGTGGTCTTTCTCTTTTTCTTCCCCCAGATGCTCTGTGGAGCCGACGGTAGGACACTGTACACAGAGTATGCTGACATCTTCTGCAGGGAATGTCCCCCCACCCGTTAGCCATTCTGCCCACTCTGCTACTTATGGTCTCCTAGGCAGTGGTGCTGCAGTGGAGCTGTGCAAACCCATGCTGGAGGAGAACAGCATCTATCTGGAATGCTCAATTCTCCACCCCAGCTGGCACCGATGCCCCAAGCTCCTTCTGAACCTAGGTCACTGGTGTCACAGTGGTGGTGCTACCGCTGCGCCAGTGAGGCTGGCAATCCATTAGCAGGTTTCTGGGGAGGTTACTTTATGACAGTATGTACTACATTTATACTCTGGATATATACTGTATTAGGATAATGCTGGTCCAAAGTTCTGATGGTAAACAGAACAGCACTACATTAAGATGTTTAACTGTGCCATGGTGACCTTGGTAAGAGAGTAGCAATTTTAAAACATTTGAAAACCACGGCTCTCAGTTCAAGGATGAAACAAATGAAAAGTAAAATGGCTATGTTGATATTTTTGCCAGAAATACATTATTGCTTAAAAAAAAAATTGTTTTGCCAACGTAAAAATGTCGTTTTAATAATAAAATGTAGATCAAGTGTGCTTCTCCCATTGTCTTTCCAGGACGGGCCTTTCAAGAGATATCAGAGAGGACAGAGGACAGTGAAACTTTCTGAAAATTCCAGAAACCAGATTAAGGCCTAGCTCAAGGGCATTTGCCTCTGCAGCAACAGTTGTATGGAATTCGGTTCCTCTTTTGATTCATGATTCTCTGCCTAGCCCACTTTTAGGTACCCACTACTGAAGGAAGCACTGTTGGGGGATGCTCCCTCGATCTACAATTAATGATAAATGGCTCCCCTGGATGCTTCATGTTCTGACTGTTTTGCACAGATTTTGTCACTTGAGAGTCTCTACAGCTGCCCTGACCTGACCCCTCGGCTACCCAGCTCCATTTCCATGCTCTTGACAGGATGAGGCATACTGTATATGCAGATGGCTACTGGGTTTCATTGTTTCTCCTTTCTCCCCATGTAGCTCTTTCCACCTTTTCCCCTCCCTCCCCAATATTTCTTCCTCCGTTTCCCCTGTGCAGCTCCTATATTGTTTAAAAGATCTCAATTATTGTTCATCTCATCTGTATGTGGAGATGCAGAGGCAATATAGTGCAGTGGTTTAAGGCTCTGAGCTGCAAATCTGAAGACCTGGGTTTGAATCCCACAGCCCCCACTTGCATACTGTGTGACCCTGAGCAAGTCACTTAACTTTCCTGTGCTCTCAGGCCTTACCTGTAAACAAGCTTTCAGCTTAGTGTGCCACTCCTGGTTAAACAGTTGGTGGGGGGGGGGGGATGCGGTTATGCTTTTTAGACTGTCAGTTTCTGTATTGCTATATTGTACTGTGCGGTTTGTTTCTTTCTTGCATAACATTAATAAACTTAAGTGAAAACAAGCATTTGTCGATGCTGAAAGTTCTCTGGTGGTATTGCTGTTGTACCGGGTGGTGCGGTTGGAGCTGCCAGGACACTGGGACCCAGTGAAGTGAGTCAGCTGAGGGCAGACGGAGGTACTGATGTAGTTCGGGTGAACTGGCTGACTGGAGCAGTAGGGAATGGGTCCAAGCAGGCAAGAAAACACAAAAATAGCATTTAAAGTTTTCAGTTGGAGCTCATCCACCACACATCTTTGTAGACAATGTATGTGTGGATCAGAACCTGCAAGGGGCAAGTCACAACCATGGCTGAGAGGAATGGGAGCCCTGACGAGACAGTGTGTGCTGCAGGACAGCCACAGAATGCGAGAAGTGACCCTGGTGGTGTGAGGATCATTGATCATGCCAGGATAGGAACAGAGGGTGGAGGTGGACAGCACACAGAGGGAGGGAGCGGGAGGGTTTAATTCAGCGCTGGGTGCCTGGACATGGAATGGAGGAAGGAGGTGGACAGCACACAGAGGGAGCAGGAGGATTTCTTTAAAGAGCACTGAATAGGGCGGATGGCACAAAACTGGAGGGAGTTGGAGGGTTTCTTTTGTTACAGGGCATGTTACAGTAAAAAATAATAAAGCCGCTCAACTGCTTGCCGGACGGTTTTATGCAAATGAAAGTACTGAAGCTCTCTCATTGGAGTGCTTTAGTCCTTTCAAGTACACAAAGTTTCCGCCCATAACACTCTGAGCACCATCATACTCTGCTTGCCGTGGTCATTGGTCTGACAAGGTCGAGCCCAGTGTAACATACCCTGCATTAGGCTAGTCAGTGACATACCTTTGAAATGCCATTCTCTGTAACAAAATGTTTCTTGCGCATGCACAAGGAAACAAAAAAAGAGACCATGAAATGGTCTCACCATCCATTGTGGGATCGGGAATGCGCTCGGGCCTCTGTGATTCCCGCACTTCTTCGTAGGTTTCAGATTTGGTCGATGCTTTGGCCCAGGTTGCTGGCCCCACAGTCTCCCCATCAGACCAGTTGTTCGAGACACAGGTCGATCTTCCGGCTGATTTTTCTCAAGCCGTTCAACCCGTTGTCGCCCAAAGAGGCAGACACCTCCTATCCAGGACTCAGTCCTGCCTTTGACTTCGAGGGGATGGACTCAAACCCAGAGGTACCTCTGCATTGCGGCTCCTTTGAGACCCACTGTCCCTCCCCGGCGGTCGAGTCATGGTCACATTCTCCATCATCCCCCCCCAAGTCAAGCAGACCACTTCGATGTCGACTCTGCACTCAGGAAAGCGGCGCTGCCACTACTGTTTGTCCTCATTCTCTGGTGAGGAGAGGATTTGGTGCAAGTTGTTGACGTTACGAGGACTTGATGTGGTGGATGAAGCCCGTTCCGGCTTCGACCCCAGACATCACTTGGTTCTCTCCACAGAGGCAGATGCCTTTTCCACCTGGGCAGGAACCGACCCAATAGTTCCTGGCTCTGCCTCTTCTGGCTTCTCTGCCGATTTCGGGTGGAGCCATTGCTGAAACAGCCAAAGACCGACGCTCTGACCAAGGAGTCCCGCCCGGCCTCTGGTCTCCCCCATCGGCTGACGGTCAGTCATCCCTGACCATCCTCGGAGGGTCAGTGGGGACTCTGGTGGTTGACCCCTCTTTGACAAGTCCTCTGAGTCAGAAGGCTCATTCTTGCACTCTCACCCGATGGATGTGGAGTCAACAGGGGATCTCTTGATGGAGGAAGGCCCTACCTCCTTTATGGGCCTGTTCCATCTTATCTCAAAGTTCACAGGTCTCAAGATGGAGCCCATTCAAAAGTGGGCGCATCACCCGCTCACCAAGATCCTGGACCAGTATGATTCACCTGGGGAGGCATTCCTGGTGGCAGAGGCCATTCTGGGCCATACCTTGGAGCTGTGGCAGCATCCGGCCTCCTGCCCTGCACCATCGGCCCAGGTGGTCTGCAAGTATACAGTCCCTATCGGGTCCCCTTTGGGGTTCACAGAGCACCCCTTGTCTAAGGGCCTTGTGGCGAATTCTGTGTTTAGGCGCTCAGGCAATGTGAGCGACATTGACAAACCACCCAATAAGAAGTCCAAGAAGCTGGACCATTTGGCCAAGAAGGTATGCTGTCTTCTCTCTTAGCCTTCACTAGGCAAGTTCGGCACTTTTAATGGCCCACTTTTCCCATTCCCTTCTGAGCACGCTCGATGGGGTCCTCCCTCTTCTCCCAGCAGACCTCCAGACCACAGTCGGGCAAGTCTGGGACCAGGGCACTGTAGCCAAAGGGCTCCACACAGCCTTGGACATTAGCGACTCATGCGCCAGGTCTGTGGCAGCCGCAGTGGCCATGTGCCTGCGGGCTTGGCTGTGGGTCTTGACTTTCACAGCAGATAACCAGCACAAACTGGCAGATGTCCCCTTCCTGGGTACCAACTTGTTCGCGCCTGGGGTCGAAGGGCACCTCACTCACATTGAAGTCCAGTGCCACCTTGGATTTGATGATATCCACTCAGAGGGATCCCAGGGGTTCTAAGCAGCCTAAGAAGAAGCCCTTTTGGCCACCCTGTGCTGCTGCAGCCAGACTATCACCACTCCAGGCTGAACAGCAGGCTCTGGCCTGGCAACCTCGACCGAAGTCGGTGGCTGCGGTCATCTGCAAGCCTGGAGGACAAGACCCCGGTGACTCTTCAGTCAGACCCTCCTCTGCCTCAAAGCCTGCACAGACAGGTTGAGGGGTGCCTCCCTCATGCCAGTCACATCTCCCCTGGGTCCTCCCATGGGGGCCCACTCTGCCACTTCCTTTCTGCCTGGTCTGCTGTTACCACGCACAGGTGGGTCCTCAAGGTGCTCGGTCAGAGTCTGCCTTTGGAGTTCGAGGTGTACCTGCCTTGCCAAGCCCATGGCCCATGGGAGGGCATTGTGTCTGACATCGTGTTGGCCCTTCGGGATGACACAGCCCAGCTCCTCCACAAGGAGGTCATGGTGCCTGTCTCAAACCCTCCGGAACACCCAGTTTTTGTCTCCAGGTACCTCTGGTGCCAAAACGGATGTGGGGCTGGTGCCCCATCTTAGATGTACATGACATGAACAAGTTCATCTGGCAGTGCACCTTCAGGATGTTCACTCTGTCTCTGATCATATCATCTCTCGAGCAGAACATGTGGTTTTGCTCCCTGGATCTTCAGGATGCATTTTTTTCATGTCCCAATCCGTCTGTTCCACTGCCGGTTCCTCTGGTTCCATGCAGAGGGGATCCTCTACGAGTTCCAGGCCATGCCATTCGGCTTGTCTTCAGCCCCCAGGGTCTTCACCAAATGCATCACAGTGGTGGCAGCTTACATGAGGCACTGAGGAGTCCTAGTTTACTCCTGTCTGGACTATTGGCTGATTGCGAGTCCCTCCAGGTAGGAAGTGGAGAGGTCCAGGGACCTGGCTCTCCAGACCTGCATCTCCCTTGGCCTCCTGGTCAATGAGGCCAAGTCGGAACACGTGCCCTCACAGGTAATCCAACTTCATCGGGGCGGAGCTCAATTCTTGCAGAGCCAGGGCTCAACTCCTGGTGGGACGGGGAGGAGGCGCTCTCCTCCTCTCCCCAATCATTTTGGGTTGGGCAGTTATGCTCTGCTCAGGACTGCGCCTACTAGGATACATGGTAACTTGCACCAGTGGGGTCCGTTGGGCCCGCTGGAGAATGTGCACTTTGCAAAGGGAGCTAGCACACCAATTATTTCCGTGCAAGGGCCACTTCGACCAGATGGTCACTGTGACCCAGCTGATGTGGGACACCTTCCAGTGGTGGTCAGTCCCAGAACATCTGCAGGAAGGTATACAGTTTGTCCGCCCAGAGCAGACAGTCATCCTGATGACCGATGCCTCTCTCATGGGCTGGGGTGGCTACTTGGGGGGGGGGGGGACTGAGTGCACGGGCTCTGGATCCCTGAGGAGTCCTTGTGCCACATCAACCTGCTGTAGCTTAGCCGACCCAGTGGTGCGGAGGGTTAAGGCACTAGACACCTCACCTCACGCCACTCCAGCGACCCGGGTTCAGGAACAATCCTGAGCCATCGGGGGGGGTCGGCAGGGATGTGGAGGGGATTGAGCATCTGATGGACAGCTATTCCCTTCCCAGGGAGGGTATAGGGCTTCACGTCGCTCCTCAGCAACCTCTGGTGGCAGCTGGGGGTAGCCTGGAACCAGCGTCGCTGCCGTATGGCAATGGGGTGGAGTTCTGTGGATGCTGGCAGTCACAGCACATCCAAGCTCCGTGGGGGGGACAGAAAAAGCAGAAATCCCTGGCTCCAGGGAGTCGAAGGTGGAAGCCCTGTGGCCATGCCCACACGCCCAGTGCCGGCCCGAACCCAATATGACTCTCCATAGCCCTTTGCCTCTCTTGTGAGCCAGGGGAGAGGAGAGGACCCAGCATACTCTATTTTCCAGTCTGGGAAGGGTTCAGGCGGATGGTGGAGGCACAAGACCCCATGGCTCCACTGGAATGATGCCCTGAGAGTCCAGAGTTAGGCGGTGTAAAAAGAGTTAGAAAAAAAAAAAAACACCTGCTGGAGCTTCAGGTAGTTCGCCTAGCACTGACAGCTTTTGCTCCACACATTCAGAGTGAGGTGGTCCAGGTCTAGAAGGACACCACTGTGACCATGTACTGCCTTAACAAGCAGGGCAGAATGCACTCCCTTACTCTGTGCAGGAAAACTCTCCACGTGTGGACCCTCGTGCGCAGCTTGGAGGCTGATCTCCTAGCCATCCATATGGCTGGTGTCTCCATCCAGCTGGTGGATAATGTCAGCCGTGTGGGCAAGGAGTCTCACGAGTGGTCTCTCCACCCAGAGGTAGTACACAACCTGTTCTCCCAGTGGCACCCCTCTGGTGGATCTGTTTGCCTCCAGGGAGAATGCAAAGCTGAGGCTGATCTTAATTTAAGAGACCTCTTGCAGTAAGTAATCGCCTTGAGGACTACACCCCTTGGCATCAGGACCACACGGAAACTTAAGCCAGCAGTGTCTGGTGGGGATGGCCCACCCGACGCCACGTGACCGATGTCAGCGTGACAGTATATAGTGGGCGTTCCCTTTGCCCACCTTCCAGTTCTTTCCCGCCATTGACCTGTGCAAGTTGGACCTTGCGGAGATCATTGCCTCAGTCGACTGCCTTTTTGGATGAGTATTCCCCAACTTATTTTTCCCATAGGTTTTGTTAGTTTTTCAACTTCTCCTTCGTTCCCGACTCAGTTTTTTTTTTTTCTCTCTGGCCACAACTCCCTCGCTTTAGCAGCCTTCTCTCATTCTGCCTTGGATGCACACCTTCCCGGGGACTTTGTGGACTGCCAATTTGTCCTAGGCCTTGTGGGCTCATTGTTTCTCTCCCCGGACGGCCTCCCTAGATAGGGAGCAGCAGCGAAGGCGGACCTCGATGTCTGAGGGGAGGTGCTTTGGGTATCCTCAAGCAGATGGGTCACCGGTGCATGGAGAAACTTCAGGACTGGGACCGGTCTCCTTTCCCATGGCTCTTTCTGGGGACCATGGGCACAGAAAGGCCTCCTTTCTGTCTGGGGAGTGCCTCTCAGGCCCAGACTGCTCCCCTATTAGGGGAACGGCCTTTAGGTTCTCTGCCAGCCCAGATTCAGTCGGACAGCTCCGTTTTTCCGAGGACTCTTGGCACTGTTGGGTCCTGCTTCTCTTGCGGGCCCAATGTCTGTGGCGTGGCTGGTAAGTCGCTCGCTGGCTCCTCTGGTGAGTGCTCAACCTTAGCTGGTAAGTCGTTCGCCGGTCCCTCAGAAGACCACCAAGCTGCGGCTGATGAGTCGTTCGCCGGCCCCCTCCAGCGAACGCCCAGCCATAGTGGGTAAATCGCTCACCAGTCCCTCTGGTAACCACCCAGCTCCAGCCGATAAGTCGCTAGCAGGCCCTCCGAGCACCCATCCCTAGCAGCTAAGTCACTTGCGGTCCCCGCCAGCGACCGCACGGCCCTTTCCGATAAGTTGCTCACTGACTCCTTCGACGTGCACTCGGCTCCAGAGGATGAGTCGCTTGCCAACCTTCCTGGCAAGTGCTTGGCACTGGCTGGTCAGTCGGTCGCCGGCTCTGGTGGCGGCCGTTCAGCCCAGGCTGATAGTCTGCTCACAGGCACTACAGGCAAGTGCTCAACCATGGAGCGTCCAAGCCCAACGTCAGTACTCCAGATCGATGCCCGCTGCCGCTTCGTCCACAGCCACCTGGTCGGGATCGCCCCTTCAGGGAGTCCTCCCTTCTAGCTTTTTCGGTGGAGTCACCGACCTCCACCATGCTATGGGCAATGATGGAGGGAGCATCCACCGACTGTATTTTCATTTTTTTTTTTTTTTAAACTTGGCACGGTTCAACTCCCCAAGCTTTCTCTGGGACTTGAGGTCCCTGCGCCTCAGACTTTCCCATCTGGGCCCTCTCACTCCCCCAGGCGCCTGTGGGTTCTACGAGATGGATGCTGGACCCTTTCCCCGGAGGTCCGACGTCAAGTCTGGCTTAATCGGACCCTCAGAATCCACCGGGGACCCAGTCATGGAGTTTCCTCCAGACTGGTTCAGGTCCTGGTAGAGGACAGAACGCCTTCTACAAGGACGATATGTGCCATGACATGGGAGCGTTTCTTTAGTTGGGCCACCTCAAAGAGGTGGGGACCTTTTTTTTTGTGCCCCGTTTCTCAGGTCATGGAGTAGCTCCTGCACCTTTCTGACCTGCGCCTGTGTTACTCTTCACTGATGGTTCACCTGCCTGCTTTTTCTGCATGCCACACCTCTGTGGTTCAGCTGGAGCTTTCCAAACCTTCCCTAAAGGGATTCTCTACCTACAACCCCCATCATGCAGTCCTGTGCCACCTTGAGATCCCAATTTTATTTTGCAGAAACTGACCTTGCCTCCCTTTGATCCAGCTGGCGGTGGTGATATGCGCTATTTTTCGTGGAAAGCGCTCTTTTGAGTTGTCGTTTCTTCTGCTCGAAGCCTTTCCAAGCTTCAGGCCCTGATGTGTTAGGAGCCTTATTTAATTTTTCCCAGGGGCCGGGTGGCTCTGCACACTAAGCCTCAGTCCTTACCTAAGTTGGTTTCTGAGTTCACGTTGAAACAGTCTGTTCAACTACCAGTTTTTACCCTGACCATTCTAATCCGGGGGTGGGGGGGAGCAATTCTGCATACTTTAGACGTTCACAGAATCTTACATTATTATATTAACATAACCTGGTCTTTCCGGTAAAAGGACAGACTCGTTGGTTCTTTGCACCCCAGAAAAAGGGTGCGGCTGTTTACCCATAGTGCCTATCCAAATGGTTGGCAGCCTGTTTTGTTTTCTGTTACCAGAAGTTTGGTATAACCCTCCAGGGGAGGGTAAGAGGCATTCTGCCAGGAGCATAGCAACCTCTACTGCTTGTTTTTGGAATATATCCACCACAGATGTCTGTGCAAAGGTCACTTGAAGCTCTGTCCACACTTTTCCAATCCTTACAGCCTGGACATTGCCCCTAGGCACAGGGCTGGCTTTGGACTCATCTTCCAAGGCCTTCGGTCCTAAACTTTATGCCTTTCTGCAGACCTTTCCTACCTCCCGTGTTTCAGTTCCTTCTGATTCACACTGCTTGGGACTCTGTCCTTAAAGTGATTACCTACTGCAAGAGCCCTCTCAAAGTAAGACAGTACAGTTATGTAAGAACTTACTGTAACAGTAGATCTTCGAGAGAGGCTATTACAGTAGGTAACCTTTTTCCCTCCCTCCTTCCCCCAGTTCCTTTGCTGCTCTTCCTTTATGAGCTCATTTTGGGCTCCAGGAGTCTCTTGTTCCATTCTCCTGTCACTCCCTCTCTGAGGTCTCTGGCGGGAGAACTGGAAGGCAGGCATGGGGACCACCCACTATATAGTGTCACGCTGACGTCGGTCACGTGGCATCAGTGGGCAGTCTCCCGCCAGACACTGCTAACTAAAGTTTCTGTGTGGTCCTGATGCCAGGGGACACAGTCCTCAAGGTGATTATCTACTGCAAGATCTACTGTTATGGTAAGTTCTTGCGTAACTGTACTTTCTGTGCCCACCTCCCCTCAGCAGGGAATGCTGCAGGGGGATGCCTTCTTGAGGCCCTGGACCCCAGGCCTCCTCTCTGCCTTCCCTCAGTTTCCCTTTATCCACAAGGTGTTGTGCACGGTGAGGAGGGGACAAGGCACAGGTGATCCTGGTGGCTTTGAACTGACCATGCCAGTTCTGGTATGCAGATCTCCTCCGCCTTGACAGCAGGCTCCCAAGGCATCTTCCTCTCTGCCCAGACCTGCTCTCCATCAATCGGGGGAAGGTATGCCATCCGGAAATTCAATCCCAGCACCTGACAGCCTGGTTCCTGAGCGGCTGGAGTTCCAGGATTTGGGTCTTTCCGAAGATGTGCTCACTGTGGTCGACGCATCTCTGAGGGAGTCCACCCGAATATGATATGCTTTCAAATGAAAGAGGTTCTCCATTTGGTGCCAGGACCAGGGGCTCAGCCCCTTATCTTGTCCGGTGGCTAGTATTCTCGACTACCTTTGATCCCACTCCCAGTTGGGCCTTCGGTCAGTGACCCTTAAGGTGCACCTGGCAGCCATATCTGCCTACCGGGTGCGGGCTGATCAGCAGTCTGTGGCGCAGGAGAAGGTGGTCTGGTGCTTTTTTAAAGGCTTTAACCACATTTCTTCTTTGGTGCATGAACCACCACCTTGGGACTTGTTGCTGGTGTTGGCAAAGCTCATGGAAGCCATTCGAACCGATGCACAGGTGTGAAATATTTCACCCGTCATGGAAGACCACCTTCCTGGTGGCTATCACATCGGCTAGAAGGATCAGTGAGCTCCAGGTGCTCTCGGTGAAGTCTTCTTACCTGGTCTTCCACAGGGACAAGGTTGTCCTTTGCCCTAACTTTGAAGTTCCTCCTGAAGCTTGTGTCTAATTTTCACCTAACCAGGTGATTAATCTCCCAGCGTACTTCACGAGCCACACCTCGGTGGCCAAGCACAAGCTCCATATGTTGGACCTGAGGTGAGTGCTAGCCTACTGTAAGGAGCACATGGCTGGAGTTCGGGGAGAGGTTTGCCAGCTGTTTGTCACATCTATGCTGAAGCCACACCTGGAAGTCTGGCGGCTAAGCGGACAATTGGCAGGTTGATTGTATCCTGCATCAACCTCTGCTATAGGTTGGCAGGTATGGAGCCTCCTGTAGGGCTAAGGGCTCATTCCACCTGCCATACTGCTGCCTCAGTGGCTGCTTCCAGGGACGTTCCTATCCAGGAAATCTGCTGAGCTGCTACCTGGAGGGTCAGCACACACCTTCATTTCCCACTACCACATTGACCTTGAGTCACGCCAGGATGCTTGTTTTGGGGCTTCAGTTCTCCAATCTTTATTCCCTAAGTAGTGAGTGTGTGCCTTGCCCCTCCTCCCAGAGAACTGCTAGGATTCTACGAGAAGTGTGGATAGTACACCATATCCACATCCCTAGAAAAACAGGCTACTCACCTGTAACAGTAGTTGTAGGAGTGGTATATGCTGTATATCCACACTGACCCACCCAGCCTCCTCTTGCAAGTAGCCCACTGGTCTAGCTTCCAGTGGGCAGTGTCTGACATCACTGGGCAGGGCCGAGGGAGTTACCACCCGGGTAGGAGGAGCCAGCTTCAAGACGTTCCAGCAAGCCTTAAAGGGGAAAGGACACTGCCAGAAGTGTATATGTACATCATACACCACTCCTAGAACTACTGTTTCAGGTGAGTAACCTGTTTTTCTGTGTTGCTTAACATTGTCAATGGAGAAGGTAGTTAATATGGGTAATGTGCTCACTGCTCCCCTACTGGGGATAGTGGTACAGCCCAAAGCTGTAACCTCAGCATAGAACTCTAGGGATGTGTATATTCCAAATACAGCAGTTCTCTCAGTCTCTGCTGTACCACTGAGGGGATAGCAACATAGCCAGAGCTCTCAAAGAATTATGCAGTTTTGTTATTTTTACTTAGAGTTGTGTAACTCTAGGCAGCTTGGGGGTTCCTGGTGACAGGAGTACCACTAAATTTAGAAATTTGTGCCAGTTAAGCTGAGGCTTTCAAATTGACTAACCTGCTAGCTAACACTCATCAGCACCTGCAGTGCCTAAATGGGGGCCACTGGCCACAGTTTTGGGTGTCTGTGGTTGGTCAACTGATATTCAGCTTGGTGCTTCAGGTAAGTAGAGGTGTTTATTTTCTTTGAGGGATTTGTTTGTTAGGTAGGATGGTGTGGTACCCCCTCTCAGCACGGTTGCTGATCCCCTAATTTCGTTTTGCATTCTTGGTGCTGGGTAGCCTTTTGGTCCTGTATCCCTACAGTGTTTTTTTTTTTCCCTCCTCCAGTCTATCCTGGATGGGAGAAAGTCAGACCTAGCAGATGTCTTTTCTGTGCAGTTAGGCAGTAGCCTTTTTTTTTTTTCTTTTACATTGGGACCCTCCAGTCTCTGTAAGCGAGTGCTATGCTTTGTGCTCCTGTTTTGGGGGGGGGGGGGGATTGCTGGCTTAACCCAACTGCTTGAGCCTTAATTCTTTTGCACACCAAATATCAGTTCAGTACCTTTGGAGGCTTGTTGGCCTTGAGCCAACCATTTGTCTCTTGCTCGCACTTCCCCTACACCATGCGTATTATGTGACATCAGCGCTTCTCGACATCTTGTGAGGTATGTAGTGTGTAGCCTCCTTGCACATTTGGCTTAAAGGTCGCCCCACGTCATGCAACCTTGCGTAACGTCGGCACACTACCTTGTACACTTGGTCAGACCGCTAGTACAGTTTTCCAGCTGGTTTGTTTTTTCTTTTTCCTTTCAGGCTGCCAGCAGTTTTTGGCAGGCCATGGCAGCAGTCCCTTTGAATCTTGCCTTTTTACTACTACAGGTGAGCGTTCTTGGAGGACAGTCAATTCGACAGTTCAGGTAGTTTGCAGACGCACTAAAGCGTGATTGCTAGTCTCACTATGAGAGATCTCCTGTTCCTTTCAAGACTACTTCCTCAGTGCAGCGTTGCTGTCTCAGGTGAGCTCTATCAGGGCTGTGTTTTGATGTTTTTGATGTTCAGTGAACATTGCCCTTGGCCCGATGTAGGTGAACAGTGGGTAAGGATGTTTATTCTTTTTTAGGGAGCACTAGTTTAAGCTGACTCTTCCTGCATAGTTTGTGAATGAATACATGCAGGACATACAGTCGTGGCCAAAAATATTGGCGCCCTTGCAGTTTTTTCTAATAATGCACCATTCCTTCCAGAAAATTGTTGAAATTAAAAAATATTTTGTTATCCACATATGTATTTCTTTGGTTTGCAGTGGAATAAAACACAAAAAGCAGAAACATTTACTAAGTCTTAGCTTATTCCACACAGAAATCCTTAAATGGCCCGGACAAAATTATTGGCACCTTTTAGAAGTAGTTAGAAATAATTAGATTTCAAGCAGGTGATTCTCCTTCACTTTGGAATTGAACTCACCTGTGGTGAGTTGCGAGTGCCAATATAAAATCACTCATTCAGCCAGTTTGAATAGAGAAAGGACTCATTCTCCTGTTTTGTGTCACTGTGTGTACCGCAATGAGCATGGAGAAAAAAGAGCCAGAGAATTGCCTGAGGAAGTCAGGCAGAAGATTGTAATAAGCAATGGACAATCTCAAGGCTACAAATCATTCTCCAGAGACCTTGATGTTCCTGTTTCCACCGTCACGTAATGTTATCAGGATGTTTAAGGCCCATGGCACTGTAACCTCCTGGATGTGGCACATGAAAACTTGATCGAAGATTGCAGCGCAGGATTGTTTGAATGGTGGAGAAAGCACCTCGGTCAACTGCCAAACAGATTCAAGCTGACCTTCAGACACAAGGTACGACAGTTTCAACTCGCACCATCCGTCGCCAACTCGGTGAAAGGGGGTTATATGGTAGGAGGCCCAGGAGGACCCCACTGCTGAGAGAGATAAGAAAGCCCGACTGGGGTTTGCCAAAACACACCTGAACAAGCCAAAATCCTTCTGGGAGAATGTCCTGTGGACAGATGAGACCAAATTAGAGCTTTTGGTAAAGCACATCATCTCTGTGTTTACAGAAAACAAAATGAAGCCTTCAAAGAAAAGAACACCTTCCCTACAGTCAAACATGGAGGAGGTTCAGTGATGTTTTGGGGTTGCTGTGCTGCCTCTGGTACTGGGTGCCTTGACCATGTGCATGGCATCATGAAATCTGGAGATTACCAGGCCATTTTGGAGCGCAATGTTGAACCCAGAGTCAGAAAGCTGGGTCTCCGTCGAAGGTCAAGGGTCTTCCAGCAGGACAATGACCCCAAACACACTTCAAAAAGCACCCAGGAATGGTTCAAGACAAGACGCTGGACTGTTCTGAAGTGGCCAGCAATGAGTCCAGATCTAAATCCCATTGAAAACCTGTGGAGAGATCTGAAAACAGCAGTTGGGAGAAGGCACCCTTCAAATCTGGGAGAACTGGAGCAGTTTGCACAAGAAGAGTGGGCCAAACTGCCAGTAGAGAGGTCCAAGAAGCTCATCCATGGCTATAGGAAGCTGTTGATTACAGTTATTTTGACCAAAGGCTGTGCTACCAAATATTAAGTCTAGGGTGTCAATAATTTTGTCAATGCCATTTCTTTTCATTTTCTGATTTAAAAGGATATATTAAATTCTGAATCAAAAACAAAGGTTCTGTAATATTAACGGAGAAATAAAGAATTGTGGAGACCAAATACTGTACTGTTGTTAATTTCAACTTATGTTTAGAGGAAATTGTGAGTTATTTGAAAAAGTGCAAGGACGTCAATATTTTTGGCCACGACTGTAACTGGCACCGGAATTTGGTGATGCAAGTCTTACATACAGCTCTTTATGAACTTGCTCATTGGTCCCATCAGTTTTTCCCTTCTGTTTTCCTCCAGCAGGTATATTTGCTGGGTGACATTGCCTTGGCCAGGTGAGTTGGCAATTTTCAGGATCCTGGGTACAGAGAGCCTTGTATTGTATTAACTTACTGTTCCATGTGATATGAGCGAATGAGAAAGTGTGACTGCATAACAGCGAGGGCAGATGAGCGAGTCAGCAAAGGGCAACCATTAATAAACGGCGATCACTGATAGGGCGACAACACTGTTTTGTGTTGGCTTCGCTACCCCCCATTCTATGTATAATCAACTCGGGGTGGGGGGGGATGAAACTTGGAGGGGGAGTAAAAGCCGAAGTTCGCCATTTCAGCGATCAATATCATTCCTGGTCGCCCTTTTGCATTTGCCGTTTTGCCATTGCCCTTACAACAGTCATGATTTTGCAGTCGCTCATCCCTGGACACCTTATATTACATAAAGGCAAGATGGTACTTGCTGCTTGAGACTACAGTAAGGTAGAAAGTTTCCGGACAGGAGTTCTTTGTTTTCACCTTGAACAGGTAAATTTGGCACTGTGCCACAGTCGTATATTTAAAAAAAAAAAAAATTGGGTAGTGTTTGCTTTACAGCACTCGCCTCAAACATTCACAACACCTGGATTTGGGGCCTAAGGTCTTGGAGTACAGTTTCTCAAACAAAAAAGTTTGATTCAGGCATGCCTGTGGTTTTTTTTTTTTTTGGTTTGTTTGTTTTTTCTTTCTTCAGGACCTGTGTAGTCCGTGTCCAGAAATACATTCAGTTGCCTGGTCTTGCACATAATTCTACAGCATTTGTTGACGCATGAATCCTTTATCTTCCCATACAGGTTGTATATGTGGAACAATATTCTCTCCCTCCTTAATTTGGATGGGTACTGCTTTTTAAAACCCATATATATTAACCGCCTTCTCCAGTGACAACATGGAGCGACACAGAAAGGTGAAATTCCTTAATACTTAATGTAATTTCCTTTTCTGTTAGCTCCAGCGTTGTCAGTGTGGCCTCTCCCAGCAACTGTTGGCTCCTTAAAGAGTATTACAGACTAAAGCCGTCTCGGTGTTTAATACCTGCCTCTCCAGGATCCTGGATTGAATGAGGGCTTAGCTGGCTGAAGTTGAACCCCTAAAAAATTTAGGTGCTAGTGGTGGATCCAGGTCGCTGGGGGTTAGGTTTAGTTACTGGCCAGCTGTCCAGTCTATACCTTGATGGGATCTACCTACTTGCCTCTGGCCAAGTGCAGAACCTAGGCGTTGTTCTTGACAGTGGCCTGACTTTTTAAAGGCTTGGGTGTCTGCAGTCGGGGAAAATCTCATTTTATCACCTGAGGAATATCACCCGGGTTAAGCACCTGGTTCCGCCCTGGTGACCTTCCAGTACTGGTCTATGCTTTCGTGATCTCCCGTCTTGACAACTGCAACGCCCTTTACCTTGGGCTACCGGGAGTTGATATCCGCCTGCTGCAGCTGGTCCAGAATGCGGCAGCCAGGCTGTTGACTGGCTTACCAAGATTGCCAAAACACACCTGTGCTCCGCAGTCTGCACTGGCTGCTAGCTTACTGGTGGATCACCTTCAAGGTTGGTTTACTGACCTGTAAAGCCCTACATGGCCAGGGACCGAGTTATGTGCAAGATCTTTGTCCCTATCGCCCACACCGATCTCTCTGCTCCTCTAATGAGGGTTTGCTAGAGGTTCCTAGGGTTTGGCTTAAGACCTCTGGTGCTCGTTCTTCTGTCTTCGCAGCTGCTACCTTGTCGAACACTCTACCTTGTTGGATAAGAGTGCCTGACTGTTGAGAGTTTTAAATCTGCCCTTAAAGCTCATCTTTTTAGTCAGGCTTTTTTGGATTTTGATCAGAATGGATAGTATGTTATTTTTAGTCCATCTATTCAGTGTTTTACCTAATTTATTTATTTATCTTATTGTATAAGCACTTCGATCAAAGTGGAATTGCGCTTTATAAATAGTGATTGATTGATTGATTAATATTGCCCAATACATATCTAGTAAGATTCATTTGAAAGCCTTGTGCCCTAGGGTTAAGGATTCATCAGCCATTTCTGGACATTGCATTGTATGAGCATAGAGTTTATTTTTATTTTTTTTATTTTATTTAGGTCTAGGATTACAAATACCTTTGAGCCAAGGCTCCTTTACAAAGGTTTCACATCATGAGTTACAGTAAGACAAAACATAAGTGGCATTGAAAACATTGAAAGTGGTGCATATAGAGAACATGAGCAGTACAGAACTTAATGTCACTTCTTTAAAAGAGAAAGAATTTGGAAGAAAAGGGGGTGAACAGAGATAACAAGTGAGGGAGCATAGTACAGAAAGGTAGAGGTAAGGTGGGGGAGGTTGGGAGGGAGGGTAGAGGGGCTGGGGTGGGTGGAAGGGAGGAGGAGGGGGCAGCAGCCAGGAGGCATTGTCAGAGAGAGAGGAAGTGCAGGATTGGGGCAGGATGGTGGGGGAAGTGCTAAGAGGCCGTGGCCTTCATGTATGCAACAAACAGAGGGAGCCTCAGAGTAGAGGATCCATTCTACGAGGTTGGGTTTGTTTGGTGAATGGCATGGATTTCTAGCACAGCTGTTTTTATTTAAGTCTCATTATTATATAATGCTGCTGCTTGTGTTTTGAGATCGACACCTGAGGCTTGGAAGTCTACAGTCCTCCATGGAGAACCTGACACCTTAGGCGAAGCTGTTGGTGATATTCAGCTTAAAGAAGATGTCATGTTTGGATGTCTTAAGATGGATCCTGTTCTTCAGGATATGACGGGCCAGTTTTTTTTTTTTTCCCTTCTCCACAGTATTCAGTTTTGTGGTGTATGTTTTATGAGGGTTCGACTAGGAGTGTGGACATTCATTGATGTGGATGCTTGAGTAGCAGTTGTGTAGATATGTTTGAGATACTGCAGGGGCAAAGGAGAACTGAGGTAACTGCTGTATTTGGAATGTACACATTCCTAGGGTTCTATGCTGAGGTCACAGCTTTAGGCTGTACCTCCCTACCCAGTAGGGGAGCACATTACCCATATGTATTAACTACCTTCCCCATTAACAACAGTGGAGCGAACAGAAAAGGGAATTACGGTAAGTATGAAGAAATTTCACCTATCTTTGATGTTGGGTAGTTAATTAAATGCGTTCTGCTTGGGTGTGTGTGGTGGGGGGGGTTAAAGATTTATTGAAAAAAATATTGCAAGCAGCACCCTTGCTCCCCTCTGATCTCATGCCAAAATGGGTGCTTTATTAGTTGTTGAAAAGCACCTGTTTTGGCATGAAACGTTGGAGGGGAGCGGGGTGCTTGCTGTGTGTGTGCATGTATATATGTGTGTGTGTGTGTGTGTATGTATATATATATATATATATCATTTTTTTTTTTAAATATTCAAAATTATCCTTCAGTCTATCGGAGATTTGTATCTACTAGTCAGTTTCTGTGGTAGCCCAACTCAGTTGCATAGCAATGAGTATGAGTATGGTGTGGCACCAGAATTTATCTTGAGGTATCTTCTCTTACTCTGACTACTAAAAATATCCAGTCTGGTGCCTCAAGGAAGGAAGTTTCTTATTTTGGGAAGGGGGGTTCTCATGTACATTGGCTGGGCTGTATTACCATCTGCTCCTTTTTCCCTTCCCTGCAGCATCTATAACCACAGTTGTTGCTGTCCCTCTTTGAGTAGTGTTGATTTTTTATTTTACCTCACAAAATGCTTTTTACTTAAAAAAAAAAAAAAAAAAAAAAAAAAAGGGGGGGACCGCATGTACTTTCATAATGTATTGTCTTGGCTAGTACAGTTTACTAGGAATCTCCCAGAGTACTTCCAGGGTTTATATCACATTTTGTTTATCTAAAATGTATGTATAAAAAGCATATGCGTCTCCCCAGCTAACCTTTTTGCATTTGCAAATGCATTCACATTGCATTTGTTTATGACAAGACTGATGTCACAAACAATTGTGAGGTCAACTGGGGAGAGTACAGTACATTTTGAAAGACTCTGTGAAATAAGTACTGCATTATCTGCAATATTTGGTAGACCAATAGGAAAAAGTTTAAAAAAAAAAAAATAAATATTGAAAACACGTTAAAACTAACTGGTGTAAATATAATGGTTGTAAGCTTTTTATTGTAATAGAGACAGGACTCAAAATAAAGCTTTATTGTACTGTATTTCTGTGGAAAAGCACAATTTTGGCTGGAAATACTGGAAACCTGGGCAGACACATTGCAATTCCACCTGAAAATGTTAATTGCCATTTTGGTTGCAGGCAGTAGCGAAGGCAGCCTGAGACCACAACCAGAGTGGGACCTGCATGATTATAACCAGAGGCAGAGCGTGGCAAAAAAATATGGCCAAAGGAGAGTGTAGCACACTGATAGTGCAAACCGGCACAGGGAGTGGTGCTGTTGGGTTTGCCATGAAATCTTTCTGACAAGAGAAGTGTCACTAATAGATTGGTTGAGTGCTGCTTTATTTGACTGCATATTACCCTGTAATTTAGATGCGAGTTAGAGTGCTTGGGAGAGGTTTTCTTTCATTTTGTGAAAATCATCTCAATAAAGAGCTACATTAAAACTATTTCTAAGGGCATGAATACAGTGCACTGTCCACACACTGGCAGTGTCCTGGAGTCAGGCAGTCTGGACATATTCAGCCTAAGCTCCTCCCACCACCTAGATGTTGTATCCTTCAGCTCTGCCCCGATGTCAAATCTTTCCTTCCCCTGGAAGTCACAGGTATCCTCTTTTGCAACTCTGTGGCATTGAAGGAATTTGAGTTCAAGATCTTTGGCCAAAAAATCTTTGACTTATTGGTCTACGTTTTATAAATTTGCACATCTTCCGGCTCCACTTCACAATTGTGATGGAAGAAAGGAAACAAAGATTCAGGTTCTACACTCTGTGCCAGCAGGAAATGGTCATGGACCCACACGACATGGGTCTTTATAGCCTTGGCACGTAGCACGATGTGGTGGGCTGCAGCCTGTGCAAGACCATGCTGTCCTCGTCCGTCGAGGATAGGAAGGTTTGTCTCGCTCTTAGTCAACCGAAAGACCACAGAAAGGCCAGCTGCTAGGTCAGCATCACAGCTAGCGGTCATGGAAGAGGAGGTGTCGGCAGCCACAGTGAGTTCCTTCTCAGTCTCCGCATTGTTCCCAGCTTGGGCGAGCATCAGAAGGTCATTCTTTGATTTTAGAGATGTATTTCACCCTCCAGACCTTTGGGGAGAGACCATCATACTGTGGTAGGAAACATAAGCACTGCCATCGCAGGTCGTGGGATTGGGAAAGCACACGTTTTTCCCATTGCCTTGACTCACCCGACCCTAATCAAACTGCTTTTGTGTAGGATAAGGTCCTGAGCAACTTGGTACACCCTTCCGGGCTTGTCTACCTCGCATCCAGTCTAGCAGGAGGTTGAGAACGTTCTTGAACCTGCCAACCAGGTGTTGGTGGTAAACAGTCGAGGGCCATTTTTGAAGAGGGCTGCAAAGGTGAATCATCCATGGCTTCCACCAGGACTCCCACTTTGAACCGAGAGTCTGTTGAGGATCTGACTGCTGACAATGGGCTGGTGTCTTTTGGAGTTTTACTCCAGCTGATGTCAGAATCTGTGAATGTGCTCTTGGATCCAGTACAGAAACAGCCTAAATACCCTTTACTGACATACTGGATAAGACCAGTTCCCTGAGAGTTGCCTTTTCTGCAACTTAGGCCATCTTGGAACCAGCCCTGGAGCTTTGGCAGCATCAGCATCCTGCCCAGCATCCTCTACCTGTATGGTTCACAAGTATGTGGTCCCTACAGGCTCCCTTTCAGATTTCTCAGACCATCCTTTGGCTGAAGTCTGGTGTTGGACTTGGCCTTCTGTAAATCGGTTGGCAAGGGGGGACATGGATAAACCGCCAGGCAAAGAGTCCAAGAAGGCTGATCATGTAGCTAGAAAAGTCTACACCGCTGTGCCTCTGGGTCTCCGTCAGGCCAGCTACGCTGTCATGATGGCTAACTTTAGTCACTCCCTGCTGTGAGAGTTTGGATGACCTACTTCCTGCAGACAAGCAGTTGGCAGTGAACGTGGTCCAGGACCAAGGTAAGTTATACAGCCTTGGAGATAGGATGGCTGTTGTGCCCGTGCCATGACAGTGGCTGTTGCCATGCATCACAAGGTCTGGCTGCAGCTTCCCACCTTCACAGTGGATACCCATTACAAGTTGGCTGATGTCCCTTTCTTGGGCACTGATCTGTTTAGCCCTGGGGTGGAGGGCCATCTCACTAACAAGTCCAGAGCCACCCTAGAGTCTGTGGCTATGTCTCAAAGTCCAGAAGTCCCAAAAGCTTAGAAAAAGAAGCCCTTACAGTAATGGCCCTTTCAGTCACAGCAGCCTCAGCAGGGGCAGTATTAGCACTGGCATCTGAAACCTAAGCTCAGTGGCCAGTTTCCAAAAGGGGGGAGGGGGGTCAGAGGTGGTGGCGTTTTACTGACCCCTGAGTAGAGCCCGTGAGTTTCCGTTTTCAAACATGGCCAATTCCGTTTGACAGACTCTTAAAATCCATTTTTTCTGGGGGTAGGATGGGTTCTGAAGTTTTGGAGTCAAAACGCATATTTGTTTACAAAAATGCTCAAAATTGAGAGGTCTGTCCAAAAAACTGGTACAGAGTGTGGTTTTTCATGTCACGTAATCAGCAATCGTGGCAACAAAGATAGACTCGCAGTTCAATACGGAAGTAAATTAAGCTTTATTGTGCTCAATCCAAACAGCCCTGCCCCAGTGCTTCGGCAAGAAAGCGTCCATCGGGGGAGTGGTTGCTAGAGAAAAATTAATTCAATATAAAGCCCAAAGTTAGCGACATCATAACATGTACCTTATTCCAACAAATCAAATAGATTGTAACTACAAAACAAAGAAGTAAAAAAGGAAAAAAGTAATAGTAGCTAACTAAACTAGGTAAGGCATAGTCTCAAAATAACCTGATTTAGCTTAATAGTATATCGTAATAGCTGCCTCACATTTGTTTGTTGCTTTGTTCTATATCAAAAAAAAGTTTCTTCAGTTATCTCTTTAAGAAAGGGTTTCAAATCCCACTGATCATTCATGCTGTTGGGTTTAACATTTCTCAGTCTATAAATCTATTCACTTTCCTTTTTCAGTAAATTGCTAACCCTTTCCCCTCCAAACTTGGGTGGGGGGCTCCAGTCAATGCCCATAAATTTCAGACCACTCTGGTCTGACGAGTGGGTTTGTGCAAAGTGCAGTCCTACTGGTGTGTCTGTCTTAGAATTACTGATTTTCCTAGCATGTTCCTGCACTCTTGTTTTGGGTGCTCTTGCGGTGCGTCATACATATATATATAATGTGTGTGCGTGTATGTGTGTATATATATATATATGTGTGTGTGTGTATACAGTATGTGTGTGTGTGTGTGTGTATATATATAATATACACACACACACTATATACCACACAATGTGTATATATATATATATATATATGTGTAATAGATAACCCACTCTTAGAGTGTCTTGGTGGTGCTCTGATATCATACGCCTTGGTGTGCGTCAACCAACCAAAGGCGTGCTTATATCAAACACGACCCTCCATAGAGTGGGTTATCTATCTTATAAAATGGCAAAATTGTTTTTTAAGGGGTAAAAGTGCAGGTGTGCTGTTGTGCTCTATTGCACGCGGTGGAATCCAACAAATCAGTAGACATAATTTTTCCTACCCATGTTATAAATGTGTGGGTGGGTGTGTGGGTGAGTGTGTGTGTGTGTGTGTGTGTGTGTGTGTGTGGACAGTATTCGAGAGACTTGGGTGTGCACTTAAAATAAGGTCTGTATTTTACTCATAATTTATTAAAAATACAGAATTTGTGCTCTGTACTGTTGCCAATATGGTCAAGAGATGGTGTACATAAAAAAAGGGTGTATGCATTTTTATTTTATTGTGGCAACATTTTAATAATGAAAATAGCCTTAAAAAGGCAGCCATTTTGTGACATGGCAGTGCTACACATCTTGGTGACCATTAAATTTACTGTATTTTAAGCAGAATTCTAAAGTTTTCTTTTTTAGTAGACAGAGTGGATGTGTGACTGTCCCCCGGTGATTATTGATTTTATGCAGATGTGATTACATTTACATGACACCACATGTAATGTATTACTTTCGTGCATTACTGTGGTGTCTTATATAGCTGCATAATTTCTTTTGTGTATTCTGCCTTTATGCTTTGGGGTTTTTTTTCAGTGTTAGTTTACATTGCAGATTTGTGTGGGGGAAACATATTAAGCAATCTTAATGCAGTGGTACATAGAGCCTGCTAGGAGCAGCAGCATCGAAAGCTGTGGCTCCTGCTATCGTGTCCATGTTGAGGAGGAGGAGGAGGAGGAATAATCAAGCATTCAGTTTTAGTATCCTGGCTCTTCCCGCTGCTTTAACCATTCTTAAAAACAGATAGAATGAAGCATCGTCCATTTTAAATCTGGTGTGCTGCACAGGAGTTTGGATGGATCTCAGAAGTCTCCAGTCACTAGAAAACATGATCTTTAGCATTCTGCTACAAAACAGCAAGTTAAACTTCTGGGAGGCATATTAAATAGTGACTGGCTAAAGTGCAGCAGTTATTCTGTGTCACTTTGGTGACAAAAAAAGTAAAGTATTCACCTTAAGACTTCATAGTCCTGCTGTTTGTGAAGGGCCCCCTCTTCAAGATAGAGGATGATTGGATTGGTGGGCTGTGCAGCACAATGAGCATATTTTAAAGTTTTGTCTGCGAAGTATATCAGCTGAACTTTCCTCTGCTGCTGGCACTGTTTAAACAGGACATATTAAATACTGTCTTGCTTTAGTGCAGCAGTTGTGTTCTATCATCTTTGGGGCATAAAAGTTTAATTTGTTTGTTCTGTCATGGCCCAGCTGTTTGTGAAGGGCCCCTCTTCAAAATGGGGCTGTGCATATACTGTATGTGACCAGTCTAATCAAATAGAGTTTTGTTTGCGATTTATAGTTTTTATTTTGACCATCCAGCGGGTTTTCATTGTATAATTTGATTTTTTTCAGAATATTGCTAATATTGTTGAACTTTCCCCTGCTGATGACTTTAATCATGTTTAAATGGGGGAAAAAACACATATGGGGTTCCTACTGGTAAATTCTAAGAATGTGTATTTGTCAAATAAATGCTGCACCTGTTGATGTGATGATGGCTCTATTTTAGAAGTGTGTATGTGGAATGAATATAAAAGCTGCACTCTTAAAATGTCTTAAAAAAAAAAAAAATAAAAGCAATTTGTGAGAGATGCTTGTAATTTTTGGAAAGAAGGGGTGATGCTGGCTCCGGTTAAGGTAGTGTGTGTGTGTGTGTGTGTGTGTGTGTGTGTGTGTGTGTGTGTGTTAGTTTAAAATGATAGAGTTGTTTTTCTTGATGTAAGATTATAAAGGAGCATCATTGTATTGGCATACTGAACTAGGCGATCAGGTGTGGGTGGTGGCATAATATATTGGAACTGTTTGAAATAAAAAAAAAAAAAAAAAAAACTACCGCAATGGGGCCTACCTCAAAAATGCTCCTTATGGCATTGGTCAGCTCATTCGAGGTTATGGGGAGTTACCACATGTAGGAATGATACTGCTTCTAAACTAGACATCAAGTGGTGGCATAATATGTTGGAACTGTTTTAAAAAATAAAAGAATACAGCATTTGGGCCTACCTCAAAATGGCTGCTCATGGCATGGGGGGTTACCATGTGTAATAACTAGGTCATTGCCTGGGTGTACTAGCGCCTGTAGGGCAACATCATTGTTTTGTATTCATCTGGCAAAAACATTTTCCTGTTTTATTTATATGGCTGTTTCTAAATTAGTTGTCGAGTGATGGCACAACATGTTGGAACTGTTTAAAAAATAAAACAAAATACAGCACTTGGGCTTACCTCAGAAAGGCTGCTCATGGCATTGCTTAGTACATTCAGGGGTATGGGAGGGATACCATGTGTAGTACTGGAATCTGGTCATTGCCTGTGTGTACTAGTGCCTGTTTGGCAATATCAGTGGTTTGGATTCATCTGGCAAAAACATTTAGAAGATGTATTTGTGAGACTGCCTATAAATTAAATGTCAAGTGTTGGCATAATATTGTGGAACTGTTTGAAAATAAAAAAATACATCACCTGGGCCTGACTCAAGCAGTTTGGATGTGGCATTCCATGTGCAGTACAAGAACCCTGCAGCAGCGGTGTCACTGTGATGCACAGGGTAGGCCTGTGTGATATTTTGGCATCATTTACCCCATAATGACTGGCACTGGGTTGCCAGGGGATGCCATGCAGTGCCTACATCTACAGTTATCAACACCAGACAGATTTCCTGGGTGCTTTCTGGTTAGTAACTGTGGTTGGGCCTGCCCTCAGTTTGACTCTGTGGAGGTACAGTGATGTCAAAGTGACCCCTGATGTAGTTCAGGCCTGCTGTGTAACATCCAGCTGTATCTTGCCTTGCCTTTGCTTGTTCATGGTGAACTTTGGTGTATTGTTTTGACTTGTAGAGTAGTTTGGGTGTGGCATTCCATGTGCAGAACAAGAACCTCTCTGCAGCGGCGTCCCTGTGATGCACGTGGTGGTGAGCTTAGGGTGGGCCTGTGTGATATTTTGGCATTATTTTCCCCTCAAAGTCTGGCACAGGGTTGCCAGGGAGCATCATGTGGCACCCTCATGTACAGTTATCAGTATTAAACAGCTTGCCTTGGTGCTTTCTGGCTGTTAACTGTGGTTGGGCCTCTCCTCAGTCTGGCTCAGCGGAGCTACAGTGATGTCAAAATGGCCCCTGATGTGGCATGGTACTTGTCAATGTGTATTGGCTGTTTGATTGATAATAAGCCATTAATAAAAGTTGTACCATGTATTTCACATGTTGCATTGCTTCTGTGGTGTCTGTTACCCACAGTAGTTTTATGCAACAGAGATGGTCACATAATAAATGAAGTACAACCAAGTGATTTGTTAATGTTTATCTTTCTACTTAATGTCCAGCTTAAGTGTGAAAGGCATGTATAGACTGGGCATAAACAGTATAAGCATGAAGTAATGAAACTTTGGTAACCACTTATTTATATTTTTAGTGCTGTCTACATTAGAGGATAGATAGCAACACATACATATGGAAGAACATCAAATCATTAAGATGTTGCAAATGAATACACTTAAATAGAAGACAGAGACACTGCATTTGAAAATTTTATTTATTACTAGAAATGGGAAATAATGCATAATGGACACTGAGGTTACCCATGAAAGTAGTTTACATGTCATAAATAACTGTGCCATTTTTCTAAACTTAGAAATGCAGAACTATCTTTATATTTTGTATTATGCAACTACCACATATACACATTAAAATTAAGGTTTAGTAGGCAATTCCCTTCTTGCTTTTTGCCTTCTACATTTATCTTACTATGTACAAGGCGCTCTGTTAAATTTGAGGCTCTGCTAAAAGTAATTCTGGGTTTACTACCAGCTGCAAGTGCTACCTGTGGATCACTGTGCAATACATGCCAATTGTGATGGACCATATTGCCAGTCTGGCCTGCCCAGTTGTTAAATTCTGTAATGAAAGTCGCCCAAGTTCCCTCAACTGACCTTTGTTTGTATTTAGTCCCACCCATTAAAAGCTCTCCCTAGGCCTAGAGAATGCTTTGGTAAGGGCTTCTGTAAGTTGTTTATTGTAGCCTCTTTTTTTCAAATCTGAGTTGTAGTTCCTTTGCCTGTTCCATGTAGTCCCTATCATCCAAGCATATTCTACGCAATCGCAGGAATTGCCCTTGTGGGACAGAATTTTTGAGTCTCCCAGGGTGGGCACTGTCTGCTCTTGAAACAGAATTCATAGCTGTAGGTTTTCTGAAGCATTTGGTATCAATATTTTCTGTAACATTTTTAGATTTACTGAGGGAGATGTCCAGAAAATCGATAGTTTCCTTACTCATTGTTGAAGTAAAGTGTAAATTGATAATTAATCTGGTTAATCCACTGCATGAACTCCTCAAATTCCTGGCAGGTTCCCTGCCAAATGCAAAGAATGTCATCAATAAAACTGTGCCAAAACCCAATTCTGGGCAAAAAGGGGTTAATATGTTGATTTTAAAAATAATCTCCTCTTCCAGTCTGCCCAGAAATAGGTTGGCAAATGACTGTGCCATTGATGCACCCATGGCAGTGCCACACATCTGCAGAAAATGTTTGCCACCAAACTCAAGCCTGTTGTGTTTTAAGATAAATTCCAGTGCCTTGAATGTGAAATTAATAGGGATATGTTATTTGTCATAATGTTTTTCTAAAAAGTACTTGCAGGCCTCTATGCCATCTTCATGTCTACTGCTAGTGTATAGCAATTCGGCATCTACACTGAGCCATAGCATATCACTTTCCCATTTAAATTCTTATACCTTTCTTAGAACAAATGAAGGAAATAGCCAGCCACTCCAAGAGAACTTCAAAAAAGTTCCTTTTTATTTTTCTTCGTTTTCAATCAGATCCTCATTAAACCAACGTTTCGCCTATTGAAAGCTTCTTCGGGGTAGAGGATCTATATTTAAACATATGTAAAATGTGTTTTTAATATATAGTTATAATTTCTAAATAATTTGCTTTCAACAAAAATATACTGTTCTACTTCATTCACACCTCTAGGTGGCAAATGCATACCTTTTATCTTGCTAAGGAACTCACAGTTGTGTACAAACATGTTTAAACATTTTTTGTGTTCTGCAATCTATCCAAAATACAAATCAATACCATCAAGAACTAGTCTTGCTTGGCACAGTGTGCAGAGTGGATGACCCTCCCAAGTCTTCCTCAAGTATGCTGCTACAACCAATACAGTTAAAAGGCTTTTACAAAAATAACCACAGCGGTCTCCTGTTGTGGACTGTGACTACTAAAACAGTAAATTGCATTTAAATAAACTTCATTTATGTGAGGATATAATTCTAGGAATACACTTAGCTTAAATTTATATCACATTTCTCTCAAACTGTTTGTTGAAACAATAGATTGATTTCATAATTTCTTTATATACAAGGGAGTAGTGCTGTCCACTTGAATTTTTACAAGGTAGTTCGTTTGGTAATTATAATCCGAAACATTTCCAAGTATTGTTGTATACAGAGAAACAACACTTTCCACATACCTCATATCTGAATTATTACATATTTGTTAGTTTACAAAAAATATTTTTTAACCATTTTTGACATTTTCTTTAAAACAATGTGGTCTTTACTATGCCTACATACTTATTTCAGTTGGTAACTCTGTTCTTAATAAGCTTCCAAAATAATGCTGTGCCCCAGTTTCAAAACCAATGGTTAACTCTCATATAAAAGTAAAGTTTAACATCAGTACTAAGATACATTCCTTGCTTTAGTTTGTGTGTTATCTTGACCTTGTTTGTCCCCTCCCCCACCCTCACTTCCCATTTATCATTTATGGCCTAATACACTCTAGGGACTACGTAGTCATCAATAATGTCACCATAATTTATCGTGCGAAAGAGATTTACTGTGAGATATGTCCCTATGCAATATTAGCAAAGACAACCACTAGATAGTTTGGCCTTGCTTTTGGTTACCTTCTATGTGTCTTTGACTTCCGAGTATTACCAAGACATTAGCCACAATGTAAGCTTCAAATGAATTTGGACAAGGCTATAGCATTTGCAACAGTTAGAATTCAGAAATGATGAAAAAGAGAATGCGTAACTTTTTGACAGGAATTTGAGATCCCCATTACTCTCCGTTGAGGACTGTGTTTTGCACTCAAACTAGAAACAACTAAAATTCTTTCCATCCCTTAGGTAACTATTTAGATAATGAGATCCACTGAGATATAGGACTTTAGTAAACTAGGGATACACACTGCATTCATAAACAAGACACAAAAATACAGATGCTCATTCACTACAGCGAGATAAGATGTTTACATGAGAAACTTTTTGGGGGGACAATAGCCTTGCAGCTAGAGGCACTATTAGAGGGCAGGGATCCTGTTTCTGTCTGAGCTAACTAATTAAACACACCTGGGAAGCTATGGGGCGGAAAGCACCAGCCGCCCCAGTTCAGAGTGGTTGGTTGTTTGCTGTTGCCTTGCAGCAGTGTCTGCACTTGAGGTGGGATCGTGTGGCCCTCCCAGGTGCTCATGGCTCCGCCCTTTGGCTCCCATTATTAAAGCAAGCAATTAAAAAGAGCGCAGTGTAGCACATACCACCAGGCATGCTGCATCTTGCTCTGTGAAGCTCTTAATTAGGAGGTGAGAGAGGCCATTCCTCAGTATACATGCTGAGCAACCATTATAACTGCAAATATTAATGAAAGTTTATTTTTATTTTTTTTAAATGCAGAACTCCTCAGTATATATGGTCTGGGTCTAAACACGGAGCTAGAAAAATGGACTACCTAGGAACGATAGATGGTGATGTAGCACGTCAGAAGTTCTTATAGCAGTAGCAGCTAAAAAAAACAATGCCTCATGTTTAACAGACTCACACATGCCCAGTGTTCTCATGTAGGTCACTGTAGGTGTATAACGCTCTATTTCAAAGACTACATGTCTGAATGTGTGAACAGATAATGCGTGAGTACATACCCTTAGGTCAAATAAGATCAAGATAACACACAAGTTAAAGCATGGAATGTATCTTAGTACTGATGTTAAACTTTACTTTTATATGAGATTTAACCATCTAGACTAACAAATATGTAATAATCCAGATAGGAGGTATGTGGAAAGTGTTGTTTCTCTGTATATAACACTACTTTGAAATGTTTCGTATTATAATTCCCAAACAAACTAACTTGTAAAAATTCAGATGGGAGGCAAGTGGAAAGCACTACTCCGCTGAATATAAATAAATGATGAAATCAATCTCTTGCTTCAACAACAAACAGTTTATTGAGGGAAATGAGAACTGTGATAGAAATTTATGATAAATGTATTCCTAGGATTATATCCTCACATAAATGAAGTTTATTTAAATGCAATTTACTGTTTTAGTAGTCACAGTCCACAACAGGAGACCGCTGTGGTTATTTTTGTAAAAGCCTTTTAACTGTATTGGTTGCAGCAGCATACTTGAGGAAGACTTGAGAGGGTCATCCACTCTGCACACTGTGCCAGGTAAGACTAGTTCTTGATAGTATTGATTTGTATTTTGCAGTGGTTAAAGCAGACATTCATAACAGGAGACTCTACCCCTACTACTACTATACCCTAATGTGTACCATGATGGGGTGTGAGACTATCCCCGAGTTCCCCTTGCTTTAATTACTGGTATTTTGGATACATTACAGAACATGTAAATGTTTAAACATGTATGTACACAGTTGTGAGTACCTTAGCAAGATAAAAGGTACGCATTGGCCACCTAGTGGTGTAAGTGAAGTATAACACAGAATATTTTTTGTTGAAAGCAAATTATGAAAAAATTATAACTATGTTAAAAACGTATTTTACATATGTTTTAATATAGATCCTCTACCCTGAAGAAGCCTTTAATAGGCAAAATGTTGGTTTAATGAGGATCTGATTGAAAACGGAGAAGAAAAATAAAAAAGAACTTTTTTGAATTTCACTTGGAGTGGCTGGCTATTTCCTTCCTTACTTCATGAATTCGCCCAACGGTCCCCTGAACAGTATACATTCGAACATACGAAATTTGCCAGCAGATAAAGGCCTAGAGGTCTATCAAGTCTGCTTTCAGATGTCATTAAGCGCCTTATTCTGCAGCTGCCCCTCCTTCCACCCTTCCCTTCATTAACCTCCCTTGTCCTGTCCCATCCCCTTTGAAGCAGTCCACTGTTCTGCACATACCACTTCTGCAGGTAATGCATTCCACCCAGCCACCACCCTCTCTTTTAAAAAAAAAAAAAAAAAGAAAAGTCTCCTTATCTCCCTCCTGAACCTTCCTCCCTCCAGTCTCATATGATGGCCCCTGGTGTCCCTCCCCTCCCTTACTTTGAACAGCCCCTCTGTACCTGTCTTGTTTAATCCTTTCATGTATTTAAAGGTTTCAGTCATGTCCCTCCTCTCCTCCAGTGAGTACATGTTCAACTCCCTCAACCTCCTCTCATATGATGTCCCCCCGCCCTTTGATCATCTTTGTCGCCCTGCTCTGCACCCCCTCCAGTAACTTAATGTTCCTCTTCAGATACGGGCACCAATACTGCACACAGTACTCTAGATGCGGTCTAACTAATGACCTATACAGTGGCAGAATCATCTCCTCGAGGATATGCCTCTTGCAATACAACCCAACATTTTGTTGGCCTTTGCAGCTGTCTTCCTCCATTGTGCCGAGTTGTTCATTGACCCTGTAATGAGCACCCCCAGATCCTTCTCCTCCTCTGTCTGGGCTAGCTGCACTCCCCCCAGCTGGTAACTCCTCCTTGGGTTCTTCATCCCCAAATGCAGCACCTTGCACTTTTTGGCATTAAACCCCAGTTGCCAGGTGTCTGACCAGGTTTCAAGCTTTGCCAGATCATCCTGCAACCCCTGCCATCCCCCTAGGTCATCCACCACCGCTCCTACCTTGGTATCGTCAGCAAACGGACTGATCTTGCTCTTAATGTCCCATGATATGTCTGCAATGAATATCCCAAACACTGGTCCCAACACTGAGCCCATCTCGCCAGCTTTGCACCCGCCCCTGTGCTTACTAACTTACTTCCCAGTCTTCCGTGCGGCACAGAGTCGAATGCCTTACTGAAGTCCAGATACAGGACGTCCATTGCATGGCCCCTGTCCAGTTGCCTAGTTACCCAGTCGTAGAACTCCACCAGGTTGGTTTGGCAGGATCTGCCCTGTATGAAGCCATGCTGTCTGCTGTCCTGTAGTCCTTTGGCCTCTAGGAGGGCCACCAGCCTCTCCTTCAGGATAGTCTCCTTTAGCTTACCCACGATGGATGTGAGGCTCACTGGTCTGTAGTTTCCCAGTTAATTCTTGGGGCCACTCTTGTGGAGGGGCATCACATGAGCCATCCTCCAGTCCTGAGGTACACACCCTGAATGTAGTGAGGCATTAAATAGGTCTGCCAAAGGTCCTGCAAGGACCTTTGGCAGCTCCTTCATTACCCTGGGGTGGATGCCATCTGGGCCTGGCGCCTTGTGCACCCTCAGTGCCTTCAAACCTTCCCAAACTCTGCCCTCCATGATTTCCCCATCCGCCTGCCATTTCTCCCCCCTTGGGTGTCACCCCCCTCTTCTCTTTAGTAAATACTGAGCAGAAGTACTCATTTAGTGCTTCTGCCTTATTGCACCCTGCTTCCACCCAACCCCCCTCTTTCCTAATCCTTACTATGTGGTCCTTACAGCTTCTTTTCTCCCTGATGTACCTAAAGAAGTCCTTCTCCCCCTTCTTAATGCCTTGTGCCAGGCTGAGCTCCGTTGATGCTTTGGCTCCTCTTACTGTCCTTGTCACCTCCTTCGATTCTGTCAAGTACTCCTCCCTGTCCTCCCCACTCCCTGTTTTCTTGTACTTCCTAAAGGCAGCTCTTTTCCTCCTTACCTTTTCCATGACCTGCTTGCTCAACCAGCTCAGTTTCTTAGCCCTAGCCTTCTTGCTCTGGGCCTTGCAGCAGGTTTTGGTTGCCTCCACTATCCCCAGCTTTATGAGCTCCCACCTCTGGTTAGTGTCCATATTAGATTGAATTCTGGCCAGGTACCCTTTTGCCACATCCCCCATCCTCCCAAAGTCTGCCGTCCTGAAGTCCAGCACTCTTGTGCCAGATTCCACTCCTTCCTGCCCATATCCAATGTGAGCCATACTGAGTGGTGGTCACTCCCTGACAGCGGTTCCTCCACTGTAAATTCTCACAAAGTCCCCATTTGCCAGCACAAGGTCAAGGGTATTCCCTAACCTGGTTGGTTCACTGACCATTTGCAGCAGGAAGCTGTCCTGGAAGGCATCCAGCAGTACCTGCTCCCTTCTGTTCCTGGTTGTTGGGGTGCTCCAGTCCACTCCTGGCATGTTGAATTCCCCCACAATCACCAACTCTACCCTTCTCGCAGATCCTTCTGATCTGTCCTGCTAGTTCTCTGTCTAACTCCTCCACCTGAGATGGTGGCCTGTACACCACTCCCATTCTAAGAATCCTATTCTTGGAATCCTGGATTTGCATCCAAAGTGACTCCGTAATACCCTCCTCCCCTTCTTCTCTTACACACTTCAGTCCTTCCTTCACATATAGTGTCACACCCCCTCCTTTCCCAATCACCCTGTCCCTACGAAATAACCTGTACCCTGGTACAGACAGGTCCCAGTCATTGTATTGGGTGGCCCATGCTTCTGTGATGGCTGCAATGTCCACCTCTCCTTCTGCCATGAGCACCTGTAACTCTGCAGTTTTCCTCACAAGGCTCCCAGCATTAAGGGTAACCACCTTCAACCCCCCCCCCCCCATCCTGCCCTCCTTTACTACAGTTGGAAGGGAACCCACATTTCTTGTACCTTTCTCAGAACATCAGTGGTATTTTTACATAAGGGACCCAAGATTGGTTACACATGTTTATAGAAAAAAATCGCAAATTGGCCCACTCTGTCTGTCAGTGGGTTCATCACCGATATGATGTGGCGCCCAAGTGGGTCTTCCAAATTCTTATGGACTTTTAGAAGAATGTAGAAACCAGGAATTATTGTGTGTTCGCACCATAGAAATTTGTACTCTTTCTGTGATAACTCCTGATGTGACAGCATCCTGCAAAATTTCAAACAATTCCATTTTAAACTTGGGCAAGGGGTTACTTGTTAATTTCTTATAATTCACAGTCTCACTTAGCAGTCTTATTGCAATACGAATATAATGTTCTTTATGAAGTATAACAATATTACCTCCTTTATCGGCTGGTTTCACCAGGCCCGGATTAAGAGGGGGGCAAATGGGGAAAATGCCCCAGGCCCCCCCACCATGGGGGGTGTCCCCCTGAGAAACGCCACACTTGCGTGTTAAAAGTTTAAAAGTGGCTGCCGCTGCTTTAAAGGACTTGCTGCCGGCGGCCCCTGCTGTTCCTGTTTTTGCCATCAGTGTCGTCACTCGCCTGACTAGTAGACGGCCGGGGGGATCACATGATATGCAGGCCGACTAGCTGAGAAGTCATGTGGGTTGCGGCGCAGGTGTATATCGTCTGACTGCCGGTCTTCTGCGCATGTAAGTGTCCGTGTGTACGCACCACACACAGTCACCAGCAGAAGTTTGAGGAGATAGAGCTGAGCAGGCGTGGGTTGGGTTTGATTCGTTGTCGTTGAAGAGTTCCTGGGCTAATCACTGTTCAGTTTTGAACTTAATTCAAATAAAACTTACTTGTCGGTACAGTACTGACTAAGACTAGTGAGAGGTGACAGAAAAAAAACTAAACAAAATCACTCTCACACACAGGTACTTACTTTACTGTCTGAGGTACACTGTGTCACTGTCAGTAAATAATACATTAGCCAGCGGGCCGGGAAGGGAGCAGTCAGTAATTCAAGTCAAAACTCGAGCCGAGCTGGGACGAGTCATGCCTGGATTGGATGGTAGGGTAGTAGTAGGAGAGCAGACCGACTGACTACTCGGGAGGAGCGGAGGAGAGAGTGGGAGTCTAGGAGAGGCTAGAGCAGGAAGGAAAGCCCAGCGCTCGCTCGGCTTCAGCACTCGATCGATCCTCTTCACGGCCTGGCCGGCCGACCTGAGCTTCTGACAATAACCCGGTCCCCGCCCACCCCACAACATGCCAGAAGTCACCTCACTCACCGCTGATGCTGCCCGGCTCTGGGTGCTGTTACTGGCTGCCACCGGGTCTGTGGGAGTGGAAGGAGGAGCCGTTACTGACGCCGTTGAAGGTCCCAGCTCCTGACAGCTGAGGAGGGTGAGAGAGAGTGGCGTGGCCTGAGTCCGCCTCCTCGGCCTCTCTCAAGTTGGCCAGTACTTTGTTTGTGCTAGCGCTCCCACCGCAATAAAACCTCCAGCAAGCGGCGTCCCTCACAAATCAGTTGCAACTTGCACTATGCTTTTTACAGTGCTCTGTGCATAGACTGCTGTGTTTATATGTAATATTAATTTGCATATACCTATCTACTACTGTTAATTATAAAAATCTAGCTAACCAGTGTTTAGTAATAAATGTCAGACTTTTTTTATATGCAAGATTTGCAGTACTATAAAAAGAAAGTCTGACATTTATTATTAAACACTGGTTAGCTAGATTTTTATAATTAACAGTAGTAGATAGGTATATGCAAATTAATATTACATATAGACAGTCTATGCACAAAGCACTGTAAAGCATAGCAGGATTTAGAAAATAAAGCTTGCACACTTGTGCAAGTAAACACATAACAGTTGCAGTATTATTTTAACAAAATGCACACTGTACTCTGTTACCTCAGTCTTTTTTCAGACCCAGGACCTGTCCCCTCCTTGGACTTGTTCACAGAACTCCTAATAAATGAAGAATACATCTATTGTTTGTATTGGTCCCCTTGATACACACATCTCTCTGTGGGCCCATCTTAGGAACATAGTGTTAGCATGTGATTGGAGGGAGAGCAAGAGACACACAGGACTTTACTCCGGCAGGACTAGTTCGCAACAGACACAGAGTGAAAGGGAGGGAGGGAGTGAAATATTCTACGCTGTCGCACTTTGCAAATATTATATATATTTGTAGTAATATCCACCGTATGTTTATATATTCATATTCTGAAAGCACATACAAATTTGTACTATCCATATATGTGAATATGGAAACATACAATATATGATTTGAGGCAGTGTCATGTACAGTATTTTTTCAGCATAAAGTGTAACTTTTTACAGTAGGAAAAAAAAATCAGAAAACAATAAGGAAACCCCCTAAAGTGCACCATTTTTTTCAAAATTTTCTGGGGGGCATGCCCCCAGACCCCCTAGATGGGTTGGGGATTTTCACATGTCATAAACACTGCGCACGCATGGGCCCCCCAGAGGTCCACTGCCTCAGGCCCCCCAGAGGCTTGATCTGGCCCTGGGTTTCACCACAATTTCACGGTCCTTACTTAAATCGAGAAGAGCTAAAATTCATTACTAGACATATTTCTGTCCCTAAGGCTAACTGCTTTTTCTATAAGTTCATTAACTTGTTTGAGGACAGTTAACACCATAATAACTGGGTTTTAGATATTAGGAATAAAGGTGGAATCTGGCTTAAGTCTATTTTCCTTTTTTTCTCTGTCATAAAAGTTCCCATCAACAGCAGTGGTCTGGCTTGCCATGTGAGACTCGCCTACACTTTCCACTAATGAAAGCAATTGTTCCAATTCCAGGGTGTTAAACTCCCCTATAGTATCAGTCACCTCAGGTAGTGTAGTGGCATAAATCAGTCCCATTCCATTGTCCAAACCAGTCACTGTATTCATTTCTTGAATTAGTCAATATTGTCCTGGGTCAAAATATGTTGTTCTGTGAACTCCATAGTTGCAGAAGGTGTTTGATTTCACAAAAATAAGTGCTTTAGTTTTATTTTCCTAAAGAGTTTGTAAAGGTCCACATTGACTTGGAATTTATTCAGGAGAGGGGTAGGTACAAAAGTCTGACCACTTTTGAACACTTGAATTTCTTCCTCTGTTACTACTCTTTTGGATAAATTAATTATTTGAAGCCTGTGTTGTGACCTCTGATTGGGTCCTTCCCACATAGTTCCCTCTTGAGTGATTCTGGCCTTTCTCCTTCGTTTACCTCTGCAGATCTGTCTTTTCTGGTATTTGGTGCAGTGGAACTCCCTGCTCCCTTGTCTAAAAAGACCCTGATTTGTCATTCTGCGCACTTCTTTGTGCAGTCGGTGTTCTGCTTGTGTTAAACCTCACTCATGACCTGCTCCTTCCTCTTTTCTTCCACTCCACTATGCACCCATTATCATAATCTTCCTGGTCCCTCAGCAGTGTCTTGTGCCGATCAGTTCACTTTCATATTAAGTTAGGTTTTCTTTGTTTTTTTAAATCCTCATCAAAGTCTTTAAATTCTGGGTACGATTTAAATGCTAGCACTTCATACTTAGCTTCTTCAACTTGTCTGGTTAGTGTCTCAAATTTTTTTTGTATTGGCTTTTATTAGGAGTTAAACAAAAGCTTTAGAACGTATTGCGGCCATTTCCAGTCACTGTTCCTTGTATTCAAAGGTATCAAACCCACTGGATGGGACAATGTTAATTCTTAGTCCCCTGTGAGCCTGCGATGTAGTTAGATGTTGCTCCAATGTAATTATAAGTCGTATCAAGCTCTTTCTGAAGCACTTTTTCAAGTTTAAAGAATGTTTTTAACATCACCTGATGCAGGTGAAGCCTCTTCAGATACTTTCAGATTCGCTTGTTGGAAAATGGCTCGGCGTCCTCACAATTAAATCCATTTATTGTTGCAGCTGTATCTGTTCCGTCTGCATTTCCTGTGTAGACATTAAGAAGATGTGCCATAGTTTCTTTTACAGCCCAAATAGTCTTTTACCAGGCTTGGTACAGGATGTAGTAATGTCTGGGCTAGAGAATCCACACACCACAGCAGTCCAATGTCTGAAGTGGCCATTGCTTCGTGCATAACACTGTAACTGGACAGTGTCCGCATTCTGCAGTAGATGTAGCAGAAAAACAATCAAAAATCAAGAGTTACTACCGCGAACAGTGGGGCCAGTGCTGACAGAAGGATAGCAAGCCCGAAGCAGAAATCTAGTTCACACAGTCAGCACTCGTGGCAACAAAGATAGACTCACAGTTCAGTACTAAAGCAAATTAAGCTTTATTGTACTCTGTCCAAACAGACCTAGAGAATGCTTTGGTAAGGGCTTCTGTAAGTAGTTTATTGTAGCCTCTTTTTTCAAATCTGAATTGTAGTTCCTTTGCCTGTTCCACGTAGTGTCTTTCATCCGAGTATATTCTACATAATCGCAGGAATTGCCCAGGTGGGACAGAATTTGATTTGTTGAAATAAGGCACATGTTATGATGTAATTAGCTTTGGGCTTTAAATTGAATGAATTGTTCTCTCAAAACCACGGCCCATGATGAAGGCTTTTTTGCCAAAGCGCTGCGGCAGGGCTGTTTGGATCGAGCACAATAAAGCTTAATTTGCTTCAGTATTGAACTGTGTCTGTCTTTGTTGCCACGAGCGCTGACTGTGTGAATTGGATTCCTGCTTTGGGCTTGCTACCTTTCTGTCAGCACTGACCCAGTACCGCTGCTCGCAATAGTAACTCTTGGTTATTTTGTCGGTTTTCATGAAAAATTGATTCTCGGGTGCTGATTAAAAAATGACAACTTCCATTTTTTATTTTATTTTTTTTACTAGTGTCTTCCGTTGAATGCATTGGCCATATCTGAGCCCCTTCCACTGCTGCACAGTCATGGAATCTGGGGTGTCATACCCCCGCCTGTACAGTCCCTGTCCTAGCTCCCAGTTGTGGGTAGGCTGCGCCACTGATTGCCACAATGGTCCGTTCTGCCATTACTTCGGACAAGTGGATGCTAGAAGTAGTGAGCAAACTGTTGCCTTTGACTAACTCCAGAACATAATTATTGATCTTACTTCGAGAGGGCTCTTGCAGTAGGTAATTACATATAGGACTGACGTCGGCAGGCGGCAGGACCCCACAGAAAAATTTCTAGCTAGCAGTCCCTGGCGAGGGACTGCCCCCATGTCAGGTGACCGGCGTCAGGAGACGTCTGTATAAAAGGGTGGTCCCTGATGCCCGCCTCCCAGTTCTTTCCCGCCGTTATCTCGTGCAGCGCCTCGCGGAAAAGTTCTTCGCTTCGTCAGTCTCCCCTCGTTGGTTTTACTGAGTATTTTTGCTTTTTTCCATCAATCGTTAGTACATCCGTTGGTGTATATCGTCCCTACACCCTCGAGCACAAAAATAAGTGTAATTAGATGCGCCCAACTCCGTACAAGGAGATGGCACTAAAGTCCGTTGACTCCTGTACCATCCCACCAGCGGCGCTAGTCCCTTCGCTGAGCGGAATCGGCCCAAAGCGAAACCCCAGGGAAGCGGGCTCCCCTGACACCGCAGACCAGAAAACATCAGGCCCCACAGCTGCTAAGCCCCCGCCAAAAAGCAGCGGGTGCTTCAGCTCTTGGCGGCTGCTCCACACCACCGCTCCTCTCCTCTCCACAGCCTCGGACTCCCGGAGGAAGCGGGAGGGAGGTTTTCCCTCCACCTTCCGGGCTGGGAGAGGATAACATCAGATTCTTGGGTGCTCCAGCTGATCGCAGAAGGACACTCAGTAGAGTTTCTACAGAAGCCGCCTCACCACCCCACCCCCCCCAAAGACATTGTATTCGTGGAAACATCTTCTCTTGGTCCAGGAAGAGAGTTCAGCTCCGTTATTGAAAGAAGCGATAGAACCCGTCCCTCTTCATCTTCAAGGGACGGGTTACTATTCCCACTTTTTCCTGGTCCCAAGGAAGACAGGAGATCTAAGACCCATTCTAGATCTCAGCTCCCTGAATCTTTTTGTGGAATACAAAAGGTTCAGAATGCTCTCTTTGCAGAGCCTTCTGCCCCTCCTCCATTCGGGACAATGGCTGTGCACCCTGGATATGCAGGATGCTTACCTGCACATTTCCATTCGCCCGTCTCACCTCAAATATCTTCGTTTTGCGTTCCAGGGGAACCACTACCAGTTCAAGGCACTTCCGTTTGGCCTATCCTCGACTCCCCGAGTATTTACCAAATGCCTTGCGGTGGTGGCGGCCTACCTGCGTACTCTGGGGGGGGGGCAGGTTTCCCGTACCTGGACGATTGGCTCCTGGTGGCCTCGTTCAGGGAGGAACTCCTGCGCTGCCGCGCTCTTACTCAGCAGGTTTTTGCCTGCCTGGGTATTACCATCAACCATTCCAAGTCTCACTTGATCCCATCTCAGAGACTACAGTTTATAGGGGCGATTCTAGACATGACCATTGGCAGGGCCTTCCTGCCACCGGACCGGGTGTCCACCCTCCAGACTCAGATATGTCTGTTGTCCAGCCGCAGGCGGGTCAGTGCAAGATCGATCCTTCGCCTTCTCAGGCTCATGGCAGCCGCTATTCCGACAGTCCCTCATGCTCGGCTCCACATGAGAGTTTCTCAGTGGACACTCCGCTCCCAATGGGATCAGCTAGTGGACGACTTAGATCACCCAGTTCTAGTCTCCTCACTGATGCTTCGAGACTTGCAATGGTGGATGGTTCGAGAGAACCTGCTTCGGGGAGTTCCTTTCTTTCTTCCTCCCCCCTCCCAGACTCTAACCACAGACGCCTCGGGCGAAGGTTGGGGAGCCCATCTTGGTCACCATCGGACCCAGGGCTCTTCGTCCAAGCTCGAACAGACACTCCACATCAGTGTGGTCTAGTTTCGAGCAGTGTTGTACGCTGTCCAAGCCCTTCACCCCTACATTCTTCCGGCCACCTAGCCGTCCAGGCGGACAATATGTGTGGTTTGGTACCTCAACAAGCGGGGAGACTGTCCTACCCTCTTTGCAGGGAAGCAGTGAGGGTTTGGGATTGGGCGACACAACACGACCTTCACCTCACGGCAATTCATGTTCCGGAATCAGACAACACCTTGGCAGACAAGCTAAGTTGCTCTGGCTCATGAGTGGGAACTGGACCAGAGGGTCCTAGAAGGTATCCTCCGACACTGGGGAACACCACAGGTCGACCTGTTCGCTTCTCCTCTAAACGCAAAGCTTCCCGACTACTGCTCGCTCGTTCCAGAGCGAGGTGTTTTCTGGAGAGACGCTTTGTCTCTAGACTGGAAGGACAGATTTGTCTATGCCTTCCCCCAATTCCTCTTATCCCACGAGTCTTACAGAAACTAGTTTCAGAAGGAGCACGAATGATTCTGATTGCTCCTTTCTGGCCCAGGCAAGTTTGGTTCTCTCTTCTACAGCAGTACTCAGGATCATCCTCTTCCTATTCCTCTGTCACGAGGTTTGCTGACCCAGGATCAGGGGACTCTGGTCCATCCAGGTCTCAAGTCACTTCAGCTTCATGCATGGCTCCTGCAGACTTGGCTCAATCTCGCTTTGGGGTTTCTCCCCAAGTGGCAGAGATTTTGGTGGAGGCTAGAAAACCCTCTACTAGATCTACTTGCGCCACGAAGTGGAAAAGGTTCACTATCTGGGCTGCTTCTAAGGACGTGGAACCCTTTTCCTGTTTGGCTGGGCTTCTGCTGGAGTACCTACGCCATCTTTTTGACCTGGGTCTTAGTCATTCTTCTCTGAAAGTCCACATGGCAGCCATCTCGGCCTATCATGTTCCCTTTGCAGACAAGACATTTGCTCAACTGGAGGTCTCTAAGACTTTCCTTAGAGGGGTCCTCCATCTGAAACCTCTTATACATACTCCTGCCCCCCTTGGGATTTGAACTTTGTTCTCGAGAAACTTACTCTGCCTCCTTTTGAACTGGCAGCTTCCTGAACTTGAAGTTCCTTTCATGGAAGACTCTCTTCCTGGTGGCCATACTTCCGCTTCGGGAGAATTCCAGGCTCCAGGCCCTGATGTAAAATCCCATACTTGATTTTTTCACAAGGAAAGTGTGGCTCTGCGCACTAACCCTAAGTTTCTCCCTAAGGTAGTAGCGGAGTCTACTCTGAACCAGTCCATAGAGATACCCACCTTCTTTATGCAGTACTCCAATCGAGGGGAGTATTTACTCCATACTATGGACGTTCACCGGATTCTGAGATACTACACTAACAGGACAAAAGATCTCAGGAAGACCGATCAATTGTTTGTCTCTTTTGCACCCAAAAGAGAAGGCAATGCTGTGTCTAAGCAATGCCTATCCAAATGGTTGGCTCATTGCATCACTTTATGTTATGACAAGTATAACAGGACCCTGCCGGGTCAAGTAAGAGGCCACTCCACCAGGGGAGTCGCTGCCTCAGTGGCTCGTTTCAAGAATGTGTCGGCGGCAGACATCTGTGCTGCCGCCACCTGGACCTCCGTCCATACCTTTACAAAACATTACAGTTTGGATATTGCCTCTCGCCGTAGAGCAGGCTTCGGGCTGGCTGTTCTGCAAGGCCTCCTATCTTAAGGCTTGCACAGGTTCTACTTGGAGTAGATTTCCTCCTCCCGTGTGCTTCTCCTTGTTCCAGACTGCTTGGGACTCAGTCCTATATGTAATTACCTACTGCAAGAGCCCTCTCAAAGTAAGATAGTACAGTTACGTAAGAACTTACCGTAACAGTAGATCTTCAGAGAGGCTCTGCAGTAAATTCTCCACCTCCATCCCCTAGGCTTTTTCAACTCCTTTTCTATTGAGGGAAATATCCGCTCCTCTCTCGTCCTGCCTTTTTTGGCCTGTGGCGGGAAAGAACTGGAAGGCGGGCGTCGGGGCCCCTTTATACTGACGTCTCCTGACTCCGGTCACCTGACGTGGGGGCAGTCCCTCATCAGGGACTGCTAGCTAGAAATTTTTTCCATGGGGTCCTGCCAACGTCGGTCCTATATGTAATTACCTACTGCAAGAGCCTCTCTCGAAGATCTACTGTTGCAGTAAGTTCTTACGTAACTGTACTTTCCCCACACTCGCCTGAAATCTGTAAAGCAGCCAGCTGCTAAATGTCTTGCAGTGACAAATTGTCTTTATTTGCATGAAAGTCATTTTCCTTGCCACAGTTCAGTAGCTGTGCTACATCAACAGTGAAGGCTTCTCACTTAACATATAGTCTATAAGAACTATGCAAAAAAGATACTCGGCATATCTGTTGCAAATGGCTTAGTTCTACATAAGTTGTATTCCATAAAAAAGTGGTGATGCATCCAAAGAGCAGATAGTGCTAAAATGAATTTCCGAATCCTAGAATGGCACTGGTGCCTGATTCCAAGTGCTCTGGCGCTTCAGACCCCCTATCCTTCCTCAAGGGGTGTTGCTTATTGGTTACCCACCACCACTGTTTTTATACAAAATGTATCACTATGGTATAGGGCTGGCAGTATAACCTAGAGGTTAGAGTAACAAGTTGTGAATGAGCTTGGTACATCCAGCAGACCTGGGTTTGACTCCCACAACCTCCACCTGCATTCTGTACGACTCTGAGCAAGTCACTTAACCTCCCCAATGCTCTCAAGGTGCCCCTGAAAACAGGTACTTGTGCCTAGTGGGCCTTATCTGGTTACCAAAGAATAATAAAAAAAAATACATCCCTTCTCATCTTTAAAGTGGCGTTACCCAGAATAAAATACCTAAAAATAATACATTAAAAGCTGGTGGTAGATTACAGTTCTCATAAAGGGAAGACGTAACGCATGTAAATCTCTTGTACTTGGGTAGCTCAAAATATGTCCAGATTTTGAGGATCTCTGCCAAGTGGCGGAGCCAAAGGGGGGGCTGGCGGGGGGGCGGTCACCCTTCCTGGCTGCCCCAGTGTGAGTAGTGGTGCCCTGCCACCATCTTTATTCATTGTTTAGTGCACATTGTGGAGCCTGTCATTGACTGAATGGCCCTCCCTGGCTCCCAAATGAACCCAAGCCTGGCTCCGCTACTGTCTCTGCCATACCAACCCCACATTTCTTGGGAGTGCAGGGTGTCACAGAGCACACTGTCCACCTAAGGGCAGACATTGCTTAGCTCCTAGAGAGAGAGGGGCAGTAGCCCATTTCTCAGATGCCCTGGCAAGTCAGTGATGTGTCCAGGCACTGACTGTTCCCGAAACAGATTGGGGGGGGGCTGGCGTCCCATTCTGTAGTTGCACAGTCTGAACCAGTTCATGCAGGAGTACCAATTCCAGATGGTCATTCTGAATCAGATCATACCATCTCAAGAATAGGGCATATGGTTCTGCTTCCTGGACCTCCAACGTCCAAGTCTATCCATACTGATGCTGATGCATTCAGTTTCGCACAGGGGGGGATACTTTACCAGTTCCAGGTTATGCCCTTTGGTCTCATCCACGCCCAGGGTCTTCACCAAGTGCATGGCAGTGATGGCGGCTTTCCTGCTGCGCAAGGGTGTAAGGGTGTTCCTTTGTCTGGGCAACCGACTAATAGCCGGGTCATTCATGGAGACCATTGAGTGGTTCAGAGACTTGGTCCTCCAGACCTGTTGAGATTTGGGCCTCTTGGTCAACCCATCCAAAACTGAACTGATTCCCCTAGGGGTGATGAAGTTTATCAGGGCAGAACTAGACTCCCCTGCAGGCCTCCCTGTGGAAATGGCATTGTATCTTACCTGCTTTGCTGATCACTTCAGGTTGGGTGCTTACGCCCTGCCTGGGATGTCCCATGGATGCTGGGGTACATGGCATCCTCCGCCAATGCGATCTGTTGGGCTCACTGGCGGACACTCCACCTGCAGTGGGAGTAGTGCCATCAGTGGTTCCAGTGCCTGGGTAACTTAGATCAGCTGATTGTAGTGACCCAGTTGACATGGGATGCCATCCAGTCATGGGTGGACCCACAACCTCTGGAGGAGGGCATCTCGTTTTTTTGCTCGGAGCCATCCATCATGCTTACAATGGGCGCATCTCTCTGGTGCAGTGGGGAACACACCTGGGGGACCACTGAGCCCACAGATTCTAGTCACCTGCAGAGTCTTGTCACCACATCAGCCTGCTAGAGCTCCCTGCAGTGCGCTTGGCTTTGATAGAATTCGCTCCATTGATCATGGTCGGGTCTTGCAGATCCAGACAGACAATACCACAGCCACGTTCCACCTAAACGGTAGGGCAGAATGCACTCCCTTCCTTTGTGTCTAGAGGCTCTCTCCTTACTTGGTGTCTTGTGCACAGCCTGGGTGCAGATCTCCTCCTGGCGATCCATGTCACAGGAGTGAACACCTGGCAAATGCTCTCGGTTAAGTTGGAGAGATGTCACAGGAGTGCTGTCTGATTCAGAAGGTGGTAAGCCACCTGTTCTCCCAGTGGGGCACCCCACTAATGGACCTGTTTTTCCCCCTGAGAGAATAGAAAGCTGAGGCTGTTTTGTGCCCACCCCCACAGTCTGGGATACTTTTGTTAGGCCCTAAACCCTAGGCCTCCTCTATGCTTTCCCTAACTTCCCCTAGTTCCACAGGGTTGTGGTCAAGGCCCAGACGGATAAGGTATAGATGATCCTGTTAGCCCCAGACTAGCCCAGACTGTTCTGGTACCAGGATTTCCTCAGTTTCTGCAGCAGGCCTCTGTGATAGTTGCCACTCTGACCAGACTACAGTGGAAGGTGCTGCATCCAGAAATGCAGTCCCTGCACCTCTTACCCTGTTTGTGAGCAGCTGAAGTTACAGGCTTTGGACTTTTTTGGAGGACATCCTCCATGCTGTGGAAGAGGTTCTCAATCTGGTGTCAGGAGAAGGAGCATGATCCCCTTACCTGCCCCATGGTGAGCATCCTCTACTACCTTTTGGTCCATGGTTGATGACTGTTAAGGTGTACCTGGTAGCCATTTCTGCTTACTGGGCGTGGGTTGGTAAGCAGACAGTGGCCTAGGAGAAAGTGGTTGGGCAGTTAAGAGCATGGACCACTTGTCCCTCCTGGTTCACGAAGCTCTGCCACCTTGGGACCTAATGCTGGTGCTGGCATTGCTAATGAGCAAGCCATTTGAACCTTGTGCACAGGTGTGAGTTGTCTCACCTGTCCGGAAAGACTACCTTCTTGGTGGCTGTCATGTCGGCCAGAAGGATCAGCGCACTCCAGATGCTCTTGGAGTCTCCTACTTGATATTCCACAAGGATAAAGTCTCCCTTTGCTGCCACCCAATGTTCCTCCCGAAGGTCATATCAGACTTCCACCTTAACCAGGTGATTAACTTGCTGATATACTTTACCAACTCTACTTCGAAGCCTGACCAGAGTCTCCACACTATGGACCTACAAAGAGCGTTCTGATAATGAGCATACAGCTAGAGCTCGGGGCTCAACAGCTGTTTGTAACGTATGCTGAAGCCGTTCCTGGCAGACCACCAGCAAAGTGGAAGATTTCCATGTGGATTGCATCCTGCATTGACTTGTGCTGTACACTGGCTGGTAGTGAGTCACCCAAGAGGTTTAAGACTCATTCCACCAGATGTACTGCTGCCTATGTGGCTGCTTCCAGGGACATCCCCTTTGCGGATTTATACAGGGCTGCAGCCCATAGTGAAACACACACCTTCATATCCCATTTCATTGACGTTATGAGCCATTAGGATGCTGCCTTTGGGTCCTCAGTCCTTCGGTCTCTGTGTGCCAAATAGGGTGCATGCCTTGCCCCCTCCTCCTGGAGGATTGCTAGGAGTCTGTCAGAGTGTGGGGAGTGAACTGTATCCATGCCCTTAGAAATATAGGTTACTCAAAGTTCTCGGAGTGTTCTAGAGTTCACATCCACACAGCCCACCTGACCTCCCTTGGCAAGTGGCACATAGATCCAGCATGCAAAGATCCGACATCACGGGGCACAACCAGAGGATATACCACTCTGGTGGTGGGGAAGAGTTTAGCTTGAAGACTTTTGACAGATTGTCTGTCTCCAGAAAACTACTGTAATGTGAATGTGAACTGTATACTACTCCTAGAACTACGCTTATAGTTATGTAACCTGTATTTATCTGCACTCAAGGATACTTAAAGAACTAAAGAACATTGTGCAGTGTGGTTCCAGTTGGATATGGGCAGGGAAAGCATTCTGACTAAGACAAAAAATCTTGGATTTCAGGAGGGCAGACTTCAGGAAAATAGATGAAGTGCTAAGGAACCATGTGGTGGGCATCAGAGCAGCTATGGGGGTGGACCAAAGGTGTCCATCATTAAGGAAGGAATACTGGTTGCCACAGATGAGTGCGTTAGGCCAAGGTGGAAGAACACAAGGGCCAAAGCGCCCAGCTGGTTCAGTTCTGGGGTTGCCCATGCAGTAAAGGAAAAGAGGTTGGCCTGTAGAAAATTCAGGAAGACCAGGAGAGAGGTGGATAGGGAAAATTACCAAAGATTGGCTAGTGAGGCAAGTAAGGAAGTCTGCTGAGCAAAGGCACAGAAGGAGCTGCAGATAGCTGAAAGAATTAAGAAGGGGGAGAAGGCTTTCTTTCGCTGTATAAGTGAGAAAAGGGAAAAGAAGGAACGGATTGTTAGGCTTAAGACAGGGGTGGAGTGAGAGGAGGATAATGGGGCTTAAGAAAGGGGTGGAGTGGGTAGAGGATAATGGGGAAAAGCAGAGATGCCAAATGAATACTTCTGTTCCATCTTCAACGGGGAGAAGGACAGACCAGTGCCTTCAAGAGGGAAAAGAGGAGTTGGGGTGGGGAAGGGGAACACAGATGTAGTGATCGAGGAAGATAGAGTGAGGGAGTGTCTGCTGGCATTGAAGGTGGACAAATCACCAGGCCCAGACAGAGTACATCCAAGGGTACTAAAGGAACTGGCAGGGCCACTGGTAGACCTATTTAATGGTTCGCTAGAGTCGAGCGTGTTACCGCAGGACTGGAGAACAGCACATATAGTGCCCCTTCACAAAAGCGGTCCCAAGGATGACCCAGGGAATTACAGATCAGTCAGCCTGACTTCCATTGTGGGCAAGCTCATGGAGACCATACTAAAGGAAAGATTGGTGGAATATCTAGGGGAGCATGGTCTCCAGGATGAGAGGCAGCATGGGTTCAGTGGGGGCAGGGGAGAGATCATGTCTAACAAATCTGATTGACATCTTTGACTGTGTCACTAAGACAGTAGATGGGGCCAAGCAGTACATATCCTCTGTCTTGATTTCAGCAAGGCCTTTGACTCTGTTCCCCACAAAAGGTTGATCAGGAAGTTGGTGGATCTCGGGGTTGGGGAAAAGATGGCCAGATGGGTGGAAAACTGGCTGAGGGACAGAACCCAGAGGGTGGTTGTGGGGGGAGAGTTATCTGGCACCAGACATGTAACTAGTGGGGACCTGCAGTTGTTCAGTGTCTTCATCGGTGACATTGGAGATGGCATTAAGGGCAAAATGTGCCTATTCTTGGATGACACTAATCTCTGTGGGAGAGTGGACACAGCTGAAGGGATAAAGGACCTACAGGAAGTGCTGGAAAAGCTAGGGAGGTGGTCCAGGATCTGGCAGCTTGGCTTCAATCCAAGAAATGCAAAGTTATGCATATTGGAATCGGGAATCCCAGGACAGAGTACTACCTGGGTGGAGTCGAGAGTATCTGCATCAGAGGAGGGGAAGAACCTGGGGGTGATTATTACTATTGACCTGAAGCACTCTACACAGTGCAAGAAAGCAGCAGCAAAGGTATACAAGATGCTGGGATGCATATCTAGGGGGATCAGTAGTTGGAGAAAGGAGGTTATACTGCCCCTGTACAGGTCACTGGTAAGGCTGCATCTAGAGTATGGAGTTTAGTACTGGCGCCCACACCTCAGAAAGGACATTAACCTGCTGGAGAAGGTCCAGAGGAGGGCTACAAAGATGATAGCCAGTCAGCAGAGTAGGGCATATGAGGAGAGGTTGAGGGCACTGAACATGTACTCCCTGGAAGACAGGAGAGAGAGAGGGGACACGATTGGGACGCTCAAGTACTTGAAAGGGATAAATAAAGTTGATAAGGAGAGTCTCTTTAAGCTGAGTGGCAACCATGACACGAAGGGGCACAGTCTTAAGCTGGAGGGTGGGAGGTTTAGGAGGGAGATCAGGAAGCACTTCTTCACAGAGAGGATGGTGGAAGCTTGAAATGAGCTGCCAGAAGAGATCATCTTGTTAGACAGTGGGCAGCTTTAAGAGGGGGTGGGATAGGCATTGGGTAAAGGTAAGGATCATGGGGAGTAAGGAGGGAGGGCAGGGACATTAGCTCAAGCTGTGGACCCTGCGATATGAGCAGACTTGATAGACCAAATGGCCTTCCTCTGCTGGCTTGTTTGTATGTAAAGAAGGAACTGGCTGCTTCTGTGTTTAATCAATCCTCAGAAACAGGGCCAGTACCAGGGGACTGGAGGAGGGCAGATGTGGTACCAATCTACAAAAGTGAGAACAGGGAGGAGGCAGGAAACTACAGGTCAGTGAGTCTGCCATCAGTGGCGCGGAAGGCAATGGAAACATTAACAAAAGAAAGGATGGTGGAGTACCTGACCAGCAATCAATAAGTTCCAGGATCCAAGACATCATGGCTTCACTGGTGGAAGATCATGCCAGATAGAGTTCTTGCTGGGTGACGTGAGTCGTGGATGCGGCCTGCCTGGATTTCAGGAAGACCTTTGACACTGTCCCACACAGGAAGTTGGTTAACAAGCTGACCAGTCTAGGGGCGGGAACAAAAGTGGTGAAATGGGTGCAGAACTGGCTTAGCAACAGGAGCCAGCAGGTAGTAGTAAATAGGGTGAGATCAGAGGAGGGGGAGGTGACAAGTGGGGTACCACAGGGGCCAGTCCTGGGGCCATTGCTGTTCAGTGTCTCTAATGAAGACATTGCAGAGGGACTGGAAGGTAAAGTATGCCTGTTTGCAGACAACACAAAGATCTGCAACTGGGTAGACACCCAGGAGGGAGTGGACAGACTGAGAGGAGATCTTTTTTAAAAAAAAAAAAAAAAAAAAAAAAAGGGAGGAATGGTCAAGGGTCTGGCAGCTGAGATTTAATGCCAAAAAGTGTAATGACATGCATATGGAGCAGAAGAACCCATGGGTAACATACCAAGTAGGAGGTGGCAACAACTTGGCAGGAAAGGGACCTAGGAGTCATCATAACTGATTACCTCAAGGTGGGAAGTCAGTGTGGGAAGGCAGTGGGTAAGGCAAGCAGGATGCTGGGCTGCATTTGGAGAGGAATAACAAGTGGAAAGCAGGAGGTAATCTTACCCCTCTGTATATCAGTGGTGAGGCTCCACCTTGAGTACTGTGTCCAGTTCTGGAGGCCCCATCTCAAAAAGGACCTCGACCAGGTGGAGGCAGTACAGAGAAGGGCTACCAAAATGGTGTGGGCCCCCGCGAATGCAGTGCGCACCCCGGGACATATCCTCTGTCAACACCCACCTTCTCTGAAGCCTACTGCAATAGCACTACCTATCTGTGGGTCTATCTCGACTCTTTTCCACTTTTTACTACAATGGGGTGGCCTCCCACCGTAGTATCTTTATCTATTCTTCCCCACTGTTTTAAGGTAGAGGCTATGATAAGCCTCTTATTTGAAATATGGCCCTGGGCTAGTGGGCCATGAAAGGATGTAAAAGCCCTACGGAGCACCATACCTGGCTGAAAAATAATAGTATTGTGCCACAGGAAATAAACTTAGGGCAGTGTAAACTGTGGACAGAGCTATCTTTGGAGCCTGGCAGCTCTGTGCACAAGGATGCCTGTAAGTTTATACAAAAATGTGATGTTTCTATAAAGAAAATTAGACTGGCATACGAGGTGTGCAGAGAGGTACAAAAATAAAAGCACCCCTGTAGCTGCTCTTATCCATATTGCCGCTGCTTGTGCAATAAATTGTGTAAGGAATGGAGTCGCTATGTGTGACACTAATGTAAAAGGGTTGCCGCTTTATGCAGCCAGAATAAAATGTTGACGAATCCTGCCCACTCCTTTGGCATAAGGGAAGTTGCCAGGGAGGAGAGTGGGCGAAAGGAAATACTCTGTGCATATCCACATTTAGCCATGGTGTGGAGAGTGAAGAGAGCACCGCTCAAGATTGCACATACAAGTAAACTTATAGTATGTAGAGGCAGAGAGAAAGAAAACCCGCCCCATAGTGTAGCGGAGCAGAGAAAGCAGGCTCCGTTACACAAACCGAACCATGCGGCTCAGGATACAAATGTGCACAAAGACGCACGTGTGGTGCTCGACTCTTGGACAGCACTAAGAAACCAGAGCTGAGTGTCGAAAAGAGACACCAGAAAACTTTTATAAAAGTTTGGGCTAGAGAAAAAGCCCTACAATTAAGGCCACTCCAAAAGGAAGAAGGAGGGCAATAAGCCCTCAGGCTTTTGACAAAAAGGAGCCCAAATGAAATGTTACACGGCGGCTGGAAATTTCAACCAATGGTGAAACTGACAAAAAGAAAAGAAAGTATACAGTAACCAAACAAACATAAAGGCTGTGTTCTGTAGTGAATATATGTTAGGACAATGCAGCAAATCCCTATAGCTGCTTTAAGGACAGTACAAATGTACTAATGCTCTCTACATTTAAATGGGGTCATGCAGTCTTTACAGAGTGACTACATAAAACCTTTATACAGAAAGTAAATAAGGGTTGTATAAAAAGAAATTGAGCAAAAGCAAAGACCTTCTGTAGTCTTTGGTAAAGAATATTTTAAAAAGGAGTTAGTAAGAGTAATTTGTGTTTCTAAGGTGCCCTTCCCTTTGCAGTAAGCGCTGTAAGAAGTGCTTGTGGGGCTGTTCATTGCAAATAAACAAAAATAAAGAGCCATTCTTTTACAAATAAGATAAAGGGCTGAAAGCTGCGGAGATATACATAAGCAGCCTAGAGGTTAGTACTTTTGTTTCCAGGGGCCTTCTATGTCGATTTTTCTTGGTAAACTGTAATTATCCCAGGAAGGAAACCAAAGGCCCAGTGTCTTACCTGACTGCAGGACTGCACGTGGTATTCTCTGTAAGAGAGCAGCGCCCTCTGCAGTCCTCCCTTTATACACCCATACCTGTTTCTCCAAGTATTTAAGAACTGGTGTTCATTAATATGCAATTAAGCAATCCAATGGACTCTTCAGAATCAGTGGTGGCAAAAAACTGGAATTTGAAGACAGAATCAGTGTCGCTTCCATTCTACATTCGGCCCTAGACTGGTGGACCCATCGTGCCAGCATATCTCAATGCATGCCTTAACAGTTCCCTCCTCCCCAGCAGACATTGACCATGGATGCTTCCCTCGATGGCTGGGTGGGGGGGCACACCTGGGCCCCTACAGGACACAGGGCAGGTGGCCCCAATTCTCCATCTCTCCTCATATAAATCTACTGAAAATGAGAGCAGTCCGCCTCACCCTTTAGGCTTTTCGCTCCCACCATTCCCTGGGGCATCTACTGATCCAATCGGACAACACCTCGGTGTATTACCTGAACAAACAAGGAGGTACCAAGTCCCGCACTCTCTGCAGGAAGACTATGGCGGTTTGGCAGGAAGCCATACTTCAACATCTATCGTTGATTGCCGTCCATCTACTGGGATGCCACAATACCCTGGCCAACATTCTCAGTCACCAGACCTCCATGCAAGAGTGGACACTTCATCACAAAGTTCTGCAGATGATCTTTCAGTTGTGGGGAACCCCGCACCTCAACCTTTTTGCCTCCCCCTCCAGCAATCACAGACTCCCCAGATACTATTCCATTATCCCGAACAGAAAGGGACTATCTATAGATGCACTGTCCCTACCATGGATAGGACTCTTCTTATATGCTTCCCCTCCCCCGTCCCACTCCTGCAACGGACTCTACTAAAACTACAACTTGAACCTACCACCATGATCCTCATAGCCCCTCTGTGGCCTCAGCAGGTGTGGTTTCCCCTGCTTCAACAGTTCACAGTAGCAGACCCAATCCTGTTGCCAGTCAGACCAGATCTGTTGACTCAAGATCAGGGAACCCATCTTCACCCCAGTGTCAAGTCACTACACCTTCACGCTTGGCTCCTGAGGATGCTTTCATAGCCCGCCTTCAAGTCTCCTCACCAGTGGCCAATATTCTGTTGACTTCACGCAAACCATCTACCAGGGAAACATATAATGCTAAATGGAAACTCTTCTCCATATGGGCCGTTTCCTGGTCTTTGGACCCTTATTCGTGTCCATTGACTAAGGTATTGGACTACTTGGCTTCACTTGCTGAGACAGGCTTGAGCTATTCCTCCATTAAGGTTCACTTGGTCTCTATCTCGGCCTTTAATAAGCCTTTAGAAGGGGAGATTACTTTATCAACACCATCTTGCCAAGATGTTCTTAAGACGAATGTTAGACCTCAGACCTCCCATTAGACTGCCTACCCCTCCCTGAGACTTGAATTTCCTATTGAAAATGCTGACCCTCGAACCTTTCGAACTGACAGCTACTTGCGACCTCCACTTCCTTTCTTGGAAGAGAGTATTCTTAGTTGCTGTCACTTCAGCTCACCGTATTTCTGAGCTTCATGCCCTAATGTGTAGAAAATCTTACTTAATCTTTCATGAAGATCGTGGCATTTCGTACCATTTCCTCCTTTTTTACCTAAGGTGGTCTCGGAACACACCTTAAATAAGTCCATAGAATTGCCAGTTTACTACCCTGAGCACTCTAATCAGGGAGACTACCTCCTACACACTTTCGATGTTCATCGTATTTTGAGATACTATATAAATCGTACCAAATCATTCAGAAAAACTCCTCAGCTTTTTTGTTACCTTCGTCTCAACCAGGGAAGGTTTTCCAGTCGCTAAACAGGCCCTTTTCAACTGGTTGGCACATTCTATAACCTTTTGTTATAAGAACTATAACAAACCATTACCTGGATCTGTCCAAGCCCATTTAACCCGAGCCGTGGCCACTATAGCAGCCTGCTTCAAGGTGGCTTCTATCACAGATATCTGTAATGCAGCCACATGGTTCACAGCATACATACTTTCACGAAGCGCTACAACTTAGACACTGCTTCTCGCTGTAGGACAGCCTTTGGAATTGCTGTCCTACAAGGCCTTCTGTCATAACTTTCCACCCTTCCTGGGTTTACTGCTTGGGACTCATCCCAAGTGTATTACCTGCTGCAAGAGATTATCCCTGTGGAAGATAGTACAGTTGCGTACTTAACAGTAATGTTAGCTCTTCGAGGGGTATCTCTTGCAGCAGGTACGATCCCTCCCTCCATCCCCCTCCTTCTCTAAGAGAACAACTTCTGATCCAAATGTATATGGGAAGAAGGGATACCTATGGTACCTCCGATCTCGCTCGGTCCTCACTTAGCGAGCTGAATCCAGCAGGAAACTGAGGATACCAGGGACCGCCCACTCATATAGGAGCAGGATGATGATGTCATGTGTGGGTGGCCCCTGGAAAAAGACTGCTAGAAGAGAGCTGCTGTGCACAAGAGCGCCCTCTGGTGACGATCCAAGTGTATTACCTGCTGCAAGAGATACTCCTAAAAGATCTACCGATCTTACTTCGAGAGGGTTCTTGCAGTAGGTCTTCACATATAGGACTACACCCCCTGGCGTCAGGACCGCACGGTAAACTTCTAGCTGGCAGTCTATAGTGGGGGACCGCCTCTGGTATCACATGACGGGACATCGGCATGACTGTATATAGGGGGTGGTTCCCAAGCCCATCCTCCAGTTCTTTCCCGCCGTCGACCTGAATCGTCTGACCTCGCAGTTGAACAGCTTCAGTCGTCCACCATCTTTACTAAGTATTGTAGCAAGTTTTTTCTACATACTTCTTTCGAAATCATATTGTGTGTCTTCGTGTAGACCGAAGAAAAGGTGTTCGAAGTGCGGAGCTCAGATCCCACATGGGAACGACCACTCCTGCTGCGTTCTCTGCCTGGGCCCCAACCACAAGGTAGCGGATTGCGAAATCTGCCTATCCTTTAACCAGGCCATGAACACCTGTTGCCAGGAGGCCCTTGATGCTCATCTCCTAAAACACCTTGCATCAGTGGAAAAAGAGCTCCAGAAGCTGAGGGAATGCTCTTCTTCTTCACGTAACCTGGAGAAAAAGAAGTGCCAGGAGCGGGACCATTCTCCATCCACTCAATGTCGACAGGCAGCCGATGCCACAACGGGTGGAGCCGCCACGTCAGTGAGAACCCCACTCCTAGGTCTTCATTCGCGCCCCCCCCTCCGCCTTTATCAGGGGGCAGTCAGGGGTCTCCTCTTCAGAGGATCTTCCTTCAGGGCCTGTTGTAAGCTCGGCCAATAAGTCTCCCTCCGGGTGCTCAGCCTCGGTCGACCAGCCAGACTCCATCCTCCCGGTTGTTGTCGGCCCGACTGCAATCTGTAAGTCTGATGTCGGCTCCTCGTCGCCTACCAAGTTGACGCCATTAAGTCGCTCACCCAGTGCCCACTCAGCGATTGCTTGTCCATCGGATACGCCTGTGGTTCCCGACGTTGCGCAGAGTGAGCTTTCAGCCTCCTCTCGGTCCCGTGAGGGTGCTCACTCCCAGGCCTCACTGATCCAGCCCAACACCTTGTTCTCCCCAGATCCCCGAGAATCGAGTGTTGCTGCCCGTGAGACTTCTGCATCGGACCTACTTTCTGAGACTCCTGCCTCTCCAGTGGACCTATCGATGGGGGGGGGGGTTCCAGTCCCTTACCCCCCTCACCTTTCTCAGATCTGACATCTGGCACCCTTAGACTTCTGATGCTGGACCAATCCCCAGTTCACACTCTCACAGATTTGGACATGGACCAGGGACTATTAGCTCCAACACCGGAGCACCCTTCTGGACCTTCAGAGATCACCTTACCGACCCCAGGCCTGCCGACGGACTCTACTACCCCCAGTGGGCCCTCAGCACCACCGCTTCCTGGGCCATTTGCCCCTCCTCCATCAGGACCCATGGGCAACTATCCCAGCTATCCGCCACCTCAGTTCCCTTACTGACTGACTCCAGGAGGGCCATCGCCGGGTTACCCACTGCAGGCGTCGATGCCAGGGTACAAGACGTCGGGCCAGGGCCACATGTTCCAAGGCTACCACCCATACCACTGTTGGTACCAGACACCTGGCTATCCCCCTTATCCTTTGAGGTACCCAGGCTACCAGCCTCCACCTCCTCTGCCCCAGCTAGAACCCCAAGAGTCTACACCAGCTTGGTGGAAGGACGCTAAGTCCCAACTTTTACAAGAGCTAGGACAACCTCAACTGATCGTGGCTGCTACCCTGACCTATAGGGCACTCGCAAGGAGCCCATCCCCCATGCACCAGACATCCGATAGGGATTCGGACAGGCGTCCGGGGGTTCCCTCGGGAGCTCGGATCACGGAGGCGATCCCAGATGTCATTTCTTTGCCCAGCAGACCGGAGTCTTCCAACTTGGATTCAGATTGTGACTCTGGGGGCCAGTCGGAGCCTCATTCCCCAGTAGAGCCACAGCCTAAAGAGTCTCCAAAGTCTCCACTGGAGGATCAGTCCTTCACGGAACTCCTCCGGTCTAGTCAACAGGCCTGCGGCTAGATGTCCCAGGAAATGGACCCCAAGAGAAGGAGGCTGGCAGAACATCTGGGTCTCACTAATGCGGACCTCCTCCCCATCCCTCCATGGACGGGGCCGCATGAGGACTTAACTTCTACCTCATGGCAACAACCGTCCCCTATTCCAGCAGTTTCCAAAAAAGCTGACCGGACCTATCACCCCCTAGAAGGGGGCTTGTCATTTGACAACCCAGCCTAAGGCCGACTATCATTATTACAGCAGCTCACGATAGGTCAGCTCAACCTAAACACCTGAATGCCTCCCCACCGGGCAAGGAGTCTAATCAGATGGACCAGTGTAGCCGCAAGGTCTACACTTCGTCTACCTGTGCCATTCGCTCCTTAAATTATGTGGCCTATATGGTATCCTTTCAGAAGTCTCCTTTATCTGACTTGGAGAAGGAACTCCAGGCCAATGCGGATGAGGACCTCAGGAACAGACTCTTAGAGAAAGTACGACTTAACAAGTCTTTCTGCCACCACACCTTACGGGCCTCTTACGACTCTGTCGATTCTGTGGCCTGTTGTACTGCTACAGGGGTTTGCTTGAGATGCCTGGCTTGGCTCAGTCTTGCGAGACTGGTGCAAGATTTCCAAAGCACCCTGCTGGACGCCCCCTTCAGGATTTCCGTTCTTTATGGGGGTGACGCTCAAGATATAATTATGGAGCTACAGGAGAGCGGGAGATGCCTTAAAGATGTCCACTCCATGTACTGCTGGGGCCAAAAACCCAAGCAGACTTCGTCATACCCAGAAGAGATGGAATAGGCAGAACCAGGGCAGACAACAGGGCGAGTGTCATGCCACTGGTTCCAGTACCCAGACTCCTCGGGTAAAGTCCCAAAAGGCCAGCAGTGGCAAAGCGGCCCTCCCCTCCACCTCCTCCCATTTTTCCAGAGGAACCAGTGGAGCGAAGGTTCACCCTCCAACTGGAAGGGTGGGGAAGACGATAACTGCAGATGCTTGGGTACTCCAGCTTGTCGCAAGAGGGCACTCCATCGAGTTCCTGGACAGACCTCTGGGCAATCTGCTGGGAAGGTCTCACTACCCCTCAGGCCATCAAAGCCTTATTCAGCAGGAAAGCCAAGCTCTGTTGTCAAAGTCTGCCATAGAGCAGGTCCCACCAGGGCAAATAGGAAAGGGATATTACTTCCACTTCTTCCTAGTGCCCAAAAAGACAGGAGATCTGAGATCCATTCTAGATCTCAGTCTGCTCACCCTCTTTGTGGAATACAGGAGGTTTTGCATGCTAACCCTCCAGGGATTCTTACCCGTTCTCCAACAGAATCGATGGCTGTGCTTGCTGGACATGCAGGATGCTTACCTGCACATTCCAGTCCTCCCAGCCCACCACCATTTTCCGGAGATTCTCCTTTCAGGAGAACCATTATCAGTTCATGGCCCTCACCTTTGGTCTCTCTTCAACACCTCCGTTTTTTACCAAGTGTCTGGCGGTGGTGGCTCGCTGCTGCGCCGTAAGGGATTACGTGTTTCCTTACTTGGATGACTGGCTCCTATCAGCACCGTCTCAGGACAGTCTGATGGAATCTCTTTCCACTACCGTGGACCTCTTTTCCAGACTTGGCATCACTGTGAACTATCCCAAGTTTCAGCTTTCACCCTCCCAGCACCTTCAGTTCACTGGAGCGGTGCTAGATACGGTCCAGGGCAGGGCTTTCCTACCTACGGACAAGGTGGAAACCCTGATTCAGCAAGCTGCTTTAGTGTCCTCCTCACATCAAACTGCAGCACGCTCTATCCTCTGTCTGTTGGGTCTCATGGTGGCTGCCATCCCCACAGTCCCTTTGGCCAGACTGCATATGAGGGTGACCCAGTGGTCCATCAGCGTCCAGTCGGATCGACGCATGGATGACATGGATCACATGGTCCTACTCTCCAGCAGTTTGAAGAGGGATCTCCTCTGGTGGCAGGATCTATCCAACCTTTCCCTGGGGGTTTCTTTCCATCCACCATCCCCCTCCATGACCCTCACAATGGACACCTCGGGCCATAGTTGGGGAGCCCACCTGGGAGACCATCTGACTCTGGGGACATGGTCTCCCCTAGAGGAATATATATATATATAGATATAGATATATAGATATAGATATAGATATAGATATAGATAGATAGATAGATAGATAGATAGATAGATAGATAGATAGATAGATAGATAGAGATATATAGATATATATATATAAACATTCTGGAGACAAGGGCAGTGCTCTACGCTCTCCAAGATTTCCAGTCCCTCTTACTTCCAGGAACACTTCTGATCCAGACCGACAACACGGCAATGGTCTGGTACATCAACAAACAGGGAGGCACCCAGTTGTACCCCCTCTACAGGGAGATGATGCGGGTGTGGTACTGGGCAGTCCAGCATGGGATGACATTGATAGCAGTCCATGTTCCAGGAGTTCACAAAGTCCTGGCAGACAGTCTTCGCTACACTGTCACATGGGCTCAAAAGTGGGAGCTAAAGCAGAAAGTAGTGGAAGATCTCCTCCTTCAATGAGGTCGGCCAGAAATAGATCTATTCGCCTCCCCATCCAGCGCAAAACTACCCAGTTTTTTCTCGCTCATTCCAGAGCATGGTGTTTTTTGGTGAGACGTACTGTCTCTATTCTGGACAGGGAGATTTCTGTACACTTTTCCTCCCTTTCCAATTCTTCAGAAGGTTCTGCTGAAACTTTAAGCAGAGGGGGCTCGCATGATTCTCATGGCCCCTCTTTGGCCTCGGCAAATATGGTTTCCTCTGCTACAACAGCTGATGTTGGAACCGCTGGTACCTCTTCCTCTCTCCCACGATCTTCTGTCTCAGGAGCCAGTGCAACCTGGTACATCTGAGCCTCAGTCTCTCCACCTGCATGCATGGCACCTTTGGACATAGCCGTCTCATGCTTTGGCGTCTCTTCCAGAGTTGCTCAGGTCCTAGTGGAAGCCAGAAAACCCTCCACTAGATCCATGTGTGCTATGAAATGGAAGAGATTTTCTATTTGAGCCACGGCCAAAGGTTTGGACCCTTTTTCCTGCTCAGCTCCCCAGATCCTCGAGTGCCTCTTGCACTGTCTGATTCGGGCCTCAGCTATTCCTTTCAGAAGGTCCATCTGTCTACGGTTTCCACCTATCACCTTCGGTGGAGGGCAAAACCCTCGCTCAGTTGGAGGTTTCCAAAATCTTCCTTAAGGTAATCCTCCACCTTAAGCCTCCGGTCCAAGTAATCCAGTTCCCTCCCTGGGATTTGAATTTTATTTTAGAAACTTACTTTGCCGCCTTTTCAGCGGTGACGAGTTACCGACATCGCGTCATTTGTCCTGGAAAAGCGCTCTTTCTAGTCGCTGTTACTTCAGCTCGAAGGATTTCAGAACGTCAGGCCCTTGTTTGTAAGGAGCCATATTTGATTTTCCACAGAGACCAGGTGGCTCTGCAGACTAACCCTTTCTTTCTTCCGAAAGTAGTCTCGAATTTACTTTGATCCAGAATGTTGAACTGCCAGGATATTACGAGTATTCCGGCGGGGAATAACTCTTGCACACTTTAGACATGCATAGGATTCTGAGATATTACATCTGTAGGACCAAAGAGGCTCGTAGTTCTGACCATTTGTTTGTGATCTTCGCACCCAAATGTCAAAGCAAGGCCATTTCAAACAGAGTTTGTCTAAATGGTTGGCTAACTGTATCTCATACATTTACCAAAAGTACGAGAAGCCCTTCCGAGGGAGCGTGAAAGGCCACTCGACTCGAGGCATGGCTGCCTGATGGCCTTCCTGAGGAACATGTCCACTGTGGACATTTGTGCAGCAACCACTTGGTCTTCTGTCCATACCTTCACCAAGCATTACAGTCTGGACATCACCTCTAGGCGAGAGCTGGTTTCGGACCTCTCAGTTCTGCAAGGTCTCCTGACAAGCAGACCTCTAGTTGGCAGCGCCTTCCTCCTCCCGGAACTTAGTCTCCGGCTTTCTTTCTTCTTTGACTGCTTGGTATTCAGTCCTATATGTGAAGACCTACTGCAGGAACCCTCTTGAAGTAAGATATAGCAGTTACGTAAGAACTTACCGTAACAGTAGATCTTCGAGAGAGGTTCCTGCAGTAGGTCTCTATTTCCCTCCCACCTTCTCCCAGCTCCAGTTTTTTCCCCTTTTCCTTTCCCAGGGCCTTGTTTTACCAGCTCAGGGCTTCAGGAGTTTCTACTCCTTTCTCCTGAGGTCTCTGGTGGGAGTACTGGAGGGTGGGCATGGGGACAGCCCCCTGTATACAATCACGTGAACGTCCCATCGTGTGACACCAGGGGCAGTTCCCTGCTATATATTGCTAGTTAGAAGTTTGCCATGCAATTCTGACGTCAGGGGGCACAGTCCTATATGTGAAGACCTACTGCAGGAACCTCTCTCGAAGATCCACTGTTGCGGTAAGTTCTTACATAACTGCTATTTACGGTAAGTATGCAACTGTACTTTCTAGGAGTGGTATATGTTGTTCATCCACATGGACCCACCCGACCTCCCTGGCTTCAACACACAGCAACTGCTTCCAACGGGCAAGATCTGGCGTCAAGGGGTGGAGCCAAGGGATATACCACCTGGGTGGGTGGGAGGACAAGCCAGCTTAAAGACATCCGGCAAGATATTTAAAGGGAAAAGACATGTCGGACAGTGTGGATGGAACAACATATACCACTCCTAGAACTACTGTTACAGGTGAGTAACCTTTGTTTTAAGAATCAAGCAAGCTGTTGGCGTCCTTGTACTTTATGAGGTGATGAGTGTCCAAAATCTTTGTTTCAAGTGACTTTGCCTTTTTCGTGAGCACCACAGTCCTTGTGTGTACTTCTGTGCCTAAGCAGATAGTTTTGCTATTGCCTCATTTACTACAATTATCAGTTTAATGTCTCGACACCTTAGAAGCCTCAGCTCTAAGAAAAGTTAACGAGTAGTTCACACCTCATTCCTAATTGAGACTGTTGGCTTATTTACTATAGGCATATTAGTAGAAGTAATACAAAATTTTTCTCCCCCATAGTCCACTAGTAATTGGGCTAATATATAGATCTCCTAGTTTAACTAATGATGAAAATCAAAGTTTAATAGAAGAAATATGTGAGGTACACATTGATACTCCCTATATACTGATGGGTGATTTCAATCTTCCAACTGTCAACTGGGACAATTATACATCAGCTTCAAATACTGAAAAGATGTTTATGGATACTTTTCTTGAATCTAACCTAGAATAGTTAATAAACCTATCCGTGGTAACAATATCCTTGACATTGTACTCACCAATGTTAATGAGAAAATTGATAATATCAAAATACTTCCTCCTCTGGGTGATAGTGATCATTGCATGGTCAATTATGAATACATAGCAGACTTTCCAAGCACAAATGGCATTACTAAAATCAAAACTTTAATAAAGCAAACTATAAAAAAAATGATTTTTATTTAAATGGAATTGGAGGCGGAACTAAATAACCTAAATTTATTACAAATTTGGGATTTAATTAATAACAAAATCAATATTTGTCTCTCAAATTGGGTTCCTTATAGAATGAAGTACTGCAACAATAAACGTGTCCCTCTTGGTGGTCCTCAAAAATTAAGAAACAATTCCAAAAAATAAGAAAACTATATAGAAAATATAAAAGTTAATTCCAACAGTCTCCTGGAAAAATACAGAATTGCAGCCAAAAATTAAAACACATGATTAAATCATCTAAATCTAAAATTGAATTCAACTTAGTTACTAAAGTTAAAGACAACAAAAACAATTTTATAATTATATTGGTTCCATGAAAGAAAGAAATCCTACAATTGGACCCTTTAACATCAATGATATACCTATTTTAGATGGAAACAACTACTGCTACAATTCTAAATGAGACATTTCTAAAAGTTTTGAAACTAAGGAAGCTGCAAATACGCCTCTTCTAGTAAATAATTCTAGTTTTCCTGTTTTTACAAAAATGGAGGTTGCATAACAAATTAAATCTTTAAAATCAAACAGCTCTCCTGGTCCTGATGGTATTCCACCCAGATTTTTACAAAAAATTAGTCATTCAATTTCTGGTCCTCTAGCCATGTTATTTAATTCATCAGTCAGAGAAGGTAAAGTTGTTCAGGCTTGGAGGGAGGCTATAGTTACACCCATATGTAAGGGTGGATCCAGACATGACCCTAACAATTATCAGCCCATAAGCCTGACTTCCATCATAGGTAAAATTATGGAAAGATTGCTTAAAGCCCATATTATAGATCATTTAGAAAGAAATAAAATAGTAGATATCTTTCAACACGGTTTTGTGACTGAACGATCAGTTTTGACCAACCTACTACATTTTTTTGAGCCAGTAAGCGCTGCCTTGGACTTGGGTATTCGGTAGATGTAATATTTTTGGATTTTCCAAAGCTTTTGATAAAGTATCACATGAAGTCTTACTACAAGAATTGGTCAAAATTAAGTTGCAACCTAATATTATAAACTGGATACAGTCATGGTTGGAAAACAGAACTCAACAGGTATCAGTCAAGGGTCACCTGTCTGCCACGGTGTGGTGACTAGTGGTGTTCCCCAGGGCTCCGTCCTGGGTCCGATACTGTTTAATATTATGGTCTCTACACTGCCTACTACTGATAAGATATGGGTCACAAAATATGCTGATGACTGTAAAATGGGTAGTTTGGTAAGCACCTTTCATGATAAATGCTCCATACAAAATCATTTAAACAACCTATCAAACTGGGCAAAGGCTTATGGTATGTTTTTTAATGTTGACAAATGTAAAGTCTTACATTTGGGCAAAAATAACATCCCCTTCAATTATTCCTTAAACAATGTTTATCTAAAAAGTATTTTGGAAGAAAAGGATTTGGGTGTCATAATCTCAGATAATTTAACTTTAGAAAAAATAATATAATTAAAGTTAAAAATGTAATAAAATAATTGGCTCTATTTTAAGAAATATCAAAGTATAGACTCCAAGGTTATTATGCCACTCTACACCAGTCTGTACGTCCCCACTTGGAATACTGCTCTCAATTTTGTGCACTAACTTCTATAAGGGGTTTAAAACTAGCTGAGGGTGTTCAGCGTAAATTCACTAAAAAGTATCATCTTTACATAGTAATAATTCTGAAGATAGATTAAAAAACTTAACCTATTTTCTGTAAAATACAGACAAATAAGGGGTGACTTAATATTGGTATATCAAACCTTAAAAATGATTTAAGAACCACAATTGGACTTACTACTGCCTCAACGTCAAGTCAACTGGAGTCATGGTTATAAACTCATTGGAGAAAATGTATATCCACTAGAAGGAGTCTATTTTCACACAGAGTTGTGGGTTTATGGAATAACTTACCTGTAAGTGTCGTTAATAGTGATAAGTTAAATACCTTTAAGCAAAGATTGGATAAACATATGGGAAACAAAAAATTTGATTTCCACCCATAGGACATATGGGTGGCGAGCATACAATGGGCATCCTTACATATGCCTTCATTGCTCGTACACTTCTATGAACCTATGTTTAACATAGGATAGATGCAGTCAGTTGAGCCAAGACTTATTTCCATTGACTTTTCACGTGTAGTTACGGAAACTACAGCAGCATGTATGACTTTTCCAAACACTGCATATACACCATGAAAAGTGTTCAGAATTTATTTAGTGAAAGCTTGTGCCCAGGGTTACTTGGAGACCTGGGTTTCCAAACTGTGTCCTTTGCCTCCCTTAATCCAGCCATTGCAGTAGTACAGTAAATAATACAGCCTGATAGAACTTTGTCATTCCAGTGACCTTGCATTTGCTGCCATTTTAGGTATCCTAGAGTGGGGCTTTGAAATGGGTGGGGCTTTTGTACCATTGCTTTCCTTCATATGGAGGAAACTACTCCAAAACAGAACATTCTGTAGCATTGCTGATTAGTGTAAATGTAGTAAAATGGATCACAAACCTTCAAAATCACTACTGAAACTAAAATCTTTTGCAAATGTAAATGAATCTTTAATCCTTAATCCTACTGACTAAAAACTATGTAGGATCCCTTGACTGCCCAGACCTTCTATTCTTTAAGGCACCCACTTAACAAAACTGTGCGACTCCCAGACTTAATTCTCAGAGGTCGTAGTAGAAGCCATGTGCAGCATAAACTTCAGTAACTGAGACAAGAGGACATTGCTTATTGATGATACTATACCTTTTTGTTGTTTGTTTCTCTTAGGTTCTCTTGGGAACATCTCAAAGTTCGTTGTGGATTTCACAAGTCCAGCTGAAGTAGATAGCTATTTTGCCTTCAATGTCACAGCAGCACTGTGCCTAACTGCCTCAATTCTCAAGGCATTTCCCAAACGTCCAGATTTCCGTCGGACTGTGGTCAATGTCAGCTCGTTGTGTGCTCTGAAGCCCTTTAAATCCTGGTCACTATACTGCACAGGGAAGGCTGCACGGAATATGATGTTTAAGGCTTTGGCTGTGGAAGAGCCTGATGTGAGAGTCCTTAACTATGCCCCAGGTACAGAGCAAACTATGGATTCTGCCCTTTTGAAAATGTTTTTTTTTTTTTTTTTTTTATTATTTAGCATACTTTGTTCTTTTGCCACAGGATCCTATTATTTAGTTCTGGGACGGTGCACAAAGAAGTATCGAGGATGACACTGGTTGGTATGTTGGGGCAAAAAATATATTTTTTTCAGGGAAAGACTGTTTCTAGGAAGCAGAAAAATACACCCAACAAGAGAGTAGAAACTGTGTCCACTGACCATACAGTAATCTTATTTTTTAATTTTTTTTTTTTTAATCTGTTTCATTTTTTTTTTTTTTTGGCCAACAAAAATACAGAAATAACCCCAATGTTTCATAGCCCCAATGCCACTTCATCAGGGATGCGGTCCAGCTGCCAAAGGCCTAAGCTGACCTATTTTACAAGAATCTATCTTCTCCATAGATTCCTACTAACTGGAAAGGGGAAATTGCTTAACCAGGAAAGGCACACTAAGCCAAAGCTTGTTTCCAGGTGCGACTTGGGAGCTCTTGCTCAGGGTTACACAGTATGCAAGTAGGGGCTGTGGGATTCAAACCCAGGTCTCTACACTTGCAGCTCAGTGCCCTTAACCACTATGCTATACTGCCTCCTAGTAAAGGTTGTGAGCCAGAGGCGATAGGACCTTGTGGGAGTCGGAAGCTTTTCTGGTGGGGGCTGGTGGTATGAGTAGCCCTCTATGCACACAGGCTGGCATGTGCCCTCTGGTATACAGCAGCTCAAGCCCCCAACCAGCTCAGTTCTTTATTCCCACTATTGAGTGCACAGTGTGCCTCTCTTTATTTTTGTGTGTTTCATTTTTACACACACACACAAAAAGGTAACATTTTGCCTCAGCCCTACCTTATGGAAACTGTCCACCATGGGAGATAGGAAGCCTAAATAAGCTAGTTACTCTGGCAGCAGGGCTGTGTCTGGCTACTGTTCCTCTCTGGGTGAGTGTTTCTGGCAGTGGGCAGTCCAGCACCCAGGAGAAAAGGCAGTCCTTCTGGAGTCACAATTAAAGTCCACATCCCTTGCATTGGTCGATTTCTGTTGATCGTCCGGCCTCAGTCTCTTCTCTCTGAGGAGGCTAGACACAGGCTGAGGTCATGCTCAGGCCTTCTACACCAGTATGTCAATGCCCACAGGTCCAAAATATCTATTGCCATCCCTGTCGATGGTGCTAGATGTTCTGAGGCCTGTAGACCTGATAATCTCTGTCCTCAAGCCTCCCCTATCCTTTTGGTGAGCAGTTGGCTGTTGACTGGTAGTGATGACACCATGAGCAGTATCTGCATTTATTTTGTATGACTCTTGTACCATTGGGATCTGGGCCAACTCTGCATTAGCCGCCGTTGCTCTTGGCTGTACCAGTGTTGACTCTGCTACTAGTGCCTGGTGTCATTGTGTATGGTGGCACCATCAATCCTGACTCCATTAGGGGTCAGTCTTGGTTCCAGAGCTATTCTGTTAGCATTGCATTCAGCGCTGATTCTGCCCTTGGTGCACAGGCAGATCTCCTATGTGGGACTGTCTGTGATACCGATGCCGTGTGCGATCTGTACTGGATACCGAGTTTCAGCCCCTCAGGGGTGACCTGCATACTTATGAATGTGCCAACAGATAAAGGTATTACGGTCTATCTAGTCTGCTTGAATGTGCAGTTCCCACTATGTTTGCAGAGGGAACTGCCCCTTCCCCATACCCCACTACCTACAACTCCCCCCCCCCGCCCTGTCCCAGCTTCTCTTGAAGCTGTCCACTGTTTGTAGGGATACCACCTCTTACAGTAACTCATTCCACTTGGCCACCACCTTCTTGGAGAAAAAGTGCTCCCTTGTCTTCCTTCTGAACATCTCCACCACACACACACACACAAGCTGTAAACTGTTACCCCTAGTGGTCTTGTGTACTCTAAAGCTAAAGATGCCCTTGGTGCTCACCCTTTTATGCCTTTAAGGTACTTGAAGATCTCAATCATGTCCCCTCTCTTCTGTCCATGGGAGTGTACATGTTAGACCCCTGAGCCTCTCCTCACTGGGTGTTGCCTTGCTGGCCCTGGATCATCTTGGCTGTCCTTCTCTGGACCGTTTCCAGCAAGTTGATATCCTTCTTAAGATAAGGGCACCAACACTGCACACTGTACTCTGGGTGCAGTCTCACTAGAGACCTGTACAGCAGCAGAATGTAACCTGGTGCTGATATCTGTGTCATTCTCAGCCTTGATGCCATAGGGGGACCTGTATATGGGGCCATCTGCAGCTCTGATGTGTTGCTTGGTGTCAAGGTCAGATGCTTTGGGGACAACACTGGCGATAGTGTTGGTGTTGTCTTTGGCCCCATCCACACCCTAGTGCCTAAGATGGACCTCTGCACGGAGCCAACTGGGACACCAGTGTCTCACTCTGTGTCTAGGCAGGATCCTTCAGGGCAGGCCCAGCGCAGGTACCACCTGTGACATCAAGACCAATGCCATATTCAGTGCTGTCCTTTCAGGAAATGCCTTTCTGTCCACAGCATTATTGGTGAGATTCCAGTCAACTCTTGTCTAGACACCTCAGGAGAATTTCACACTTAGCACTGCTCAGAACCCTTACCTCTGAGTCAGTAGCTTTGACCTGGCAAGGACTTTATCCTTGACTATGTGGATTTCATTAGTGTGTTCAACAGTTCAGGCTTTGTTACTCTTGGTTATGAGCAATTGTTTAGAAACCCATCCGCTACAGCAGGTTTCTCTGGGATCCCTTTAGGGCTTCTAGGGCTATAGAGCAAACTGTCCAACTCCTGGGAGGTATGGAACTGTAAGTGTTCATGAGTCAAAAGATATTCTGAGTAACCTAGGGCCTCGCTGAGCATCATCCCCAGCACTGGCTGCTTCTACTAGATATACAGAGAATGCATTCCAGAACATCCTGGTAAACCCTGAAAATTTATTCTACGGATGTGGGTATGTTGTTCTTATCCACACATTATGGCATGTCCTTTCCTTCAAATATCTTGCTGGAAGTCTTTAAGCTGGCTCCTCCCACCCACCGGTAGGTGATGTATCCTCGGCACCGCCCTTGGCGCCAGATCTTCCTTTCCTTGGAAGAACCTGGTTCCATCCTTACTGCTCCCGCTTTGAGTAGGCCCTGGCACTAAATCTTCGGATTACTAACCAAAACATAAACTTAACTCGTCAGAGTTTCACCGCTTCGATCTTCGATCGCGATGGAGAACAAGTCTTTGGCCAGGTTCCTCCCGTGCCCCTGCGGGCAGAAGATGTCTTGCATTGACCCGCACGCCATGTGCATCTGTTTACTGGGTCATGATCACGATACTCAGGCCTGTGAATTTTGTCACTCGTTTCAGCCGAACGTGTTAGGTGATCGTCTCACCCGACTACAGTTCGGCCGACCAGAGAAACTGAACCGGCCGGTCAAATCAAAAGAAGCCCGTTGGGTGGTCTCTGCGTCTGCAGGGTCTGCTGAACAACTCTAGCAAATGAAGGCTTTCGAGGAGGAAGTGGCTTAGGCCGCTGAGCAGTCCTCTCCAGCTTCGGTATCTGTACTGCTCAAACTGGGTTCCACCTTTTCAGGCTCCTTCAAGGAGTTGTGCCAGTCTCTCCCGACCAACCGGGAGGGCCCGTCGGCATCGCACAGCTCCCGTTCCTGTAAAAAGGATTCCAAGGAGTCAAGAGAAGAAGTCTTGTCGACGTCATTCTTGGAATCGAGAGTGGTCACGTTCCCAGGAATCTCCAGTTTCGACTTCGATCGAAATTGCAGCCTCGGCCACTGGCTTCACGTTGCCCCCGTCAGCCCAGCCGGTCAAGACGCGATATGACAGCCTAGTCAAGATCATCATCGACCCCATTTTAGGTGGATGAGGCCGACGATTCCTTGTTCAGGATTCCGGTTCTGGCTGGATCTGCCGAGGAGGAGACCCAGCTTGCTGGGAACCTCTTCACGGTCCCTGGCCCTGACCTGGAGGAGCCACGGGTCTCCCCGGCTCCTTCTGAGCACCCTCGTCGGTCCCCCCTGACGGTCGAGGACTAGGTCTTTTTCAACTTCAACCAGCAGGTCGAGGAGAACTCACAAATGCCACTCTGGGCGTTCCAAAAAGCGGCTTCTGGGCGTTCCAAAACAGGGCACTGCCGCTATTCATCCTCGCCCTCCTAGGAAGAGGAGAGGCTTCGGCGCAGGTTGCGCCGATGCTACGAGGATCTCCTGTGGCAACAGTTGGTATTTGCTGGTCTGAAGTCAACCCAGGCTTCCACACTGGCCATCACAAGGCTGTTACCCTCTAGGCCGATGCCAACTGCTCCAGAGCCAGCCGACACCGTCCCTCCACCTGCAGAGCTGGTGAAAAGCCTCCCGACACAGCTGAGACTGGCGCCTCCGCTGATTAGGATGGAGCAGCTACCTAAACAGCCTCCCCCTGGAGTTCCTGTCAGGGTGTCTCTGCCCGCTAAGGGCCTTCCACACAGGCTGTCGGTCAGTCTTACTCGTGACCATCCACTGCAGGTTGAAGGTGACTTAGGTGGTCAGCCAATCGATCCGGAGTCCGATGACTCCTCCTTGAATTCCTGTCCACTCGACCAAGAATCGCTTGGAGTCTCGCGGGAGGAAAGTTCCACATCCTTCATGGGCATCCTCCATCTCACTTCCGAATCTACGGGTATGAAACTGGAGCCTGTGCAAAAATGGGCTTGATATTCTGACAGACGTTCTGTATAAAGAGGATTCTCCAACTGAGGCCTTCCCAGTGGCCAAAGCCATTGTTGGCCAGGCCCTGGAGCTTTGGCAGCACTCTGCCTTCTGCCCTGCGCCATCAGCCCGAATGGCCCGCTAGTATGCTGCTCACATTGGCTTCTTTTCGGATTTCACAGAGCACCCCTTGGCTGAGGGGTTGGTGACCAATTCTGTATTTTGGCACTCAGGCAATTCAGGAGACACTGATAGACCCCCAGACAAAGAGTCCAAGAAACTGGACCACTCTGCCAGGAAAGTCTATGCTGCCTCTTCGTTTGGTCTCTGTCAGGAGCTCGGCTGTCATCATGGCACATTTCTCTGTGGCCTTCTGGGCTCTCTAGATGAGGTGCATCCCCATCTCCCCACGGACCTTCAGACGACTACGGTCAAGCAGGTCGGGGACCAGGGATGGGCTGTTACAAAGCAGCAACTCCAGACGGCTCTGGACATTGGGGACTCTTGTACCCCTTCAGTGGCAGCCGCAGTAGCCATGTGCCGCAGGACCTGGATGAGGGTCTCAATCTTTATGGCAGACACCCAGCACAAACTGGCAGATGTACCCTTCCTGGGCAATAACTTGTTCTGCCCAAGGGAAGATGGTCACCTTCAGTACATAGAGGAGTTCATTGCCACCTTGGACTCCATTGCTTTCACCCAGAAGGAACTTCAGGATTCCAAGAAGCAGAAGCGCAAACCCTTTCGCCCTTCTGCCCTTGCGGCCAAGCTTGCCCAGTAGCAGTCTGGGCAGCAGCAGCAGGTTCAGTCTTGGTGCCCTCGGCCCAAGTCAGGGGCTTCAGTGGTCCATAAGCCCGGTGGTAAAGCAGTCCCATGGATGGATCCTCCTCCTCCAAGCCTGCAAAGTGGCCGATGGGGTGACCAACCCCATGCCCGTTGCACCACTCTGGGTCCTCCTGAGGGCGCTGGCTCTGCCACTTCCTTTCCTCCTGGTCTGCTGTCACAGTGGACAGGTGGGTATTGGAAATAGTCATCCAGGGTCTGCCTCTGGAATTCGAGCAGTACCCACCAAGCCAAGCCCATGCCCCACAGGAGGAGAAGATATCCGTGGACACTCGGTCGGCTCTCCGAGACATCACCCAACTCCTCCACAAGGAGGTACTGGTTAGAGTCACAGATCCCCCCCTGTCAACCCAAGGTTAATTTCCAGGTATGTACTGGTCCTGAAAAGAACAGAGGGCTGGAGCCCTACTATAGATCTGCACAACCTGAACAAGTTTCTCAGATCTCGCACCTTCAGGATGGTAACTCTGACTTAGATCACACCATCTCTCGAGCAGAACATGTGGTTTTGCTCTCTGGATCTAGGACACATTCTTTAACATCCCAATTCGTCCGTCACACGAAGGTTCCTCCGCTTCAGGCAGAGGGAACTCTCTCGAGTTCCAAGCCATGCCATTCAGCCTGTCACGGCCCCCAGGGTCTTCACCAAATGCATTGCAGTATTGGCCGCCCATCTCTGGCGTCGTGGGGTCAGGTGCACCCTGTCTGGATGATTGGCATACAGCAGGTCCCCCAGACAGGAGGTAGAGGGGTCAGGATCTGGCCCTCCAGACCTGCATCGACCTTGGTCTCCTGGTAAGCGAGACCAGGTAGGGAGCAGCGTGCCTTCGCAGGGTGATTTGCTTCATTGGGGCAGAGCTCAACTCTTGCCGAGCCCAAGCACAGCTCCAGGATGGGCAGGGCGGAGGTTCTCTCCTTTACCCTATCATTTCTCGTTGGGCACTTGGGCCTAGTCTGGACTTCCTGCAACTTCTGGGCTACATAGTGGCCTGCACCTCCGTGGTCCGATGGGCCTGGTGGCATATGCATCCCTTTCAGTGGGAGCTGGCCAGCCAGTGGACACAGCGACTAGGTAATTTCGACCCAGCTGGTCACTGTAACCCAGAAGATGTGGGACGCTGTCTAATGGTGGACCATTCCAGAGCATCTGCAGGAAGGGATCCCGTTTGTCCATCCTGACTGTGACACCTCTCTCACAGGCTGGGGTGCCCACATGGGTGAAATACAAGAGTCCACGGGCTCTGGATCCCCGAGGAATCCCGATATTACATCAGCCTGCCAGAGCTCTGAGCAATCCGGCTGGCACTGACTGCATTCACTCCATTACTTCAGGGTCAGGTGGTTCAGGTCCAGATGGACAACACCATGATCATGTACTACAGTATCTCAACAAACTGGGCGGAACGTACTCCCGGCCTCTGTGCAGGGAAGCTCTCCGCGTCTGGACCCTCATGGAGGTGGATCTCCTAGCCATTCATGTGGCAGGAGTATCAAATCAACTGGCGGATACTCTCGGGCATGTGGGCGAGGTATCCCACGAGTGGTCTCTCCATCCAGAGGTAGTACACAGCCTGTTCTCCCAGTGGGGCACCCCCTCAGGTGGACCTGTTCGCCTCCAGTGAGAATGCAAAGCTGAGGCTTTTTTTGTGCCCACCCCCCTCAGCAGGGCTCGCTGCAGGGGGATGCCTTCTTGAGGCTGTGGACCCCAGGCCTCTTTTATGCCTTCCCTCTATCTACAAGGTGCTCCTCAAGGTCAGGAGGGACACAGCGCAGGTGATCCTGTTTGCTCCGGACTGGCCCTGCCAGTTTTGGTACCCTGATCTCCTCAGCCTCAGCATCAGGCTCCTGAGATGCTTTTCAGCACGCCAGGACCTGCTGTCAAGTCAATCAAGGGAGGGTCCTCCATCCGGACCTTCAATCCCTGCACTAGCAGCCTGGTTCCTGTGCAGCTAGAGTTCCAGACTTTGGGTCTCTCTGAAGATGTACTCACTGTAGTTGAGGCATCTAGAAAGGAATCGACCAGGAAGTGCTATGCCTTTAAATGGAAGAGATTCTCCATCTGGTGTCAGGGCAAAGGGCTGGACCTTTTGTCCTGTCCAGTGGCTAGCATTCTGTAATACCTTTGGCCTCTCTCAAAGAGGGGTCTTCGGTCAACGACCCTTAAGGTGCACCTGGCAGCCATCTCTGCTTACTGGGTGCGGGACAGTCAACAGACGGTGGCACAAGAGAAGGTGGTCTGACATTTCTTCAAAGGCCTCAACCATATTTCCCCTCCAGTATGTGATCCACCACCACCACCATGGGATCTGCTGCTGGTACTGGCAAAGCTCATGGGCAAGCCATTTGAACCGATGCACAGGTGTGAGATGTCACACATGTTGTGGAAGATCACCTTCCTGGTGGCTATCGCGTAAGCCAGAAGGATTGGGGAGCTCCAGGCGCTCTCTGTGGAAGACCAGATAAGGAGACTCAACAAGGACAAGGTTGTCCTGCGCCCCAACCCAAAGTTCCTTCCGAAGGTTGTGCTGGAGTTTCACCTGAACCAGGTGATGACTCTGCCAGTGTATTACCCCAGTCACACCTCGGAGGCAGAGTACAGGCTCCATACCTTGGATCTGAGATGAGCCCTTGCTTATTACAATGAACGTATGGCTTAAGTTCATGGAGAGGTTCGCCAGCTGTCATGCTGAAGCAGCACCTGGCAGACCTGCAGCCAAGCAGACGATTGGCAGATGGATTACATCATGCATTGATCTCTGCTACAGGTTGGCAGGTAGGGAGCCTCCCGTAGGGCTAAGGGCTCATTCCACCTGCCATACCACTGCGTCGGTGGCTGCTTCTGGGGATGTCCCTATCCAGGAAATCTGCAGGGCTGCTACCTGGAAGTCAGCAAACGCCTTCGTTTCCCACTACCACATCGACTTCAAGTCATGCCGGGATGTTGGTTTTGGGGCCTCAGTTCTCCAATCTCTCTTTCCCAAGTAGGGGTGTGTGCCTTGCCTCCCCCACCCAAGAACTGCTAGGAGTCTGCCATAATGTGTGGACAAGAACATATCCACATCCCTAGAAAAACAGGTTACTCGCCTGTAACAGTAGATCTTCCACGGGGATAATCTCTTGCAGCAGGTAATACACTTGGGTCATCATCAGAGGGCGCTGTGGCACATGGAAGCTCTCTTCTAGCAGTCTTTTGCCAGGGGCTGCCCACACATGACATCATTATTCTGCTCCTGTGTAAGAGTGGGCAGTCCCTGTTAGCCTCAGTTCATTTTCCCGCCGTCTTCAGCTAGTGCATAGAGCAGCAGTCATTGAGAACTTGAGCTGGGAACAGATATTCTCCATTTCCTTTTCCTTCATCAACGAATGTCTAAAGACTCTACAAGCAAGGCAGCACTTTTTTGCTTATGTCGTTGCGGTAGGAAGATCTACCGTTATGACAACCATACAGTTTGTGTTAGGTTCTGGGTCCCACACACGACACCATCTCCTGCGTTGATTGCCAGGATTTCAACCAGGCAACCCATTGACGATGTCTACAGGAGATTGAATCTCACCTCATGGAGCAGAAAGTGTTTCTTAGAGAAGGGGGCCCGTTCCAAGGAGCCCCCTACTACCGCTTCACATGAGAAGCATAAACATGACAAGGATAAATCATCTTCCTCTTCATCGGGCAGACGCTTGTCGATGGTCACCATCACAGGTGCTCCACCATCGAAGATGCCTTCCAGGACTGCTTCCTCGTCAATGAAGTTTACGCCTCTCGTGGCGGCTTTCCATCGCACTTTCAGCAATCTCTGTGGAACCCTATGTTGGTTCCCCTGACGTTCCGTTGACGACTCATTTCCCATCGACGACTTCTCTCTGTAAGCATTCCAATGCCTCTTCCCTTGCTGCCCCATTGACGGGCCATTACTCTTTTGGGCAGAAGTAATAGGTTTGCGGTCTCCACTGCTCTTCTACCCTCGCAGCCTTTCTCCCATAGGGGTCAGGCGGACAGGGATCGGGACTCTGGCCTTTACTACCCAGGGGCTAGACCTGTTTATACACCTCATATCTTATTTCCTCAACAATCCCCCTGGTTTCTCAGAAACCCCCTACATAGATACATAGACAGTGTCGACAGATAAGGGCCTATGGCCCACCCAGTCTGCCCATTTGAGCTTGTAAGTTCAGTTTATGTTTTCCTAGAAGTCTGTTGCCCCTTACCCCTGACCTCCAGAATTCCTTTATGTCTATCCAATACATTTTTAAATCCTGTGATTGTTTCAGCCCCCACCACTTCCTCTGGCAGGGTGTTCCACTTGTCCACCACCCGTTCTGTGAAGAAATTCTTCCTCACGTTTCCTCTGAATCGTCCTCCTCCAACTTCATCCCATGCCTCCAGTCCTGGAACATCTTTTCGCTTAAAAATAGTGTATTCCTGCACCCTGTTCCTCCCTGTAAGATACTTGCATGTCTCTATCATATCCCCTCTCTCCCTCCTCTTCTCCAGGGAGTACATGTTCAGTTCCTTCAACCTGTCCTCATAGGACTTGTGATGCAATCCATGCACCATCTTTGTTGCTCTCCTCTGAACCTTCTCTACCCTGTCTATGTCCTTATGTAGGTAAGGTCTCCAGAACTGTACACTGTACTCCAGGTGGGGCCTCACTAGTGTCTTGTATAGTGGAATTATGACCTCCCTTTTCCTGCTGGTGATGCCTCTGCCTATGCATCCCAGCATCCTATTTGCTTTACCTGCTTCCTTGTCACACTGTTCCCCTACCTTGAGGTCATCAGAGATGATAACCCCAAGATCCCTTTCCTGCTTGGTGCATGCTATATCCTCACCCCTCAACTGATATATTGTGCCAGGGTTTTGTGCCCCATATGCATTATCTTGCACTTCTTTGCATTGAATTTCAACTGCCAAACCCCTGACCATTCTTCAAGTTTACATGGGTCCCTTCTCATTCTGTCTCTACACCCTCTGGTGTGTCTATTACAGAGCTTTGTGTCATCAGCGAACAGTGAATCTGCCTTCTAGGTCCTCGCAATGTCACTGATGAAGATGTTGAATAGGACTGGTCCCAGCACTGATCCTGTGGTAGCCCACTGGTCACTCTTCCTCTGTGGAGTGACAGCCATTTACCACCACCCTCTGTGTCCTGCCGCCCAGCCAGTTACCTACCCACCACACTACTGTCCTGCCCACACCCATATTCCCCAGTTTGTGTAATAGTCCTCTGTGGGCACAGTGTCAAAGGCCTTGCTGAAGTCCAGATAGGCCATGTCCACTGCCCTCCCTGATCCACTTCCCTAGTCACCCAGTCAAAAAATTCAACGAGGTTGGTCTGACAGCCCCGGTGAAACCATGCTGCCTTGCAACCTGTAGTCCATTGACAACAGATATTCCACCAATCTCTCCTTCAGTAGTGCTTCCATGATCTTCCCACTACTGAGGTGAGGCTGACTGGTCTGTAGTTCCCTTCCTCTTTGTTCCCACTTTTGTATAAGGGGACTACATCTGCTATCCTCCAGTCTTTGGGTACCTCCCTGTTTCCAGTGATCAGCTAAACAGGATAGCCAGAGGTTCAGCCACCACCTCTCTTGGATTCTTTAAGGACCTGGGAATTTACACCCATCTGGCCCCATTGCTTTATCAACTCTTATTACTTCCAGTTCCTTCAGGACCCTTTCTCGTGTAAAGGGACTTGTGTCCATTTCTGCACCATTCTCACCCCTTGTACTCCCTTCAGACCCATTACCCTCCTCTTCCTCAGTAAAGACTGAGCAGAAATACCTGTTCAATATGTCAGCTTTATTGTTGTCATCCTCCAAGCGGCTCCCATCCTCCCCCTTCAGTCTCACTATCCCTCCCTTTGCCTTTCTTTTTTCTCTTATGTACACTACACGTTCCCTACTTCTACCTCACTGGATGTAGCCACAGTGGTACAACAGGTTCTACAAGTAATTAGGCACTGTCAAGCTCCCATTCCAGGGAGGTGTGTCGCCTTTCCATTTTCCTTCCCTCTGCCAAAACACTTCCAGAGCGATGGGAATGCTCACCACCCTGGTCCCTTCCTCATATGAGTACTTTTCAGATGAGGCAGAATTTCCAGAAGGCTTTCCCGGAGATTGAACTACAGGACTTGGACTCCCGTCCCCCGTCCTCTCTTTCTCCTATCTACTCCTTACATGAGGATGCCTGCCGCCATGCAGCTGCCTGTTCTCCTGATGACCCATCTTTCACGAGATGGTTCAAATTCAGAAAATCACGTGTTTTTCAACCACCGAACATGATAAACAAAGAAAGGATATGGCAGATTATCTCAAACTGCCCAAAGAGCTTGTAGTAGTGGTATCCCCACTTATGAAATGCCGTACTAGGCTTGGAACCACCTCAGTGGTTCCCCGCTATTCCTGGAAGGCAGATCGCCTTTACCAGGCTCCTCTTGACCATTCCTTTCTTTCCACTAGCCCCAAGGCTGACTCAGTAGTGATTACACGCAACTCATGATTGTACCAAACACCAAAACAAATGAGCTCATTACCCCCTGCTAAGGAGTGCCACCAACTTGACTACCTCGGAAAGAAGGTGTTCCAGGTGGGTACTGTGAATCTTAGAATTCTAAATTGTATGGGACACATGGTTAAATACCAACATACCCTCTGGTCCTCTGCTATAGAACTAGTCAGTAAACTCCCTCCATCTCAGGAGAAGGATCAATTATTTGCTACGTTTTCTACTGCCAATTCCATATCTCTGCACCTGCTCCACTCAGGTTATGGCGCAGTGGATACTTCGGCCTGTACAACAGCCATAGGGATTACCCTCAGACGCCACACTTGGCTACGTGTATCAGGATTCACACCAGATATACAGCACAAAGTAGTATATGCTTCTTTTAATGGATCTAAACTGTTTGTTTGGTTCTGATACCCAAATGCTTCTGGATGATCTCCAAGCTTCAAGGCGGACCTTGCGTATGGTACGTGGCATGTATTCTACCTCCCAGCCCTCTTACCAATACCGCTCACAGTCCTCCTTTCAGTTGAAAAGGGGTGATAAACACAGAGGTACCTACAGGGGCAGATTCCATGGTCACTCCCAGCCTTCTTCCAGGACTACCACGCCTACCTCCAAGGGCTCCCACCACCTGGGTGGGGCCGGTCAGCCCACCTCCCAGGGACCAACTGGGGCCATTGACTGGGCTTCCTCCACCAGGCCTCAGAAGCCATGGGCGATTGCTTTGCCCTCTGCTTAGAGGCCTGACAGGCGATAACATTGGACGAGTGGGTGCTTTTAGATCATAAGGACGAGGCACACGCTAGAACTCACGTCTGTGCCTACCCCTTACCCCCTCCATCTCTGTCCATTACCCACCCGACCATATTCCTTTTCTCCAGGAGGAACTTCAGGCACTTCTTCATAAGAATGTCACCTATCCAGTCCCTCTGTTGGAGTGCCGTCAGGGATTTTACTCCCATTTCTTTCTAGCACTCAAACACACTGGAGATCTCAGACCTATACTTGACCTCAGACAACTGAATCTACACATTCAGTACAAAAGGTTCCAGATGGTCACCTTAACCTCGATAATGCTGATGTTAAAACAAGGGGCTTGGCTATGCACAATAGACATGAAAGATGCCTACCTACATATCCCCATCTACCCCACCCACCACCGGTTCCTTCGCTTTTACGTGCTAGGACAACTTTACCAATTTCGGGCACGCCTGTTCGGTCTCTCATCCGCCCCGAGAGTCTTTACCAAGTGCCTAGTGGTTATGGCAGGGGCCCTCAGACAGGACAGACATTTTGTCTTCCTGTACCTGGACAATTGGCTTACAAAAGCAGACTCCAAAACCCCTCTGCTTTCATTCCTCCAGGAGACCCTCGCCCTGCTCCAGTCACTGGTAATTAAACTGGCCCAAGTCCAATCCAACCCCTACCCAGTCACTCCAGTATATAGGAGCCGTTCTGGATACCACCTCCACCAGGGCTTACCTCTCTGCCGACAGATAAGGCAGACTTCTGTCTCTGGCTTCCCAGATACAAACTCAACAGTTAATCACAGCCGGACGTCTCTTATGCCTTCTGGAGTACATGGCCGCAGCCATCCCCACAGTGGCCTTTGCCTGTTTACATATAAGACCAGTCCAATGGACTCTTCAGAATCAATGGCAGCAAAAGATGGGGAATTTCAAAGACAAAATCAGTCTGTCCTATTCTACGTTAGGCCCTGCATTGGTGGACCTAGCGTGTCAGCCTGTCTCAAGGCATGCCCTTCCACTCCCCCTTTCTCAGCAGACACTGACCACAGATGCTTCCCTCGACGGCTGGGGGGGCACACCTGGGTCCCTACACAGGGCAGGTGGCCTCAATTCTCCATTTCTCCCCATATAAATCTACTGGAAATTAGAGCAGTCCGCCTCGCCTTTCAGGCCTTTTTCCCCCACCTCTTCCCGGGGCCTCTACTGATCCAATCAGACAGCACCTCAGTGGTGTACTACCTGAACAAACAAGGAGGTACCAAGTCCTGCACATTCTGCAGAGAGACGATGGCAGTTTGGCAGGAGGCCATACTTCAAACATCTATCGTTGATAGCTGTCCATCTACCAGAACGCCACAATATCCTGGCCGACATTCTCAGTCGCCAGACCTCCACACACGAGTGGGCCCTTTATCACAAAGTTCTTCGGATGATCTTTCGATTGTGGGGGACCCTGCATCTCAACCTCTTTGCCTCTCCCATCAATCACTGACTCCCCAGATACTGTTCCATTATCCCGAACAGAAAGGGACAGTCTATAGATGCCCTGTCCCAACCGTGGACAGGACTCTTCTTGTATGCTTCCGCGCCCCCCCCACTCCTGCAACAGACTCTACTGAAACAAGAACTCGAACTTGCCACCATGATCCTCATAGCCCCTCTGTGGCCTCGGCAGGTGTGGTTTCCCCTACTTCAGCAGTTCTCAGTAGCAGACCCCATTTGCCGATCAAGTCAGATCTGTTGACTCAAGATCAAGGGACCCTTCTTCATCCTAACCTGAAGTCACTACACCTTCAGGCTTGGCTCCTGAGGACGCTTTCATAACCCATCTTCTAGTCTCCTCTCCTGTGGCCAGTATTCTGTTGGCTTCACGCAAACCATCTACTAGGGAAGCATATAATGCTAAATGGAAATGCTTCTCCATGTGGGCCGCTTCCAGGTCGTTGAACCCTTATTCGTGTCCACTGACTAAAGTGTTGGAGTACCTGGCCTCGCTTGCTGAGACAGGTTTCAGCTACTCCTCTATTACAGTTTGTTTGGCCTTTATTTCAGCATTCCATGAGCCCTTGTGAGGGAGACTGCTGTATCAACATCATCTTGCCAAAATGTTCCTAAGAGAATACTATACATCAAACCTCCCATTAGGCGACCCACTCCTCCATGGAGCTGAATTTCCTCTTGGAAAAAATTACCCTTGAACATTTTTGAACAAGCGGCCACTTCAGACCTCTGTTTCCTTTCTTGGAAGACAGTATTTTTAGTGGCTGTCGTTTCCATTCAGCGTATATCCGGGCCTCCTGTGTGAAGAACCTTATCTAATCTTTCACAAAGACAGAGTGGTTCTCCAAACCAGTCCTTCCTTTTTACCTAAGGTGGTCTCAGAACACACCTTAAATCAGACCATTGAGTTGCCAGTTTACTACCCTGAGTAATTTAATCGGGGAGAATACCTCCTACATACCTTAGCTGTCCATCGTATATTGAGATACAATACCAACCATACCAAATCTGTTAGGAAAAACTTTTGATCTTTTTGTTACCTTCACCTCAACCAGGGATGGTCTCCCGGTCGCTAAACAGACCATCTCCAATTTGCTGGCACATTGTATAACTTTTTGTTCTATGAAATATAACAAGCCATTACCAGGACCTGTCCAAGCCCATTCTACCAGAGCCATGGCCACTACAGCGGCCTGCTTCAAAGGGGCTTCTATCACAGACATGTGAAATGCAGCCTTGTGGTCCACAATACATACTTTCACGAAGCATTACAACTTGGATATTGCTTCATGCCGTAGGACAGCCTTTGGCCGAGCTGTCCAACATGGCCTTTGGTCATAACTATCCACCCTTCCTGGGTTTACTATTTGGGAGTCATCCCAAATGCATTACCTGCTGCAAGAGATTATCCCCATGGAATATAGTACAGTTGCGTACCTACCATAATGGTAGATCTTCGAGGGGTATCTCTTGCAGCAGGTACGATCCCTCCCTCCTGCCCTCTCCTTCTCTGAGAGAACTTCTGATCCAAATACATATGGGAAGGGATACCTGTGACACCTTGGGTCTCCCTCGGTCCTCGCTTAGTGAGCCGAATCTAGCGGGGAACTGAGGATACCAGGGACCGCCCACTCTTTTATATAGGAGTAGAATGATGATGTCATGTGTGGGCGGCCCCTAGCAAAAGACTGCTAGAAGAGAGCTGCTGTGCGCCACGGCGCCCTTTGGCGATGACCCAAGTGTATTACCTGCTGCAAGAGATACCCCTCAAAGATCTACTGTTATGGTAAGTACGCAACTGTACTTTCTAGAAGTGGTATATGTTGTTTATCCTCACAAACCCACCCAATCTCCCTGGCTTAGGCACACAGACACTGCTTCCAGTGGGCAAGATCTGGCATCAGAGGGCGGAGCCAAAGGATATACCACCTGGGTGGGTGGGAGGAGCCAGCTAAGACTTCCGGCAAGATATTTAAAGGAAAGGACATGCCATAACGTGTGGACGAACAATGTATAACACTTCTAGAACAACTGTTACAGGTGAGTAACCTGTTTTTACCTCCTGCAGTTCAGTAATATGCTGCACCTTTACCAGTCCTACCTTCAGTTGCACCTAGACAACTTGGTCATGCTCTTGCAGGGCTTACCCAAGTTTGATGCAGATCAAGCAGTAGAGACTGCTTCTCGGTTTCATGCTTAATTGTGTACATTACTGAACTACCAAGTTTCAGTTCATTCTCTCCATAAGCCCCTGTTCACTGATGCTTTCCTGGTTTCCATTTTCCAAGATGAAATCAGTTTGTCAGATGGCAGACTACATTGTGGAGCAGCATTTCACTTACAGACCATTATAGCATCAATGTGAGTACTATTCTTCATAGGAGCTGCTCTGGACACAACCTGAGCTCAGGCCGTGTCATCCAGACAAAATACGGGCAATCTTGCAAATGGCATGCTTTATCATGGAACACAGGTTGGCGCCAGTTCAGTAAGAAATAACCCATGACACAACACATGGGTTATGGTACAAGAATGCACACCCTGGGTGTATGTTACGTGTGAGGCGAACGCTGAGTGTCCTCTAGCACTCGGGAGGTGCATTAACTCACTATAACCCCCTGCCCTGTTGTGGATTGCACTTATAAAATGGGTTTTAATATATATATAGTTTGTGGACTAAAAATTACTGGGTGTAGGAGGCGTGAGACCAGTTTCTCAGGGCAAACGTTCTCTTGGGAGCGTAGTGTGATTTAAAATTAAGCTTTTGTTGCCTGCCACTGCCTCTGGAGTGAGAGGTGTGTTGACTGTTGCCTAGCAACCAGCATGGCTAATGCTGTGAAGAGTTACCAGTGTGGCGCTGCACATTCTTGACTGTGGTGCGCGTCAGGGCAGACCCATCTTATTTTAAATCTTATCTGTAAACCCACTGCATGAGGTGGTAACTTGTATTTTACTGTTTTCGGGCTAAAATACTCGTCCCTGGAGCGAGGGAGACAGGAAGTGACATAAACACTTCCTCCTCTCGCCACACAAAACAAACGCCCAGCGAAATATCGACAGTAGCTGCTACAGAGAGACACTGCTGTTTGCTGTGTTCGCTGGGACCACTGGGCAACTAGAAACCATCTCGGACCAGTTAGTACTAACATCAGAAGAACTAGGCTAAAATTGTATCACAACACTTGAACATAGCAAAGCCAAAAACAAAGAAAAGAACTACAAATCCTGTACAAATTGTAAAATGTATACAGAGAGATAATAACAAGACAAATTTACATGTGATAAGTGTTTAATAGGTGCCTTGCAACTAGAAATTGAGCAGTTGCTAAGAAGTTAGAACTACATAGAGAATGGGGAACTGAAGTTCACAAGCAAATAGGGGAATTAGAAGCATTTATTGATTCGTTTTACTGAACAGAGAGTCAACACAAGACAGGAACATATGTTGCAAACATTAAGCAGGCAGGAAACCACGATGAGGAACAGGAAACAAATGGGAAAACCATACAGAAACAATCGAGTAAAACAAAGGCTGTGAAACTGAAACCAAACGAATACCCAGATCTAGAAAATAGATGCACTACCTTAGACTCTGATACCAAGGATCTACATTAACACCTAAGAAGGATTGTAAAGGATGTTGTAATAGGACAGGATCAGTTACTAAAAATAGAGCAAAAAATGAAGAATGGAGCTACAAAACCATTACAAAATGATGAGCCATTACAGACCAATACAACAAAAAAAAGTGTCTTTAGGCGTGAGAGAATAACAGGTAAACAATTGAATTTAGACCCCATTTTAGGAAGTAGAGAGGTGGAAAAGAAAGGAAATAGACATTTTGATTATAAGGTGGTTCTGTCACCAAAGGCGTTGACTCACTGGTTTGCCAGGGTAGAAAAATGTATACAACTATAAGTTCACTACCAGCGGTAAAAATAGCAGATATAGCATCTTTACTGGATGGATTAATGGAAAGATTGCAGAATCCATAGAAACATAGAATTTGACGGCAGATAAGGACCACTTGGCCCACCTAGTCTTCCATTCCTACCTAACAGATAAGCAGCAGATCCTAGTTAAGCAACAGACTACTTCCTCCTGCCCCCTGCTAGAATTGCCTTATGTCTGTCCCATGCATTCTTGAATTCCCCCACTGTTTTTGACTCTACAACCTCCTCAGGAAGGCTGTTCCATGTATCCACAACCCTCTCTGTGAAAAAATAATTCCTCACATTACCTCTGAGCCTTCTCCCCTCTATCTTCAAATTGTGCCCCCTTGTTTTTGCACATCTCTTTTTCTGAAAGATGCTACCCTCTTGGACTTTGTTGATTCCCTTGAGGTATTTGAAAGTTTCTATCATGTCCCCCCTCTCCCTACTTTCCTCGAGGCTATACATCTTTAATTCCTTTAGTCTTTCTTCATATGTCTTCTGATGCAGACCCTGCATCATTTTGGTTGCCCTCCTCTGGACAGCCTCCACCCTGTTTATGTCTTTGCAGAGATGGAGTCTCCAGAACTGTACACAATACTCCAGATGTGGTCTTACCAACTGTCTGTACAGAGGGCCAACAACTTCTGTTTTCTACTGGTGATGCCTCTCCTGTGCATCCCAGTATCCCCCAGCCCTCCTTACTGCCTTCTCACATTGCTCGCCCACCTTTAGGTCATCTGATATGACTACCCCCGGTCCCTTTCCATTTTTGTTGTCAGTATCTCACCCCCCACATTGTGTACTTTCCCCAGGGTTTTTGTTTCCCAGGTGCATTACTTTGCACCTCTTTGCGATGAATCTAAGCTGCCATACATTTGACCATTCCTCCAACCTTGCCAATTCCTTTTCATCCTTTCCACCCCACCTTGTGTATCAGCCCTGTTAGAGATCTTTGTGTCATCTGCAAAGAGACCTACTTTCCTTCCAGTCCCTCTGCAATGTCACTTATAAAAGACATTAAAAGGGACTGGCTCCAGTACTGAACCCTGAGGTACCCCATAGTAACCCCTTTCTTCACTGTGGACTCCATTTACTATTACCGCTGTGTCTTGTTGTCCAACCAGTGTTTTACTCAAGGCTACCACCCTAGGACCCATTCCCAGGCTGGCTAATTTGTTTATTAATCTTTTGGGGACTGTGTCAAATGCCTTGCTAAAGTCTAGGTAGGCCATTCCACAGCCCTCCCTGGTCTACTGCTTTGGTCACCCAGTCAAAGAAATCAATTAGATTTGTCTGACATGACCTTCCTGCTGTGAATCCATGCTGCCTTGGGTCCTGTGCCCCACTGGCCTCTAGGTACTCAACAGTTCTTTCCTTCAGAAGTGATTCCATCATTTTCCCTACCACTGAGGTCAAACTGACAGGTCTGTAGTTTCCTGCCTCTGTCTTGCTCCCACTTTTGTGAAGGGGAATCGCATCCGCCCTCCTCCAGTCCTCAGGTACCACCCCATCCTCCCATGATTTATTAAAAAGGGTAGTCAGTGGTGTTGCTAGTTCTTCCCTTAGTTCTTTTAAAATTCTGGGGTGAATCCCATCAGGCCTCCTCCCATTGCTTTATCCACCTTCAGTTTTAAGAGTTCTTTCAGAACCCTTTCTTCTGTGAAAGGACTAATATCAACCCCCCTATCCAGAGTGCTTCTATTGACCGGATTAGGTACTTCCCCTGCTTTTCCATTGTGAATACTGAGCAGAAGTATTCATTCAGTATCCCTGCTTTTTCACTGTCGCTCTCTGCCCAACCACTTTCCTCTTTGTTCAGCCTCAGTATCCCTGCCGTAGTCTTTCTTTGCTCCCTAATGTACCTATAAAAGGTTTTATCCCCCTTCTTAACAGAGTTGGCCATCTTTTCCTCAGTTCAGGCCTTTGCTGTTCTGACTGCCTTACCCATTTCCTTCTGCTTTAACTGGTACAGTTCTCTGTCATGCTCCTTCTGTTTCCTTATACTTCCTGAATGCTATCTTTTTCCCTTACCTTCCCCGCCACTTGTTTTGAGAACCATAGTGGTTTTTTCTTTCATTTTGATTTGTTTATTTGCTTCACACAAAGACTTGTTGCCTCTGTGATGGCGGTTTTGATGTTTCCCATTGTTGCTCCACCCCACCTTTTTGCCTGTTTGCTAGCGCTTTTCTGAGGCACTCTCCCATTTTGACAAAATCAGCCCTCCTGAAGTCCAGTACCTTCACTTTTGTGTGGCTTGACTGTATAGCTAAGTTTATCATGAACCACACTGTTTGGTGGTCGCTGTTCCCAGATAGCTACCCACTTAAAGATCAGCGATCCTCTTTCATCCCCATTTGAGAGTACCAGGTCTAAGATTGCTCTCTCAGTGGGTTCAAAACTAGCTGTCTAAAGCATGCCCCCTGTGGGCATCGAGAATGGCCCTGCTCTTGGATGTGGCTGCAGCAAAGATGCTCCAGTCAACATCTGGCATATTCAGGTCCCCCGTCAGCAATATCTCCCCTTTCTCTGCCATCCCAAGGATGCCTTCTATCATTTCCTTGTCCATTTCCTCCCCTGAGGACAGGCGTCTGTATACAACCCTTTGTGGATTGCGAGCCATTTCCAGTCTCCAGGGTGACCTACAGTGCCTTCTCTCCTCTCTGTTTACCCTTTAAATCTGTTGCTTTTATCCCTTCCCTTACATAGGTGAAGCTAGTTGCCTTGGCCAGCAAACCTAAACCAATCCACTGGTTATACTCCATTTTGTATAAATGATGTGGGAAACCGAAATATAGAAGCCATTAAGCAAGACTACCAACATAAAATAAACAAAATTTGAGAAAAAGGAGGAGATATCATAATATCAGGCTTGCTCCTAGCACATGGAAGATATGAATTTAAAAATCCAACATTAGAAAAACTCAATATATGGCTACGCACCTTTTGTAGACCACAAAATATTGGCTTTATGGAAAACTCATTTACTTTTAAAAAAAAAAAAAAAATTTTAAATGGGATGGACTACATCTAAACAAAGCTGGAACACGTATACTAAGCAGGAAAGTAAATGACATTATAACTTCATTTAAACTGTATAAAGTGGGGAGGGAAAGTCATAAGCTAACTAATACCAGTGATCTACAGGAAGGATGAGTGTGGTTTTCATAAACATAAGAGTTTGGTAAACAAGTTTGATGAACTACAGCGCTTATTATATACAAAAACATACAAATTGCACTTATAACAAAACCTGGTGGACAAAGGAAGATAAATGGGATAAAAGGATATAATTTATTTTATCTATCAAGAGAGCATAGGAGGGGTGGAGGTGTTGCTATTTATGTTGATGAATCGGTACAGTGTGAGGAAATTAGTAGGGACAGGGATGAACTAGAACTGTTCTGGGTAAAATTAATACCTAAAGGAGCACCTAAAATCAAATTGGGGCCACTGTATAGACCGCCTTCCATTACACCTGAAAATTACTTGGTATTATCAAATAGTATTAGAAATCATGATCCAGCAGACAGGATCATACTTTCGGGGGAATTCAACTTGCTAGAAATTGATTGGGAACAGCAACAAGGTAATAGTAAAACAGATATTCAGTTCTTAAACGCAGTCAATCAGGTAGGACTTGAATAAATAGTCTTGGGAAAGTCCAGGGCACGTAATACTCTTGACTTAATTCCAACTAATTTAGGAACCTTAGTAAATGAGGTACAAATTGATAGTCCACTAGGAAGTAGTGACCATCACATAGTCCTCTTTCATATTAAGAAAGTAGGAAAGGTTAGCAGGACAGATACGACTGCAGTGTTAAATTTTGTTAAAGCGGACTTTCCCGCTGTGAGAAAGATTATGGAACAGTGGGACTGGAAAAATGCATTTGTCAAATCTGTAAATGAAATGTGGGAGTCATTAATGGAGAAACTAAAAATGATAATACACAAAGGTATACCGAAAATTGAGAAATATGCAAACAAAAAGCGTACTCCCAAATGGTTTGACCCTAAAATTAAAAAAATTAATAAACAAAAAAACAGATTGTATCATAAAACAAAAAACGCAAAACATCCAAGCTATAGCAAAATATACATATTTGGTTAAAAAGTAAAACAGGACATCAAAAAGGCAAAGAGGGATTATGAACTCAAACTGGCATCACAAGTAAAAGACAATTATAAGACTTTTATTCATATATAAATAAAGAAAAAGTGACAATAGTATATGACCTTTTAGAAATAAACAAGGAGATATGTTGAATGAAAAGAGTCTGCACAAATCCAAAACACTTTCTTTTGCTCAGTCTTTAATACAGCTACCTTGCTCAAGACGGGTGACAAAATTAATTCTACATCTGGACTTATACAAATTGTAGAGAAAGATGTACTTGATAAACTAAAAAAAAAAAAATACACACAATAAATCACAAGGTCCTGACGAAATTCATCCAAGGGTATTATGTGAACTAGCTGCACCTTTGACCTATATTTTCCAAGCCTCTCTGGACAAGGGTGAGGTCCCACAGGGATGGAGGGGGAGGCATTAGTGATCCCTATATTTAAAAAAGGTACAAGATCAGACCCGCAAAATTACAGGCCAGTGAGCCCGACATCTGTCATGGGTAAAATACTGGAATCCATATTAAAAGATAATATAATGGAACATTTGGACCAAGCAAATTTACGGGATCCAGCACAGCATGGATTTAGGCAGGCTACATCATGCCAGACTAATCTTTTGTTTTTTTTATGAGAGGGTGGGTAAGGCATTGGATGAGGGTAACAATGTTGATGTGGTCTTCCTATATTTTTCAAAAGCTTTCAATAAACTCCTGCATCAAGAACTAATAAATACACTCAAAGTAGATTTGATACTAACATAATAAACTGGATTGAAGCCTGGTTGAGCGACAGAAGGCAGTGAGTGGTGGTACATGGCAAGATGTCTGGCTGGGCAAGAGTAACTATGGGGTGCCTCAGGGCTCGGTGCTGGGCCTTGTCTGTTTAACATTTATGTAACATCATTAAAAATACTAAATAAAGACATTTGGGTGACCAAATCCGCGGATGATTGTAGGATTGGCGCCATTGTAAATACACAGAAAAATATCGCTGACCTGCAAAATGCACTTGATACCATGCAAAACTGGACTATAAAGAGCAAACTTGAACTTAACAGTGCTAAATGCACTGCTGTGCACATGGGCAAAAAAAATATTAAATCACTATATAAAATAGGAAATGCAGTATTAAGAGTAACATCTGAAGAGAGAGAGACTTAGGGGTCACAATTAGTGAGGACCTGAAGTTCAGTTCACACTGCAATAAATTAGTAAAAAGAAATAACCAGATACTAAATTGCATACTAAGACACATAGCTAGTAGAAATAGGAAGGTGATTATGCCCCTGTACAGTGCCTTGGTGAGGCCTAGCCTGGAGTATTGTGCCCAGGTGTGGGCTCCATATAAAAAGGAAGATATCCAAAAACTGGAGGGAATACAACACAGGGCAACCAGGGCTGTGAAGGAATGGAAGGCATGTCCTATCCAGAAAGACTTCAGGAGTTGGATCTTTACACCCTGGAATACAGAAGGATTGGGAGTACTACTGCATGCTATTCAAGGCTATACAGGACGACAAACTTAGAGTAGACATAGGGTTGACCTTTAGAAAATCTAAATATGAACCCAGGAGCATCCCTGTCAACTCTACAACTCAAAGATGGCAAACATTACCACGAAACACTGGTTCTGGGACATGGATATGTTGTTCATCCACACTCATTGACAGGTATCCTTGCCGCTAAATCTTGCCGGAAGGTCTTCAAGCTTGCTCCTCCCACCCACCGGGTGGTATAACTCTCGGCTCCGCCCATGGCGCCAGATCTTCTTACGCTTGGAGCTCAGGTTCCTCCTTAGCGCTCTGCGTTTGAGACTGGTTCCTATTTCTCCGCTTAGGATTTAAAAATAAATTTTGCGAAAAGACTTCAGTCTTCTATCCCTCACGGCCGCGATGGACAAATCGACTCGGTTTGGAGATGCCCATGGGCAGAAGATGTCTCGGACGGATCCACACTCCCACGTGTGTCTACCTTAGGCCTTGAGCACGACCCGCAGGCTTGCGACCTGTGCTCATCTTTCGACCTTCGTCCTCGAACGATGCTGCCCGATTGCAACTGGACGCGTCCCGAGCGTTCCCTCGGTGAAGTCAAGGAGGCCCGGTTGGCGGTGTCGCGCGGCAGGCTTCGCGGATCAGCTTCGGCGGATGGTCGCCCTCGAAGAGGAGGCGGCGCTGGGCCGATTCTCCTCGGCTGCATTTATCCCGCCTCTCTGGGTTCTTCCTACACGGCTTCTTTTAAGGAGCTTTGTCTGTCCCTTTCCACTAAGGGAGAAGGGCCTGCGTCTGCTGAACCTTATTCTCGGTCCAAAAAGAGGGACAAGGGTAAGTCCCTCCGTCGACGCTCTTGGGAGCGGGAAAGGTCCCTCTCCCCGGGCCGTCGACCGTCGGCTTCGGTCGACCGCTCGGCTTCGGCCACTGGCCTCACGGTGTCCCCGTCAGGTCAGTTGACCGAGACTCCCACCGATGAAGTCGAGATTTTTCTCGACCCATTGGACGGGCTGTCGCCTTTAGCAGCCAAGATTCCCCTCTCCCCGGTTCCCCCGGGAGGAGTTGAGGATCCCGTGGGCTCGCCTGTGCCTCCGGTTCCGGAGCCCTCGGATGGACCATCCGAGCCGAAGGGAGTGCCGGTTCCGGCCGACACCTCCCCGCACCGACCTCGGAAATTCCGGGATTCTCGGTCTCAGTCTCGGACCTCTTAGCGGTCCAGCCGATCCCACCGTCATAGGCGGTCTCGGTCTCGGCCTGCACCGTAGCGGCGCTTCCTGCCTCCCTCCTGATGAGGGAGGCCCGGGCGAAATTACGTCGGGAGGCACGAGGACCTTATGTTGCAACAGCTCCTCCTGGCCGGAGTAAGCCGACCCCGTCGCCTTCCCGGCCATTAATCAACTGTCACCGAAGCCCGACACAACCCTCGACTTATCCGAAGAGCCTATACCCAGGCGGTTGTTGCTCGGCCCAGCTGCTCCACATTCCCGTGGAACCTCCGCCTCCACAGCCACCAACTGGGGCTCCGACCAAGGATTCTCGGTGGCTCAAGGTCTACCCCATCGGCTGTCAGTTACCCTCACTCCCGACCGACCTCGGCAGGTGAAGGGTGGCTCAGGCCAGAGGCAGCTCTTCGAGGACTCTTCCGAGTCCGAAGATGATTCCTCCTTTTTCTACAAGCGACCCACGGACAGGTGGGTCTTGGAGGTGGTGGGAAGAGGCCTGCCTCTGGAATTCGAGCAGGCACCACCCTTCAGAGCCGTCGCCCCTCGGGGCGCTTCGGGATCCCCAGCCTCACTGGCGGCTCGTCGAGCCGACATCGCTCTCCTAGGTGGTAAGAGAGGTGGTGGACCCTCCTTCAGACCCAGGGTTTGTGTCCAGGTACTCCCTGGTTCCGAAGCGGACGGGGGGCTGGCGCCCCATTCTCGACGTACACGACCTAAACAAGTTCCTAAGGTCTCGAACCTTCAGGATGGTCACTCTGGCTCAGATAATACCATCCTTGGAACGCGGCGTGTGGTTCTGCTCTCTGGACTTGCAGGACGCGTTTTTTCACATCCCTATCCGTCCGTCTCACCAGAGATTCCTTCGCTTCCGAGCGGAAGGATCCCTCTTCGAGTTCCAAGCCATGCCCTTCGGCTTGTCTCCAGCTCCCAGGGTCTTCACCAAATGCATGGCAGTGGTGACAGCATTCCTGCGGGCGCCGAGGGTCGGGGTGTACCCTTACCTGGACGACTGGCTGATAGCAGCTCCCTCCAGGAAGGAGGCGGAGTGGTCCAGAGATTGGCCTCCAGGTCTGCTCTCAACTGGGCCTCCTTATCAACGAGGCCAAGTCGGAACTCGAGCCAAGCAGGTGATTCTATTCATCGGGCGCAGCTCGACTCTCTCCGAGCCAGAGCGGCTCCGCCGGACAAGACCAAGGTTCTTTCCTCCTTTGCCCGATCATTTCTGGTTGAGCAATTCGCGCCTGCCGGGACTTCCTGCGCCTCCTGGGTCTCATGGCGGCCTGCACCAGCGTGGTCCGTTGGGCCCGCTGGAACATGCGTCCCCTTCAGTGGGGACTGGCCAGCCAGTGGTCACAACGCTGCGATCCTTTGGACCAGCTTGTGTCGGTGACACAGGGGATGTGGCAGCTCTCCAGTGGTGGACCGTTACAGATCATTTGCAGGAGGGCATCCGTTCATCCGCCCTGAGCCGACGGTCTCTATCGAACGATGCCTCTCTGATGGGTTGGGGTGCCCATCTGGGGAACACGGGCTCATGGCCTCTGGTCCCTTGGGAGTCGATGCCATATCAACCTGCTGGAGCTCGAGCGGTCCGCCTAGCTCTCACCGCCTTTTGCTCCGTTCCTCCGGGGTCAAGTGGTCCGAGTCCAGACGGACAATACCACGACCATGTACTATCTAAACCGCCAGGGCGGGACGCGCTCCATGCTTCTATGCAAGGAAGCTCTCCGCATTTGGTCACTCGTGCGCAGCCTGGAGGCGGATCTCCTAGCCATTCACGTGGCAGGAGCCTCCAACACCCTGGCCGATGCCCTGAGCCGGATAGGGGCTGCATCCCACGAGTGGTCTCCTGCCGGAGGTAGTACAGCATCTGTTCTCCCTTTGGGGCACACCTCAGGTGGACCTGTTTGCCTCCAGGAGAACGCGAAGCTGAGTCTGTTCCATGCCCGCCCCCCTCAGCAGGGCTCGCTGCAGGGGGATGCCTTCTCGAGGCAATGGACCCCGGCCTCTTTTCGCCTTTCCCCATTTCCCTTGATCCACAAGGTGCTTCTCAAGGCAGAGGGACAAGGCGGGGTGATTCTTGATAGCCCCAGACTGGCCTCCGTCAGTTCTGGTACCCAGATCTCTCAGTCTCAGCTCCAGGACTCCTCGGCAGCTTCCAGCTCGCCGGACCTGCTCTCAGTCAATCAGGGAAGGTGTTCCATCCGGACCTTCAATCCCTGCACCTACGGCCTGGTTCCTGAGCAGCTAGAGTTCCAGGCCTTGGGTCTTTCCGACGAGGTCCTCAATGTAGTTGAGGCGTCCCGTAAGGAGTCGACCAGAAAATGCTATGCCTTCAAATGGAAAGGTTTTCCATTTGGTGTCAGGGCAAGGCTTGGACCCTTCCTCCTGTTCCTTGGCAAGCATCTTGGACTATTTATGGTCCCTTTCTAGTCAAGGGCTTAGGGTCGACGACCCTAAGGGTGCACCTGGCAGCCATCTCCTGCCACCGGGCGCGGGCCGAAGCAGTCGTGCACATGGAGAAGGTGGTCTGGCCTTTTCAAAGGCCTTGATCACATTTCCTCAGTGCAGGGAACCCCACCTCCGTGGGATCTACTGCTGGTACTGCAAAGCTCATGGGCAAGCCATTGAACCTATGCACAGGTGTGCTCTCTCACCTTCGTGGAGACCGCCTTCTTGGTGGCTATCACGTCAGCCAGAAGGATGGGAGAGCTCCAGGCGCTTTCCATCGAGTCTCCTTACCTGGTCTTCCACAGGGACAAGGTTGTCCTGCGCCCCACCGAAATTCCTTCCAGAAGGTGGTGTGAGTTTCACCTTAACCAGGTGTTGACTCTGCCGGTGTTCTACCCCAATCACACCTCGGAGGCCGAATATAGGCTCCATACTCTGGACCTAGAAGGCGCCGCTTATTATAAGGAGCACACGGCTGAAATTGAGGAGAGGTTAGCCAGCTGTTTGTCACCTACGCTGAAGCCAGCATCTGCAGACCTGCAGCCAAGCGGACATAAGCAGGTGGGTAACCTCCTGCATAGATCTCTGCTATAAGTTGGCGGGCATGGAGGCCTCCCAGAGGATAAGGCTCATTCTACCCGCCATACTGCTGCAGCAGTGGCTGTTTCCAGGGCGTCCCTATCCAGGAAATCTGGAGGCTGCTACCTGAAGTCAGCAAACACCTTCATTACCCACTACCACATCGACCTTGAGTCACGCCGGGATGCGGTTTGGGGGCCTCGTTCTCAGTCTCTCTTTCCCAAGTAGTATTGGGGGTGTGCGTCTTGCCTCCTCCTCCGGAGAACTGCTAGAGTCTGCCAATAAGTGTGGATGAACAACATATCCATGTCCCTGGAAATACAGGTTACTCACCTGTAACAGGAGTTCTAGGAATGGTATATGTTGTTCATCCACAATCTCCAAACCTCGGCTTGACGCACAACCTGAGCTTTCAACAGCCCAGGCCAGATCTGGCGTCATGAGGCCGGAGCCGAGTTATACCACCCGGGTGGGTGGGAGAGCAACCAGGACCTTCCGGCCAAGATTTAAGCGGCAAGGATACCTGTCAATGAGTGTGGATGAACAGCATACCATTCCACAGAACTCCTGTTACAGGTGAGTAACCTGTATTTCTAGGGACATGGATATGTTGTTCATCCACACACTAACTGAGATTCATCGCCGCTTTCTGCAATAACCAAACACAAAGTCAATAAACCTCACGCTCCGCCCCATGACTGAATCTTCACCAACTAACTTGAGCTCAGGTTCCTCCTAACGCTCCTAGCGTGTAGACTGGATCTAATTCTTGATTCGCACGAAACTTATTTTAAAATTTTCAAGACTTGGTTAAGTTTCTCCCTTGTGGCTGCGATGGACAATTCGACTCCGGTTTGGTGCCCGTTGTGGGCAGAAAAGTCCAGGACGGACCAGCACTCACGTGTGTCTACTGCCTCGGCCTAGAACGCTGCCCCCAGGCCTGCGGTTATGCCGTTCGCTTTCGATAGCGTCCTGGAAGACCGCACTGCCGGTTACAGCTTGGGTGCCCGAGAGCGCTACCTGCGGTGAAGTCGAAGGAGGCCCATTGGGCGGTTACACGACAGCGGGCTTCGGCTGAGCAACTCCGAGCAGATGATCGCCCTTGAGGAGGAGGCAGCACAGGCGGCGTCATCCTCTTCATCGGTCCACGGCATTTATCCGCTCTCTGGGTACCTCAGTATTCAGCTTCTTTCAAGGAGCTTTCAATCCCTTTCCACGAAGGGAGAGGGCCATCGGACATTCCTCTCGGTCCAGAAAGAAGGATTCAAAGATAAGTCCCATCGTCGGCGTTAAGTGGGAGCGGGAGAGGTCCTCTTCCCGGACAATCGACACTCTACTTGGTCGAGTTGCGGCTAAGGCCGCTGGCTTCCACAGTGTCCCCATCAGGTCAGCCGGCTGAGACACCCCATCGACACGGTCGAGATTTTTCCGACCCGCCGGACGAGCTGTCGACTGGTGAAGCCGACAACCCTTCTTCACCGGTTCCCCCGGTGGAGACCGAGGACCTGCCTGCGCCTCCGGTGCCGCAGTCCCCGGTTAAGGCTTCCGAGCCGAGGGAAGAGCAGGTGTCCCCAACCCCTTCCCAGACCCGTCCTCGGAAGCACCCGAGGATCTCTGTCTCGGACATCGTCTCGGTGCAGTTGAGCCCGCCGACATCGGCGGTCTCGGTTTCGGCACCAAAGTAAGCAGCGCTGCTCGTCCTCGTTTTCCTCCTCGGAAGAGGAGAGGCTTCGGCGCAGATTGCGTCGACGCTGCGAGGACCTTATGTGGCAGCAGTTACTTCTGTCCGGGAACAAGCCGACGCCTTCCCCGGCCATCAAGTGGCTGTCACCCGAGCGGCCGAAACAACCCCTCGCTGCAGCCGAGGTGCCCAAGCCTGGGCGGTTGTTCGCCGAAACCAGCTGCCCCACCAATTGTGGTGAAACCTCGCCTCCACAACCAAAATCGGGCGCCAACCGAGGACTCGTAGTCGGATCAGGGCCTGCCCACAGGTTGTCTGTCACCCTCACTCCCGACCGTCCTCTGCAGGTGGAGGGTGGCTCAGGCCCCAGGCAGCTCTTCGCGGACTCCTCAGAGTCCGACGACGACTTCTCCCTGTTCTCCAGGCCCATTGACCTGGAGTCCTCCGGGGGCCAGTCAATGGACGAAAGCCCATCGTCCTTCATGGGTCTGCTTCGGCTCATCTCGGAGTCCACTGGGATGCAGATCGAGCCCGTATCCAAGCGGGCCATGTATCCCCTGACGGAGATACTGGACCAAGGGGATTCACCCACGGAGGCCTGAAGCCATTGTTGGCCCAGCCTTGGAGCTCTGGCAGTGGCCTGCTTCCTGTCCTGCGCCTTTGGCCAGTATGGCCAGGAAGTATGCGGTCCCTACCGGCTCTTTGCCCGGTTTTTCGGAACACCCCTCCGCCAAGGGGTTGGTCACTGACAGCGTTTTCCGGCGTTCCGGGAACGCTAGGGATGTGGACAAGCCCCCCAACAAGGAGTCCAAAAAGCTGGACTATGCCGGGCACAAGGTGTACACTGCGTCCTCCCTTGGCCTCCGCCAGGCCAGCTCAGCCGTGCTGATGGCACACTTTTCCCACGCCCTCATGGGCTCCCTGGATGAGGTGATCCCTCATCTCCCGGCCGACCTGCAGACCACGGTGTGGCAGGTACGGGACCAGGGAAGGGCGGTGGCTAAACGGCAGCTCCAAACTGCTCTGGAAATTGGAGACTCCTGTGCCAGACCGGTTGCGGCCGTGGTGGCCATGTGCTGCAGAGCATGGCTGAGGATGTCCACCTTCACGGCGGATACCCAGCACAAACTGGCGGATGTCCCCTTCCTGGGGACCGACCTCTTCGGCCCTGGAGTGGAAGGTCACCTCCAGCGGATGGAAAAGTCCAGTGCCACTCTGGACTCTGTCACCTCCGCCCAGAAGGACAAAGGCCACCGACAGCAGCAGCACAAGTCCTTTCCTCCTTCTGCGCCTGCGGCACGTCCGGCCCAACAGCACCAGCACCCAGGCCAGCAGGCTCGCGCTTGGCATCCCAAACCCAAGCCCGCGGCTTCCTCCAATAGGAAGCAGGGAGGTAAAAGCCCAGGAGGTCCCTCGGCCGGTCCCTCCTCTAAGCCTGCCCAGTGACGGGTTGAGGGGTGTCGCCCCCAGCCTCGTCACTCCCCCCTGGGTTTCCCCGTGGCGGGATGGCTCCGCCACTTCCTTTACGCTTGGTCCGTTATCACCACGGACCGTTGGGTGTTGGAGGTGGTAGGAAAGGGCCTGCCCCGGAGTTCGAGCAGGCCCGCCTTTCCGAGCCGCGCCTCGGGGCCACGGGTCCGAGCTTTTGTCGGCTCACTGAGCCGATATTGCCCTGCTCCTCAAAAGAGGTGAACAGGAATGTGGCAGATCCTCCTCCAGAGCCGGGTTTGTGTCCAGGTACTTCCTGGTCCCAAACGGAGGGGGCTGGCGCCCATTCTCGACCCGCACGCCCTGAACAGGTTCCTAAGGTCCTCAGACCTTCAGGATGGTCACTCTGGCTCAGATAATCCCATCCTTGAATGGGGCGTTTGGTTCTGTTCTCTGGACCTTCAGGATGCGTTCTTTCACGTCCCAATCCTTCCGTCCCACAGAGATTATTACCAGAGATTCCTCCACTTCAGGGCGGAGGGATCCTCTAGAGTTCGGGCCATGCCCTTCGGCCTTTCCCTAGCTCCCAGGGTCTTCACCAAATGCATGGCAGTGGTGACAGCATTCCTGCGGCGCCGAAGGGTCCGGGTGTACCCCTACCTGGATGACTGGCTGATTGCAGCCCCCTCCAGAGCGGAGGTGAAGCGGTCAAGAGATCTGGCCCTCCAGGTTTGCTTTGGGTTGGCCTCATCAACGAGGCCAAGTGGGTCGTTGCTAAAGCAGGTGATCCAATTCATCGGGGCAGAGCTCGACTCTCTACGAGCCAGAGCACAGCTCCCGGCGGACAGAGCCGAGGTTCTTTCCTCCTTTGCCCAGTCATTTCAGGTTGGGCAATCGCGCCCTGCCCGGGACTTCCTGCGCCTCCTGGGCCTCATGGCGGCCTGCACCAGCGTGGTCCGTTGGGCCCACTGGTACATGCGTCCCCTTCAATGGGGGTTGGCCAGCCAATGGTCACAGCACTGCGATCCTCTGGATCAGCTAGTGACAGTGACCCAGGGGATGTGGAACGCTCTCCGGTGGTGGACCGTTCCAGCACATCTGCAGGAGGGTATCCCGTTTGTCCGTCCCGAGCCGACAGTCTCTCTATCGACCGATGCCTCTCTGATGGGTTGGGGTGCCCATCTGGGGGAGCACAGAGCGCATGGCCTCTGGTCCCCTCGGGAGTCCCGATGCCACATCAACGTGCTGGAGCTTCAAGCGGTTCATCTAGCCCTCACCGCCTTCGCTCCATTTCTACGGGGTCAAGTGGTTCAGGTCCAGACAGACAATACCACGACCATGTACTACCTAAACCGCCAGAGCGGGACGTGCTCCCAGCCTTTGTGCAGAGAAGCTCGACGCATTTGGTCACTCGTGCGCAGCCTGGAGGCAGATCTCCTTGCCATCCATGTGGCAGGAGCCTCCAATACCCTGGCCGATGCCCTAAGCCAGATAGGGGCTGCGTCCTACGAGTGGTCTCTGCTGCCGGAGGTAGTACAAGATCTGTTCTCCCACTGGGGCACGCCTCAGGTGGACCTGTTTGCCTCCAGGGAGAATGCGAAGCTGAGACTGTTTCATGCCCGCCCCCCTCAGCAGGGCTTGCCGCAGGTGGATGCCTTCTTGAGGCCGTGGACCCCGGGCCTCTTCTACGCCTTTCCCCCATTTCCCTTAATCCACAAGGTGCTTCTCAAGGCGAGGAGGGACAAGGCGCAGGTGATTCTGGTAGCTCCAGACTGGCCCCGCCAGTTCTGGTATCCAGATCTCCTTGGTCTCAGCTCCAGGCTCCCGAGGCTGCTTCCAGCCTGCCCGAACCTGATCTCAGTCAGTCAGGGGAAGGTATTCCATCCGACCTTCAATCCCTGCACCTGACGGCCTGGTTCCTGAGCGGCTAGAGTTCCAGGCTTTGGGTCTTTCCGACAAGGTCCTCAACGCCGCTGAGGCGTCCCCATAGGAGTCGACTAGAAAATGCTACTTCAAATGGAAGAGATTTCCATTTGGTGTCAGGGCAAGGGCCTGACCCTTCGGTCCTGTTCCTTGGCAAGCATTCTGGACTACCTGTGGTCCCTTTCTCAGCAAGGGCTTCGGTCGACGACCCTTAAGGTGCACTTGGCAGCCATCTCTGCTTACCGTGCGGGCCGGGAAGCAGTCGGTGGCGCAGGAGCAGGTGGTTGGGCGCTTTTTCAAAGGCCTTGATCACATATCCCCTCCAGTGCGAGAACCTCCACCTCCGTGGGATCTACTGCTGGTATTGGCTAAGCTCATGGGCAAGCCATTCGAACCGATGCACAGGTGTGACATCTCTCACCTGTCGTGGAAGACCACCTTCTTGGTGGCTATCACATCAGCCAGAAGGATGGGAGAGCTCCAGGCGTTTTCCATAGAGTCTCCTTTTCTGGTCTTCCACAAGGACAAGGTTGTCCTGCGCTCCCACCCGAAATTCCTTCCGATGGTGGTATCGGAGTTTCACCTTAACCAGATGTTGACTCTGCCGGTGTTCTACCCCAGTCACACCTCGGAGGCCGAATATAGGCTCCATACTTTGGACCCTAGAAGAGTGCTCGCTTATTACAAGGAGCGGACAGCTGAAGTTCAGGGAGAGGTTGGCCAGCTGTTTGTCACCTACGCTGAAGCCACACCTGGCAGACCTGCAGCCAAGCAGACAATAGGCACATGGGTCACCTCCTGTATAGATCTCTGCTATAGGTTAGCGGGCATGGAGCCTCCCAGAGGGATAAGAGCTCATTCTGCCTGCCATATTGCTGCATCGGTGGCTGCTTCCAGGGATGTCCCTATCCAGGAAATCTGCAGGGCTGCTATCTGGAAGTCAGCACACACCTTCATCACCCACTACCACATCAACCTTGAGTCACGCCGGGATGCTGGTTTTGGGGCCTCGGTTCTCCAGTCTTTATTTCCCAAGTAGAGGGTGTGCGCCTTGCCTCCCTCCTCCCGGAGAACTGCTAGGAGTCTGCCAGATAGTGTGGATAAACAACATATCCATGTCCCTAGAAATACAGGTTACTCACCTAGGAGTTCTAGGAATGGTATATGTTGTTCATCCTCACGACCCTCCCGACCTCCCCGGCTTCGACGCACAACCTGGCGTCCAGCGGGCTAGATCTGGCGTCATGGGGCGGAGCCGAGAGTTTTACCACCCTGTTGGGTGGGAGGAGCCAGCTTGAAGACCTTCCGGCAAGATTTAAAGCGGCAAGGAACCTGCCAGACAGTGTGGATGAACAACATATATCATTCCTAGAACTCCTGTTACAGGTGAGTAACCTGTATTTCAGTCAGAGAGTGGTTGCTGGGTGGCACTTACTGCCAACTGAGGTGGCAACAAGCACGAGTATGGACTCATTTAAACATAGGCTAGATAGCTTTTTAAAAGGTAGAAAGAAATAAAGCACTTAATGGGGAAACGAGAATAAAAGACAATGGGCAGGATTCACAAACAAAGCCAAAAATCCCGCAACTGCGGGGGAAAAAGGCCTGCAGCACTGCGGAAATGCAGTTGCTTGATATTCATAAAGAAATTTTGAGCAGGTGCGGAATTCTGTAAAATTCCTGCAGCTGTGGAAATTGAGCACGTGCTGAAAATCCGCAACTGCAGATCCGTAGCTGCAGAAATAGCTTAGGAGGTACAGCAACAGTGAACCTAATTAGCTGGAGCAGCAGACTTTAACATTGCTGCTATAGAATGAAGCTGGAAGCACCCACAAAGAGACCAGCAACCAGTCCTCAGCTGGGACCATTGCAGCACCACAGGTACCAGCAATACCATGGCACCACAGTGGCTGACTGGCACTGCTGGTCCTCCCCACTGGGTGTCCTGCTGCCTGCAGAGGTAACACTCACTGCAGGCTGGCCAGGCTTTACTGCCTGTGGGGCTCTGTCATGGGCTGCACTGGGTCTGGTGGTTGTTGCCTGTTGCCATATCATGGCAATGAGTGCTTTGTTGCTGTAACATCAGCCACCGCTATACTGTCTGGGATGCTATTACCTGTGCCTCACCTCTACCTTAACTGATTCCAATTGTTGGGGCACTACTGCTGTTTGCTGAGGGAGAGTTACACCTCATTCCACTGTGTGTAGCATTTTTTCCACAACTTGGAAAAAACTGGTTGTGAATATCCTTTCAGGGGATGTTCCTTACTTATCCTCGACATCTTTTTTCCCAGGGACTTCCGCAGCTGCACTTTTTTTCCACAACCCATAGTGCTTTTTTTCCCAACAGTCAGGAGGGTTTCTGTGAATAGCACTGGGTGCAAATTCCCTTTGTTTCCATAGCTACGCAGTTTTGGAGACTTGGGAAGGTTTTGCACCTTTAGAAAGCTTTGTGAATCCAGCCCAATGTATTTAACTTAAAGGCAAGCATTAAGGACACAAGTCCAGTTAGCTTGAACTTACATATGAGACCTATACATATGAAATAATGTGAAAAACAAATGTAAATGCTTTAGAACTGAAAAAAATAGTCCTTCCGCCTGCTAGGACTTGCTATGACGTTTTTGTATTTTCTAGTTTAACTTGTCCTATTTAGGTGCCCATAATTGTGCTTTCATGTGATACTGTAGTTAGCTCACATAATATCCACCCCCTCTTTACTAATTTTTTTTTGTGTTTGTGGTGCACGGGGAAAGGTTCTGGCTCCACATTACAGGTGAACAGCTCATCCTCCAAACGCTTTCTAGGTTTCAAATACCACAGTTTGTTTTCCGGCCACAGCATTTCTTTCCAGCACCAGCTTTGCAGTTTCAGGTGCCAGTGCCGAGCGGCAGGTCAAAATCAATTAAATATTCTCTTGGAAGCACAGCTTTGCATTCCGAGCTATGGATGTGAGGGCAGCTTTGTATTTAGAGGTGCAGGTGATGGGGCAGGGCAATTAAACAGATAGTCCAGCACAAACAGTGGCTGCCAGTGCTTACTGTATACTGGTGAATTGATAATGTGTGGAGACCAGGTAACAGGATGACCATTGTTAATTTGTTCAGTTGTTCAAGCCATTACAAATGTAATAGTATAGGAAAAATAAAATAGGTTCATCCATTTAAACAATACAGTACATGGTACCAGACAAATCCTTAATATTTCATGCTAAAAGTGAACTCCTAACCAGTTCGCTAGCTCACTGACAGGAGATTACATTTTATTTTAATTATAATTGTATCTGGCAGATTCTATGTAGTGACTGTAACCCGATCAGGTCTTAAATCTTTTAAAAATTCGCCATTGCTAAAACATTAATACAAGCACACCCTAGTACAGGCAATAAAAATATCATACAATTATTTATATAATACTGATCTTAGTTGTTTTTTCATAAATAAATTGTGTTACCAGTAATACTCAAATTTTTCCTGCTTTTATTGAAACCTTTTCACTTCGAGTATAAAAAATATTCAGACACCTCTAAATATAGCTTAAATAGTGCTGACTCGTGTCAGCTGCAAGGGAGACCATCTGGGGTTTCTCCAGTATTAGAGCCATTGGAGTCACTCCGCACCCCTGCAGCAGACCAGAAGCAGGCTTCTCTTGGAGACCGGTGTGAGTGCACAGACATCAGACACCGTCGGGACAGTGGGCCTATCATAGGACTGCTTTGACCTACAGAGTTAATCCTGTCTAAAGACACTAGTTCCTCCCCATGCCTACCTACGAGCCAGCTCAGACACATTGAGATTGGATAAAACACCACTCTGGGCACCCTGCAGCACACAGGTCTTGTGCGGAATCGCCTAGAGTCAAACCCTTAGCCGAGGCAACAGGAGGCGCACCCTGCCCGGAGGCACCCACCGTGACCCTGGAGCCACCGCGAGCCGAGGCAACAGGAGGGGGCACCCTGCCCCGGAGCACCCACCGATGACCCTGAGCCGCCGCGACCACGAGGTAACTGCCTGTGAAACGAAACTGCGTACAGCCTGTCTCTCTTTTGTCCGACTTTGAATTTTGGCGCCTTCACAGCCTGGACTTCTGAAAGTTACCAGCACACCTAAAATAGCTCGTTGTCCCTCTAATGGAAATCGGTGCTGCAGCTGAAGAAAAGTACACCCTATTTAGTGAGCAGCACTGTTAAAAGTGCTCCATATTTTGGGGCTGCATTACCTCGAGTGCAAGCAAAACTGACTCCCTCGCTATGCTGAATTCTGTTCCCAGCTGAGGTTAAGGTCTGAATCGGTAATGGCTGGGTAACATCTTCTGCAGCTCCCTGGCTCGAATCGGCTGGTCGGCACTGCGCTAAAAGAAGGAGCGCTTTCCCCGCAGTCGCATAATGACTGCTCCCCACCCGCCCCTCCTTGTCCGGCTGTAGCTTTATAGGGTCAGACCACGCCCTTAACAGGCCCCTTTGACTTAACACGCCTTTCGGACCCGAGGCAGTGAAATTACTATCTCCTCAGTTTTCCATTAGCAGGTTATAATGTCTCACAACTAGAGGGTACTAAAATAGTCAGTCTTTCAAACTGAAACTAATCAAACTAGTAAGACCCTCTAAACCCTATTACTCTCCCTAGACTCAGCTTGTTTCTGTAACATAGAGCATTTCTAACTTTATACTTAAGATGGCCATTAAGACCTTTGCAATACTTTTACTTGTAACAATCCTTGTTAATCCAATACTGGTCAAAGTCCCAGACAACCCTAAAATAACTTCACTTGGCTGTACCCAATCTACTAATGCTAAGTATCCGCTGTTTCAAATGTCCTTTCAACATCCCTTTGACACCTTCTCACTTATTATTCCACATAAGCTCACATACCACTTAGCCTACTCCCTTCATAAACCCTTGGTGAGCAAATTTCCTTTGCCAACTCCTCTCATCCTACGTAAGCTGCGGCACTTCCTCCTTATAGCGTTACTTTTATCTGGGGACATTGAGCAAAACCCTGGACCTGTAACACCTAACCTGTCACCAAATACTGCAACTTGGCTAGACTCTAAGGGACTACGGATTGCGCACATGAATATTAGGAGCCTCCTGCATAATCTAATTGAACTTGAGGCATGGGTTGCACAGAACCTCCCTGATATCCTGTGCCTGTCAGAGACCTGGCTAAAGCCCTCTATTGCTGATCATCTATGTGCCTTACCCAACTATAATCTCATTAGGCAAGATAGGGTCACCTCCAAGCGTGGGGGTGGAGTTGCTATCTACTTTAAATAACACATGCTACTAGTCCAAAATGCTCTTCCTGCCCTACCTCTATGTGAAGCACTCCATGCAATGCTTCTACTAGGCTCCAAGAAGTTACACACATTTTGTGCCTATAACCCTCTTGTGGGAGGAATAAAAGGCCTAGAAGATCTCCTCTTACTAATAGATAATACCGCTGGCCAGAATGAAGTCCTTGTTGGGTGACCTAAACCTAAACTGGGCTAGTAAATCTTTCCAGGCCTCCACACCTTAGTACAAAGCCACAACTTTCATCAGCTGATCTCTGACCCCACCAGGGTCAGGGCTCCCCCTCAGTCTAGCATGCTTATTGATTGGATCCTTACTAACCGCCCTGATAGCATTGGCTGCGCAGGTACCCTTCCAGATGTAATCAGTGATCACTCCCCGATCTATTGCATCTGGAGCTCAAGTAAAAAAAACATCTTCACCCCCAAGACTTGTCACGTTCCGCAACCTTGCCAAGTTCAATCCTATTCACTTTACCCGTGACCTCTCCTTGATTGACTGGTCCTCCATCCACAGTGCAGCTAATGTCCAGTCTGCCCTTGATAGCTTCCTTACAAAATTTAGTCAGCTGCAAGACTCCCGTGCCCCATGGATCACTAGGCGCTTTTCTTGGTACTCGGACTAAGTGGCTAACAAAGATCTGCTAACCAGATAAGGGCCAAGAGATAAAGCCTGCGTCGCTTTAAGTCCACAGGATGGAATCTGACTACTGCCATTACCGCCACTGAGAAATGCTTGCAAAAGGGACATCCGCTCATCCAAAAGCGCTTTCTGCAGGAACCTACTAATAAGAGCCTCTGGTGACTCCAAGATATTCTGGACCACCATAAAACCCTCCTGGGTTCTAATCAAAGGCCCATACAAATGACATGCTGTTAAACGGCATTCATTGCAACAACCCGTTGACTATAGCCAATACCTTTAATCACCATTTTCGGATTTATCAAGCTACCTGACCTCTTTCCCAACTGGCCACACTGCTCTGCCCCAATGCGACACCACGCTCACCTCCGAACCCCCTTTTAGGTTTGGATCATTCAAAAAGAGAGTAGAACTTTTACTTCTTTCCATCAAAGAAAATACTAGCCCTGGAGCAGACTGTCTTGAACCCAGGCTTCTGAAAGCTGCGGCCCCCTTCATAACTTCCCCACTAACCAAAATCTTCAGTATGTCTCTATGCTGTGGTATAGTCCCAAATATATGGAAAATTGCTAAAATCACTCCTATTCCAAAAAAAGGAGACCCAAAGGAAATTAGGAACTATCGTCCCATTGCTATACTCTCTGTATTAAGCAAAATCTTGGAAAAATTAGTAGCCACCCAAACAATCGAATACCTCCAAAAATATAACCTCCTTTCTAACTCTCAACATGGTTTCCGTAAAGGTCACAGTACCACCTCTGCCCTGCTGAAGCTGACTAGTGACATTTATTCCGCCATGGACCTAGGCCTTCTGACAGGCGCAATTTTCATCGACCTAACTAAAGCTTTTGACCTGGTCAACCACATAGAAACATAGAAACATAGAAGTTGCGGAGATAAGGACCATAAGGCCCATCCAGTCTGCCCATTTCTTTTCTACCTTATAAATGTGCCATCGGCCTTTGCTATATCAGTGACCTATCTATTCATAGTCATTTGTATTGCTCCCTTATGCCTATCCATGCCTGTTTGAAGCCTGCACTGTATTCATAGCCACTACTTCTTGTGGTAAGCCATTCCATGCATCTACTACCCTTTCTGTGAAAAAGAATTTCCTCACATTCCCCCTTAATCGGCCTCCCTCTAATCTCATGCTGTGTCCTCTTGTCCTGCTATTTTTCTTATATTTAAACATGTTAGACTCTTTCACCTTGTTTATGCCCTTAAGGTGTTTAAATGTCTCGATCATATCACCTCTCTCCCTCCTTTGCTCAAGGGTATACATATTGAGCTCCGTTAATCTGTCCTCATATGTCTTCTGATGCAGTCCCTGCACCATTTTGGTTGCCTTCTCTGGACTGCCTCAATTTAGTTAATGTCCTTGTGAAGGTGTGGCCTCCAATACTGCCACGCAGTACTCCAGATGGGCCTAACCAATGTCTTGTACAGAGAGGTTATTACCTCCCTCTTCACGACTTATGATACCCCTACTAATACACCCTAACACCCCTAGCCTTACCTACTGGCTTTAGAGGTCTGCTTGGATGATTTCTAGGTCATCAGTGATGATGATGCCCAAGTCTCTTTCTTCCTTTGTGACTGCTAGCAACTCCCTCCCAGCCTATAAGTGGCTTCAGGTTTCTCTTCCCTATGTGCATGATTTTGCACTCTTTGCATAAATCCCAGTTGCCACTCTTCTGACCATTCTGCTAGTTTATCCAGATCTCTTCTCATTCTGCCCACCCCATCTGGATCATCTACTCTGTTTGCAGATCTTGGTGTCATCTGCAAACAGACAAGCCTTACCCTCTAGTCCATCTGCTAGGTCACTAATGAAGATGTTGAATAGGACTAGCCCCAGGACTGATCCCTGAGGTACCCCACTTGTGACTTGCATCTCTTCTGACTGTATACCATTTACCACCACTCTCTGTTTTCTGCCAGTCAACCAGTTTCCACCCAGTTGACCATCACAGACCCACCCGAGCCTACCTAGCTTGATTTATCAATCTTCTATGTGGAACAGTGTCAAAGCTTTGCTGAAGTCAAGGTAAGCGACATCAACTGCTCCCCTTGGTCCACCACTCTGGTTACCCAGTCAAAGAAATCTATGAGATTAGTTTGACAGGACCTTCCTTTATAAACCCATGCTGTCTTGGATCCCTGTGCCCTATGGATTCCAGATGTTGCACTATCCTTTCCTTAAGGGGTGCTTCCATAATCTTGCCCTACTGAAGGTGGAAGACAGCCGGTCCTGTAGTTCCCGCCTCCTCCCTGCTACCACTCTTGTGGAGTGGGATCACATAGACCCTTCTCAGTCTTCTGGGACCTCCTGTGCTCAGAGACTCACTAAACAATTCTGCTAATGGCTCTGCTAGTTCCTCCTTTAGCTCCTTAAGTACCCTGGGATGTATGCCATCAGGTCCCATTGCCTTATCCACCTGAGCTTAGCAAGCTCTTGTAGGACCCTTTCTTTTGTGAAGGAGTAGTGCTCACCTCCCTCCCCTGTGTCCATGATGCTGAGCTGTGGCCTGCCCTACCTTCTCTTCAGTGAATACTGAGCAAAGTATCTATTTAGGATAGATGCCTTTACAGGTCCTCCCCTCCTCACATGCTCCTTTTCTCCATTAAGCTTGCAATACCCCCTCTGGACTTTCTCCTTTCACTAATGTATCTATAGAAAGTCTTGTCACCTTCTTTTACTGTTTGTGCTAGTGTTTCCTCAGTTTGGGACTTTGCCTGCCTTACTGCCTTACCTGCTTCCCTTAGGGCAGTTTGGTATGCCCCTATCTTCATCCCGCTGTGTTCCCTTATATTTTCTGAAGGCCAGCCTTTTGGCTCTGACCTTTTCTGCTACTGTATTTGAGAACAAAGTGGTTTCCTTCTTTTTGCACTTCTTTTCTGTCTAACACAATGGATGTTGCTTCCAAGTATTGTATCATAATGCTTGCCCACTTTATATACCTCCTCACCTGTGTTTCTTTTTGCAGGGCTAGCTTAACTCTGTTGGCCATCTTATCAAAGTCAGCTCCTCTGAAGTCCCATATTTTTGCCTTGGAATGGGATGATTTAGATGTAGTAGCCAAACTGAACCATACGTGCAGATGGTCACTGCCTCAGGTGACCTTCTACCTGGAGATCTGTGATCCCTTCTTTGTTAGTCAGTACTAGATCTAGGATAGCCCTGTCTCTTGTGGGTTGCTGTACCAGTTGTTTGAGGCCCTCCCCTGCAGGAATCCACTATGAGTCTAGTTCTGGCAGATGTTCCTGCTGGTGATTGACCAATCTGTATCTGGCATGTTGAAGTCTCCCATTATCAGAACCTCCCTTTAGCTGTCATGTTTTGTATATCTTCTAACAGTAATGTGTCCTGTCCTCACCTCTGGTCTGGGGGCCTGTAGACAACCCCAGTTCTTATGGCTGTCCCATTTCCTGTTTCCAGGGTGACCCACAGGTGACACACTTCTTCTTGCAAATCTTCGGTCATTTAGTTTCTCCTCAGATACCATTACCTGGTTCGAAAGCTACCTGACTGACAGACAACAAGCTGTGGTATTTAATTCAGCAATCTCAGATCATGCACCGATCCACGTGGGAGTACCCCAGGGCTCCATTCTTGGTCCTCTACTTTTCACTATCTTCATTGATGACATTCCTTTAACTGCACCGAACTGCTCATCTCTGCTCTCAGCCGACGATCTGGTCATCTACCACAGTGCAAAAACTTCAACTCCCTAAACCATCTCCTTGCCTTGGATTTCGCGAGTATCCAGACCTGGTTCACTGATAATAAACTAGTCCTTAACTCTAGCAAATCCCTACTCAATGTTGTTTGGCTGCAGAGCTAGACTCAAATCAAATCTAAACCCCTTATCATCTCTATGCGGACAGCTCCCTCTACCCTCTGTCAAATCCTTTAAATATCTAGGTGTCACCCTGGATGAATCTCTTGACCTTGACCTTCATATCTCAACTATCTGTAAGTCCGTAAATGCCAAGATAGGAAGTGCCTATTGCTCCAGCTATGCCCTCACCCCTCAAGCCAGACTAGCCGTGGCTCAAGGTTTCCTTATACCAGCACTAGCATATGGCTCCTCAATCTACCTTTCCGCATCTAAGTCCTCACTCAATAAATGGGACACCACTTACAACAGCATCTGTCGCTATGCCTCTGCTGCACCGCGTTTCAAGCACCACTGCCAACTCTATTTGGACCTAAATTGGCTTAGCCCCTCCGCCTATCGTCTCCAGTCCTTTGGATCATTAATTGACTCTGTCACCAGAACAGGCCTCCCCCTATCCCTCTCCTCTGCTTTGGAATTACAACCTCTCACTTATGTACTACGATCCAACGATAAAGCCCTTCTGCACGTTCCAAGATGCAGAACAAACATGGGCACGCGTGCGTTTGCTTACACAGCCCCTAAATACTGGAATTCTATACCCTTTTCTATCCGTCAAACTAACACCCATGCTGCCTTTAAGAAACTACACCGTGAATACCTTCACACCTTATACCCCTGCACCTGTTTTAACCCACCTTGAACCTTCATCCCTCCCTGCTCTCTCCTCATCTCCATCTAGACTACCGCCTTTATATTTCCCTCCTCTCCTAATCCAAGCTTGCCTACTCTCTTACACCATCCCTTTCTCTCTCCCTACTTCGCTCTCCCTCTCCACTGTCTTAGCACTTATTGTACTGTATCTCACTACCTATCTACTTCTGAACTTTCTTATGTTACCCCCTACTGTCTATAATTTGATTTCACAGTACTTCCACCTTTCACTATTCATTATGTCAATATGTTAATATCTAAGACCTATACATTGTTTCCTACCCTGATTTGTGCTGTCTTCATGTGCTCGTCACATGTATATTGTTGTCTGTAAACTGTTTTCCTACCCTGATTTGTACTGCCTTCATGTGCTGCGTCACATGTAAATTCTTTGTCTGTAAACTGTTTTCTCCCGGGTGCCTGAGAAATAGGCATTGTCTGCCTAGTGCACTTACCAGTTACAAAAACAAAATAAAATAAAAATAAATAAATCAAACCACTCTTGCCAGCCAGTTTTGGCATGAGAGATGAAACCACTGTGCTTCCCCAGCAAGGTCATTTTACTCGATAATATGACACACAGTAGTCCACACCCTGGCCAAGTCTGTACCTCCCCTCACCAAGCCCCAATGTAGCCATCGCCAGATTCCCCCCATTGATGCTATGTGGCCACACCACTCCACACCTTTGCTGACCATCGCCAGGACCGCCCTATGGCAACCACACCTCATCGCACATAAATGACTTCTACTGAACATCATTATTATGTAAGAAATGTAATCTAAACCTGTTGCAAGTAGCACAAGTTATTATAAATTAAATAGACAGGAGATGCAACTTTAAATTCTTACTTTGGGAAGTTAACAAGAAATTAATAGGTCATTAATATTGTACCTCCAAGAATGTAATATCCATTATAATCAAACTTTCTGGATTAGAAAGTTAACAAGTCATGACAGTTGAATTTCTTACAACGTTGTATCGTTTTAGATCGTGATATATTTTTTGTATGTTTTCTAATTAATGGTTACCCACTATGTAAAGACACTCATCTTTTCACTCTGTGTATTGCCCTAAAACTCCTACACAAACCGTATAACACGGTTATAAACAACATAATAACACATTTATTACTCAGTATGAATATCTAAAAGTCCAGTCCTCCGGAGGTTAAAAACCTGAAGCTAGAACATTTTGATGGCTTACTTACCAACTGCTGCAAATTTTGAAATTATTTAAACACTGTATTGTTTCCAGCCTATTTTAGAAGGTAGTTTTCAACTGGTACCCTGTCAGACTTTTAAAATATCTCATTTTATCTTGTTGGATATCCTTACACACTTTTCATCCTTCAAATTCTGAGACAGGATGACAGATACAGTTCAAAACTGCTCTTTGAAAGTTGCTAATACAGCTTTCATAATAAAGGGAGCAGTGTTAATTACAAAACTATCTGATTATGGTATGTGGTAGTATAGTACATTTAAGTTTTTAAACAAATTCAAACTGATAATGAAGAGCCAAGATCCAAATACTGCATGTCCAGACAATGGAGAAAGTTGGTCCTGCCAACCTAAACGCGTCTTAGTAGCTCACTGACTACTTTCCACTGGCATCAATCCATTCTCCAAATTGTCTTACCTGTTGTGTTTTGGCCCACATTTTAACTCGCATGAATTATCGCATCAGCCTGGCTGCATATTGCATTATCTTGATTCGTATTCTGACTCTTTTAGGCTTGCCCCCAGACCCCTGCTTCAACCTGAATGTATTCCTCCATTCTCAGGATTTAAAACATTTCCTTTGGTCAGCCCACTTCAGGTACACCTGAAAACGCAGTAGAAAGCACTCCTAAATGCAATAGCTCTGATTCATAGTATTAGGTCAGTCTCCTAGCAACAAATGGCATACCTGTAGTGAGCAGAAAAAATGCCTATCTGCACCCAAGGTGCTGCAGTTTATCTCAAATCCAGCTTTGGTCCTCACCACATGAAACAGCGTTGAATCAGACTCTCCACATCCAAGTGTGGTGCGGAATAGCTTGCATCCAACTTGAGCCAGCTTCCACCAAGCTTCTACCATGGTTTTTAATGTTCATTTTATATATGCTCAGTTCAATTCACTTATCCCAAAAACACTCCCCATCTGCATCTGGTGCAACAAACAGTGTACTAAAATATCATGAGTCTCATTCATCTTTTTTTTAAACTGGTAGTGAAAATAAAACTGTCAAACCTCACATGCAGAGCTGTGGGGAGCGGAGCAGCATTGTGGCAATTTGACACTCCACCCCTCGGATGACCATTGACTAACCAGGAGATTTACTCAGTGGTCAGGTGACAGGTTTCAACCAATTAAGTTACTCAAATTTTCCAACCCATTTTATAATTCCCTGTAGCGCATGTTGGGACTCGTGGCACCCTCGGTGTTCAGTCCCCCAAGCAGTGCTATACATAAAAACAACTCAGTGGATGCTTAGCACTTGGTGGCTTCAAGCATCACACCCTTGAAACTACCCTGTTTAGTTGACCACAACTCTAATGATGTCCCTGCTGTGGTAAACTGTGTGCAGGAAAACCTCGCTCAGGGCTTCCTTTGTCCCTTCAGGAGCCACAGGTACTTAACACCGCAGATGCATCCTTGCTGGGATGGGGGCCCATTGTCAGGGTGTGCAAACACAAGGTGTCAGGGAGTCCTCAGAGGCACATCTCCACACAAATGTGCTGGAGATGCGTGCAGTTTTTATGGCCTGCAAGCCCTAGTGGACGTGCTCAGCACAAAGATAGTCCCCCAGACGGACAACAAATCTAACGCATATTATGTCAAGGGACAGGAAGAAGCACACACTTACCCTCTCCACAGGGAAGTACTGAGAATGTGGAAATCAAGCCTGGAACAGGAAACCCTGCTTCAGCCAATCTATCTGCCAGGAGTCCAGAACACTTGGGCAGATGAGTTAAGACTACCCTCACAGGTGGTCACTAGCTACAGAAGCTGCATTTGGGACTTTGTTCTCCAATCCCTGTTTGCCAAATAGGCATCGCACCTTGCTTCCTCCTTCTGGAGAACTGCTGGAAGTCTGCCTATATGTGGATAGTGAACTATAGTCATGCCACTAGAAAATAGATTACTCCCTGTAATCATAGTTCTAGGAGTGGTATACAGTTCACATCACACCATCCCTCTATCCTCCCTGGCAATGGGCACATGAATCTCTGCTTCAGCGTGCGGGCTGTGATGTTACAGGGCAGAGCTGGAGGATATACTGCCTGGGTGGTGGGAGGAGCTTAGCTTGAAGACTGAATGAGCACTTCAGTGGAACTGCCTTTATGTGGAGATGAACTATATACCACTCCTAGAACTACAACTATAGATGAGTAATCTGTTTTTTTTTTTTTCCGATTCTGTGAGCAACAGTTTGGTGTAACCTCCTAATTATAATAGTGTACCTAGAGGATCTTTTCACTGTTGCTAGCAAGTGTCTTTCATATTGTATTACTGCTCAGTCCTTTTGCTGCTCGAGTATTTAATTTATTGCATGCACATGTTTACTGCAAAACCTCGGTTCCAGCGAATACTTGGTGTCCCCAGGACTCCTCTGAAAATGAGAAGCTGTATGTCGTGGGAGTATCTTAGTGAGTGGGATTTTAAAGAGCAGTTGACTTCAGGTAAGGCAAGTCACACTAAGGTGACTCCAGCCTCAAGGTTTAAACAAACCGTGTATTTTTTTCTGTTTTTTAATGCATTTGATTTGGTCTTTTTATTGGCTGCTCACATTCACAAAGTTCTGTGCTGCTCCAGTTTCTCTCTACGTAGTTTGGACCACAGAACAGCATTTTGATGGTGTTAAGTGGGGCACTGGTATATTGATTTCAAATGTTTTACCAAGAAAGACATACTGAGCAGATAACTGCTAATTTCCATGTATGTCCTGTGGAGAGAGGTATAAAAGATGGTACAAAATGAGAAAAAAATAGAAAGCACATTAACATGTGTACAAAAACAATGGTCTACACAAAGCAATACAGTACCTCAAAAGAACATAATAATAAACATTACTGGGTAAAAGAAACATAGAAACAGACTTTGGCGGCAGATAAGGGACCGCTTGGCCCACTAGTCTGCCCATTTCCCTACCACAGGATGGGCCACTGAATCCTAATTAACCAACAGCCTATTTCTTCCTACCCCTCACAAGGTTGCCTTATGTCTGTCCCATGCATTCCTGAATGCTCCACAGTTTAGACCCCACAACCTCCTCAGGAGGGCTGTTCCATGCATCCACTACCCTCTCTGTGAAAAAATACTTCCTCACATTGCCCTGGAACCACCACCCCCCCATCTTTAAATTGTGTTCCCTTGTTCTTGCATGGCTATTTTTCTGAAACATGCTGCCCTCTTGAACTTTGTTGATTCCACTGAGGTACTTAAAAGTTTCTATCATGTCCCCCCTCTCCCTTCTTTCCTCAAGGGTATACATATTAAGCTCCTCTAGTCTCTCCTCGTACGGCTTCTCTTGCAGACCCTGCACCATTTTAGTTGCCCTCCTCTGGACTGCCTCTATCCTGTCTATGTCCTTGTGGAGATTGGGTCTCCAGAACTGGGCATGTACTCAGATGGGGTCTCACCAACTGTCTGTACAGAGGGATAACAACTTCCTGTTTTCTGCTGATGATGCCTCTCTCTATGCATCCCAGTATACCCCCAGCCTTCCCTACTGCCTTCTCACACTGCTTGCTAACCTTAAGGTCATCTGATATGATTCCCCCCAGGTCCCTTTCCTTTTTTGTTGTTGTTACTACCTCCCCCATTGTGTAAGCTTCCCCTGGGTTCTTGTTTCCCAGGTGCATTATTTTGTACCTCTTTGCATTGAATCCTAGCTGCCATATTCTGACTATTCCTCCAACCTTGCCAAGTCCCTTCTCATCCTTTCCACGCCTCCTTGTGTATCAACCCTGTTGCAGATCTTTGTGTCATCTGCACAGAGCATAATTATCCTTCAGTCCTCTGCAATGTCACTTATAAAGACATTAAAAGACTGGACCCAGTACTGAACCCTCACGGTACCCACTAGTAACCCCTCTTTCTTCAGAGTGGACTGCATTTACAATTACTTTCTGTGTCTTGTTGTCCAGCCAATGTTTTACCCAGGCTACCACCCTGGGACCCACTCCCAGGATGGTTAATTTGACTATTAATCTTTTGTGTGGGACTGTGTCAAATGCCTTGCTAAAGTCTAGGTAGGCCGTGTCCACAGCCCCTCCCTGGTCTACTACTTTGGTCACCCAGTCAAAGAAATCTATTAGATTCGTCTGACATGACCTTCCCACTGTGTTCCTGCTGTGAACCCATGCTGCCTTGGGTCCTGTGCCCCACTGGCCTCTAGGTGCTCGACAGTTCTTTCCTTCAGAAGTGACTCCATCACTTTGCCTACCACAGAGGTCAAACTGACAGGTCTGTAGTTTCCTGCCTCTGTCTTGGTCCCACTTTTGTGAAGGGGAATCACATCCGCCTTCCTCCAGTCCTTGGGTACCACACCATTCTCCCATGATTTATTAAAAGAGTAGTCAGTGGTTTCACTAGTTGCCCCCCTTAATTCTATTAGAATTCTGGGTGAATTCCATCAGGCCCCATTTCTTTGTCCACCTTCAGTTTTAGGAGTTCTTGCAGACCCTTTCTTCAGTGAAAGGGCTGGGATCAGACCTCCCTATCAAGAAGTGCTTCTGTTAATTGGATTAGGCACTTCCCTCCTCTTTCTGAATACTGAGCAGAAATATTCCTTCAGTATCCCTGCTTTTCACTGTCCCCTCTGCCTACCCACCATTCCTTCTATTCAGCCTCACTATCCCTCCCTTTCTTTCTACGCTGTCTGATGTACCTATAAAAGGTTTTATCCCCCTTCTTAACCGAGTTGGCTATCTTTTCCTCAGTTTGGGCCTTTGCTATTCTGACTTCCTTCCCTGCTTCCTTCTGCCTTAACTAATTGGTACTGCTCGCTGTCCTGCTCCTTCTGTGTTTCTTTATACTTCCTGAGTGCTATCTTTTTCTCCCTGACTTTCCCAGCCACCTCTTTTGAGAACCATAGTGGCTTTTTCTTTCATTTTGATTTGTTTATTTGCTTCACATAAAGGCTTGTTGCCTCTGTGATGGCAGTTTTGATGATTCCCCATTGTTGCTTCACCCCTCCTTCTAGTCTGTTTGCTAGTGCTTTTCTGAGGCACTCTCCCATCTTGCTAAAGTCAGCCCTCCTGAAGTCCAGTATCCTCACTTTTGTAAGGCTTAACTCTGTAGCTGAGTTTAACATGAACCACACTGTTTGATGGTCACTTATTCCCAGATGGCAACCTACTTCTAGATCTGAGATCCTCTCATTGCCCCCATTTGAGATCAGGTCTAAGATTGCTCCCTCACTAGTGGGTTCTGAAACTAGCTGTCTGAGGCCTGCCACCTGTAGGGCATCGAGAATGGCCCTGTTCTTGGATGTGGCTGCAGCAAATGTGCTCCAGTTAACATCTGGCATATTCAGGTCTCCCATCAACAGCATCTCCCCTTTCTCTGCCATCCTAAGAATGACTTCTATCATATCCTTGTCCATTCCTTCCCCCTGACATGGGGGTCTGTACACAACCCTGTCCGGACTGTGGTGCCCTTTCCAGTCTCCAAGGTGACCCACAGTGCCTCCTCTCCTCCCTGTTTACTCTTTTGTTCAGTTGCTTTTATCCCTTCCTTTACATAGAGAGCTACTCTTCCCCCTCTTCTCCCTTCCTGTCTCTCCTGTAGGTTATGTACCCTGGTATGTTAACATCCCAGTCATGGTTCACTGTGTACCATGTTTCTGTGACTGCTACGATATTCAGGCATCCCTCTTCCATCAAGGCCACCAGCTCAGGGAGCTTGTTGCCCAGACTTGGGCATTGGTACTCATTACCCTCCATTTCCTGATAGCCTTACTCCTTTTGCCCCATCCCTATCCTTCTTGCCTTTGTCACTTTCCCCATTTACCCCTGCCCTTCTCCCTATACGCCACCTCTATTTGGTGTTACACTACTTACTACTGTGATTTTTTTTGGAGTGGGGGCTAGGATTTTCCTGCTCCTTTCCAGTGCCTCCACCTTGGCTAGTTTAAATGCTTGCCAATGAAGCATTTAAACCTATCACCTAGGATCCTGGTTCCCCTCCTGGACAGATGTAGCCCATCATGCCAGTATAGGCTTGCATCACTCCAGGTGGACCCCCCAGTCCCCAATGAAGCCAAATCCCTGAGCTCTGCACCAGTTTTTCAACCACTGATTGACCTCCATGGTGCGGAACACCCTAGCCTCTCCTACGCCATAGATGGGCAGCACCTCCGAGAAGGTTACCGTGCGTGCATGCTACTTGTCTAAGGCCCCCTCCCTAATTCCACAAACTCTTCCTGCACTGCTCTAATCCCTTTCTTAGCCAGGTCATTTGTCCCTAGGTGGACAATGACATCCAGCTCCCTCCCCTGTGCAGCTGCTCAGACAGTCCTGAGGATTCGCTCCCTGTTCCTCCAAGCCATGGTTCCAGGCAGGCACCTTACCTCCCTCTCCCCTTCCTCCCCCAGTTCTCCCTTCCTAACAATGGAGTCCCCCACTAGGAGTTGTTTCCTTCCTCTGTGGGGTCCCATGCCACCATCCTGTGAGTCTCCTTTTGTGGAGGTTCCCAGCATCCTCCTTGGTCTCCACTGCAGGTGCCTCCATAGAGGAACCACACTTTGCCAGAATGGCATGGGAATTGTGGAGCAGTACAGCTGGAGGGATGTGCCTCTGTTCCACCACCTTCACTCTTCCTGAGCCACTGTGGTCCAACCACTTCTCTTTCTTGGCAGCAGGCAGTGGCACTGGTGGTCCCTGGATGGAAGAAGAGGACCCACAAATCTTGGCCAACTCAGCCTGGAGATGGGCAACTTCCTCCCTCAGCCCAGAGAGGTGCCTGCAGATGGGACAACACCACATCCTCCAGAACGTCTCCCGGAAGACTACTGCTCCACAGCCACTGCACTGTACCACTCCCATCATGTCTTATTTTTGGCCCCTTAACTGTTGTTTGGAATCCTTACTCTTTCCTCCGTTTTTTTTTTTTTTCTTTCTTTCTTTCTCTTCTCTCTCTACTTACTTTCTGCCTGTGCCCTTTATGCTCCTGATTGTCCTGTTCTGAGACAAGAATATCCTGTATTTCTCAGTAGACCCCTTACTTGCTCAGTAAACAGGATGTGTGCGTAGATAAAAAATTGAGCTTGGATAGGCATAGAGATATAGCAAAATGTAGCAGAATTGTGAGGCTTTGTACTATGACTTTAACTTAGCGGGCCGCTTTCCATTTTGGGGAGTAATGTATTAAACACATGCCACCCAGTAGACAGTAAAGACTGGCACCAAGTTCCAGTAACCAATATAATTTTTACTATTTTATGCTCCTGCTCCGGCCCTCTTATTCTGGATGAGTTTCAGCCCGTCACTGGCGTCTACCATCTGGCGCCCAGCTGTATCGCTTCAGGCTTACCCCAGGCGAAAGTCAGTGAGAGGCACAAACAATAGATCAGTGTGCTGGCACCGTGGCTAGTTGAGGTGGAGCCTGCGAACTCCACCTTCATCCGCCATAAGCAGTTTGCTCCACTTTACTTGTCCCCATTCAAGAGCAGAGCATGCAATGACATCTGCGATGACGATGTGCAAGCTCCTGCTTGCTTCCCATCAGCGTCTGCCCCCACTTCCAACCCATATGTCTGCAGCCTTGAGTGCGCCAATACCGCTAGAGACAGGCAAGCACCGACAGATGGTCACCCTCCTGGAGAAGAGCTGTGCGAAGACTCTCAGTCCTCCTCCTTCTCCCCTGCCGACCCCCGGCGGTCCATGCTTGTTCCCCAACATGGGTCGCCGGCATGGTGTGAGATGTGGTGCCCAATGCCTCAACCCTCAGCGCCACCAGTCCAGCTACCAATATATACTTTTTTCATTCAAAACAAGTATAACATCCACAAACCACAACTCACTAAAGTGCAGGACGTCTTGCACTTCAGTGAGTTGTGCTTTGTGGATGTTATACTTATTATTTTGAATTAAAAAGTATATTGGTTATTGGAACCTGGTGTCAGTCTTTACTGTTTATATGGTGAACCTTTACCTAGCACAAGGATCAGGAAATGGAGCAGTAGCGGCTTTGCTACAGACACCAATAAATATGAAGTGCCCCCCCCCCCCAAAAAAAAAAAAACATTCTGTAGCCAATTCCCCATGTAATGTCATTAAAACACTGTTTTGTGGGCAGGCTACAGGAAGTACAGCTGAGTGGAGGGGACTTCCGAATATGAGTATCCCTCAGAGGGGAAAAAGATTAAAATCTAATTCATTACTGCTACAAAAAAAAGTCAAACCCCACGGCACACAGCACGCTTTGTTACTTATACCCCAGAGGAGGGATTAAAACAGCAGCTGCGCTGTAGTAGGATAACTGGATTAATTTTGTTTTTGCCTTTTGTGTGTGGTTAACCCAGTGCTATAGGTTCTTTTGAAAATGTAATTATTTTTTACCTTTTTTATATTTGCCTTTAACGCTATTAGTTTTCAAATCTTTTAGCAATTTGGCTTTCTTGTGTCAACACAGTTTCTGCACAGCATCTAACATTTGAGTAAAAGGGGGAGTACACATTTTTGAATAATTATACAGAGTGTATCCTCCTTTTACAGTAGATACATATAGAGAGTAAGTTATTTATTTTTTTTTTTTATTGCCATAGGTCCTCTGGAAACTGATATGATGGTACAGGCCCGTGCCAAATCTGGGGACAGTGAACCTCGTCAGGAACTTCTCCGCATGCACCAGAGTGGGAAGGTGTTAGACTGTAACACATCATCAAAGAAGCTGGTAGACGTGCTGCTGAAGGATACCTTTGAGTCGGGTGCTCATGTGGATTTTTATGACCTATAGCTGGAGCTTTTAAATGCAATTTTTTATGAAGCAACATCACATCAACAGACCTATCCATCTTCCAGTGCACAGTTCAGGCTTGTACACGAAAAATAGGCTCTGGATTCCCCAAATTTTAAATGCCACCCTCCTAGATTACTGAATAATGTAATAATTGTTTTTGCTAGTCTGTAGTACAGTGCAATTTGTGAGAACACCTTCTGTTGTAAAGACATTCTGTTTGGGCTATGTTGAGCCTTGAGAATTCACCCCTTGTGTTCAAAAATGACATAATAAAAATATGGCTTGCCTCTGTTCCCACCTACCTCTCCTTAACCCTGCTATCCCCTCCTCCTACTCCCTCCATTCATCTGCTGCTCATTCCTTTCATATCCCTAACTGTAAATCTGTAGCAGGTCAGTCTGCTTTCCCTATCTGAATTCCTACACTTCAGAACAGCCTCCCTCTCCATCCGTCTCTCTCTTCTTCCATGCAGCTACACTTCTTCCTTTTCTCTCCACACTGTAACCACCTATCTCCTTTTTATGCCCCTCTTCTGTTTTACCTTTTATAACCATTTATGCTTACTCAACTCGGTGTACTCTGTAATCTGAATTTTACACCTCATTGGTTCTATACAAATGCCTTGTCAGTATGTTCCCTTAATTTTCAATCCAGCTACTCCATAACCAACATACATGTACACTTCTTACATTTTGTTTTTTGTCTTTCTCTGAAATGTATTACTTGTGCTGTGATTTTTGTTGTACATGTACCTCTTCTTGTCACTTTCTTATTGCTGTTTCCTCCCTGATATTTGTATCCTTTTGAGTCGCACCTAAACGAGCCCCAACATATAATTTTTTTTTTATTTTACTTTGTGTTGTGCATGAGTATTTGCCAGATTATCGTGTTGTGGGAGGCCGACATGGTGTTTGTAATCATCATTGCCCATGTACCCACCAACATTTGAGCCTAATGGGGCGATCATGAAGTGTGAACTTTCAAAAAACTGATTGCCAGCTGGTAGTTGCCTTTCATGTCTTTTATCTCTGATCAAATAAGTTGAGAGTTTTCCTCTTGCATAAATTGTAGCTGCAGTAGGTGAGCAGGAAAGGTTGCTCTGGACTGAATGAGCCACACACTTAAATGTGTATTACAAACGCCTCTTCTGTTCCAAGTATCAAATGCCTGAAGTTCCACCAACATCAGGCTTCCCCTGGGAACCCTTATGAAACAAAATGAGATAATTTAATGAGACCAAATTAAATTTGTGCATATATAATTATCTTACATATTGTTCATAATTTTGTAAGCCAATATATGAATAAAAATATCTTGTTTTCATTAAGTTCATTTATTTTCAAAACATATCTAGTACAATAGTCATTAAGCGCCTTTGGCAGAAGGAAAACAAACCTTTAATAAGACAAATCATGAAAATTGCAGCTAGCTTACCTTACATTACTATGACTAACTTTCTGTAATGATTTAGGAAACAAGTACAGATACAGCAACTTATGTTTTAAAAAGACGGAGTAAGTAAAGAGACTTTGGAGGCTCTTTAGATTAAAATGTCGGAGGGCAAGATGGCACAGGGGCAGCAGACTTTAAAATAATTCCAAATTGTCATGTATCCTTGATTGTTTTATACATAAGAAAGGGCCCAGATCTGATTAGAGAATATGGTATTGATTTGTTAAGAGATAACACATACTTTCATTATAAAATGGCAAAAAATCTAAACATTTCATTGGCTGGACACATCACCTGACCATGCATTAAATCTCTATAAATGTCAGTTAGGCGTCTGATTAATTTTCTTCCCCAAAGACCTATGTGAGCCATTTCATAAGTATAATGAGCATCGTAGGATTTGAATGCACTCCGGGGGGGGCATAGGGACACTGCCTTCAGCCTTGTGCCTTACTAAACCCCTGGGGCATGCATTAAAATTCTATAATGCACACCCTGTCATGGCCTATTACTTACTTCTGCACCACTGTTACAATACTGCTATGCCATTTGCCAAAGAATGGGACCTAGTAGTCTTCTAAGAGGAAAGCAAAAGCCTCTTCAAGGAACGAGATGCAGCTAGAACCCATTTGAACTGATATTTATCTAAAAGCTGTAACTTAGCGGTGATGCCTAGAATCAGTATCTCAGGTAGAAATGGAATCTGTTTTTGTCTAATTGCTTTACAGGTTCTGTGCACTTCCTTCCGAATCTCTAGTGTATAGGAGCACTCTCGTAGCATGTGCAGTATCCCTGCATGAGGCCTGTTGCACCTCCAGCAAAGGCCATCTGGAAGCTATTGCATACCTCCCAGTCTTGAGGGTGATGGTAATACTGGTGCAAAGTTTTAAATTGAATAGTCTGCCCTGGGTGCCTCTGCGTGACTGGTAAGCGTTATACCAGGATGTAGACCATTCATTATCTGTGAGAATCCCAACTCTGATTCCCATTTCGCTTTGGCTGGGGCAGTTAAAGCTGCAGTGACTCCATTGTTGACTAACATTTTATGTAGTCATACTGCTCCTTTCCTCATTACAGCTAATTTAACACTCTTGTCCCAGTTAATCTCCTCCTTGCAGTAGTTCGTCATCCTTACCTAAACCTGAGCTCGGCAAGGCTCCTCTGACCTGTAAATAATGGCCAAACTGAAACTAGTGTAGCCCATACTTGGATTTTAGGTCTTCAAAGGACAGTAGTACATTAGAGGTGGGGTCTTACATGTCACTTATGTACACACAGATTAGATTCCCAGGCTGAATATTCAAAGGGGTTGCATAGGCTGCAACAGAGTTGTGCTGGCGCAACCTGCATTGTGCCCTGGTGGGATATTGAAAAGGCTGCCCAGCACAGTGCAAGTCCAGATGCACTGGGGTGCAATGTAATCGTATGCTGCACAGATGCAGGGGGCGTGCACATGTGGCGCATCCCTATATTCAGCCCGGGATGTGCGGCCCATATGCTGGTGCAACCCTGCATTGTGCCACATGGGGCTCAAAGTTGAGCCCATGAAAAGTGAGAACAAACCCTGGCCACTCACAGGCGGGCTGTTGTGTTGCATGGCGCAACACAGCAGCCGACAGCTGTGGGTAGCCACCCGCCAACCCAGAACACTGTCGTGATGCACCCACATAATCCTTGTAGTCTAGAGGCACCCACGCCACATAGCCGTGATCGTGGTAAATGGAAATCACACATTCCCTCGTAGTCTAGTGGCCCCCTGCCCTCCCGTGTCCCTGATCGCCGGTAGATGGCATTTATGCAACTCCCTGGTAGTCTAGTAGACCCCCCCGTTGCCTCAATCATGGTACAGCACCCTATCAGAATTCTCTGGTGATCCAGTGGCACCTCCCACCCACACAGACCCCCTTGCACACCCTAGTCATCATCTGGTGGCTGCAACCCACCTGCATACCACCCAGCTGCCCGCCAAATGACAGGTACAGTATTTATTTAGATTTTGTTTACCAGGTAAACCCACTGAGACCAAAGGTCCCTTTTTCAGAGCGACCAGGGGTGAATACACCACCAACTTTACATTATGTACAGTATACATGTATGGGCTGGACCAATGAGTTTGCAGGGCATACTGTACTAGACAGTCCCAAATATGTGAATGACTTCATTCACATATTCAGGACTGTCTAGTACAGTATGCCCTGCAAGCCCATACTGTACCTGTCATTTGACGGGCAGTCGGGCAGGTTGCAGCCACCCACCAATGATTGGGGGGGGGGCAAGGGAGTAATACTTTCCCCAAAATATCCATTACCTGAGTTTTATCCCAGTTAATCGATGGACCTGATGTGATAGCAAATTCTCATAGGATTTCAGTGAGTTTATGTAAGGACTCCTGAGGGTTTAGTCTGGGTGAACAGGAGATAATCTGCATAGGCGTATATTTTATTCTGAGACCTCCCACTTTCATTCCTTTTATCTCAAGTGTCTGTTCGTTTTCTAATTAATGGTGTCATTGCAGGACCTGTCCATCAAGTTGGTACTCTGTGAAATTTATTAAGCCTCAACCTATCCTGGACCGTCTCTAAAGATTGGACCCCGAGCAGAAGAAAACCCTCTTTTGGTCCCTCATGCTATCATGAAGCCCTTATTAAGCTATTACTCTTCTTGTTGATCTGCGCTGGCAAGATTGAAATCAATCCAGGACCCCCAGAAGGCTTTACCTCCCCATCAGATCTAGCCTCCATTAAAGGTTTAAGCTTCCTTCACATCAATGCATGCAGCCTCCTAAAAAAGATCTCATTAATCCAGGCCTGGGTCGCCCACACCTTGCCAGACTTTCTGGTAATCTCTGAGACATGGCTTAAACCTGCTACACATGACAGGGAAATAAATCTACCCAACTACCAGCTATTCAGATCGGACCGCCTGACAAGGGGCGGTGGAGTGGCTATCTATGTTAAATCAAATATTTCTGCATCTTGCCTCAGTGTAACATCAGTGCCCAAAGAATTCGAATGTTTATCCCTTAAAATAGCTCTCCCCAATATGACAGCTTTTCAATTGGTTGGCTGCTATAAGCCCCCCTCTGCCAGCCTTCAACTCCTAAACCACTTGGGTAATATAATTAATCTGGGCCCCGAGGACACCATCATTTTAGGTGATCTGAACTTTAACTGGCTCTCCAATGCATCTGCACCCCTAGTATCTTTTTGTGACACATATGGATTCACTCAATTAATAAATGAACCGATAAGAATTAACTCAAAAAACAAAAGTAACAGCACCCTACTTGACATTATGTTGGTAAACAAACCGCACCTGTTTTCCCATGCTGGAGTGCTTTTCAGTGATATAAGCGACCACTGTCTTATTGCAGGGATAAAATCATCAGTCAAGCCATCTAACCCTGCGAAATTCCTCACAAGAAGGTCTAAAAAACCTTAACATCGAATGATATCTCCATGACCTATATCATTCCTTATGCTGGCAAAATTCTACCACAGCTTCTGTGGAAACAGCACTCAAGGTGCTAAATGACATTATCATAGGAGCCCTCAATACTCATGCACCTTTCACTAGCGTTAGAATAAAAAGCAAATCCTGCCGCTGGTTTCTGCCGATCTTAAATTTGCACTGCTTGCTAGAGATAAACTCTGGAAAGGGCTAGAAAGACCAAGGATCCGCTGACTGGCTTCAGTTCAGAAAAGTCAGAACAGCTGCACCAAAAAGTGAGAGAAGCCAAAGCTGCCTTCTATACAGCCGAGCTTGATGCCTCCTACCGTAACCCAGCCAGATTCTGGGCACCATCAAGGGGATCCTAGGGCAGGACTCCAGTACTTCCTTGCCATCCCAACTGCACCTTAAAAATGCTGTTATCACTGACAAGCGTGAAATCTTAGATGCATTCAATAATCATTTCACTACGGCTGGCCTAGCTTTTGATTCCTCCCCAGCAAATCTACTACGGTCACAACTTAAATTCCAGTCTATCGATGGTCAGAAGGCTGCCTCTTCATTCTCCTTCAAGCCCATTTTATTAAAACAAGTGGAAGACCTACTGCTACATCTAGACACCAAGAAAAGTGCAGGTGCAGACTCTCTGGACCCCTACTTCTTAAAAATTGCTCTACATGCCATTGCAGTTCCCCTAACTCATCTTTTTAATCTGTCCTTATCCACTGGTTCTGTTCCTACATTGTGGAAAACAGCACAAGTGTTTCCCCTCCTCAAATCAGGGGACCCTATGGATATGGATGGTGTCAGCGTGGCTCAATTGGTAGCACATCCGCCTCTGGACCAGAAGGTCGTGGGTTCTCGTCCCACACCGGGATTGGACTTGCACCTAAAAATCGCTGGCATCTGAGTGCAGTATTGGGGGGTGCTGTACTGCAGGGGTGTGCCGTCCTTCGGATGAGACGTTAAACCGAGGTCCCTTCTGCCCATCCTGGTGTTGTCCTGGTGGGTGTCCAGGTGGAAGTAAAAGAACCCAGGGCACTCTTCGCAAAGAGTAGGGAACATTCCCAGTGTCCTGGCCAACATTCCCCTTCCCATAAACCGGTTCATGCAATTATCCAGGCTGTGTGTGGGTGATGATGTGCGATATGGCAGCCACCACACATTCAGTCACTTCACTACCAGTCTAGCATTGCTTGTAAAGCGCTTTGGATGTATGAAAAGCGCTATATAAATACAGATTCTTCTTCTTCTTCTTCTTATTCTTCGTCTTCTTCTCAACAATTATAGACCTATATCCATCCTACCTGTGTTGTCTAAAATGTTAGAAAAACTGGTGAGTATCCAACTAAGAGACTACCTCGATGCTAATAACCTACTTAACCCTGCTCAATCTGGGTTCAGGACCAGACACAGTACCATTTCTGCATTAGCAAAAGTAACAAATGATTGGCAAACTGAGTTAGACAAAAAAACAGCATCTGTGCTGTATTTCTAGACCTAAGTAAAGCCTTTGATACAGTGGATCATGAGCTGCTAATTTCCTCACTGCACTCCTTAGGCCTGGATTCAACCTCTCTTGGGTGGTTCAGATGTTACCTCACTGATAGAATACAGCAGGTGAAAAACGAAGGTGTCCTATCCTACTCAAAACCACTTCTAAGGGGAGTACCACAAGGATCCATCCTGGGCCCTATCCTCTTTGCTGTCTATATCAATAACATTGATTCCAACCTCACTGTTGCCAATGTCCACCTTTTTGCTGATGACACTGTCTTGTATGTCAGTAACCCCTCACCATCAAAGGCCTGTGAGTTATTACAATCCGAATTCTCCCTGCTGCAACATCAACTACTTGAAAAGAAACTATTATTAAATGCCAAGAAGACAAAGGCTATGTTCTTTTCCACCAATATATATTCTGCCACTCTCTCATCAAATATTGTTCCCCAACTATCCACCATCCTTGGAGAAAACTTGATTATGTGGATAAATTCAAATATCTAGGGGTATGGATTGATAATAGACTTGATTACACTCAACATGTTGAGGAGCCCTGAAAAAACTCAGACAGAGGCTTGGCCTATTCTTCAGAATCAAACATTATCTAACCAAAGAGTCTAAACAGAGACTAATACAGGCATCATTTCTATCTCTCATCGATTATGCAGATTTCCTATATGGCCACTGTACTATGTCCTATTTAAGTAAATTGGATACCTTGTACCACAGAGCTCTAAGATTCATCACAGATCTTCCTTTCAACACTCATCACTGCTCTCTCTATAATGTTTGTTGGCTGGACATCCTTACACCTTAGGAGGAATAAAATGCTGCACTATGGATTTACAAAGCTCTGTCAAACAAACTTCCATCTTATATTTCTGATTGCTTTACCCTGGCTACACCTAGATCATATGCCTAAGAAGCAATAACCTTATCACCTTGAAGATACCTAAAGTCTGTACCCGGCATGGGAGATCTGCAATCAGCTACTTCTTAGCATCTACCTGGAATTCTCTGCAGAAGACCCTAAAGTTGAACACCTTCATCCCTATAGCATCCTTTAAAAAGCTCTTCATAAGTCTCTTTCCTGAGATATGCAACTGCTTTCACTAAGCCTAGTCCCCTCTTACCCTTTACCCCCTTTTTTTTCTTTCTATCACAGTTTATATACTTTTTCTAAACTTAGCTACAATATACCCTAAAATCCATTGCCATTCCCTTTCTTTTTTTATCCCCCTTTTTCTACTTGCTTAAGTATCTACCTAATTACAACACAACCTGACCAATTCCACAATCCCAATACCTTACAGTCACCTGGGTCAAACCTGTCTGAATTATTTTGTTTTGTGGTCCAAAATCATTAGCAGCCTTGCTTTGTATATACATTTTTTTTTTATTACTGTAGCTGTTTATTTATATTTAAGTCTTTGTCTCTTTCTCTATATTTGTTTATGTATGCTACTGTACCTTATTTTGATCTTGACCTATCAGGTCCATCTTGTAAATGAGCTTCGCTCAATGATGTCCGCCTGAATAAATAAAGATTTTGATTGATTGATTGATTGATTGAAGGATTAATAAATATGAAGACAAGGGCCAATCTTGCCTGGTACCTCCAGCTAATTTAAAGGTAATCAGTTCAGCCTTGGGAGCTGCATACAAAAGTTTGACCCAAGCAGAGAAGGCCTCTACAGGGTTATACTTCAGAGCCTGACTAAAAGTCCAGTTCAAAGGAATTTTAACGCCTTCAAGAAGTCTAAAGAAATTACAATGGCCTATCTTTTACTATTAATGGATGTCCAAATTACGGTTAGCAGTCCCTTACATTATGCAAACCTGCTCTTCCTGGGATGAATCCTACTTGATTTCTCGATTAAGTCTGAAACAACATTTTGAGCCTGTTTGCTAGAATGTTAGCCAGTATTTTGTAATCGTAGTTGAGAAAGGAAATCGACCTGTAACGCTTGGGTTGGAGGGGTCTTTGTCATTCTTAAGAATCAATGAGATTAATGCTTTATTCATTATTCCTGGCAAGGTCCTTTCTGTACTACCCGCTGCTTATCTTTGACAAATATATAGGTATCTTTTGTCGCCAAAGGCCTTTAAATAGCTCAGCAGGGATGGTATCTGGCCCTGGAGTTTTATTATTGGGAGTTGTTTTATAACTTGTACTGTCTCTTTCGGGATATTGGTTTACCTAGACCGACTTTTTCTGTTCTTCTGTTTGTGACAACACGACTCTAAGGAACTTCTTTTATATTATCCATCTGACCAGGTCCGTGGGCATGATGAGGTTTCTAGTTTACTATACGAACATATGAAAATTGCCAGCAGAAATTAGGCCTCTAGATCTATGTAGTCTGCTCGTAGTGCAGCTAACACCCTACTTTGTAGTTGCTCCTCCACTTTCCCAAATACTAACCCCCGTCCCATCCCATCTTGAAACTAACCACCATCCTACAGGATACCGCTTCCTCCGCAAAGTGTTCCAAACTGCCACTACTCTCTCTCTGAAAAATGCCTCCTCATTTCTCTTGTACCTACGTCCTTCCAATCTAAGTCTATGCCCTCTCATGTCCCTCCCATTCCAGAGCTTGAATATCTCTTCCGTTGCCAGACTTATTTATTCGTTTAAGTACTTAAAGGTCTCGATCTTATCTCTCCCCCACCGATCCTTCTCCTCCAGGGAATACATGTTCAGTACCCTGAATCTCTCCTCGTGGGGCATATCCTGTAATCCCTGAATCAACTTTGTCGCCCTTCATTGTACCCCCTCCAACAATCTCACATCTCTCTTCAGATAAGGGTGCCAGAATTGCACACAATTGCAACGGCGCTCATCGTCAAGAAAATCGATCAAAACTTGTCAGTGCTCGGCTCCGATCTTAATTGGATTGACCACAGAACTGAGCAGCTTGAGCTTTGTCTGTCGCGAACAAACGGACTGGCATGACCAGCTGCTGCTCTACCTACTTGCCAGAGACTGAGAACTGACCCATCGCTTAGATGACCTGAAGGACAGTAGTAGTTGCCAAAACATCCGCGTCTATGGAGTACCTGAGGGATCCAGAGGAGAAACATAAGCATACTGCTACCTTCCTACAGGACTTGCTGCGTAACTTGCTATCCCTCCCGGAGGAGCTTGATATTTCAATGGATAGCACGCACAGGTCCTTGGGGCCTAGGCCTCATAACCCAGATGCCAGGCCCTGATCCTTGATTGCTTATTTCACCTACTACAGATCAGAGGAAGAAGTCCTGTAGCAACAAGGGCCCTTACACTACCAGAACCAGTGGATTTCTATAGATAATGACCACATGTCTTTGGTCCAGGAGGCCCGAAGAGCTCTGTGGACAATACTAAAGCAACTCAAGGCTAAATCCATATAGGCCCAATTCTGTTCCCTGCACGGCTGAAGGTGGAGACAGAGAAAGGTACTAAAATATTTCCTGACCTATTGGCTGCTTCTCAATTTCTCAAAAACCTCAGTATTCCTGTCCCGCCACGGAATAAAGAAAAACTGGAGTGGGGACTTACTCATTTCCGCGTGGTCGGTGGCTCAGAAGGGCACTACTCACCGGGATCTTTCAGAAGCTGCCTCTGACAAATTTGAAGTCTGACATCTCGCACTGCTCCGCAGGTATGGGATTTCTCCGTGATCAACAAAAGGCCTTGCATTTAAGAGAAAAATGTGATGATTCAAGCAACACTGACCCCCCACCCCAGCCTTTCACATCGACCACCTGAAGAGGGATTATGGACAGGTCGATTGTTTTTCCTGTTTTAGTTCCCCCATAGGATGCAGCCTGTTCTCCAGTTTATTGTCATGGCGTACTAGTCAGCTTTGTTGGCTTCCTTCGCCCGACAGAGACTGTAATCAAAGGCCACCTGCTGGATTTTTGAACCACCGCGCGGCGCCTGGACTGTCGCCCCGAAGAGCTGCTTATCCTGTATGCAAGACTTTCTCTCTTTTTTTCGGCCCCCCCCCCCCCAACCTACAGTATACCAGAAAATTTTTCAGTTCTAGGGACATGGATATGTTGTTCATCCACACTCATTGACAGGTATCCTTGCCGCTTTAAATCTTGCCGGAAGGTCTTCAAGCTTGCTCCTCCCACCCCCCCGGGTGGTATAACTCTCGGCTCCGCCCCATGACGCCAGATCTTCCTTAACGCTCTGCGTTTGAGACTGGTTCCTATTTCTCCGTTTGCGGATTTAAAAATAAATTTTGCAAAAAGACTTCAGTCTTCTATCCCTCGCGGCTGCGATGGACAAATCGACTCCCGGATTTCGGAGATGCCCATGCGGGCAGAAGATGTCTCGGACGGATCCACACTCCACGTGTGTCTACTGCTAGGCCTTGAGCACAACCCGCGGGCTTGCGACCTGTGCTCATCTTTCACCAACCTCGTCCTCGAAGACCGTGCTGCCCGATTACAACTGGGCCGTCCGAGGCGTTTCCCTCGGTGAAGTCCAAGGGGCCGGTTGGCGGTGTCGGCGTGACTCGGCGGATCAGCTCGGATGGTGCATCTCGAAGGCGGCGCGGGCCGTATCTTCCTCGGCCGCGGCATTTATCCCGCTCTCTCTGGGCTCTTCTTACACGGCTTCTTTTAAGGAGCTTTGTCTGTCCCTCTCCACTAAAGGAGAAGGGCCTACGTTGGCGGGACCTTATTCTCGGTCCAAAAAGAGGGACAAGGTAGGGCTCCTCCGTCAGCGGCTCTTGGGGCAGAAGGTCCCTCTCCCGGGCCATCGACCGTCGGCTTGATCGACCGCTCAGCCGGCCACTGGCCTCACGGTGTCCCGTCAGGTCAGTTGACGAGACTCCACCGATGAAGTCGAGATTTTCTCGACCCATTGAACGAGCTGTCGCCTTTAGCAGCCGATTCCCTCTCCCGGTTCCCCGGAGGAGTTGAGGATCCGTGGCTCGCCTGTGCCTCCGGTTCCGGAGCCCTCGGATGCACCATCCGAGCCGAAGGGAGTGCCGGTTCCGGCCGACACCTCCCCGCACCGACCTCGGAAATTCCGGGACTCTCTGTCTCGGTCTCGGACCTCTTCGCGGTCCAGCCGATCCACCGTCTTGGGCGGTCTCGGTCTCGGCAGTGGCGTGGCAGCTGGTCTCGTCCTCCTCCTCTGATGAGGGAGGCTTGGCGTAAGTTACGCCGACCGGTCACGAGGACCTTATGTTGCAACAACTCTCCTGGCCGGGAATAAGCTTCACCGTCGCCTTCCCCGCCATTAAGTGCTGTCACGGGCGCCGACACAACCCTCGACTTATCCGAGGGCCTATGCAGGCGGTTGTTCGGCCAAAACCAGCTGCTCCACCGATTCCGGTGGAACCTCCGCCTCCACAGCCACCAATTGGGGCTCCGACCAAGGATTCTCGGTCGGCTAAGGGTCTACCCCATCGGCTGTCAGTTACCCTCACTCCCGATCGACCTCGGCAGGTGAAGGGTGGCTCAGGCCAGAGGCAGCTCTTCGAGGACTCTTCCGAGTCCGAAGATGATTCCTCCTTTTTCTCCAAGCGACTGGACATGGAGTCTTCAGGAGGTCAGTCAATGGACGATAGCCCGTCGTCCTTCCTAGGACTACTTCGGCTCATCTCGGAGTCCACCGGGATGGAGCTCGAACCCGTGTCCAAACGGGCCAGGTATCCCCTCACGGAGATTCTGGACCGAGGGGATTCTCCGACGGAGGCCTTTCCGGTGGCCGAGGCCATAGTGGGTCCGGCACTGGAGCTTTGGCAGCGCCCTGCTTCCTGCCCTGCGCCTTCGGCCAGGATGGCCAGGAAGTATGCGGTCCCTACTGGTTCCTTGTCCGGTTTTTCGGAACACCCCTCTGCTGAGGGGTTGGTTACCGACAGCGTTTTCAGGCGCGGCGGCAACGCCAGGGATGTGGACAAACCTCCTGACAAGGAGTCCAAGAAATTGGACTATGTCGGGCGAAAAGTCTACGCTGCGTCCTCTCTCGGCCTTCGTCAGGCCAGTTCGGCCGTCCTCATGGCACATTTTTCTCATGCCCTGTTGGGCTCCCTGGATGAGGTCATCCCTCATCTCTCCGCCGATCTGCAGACTACGGTTAAGCAGGTGCGGGACCAGGGTAGGGCAGTGGCCAAACAGCAGCTCCAGACTGCTTTGGATATAGGGGACTCATGTGCCAGATCGGTGGCGGCCGCAGTGGCTATGCGTCGGCGGGCTTGGCTGAGGATATCCACCTTTACTTCTGATACCCAGCACAAGTTGGCGGATGTCCCCTTTTTGGGGACTGACCTCTTCGGCCCTGGGGTGGAAGGTCACCTGCAGAGGATCGAGAAGTCCAATGCTACCTTGGACTCGGTCTCTTCCGCTCAGAAGGACAAAGGCCGCAAACCACAGCCTAAGCCCTTTCGTCCTTCTGTGCCCCCGGCGCGCCCGGCCCAGCAACGTCAGGGCCAGCAGGCTCGGCCTTGGCATCCCAAACCCAAGCCGCCTTCCTCTAACAGGAGGCAGGAGGAAAGGCCCAGGAGGTCCTCGGCCGGTCCCTCCTCCAAGCCTGCCCAGTGACGGGCTGAGGGGTGTCGCCCCCATTCCCGTCACCTTATCCCTGGGTCCCCCCGTGGGGGGACGGCTCCGGCACTTCCGTTCCGCCTGGTCCGCTGTTTCCACGGACAGGTGGGTCTTGGAGGTGGTGGGAAGAGGCCTGCCTCTGGAATTCGAGCAGGCACCACCCTTCAGAGCCGTCGCCCCTCGGGGGGCTTCGGGATCCCCAGCCTTACTGGCGGCTCGTCGAGCCGACATCGCTCTCCTCCTCCAGAAGGAGGTGATAAGAGAGGTGGTGGACCCTCCTTCAGACCCAGGGTTTGTGTCCAGGTACTTCCTGGTTCCGAAGCGGACGGGGGGCTGGCGCCCCATTCTGCGACCTACCGACCTAAACAAGTTCCTAAGGTCTCGAACCTTCAGGATGGTCACTCTGGCTCAGATAATACCATCCTTGGAGCGGCGTGTGGTTCTGCTCTCTGGACTTGCAGGGGCAGCGTTTTTCCGTCCTATCCGTCCGTCTCACCAGAGATTCCTTAAGCTTCGGCCGGAAGGATCCCTCTTCGAGTTCCAAGCCTTGCCCTTGGCTTGTCTCCAGCTCCCAGGGTCTTCACCAAATGCATGGCAGTGGTGACAGCATTCCCGTGCGCCGAGGGCGGGTGTACCCTTACCTGGACGACTGGCTGATAGCAGCTCCCTCCAGGAAGGAGGCAGAGTGGTCCAGAAATCTGACCCTCCAGGTCTGCTCTCAACTGGGCCTCCTTATCAACGAGGCCAAGTCAGAACTCAAGCCGAAGCAGGTGATTCTATTCATCGGGGCGCAGCTCGACTCTCTTCGAGCCAGAGCGCGGCTCCCGGCGGACAGGGCCGAGGTTCTTTCCTCCTTTGCCCGATCATTTCTGGTTGGGCAATTGCGCCCTGCCCGGGACTTCCTGCGCCTCCTGGGTCTCATGGCGGCCTGCACCAGCGTGGTCCGTTGGGCCCGCTGGAACATGCGTCCCCTTCAGTGGGGACTGGCCAGCCAGTGGTCACAACGCTGCGATCCTTTGGACCAGCTTGTGTCAGTGACACAGGGGATGTGGAACGCTCTCCAGTGGTGGACCATTCCAGATCATTTGCAGGAGGGCATCCCGTTCGTCCGCCCGAGCCGACGGCTCTCATCGACCGATGCCTCTCTGATGGGTTGGGGTGCCCATCTGGGGGAACACCGAGCTCATGGCCTCTGGTCCCCGCGGGAGTCCCGATGCCACATCAACCTGCTGGAGCTCCGAGCGGTCCGCCTAGCTCTCACCGCCTTTGCTCCGTTCCTCCGGGGTCAAGTGGTCCGAGTCCAGACGGACAATACCACGACCATGTACTATCTAAACCGCCAGGGCGGGACGCGCCCATGCTTCTATGCAAGGAAGTTCTCCGATTTGGTCACTCGTAGGCGCAGCTGAGGCGGATCTCCTAGCCATTCACATGGCAGGAGCCTCCAACACCCTGGCCGATGCCCTGAGCCGGATAGGGGCTGCATCCCACGAGTGGTCTCTCCTGCGGAGGTAGTACAGCATCTGTTCTCCCATTGGGGCACACCTCAGGTGGACCTGTTTGCCTCCAGGAGAATGCAAAGCTGAGTCTGTTCCATGCCCGCCCCCTCAGCAGGGCTCGCTGCAGGGATGCCTTCGAGGCAGTGGACCCCGGCCTCTTTACGCCTTTTCCCCATTTCCTTGATCCACAAGGTGCTTCTCAAGGCGAGGAGGGACAAGGCGCAGGTGATTCTGATAGCCCCAGACTGGCCTCGCCAGTTCTGGTACCCAGATCTCCTCAGTCTCAGCTCCAGGACTCCTGGCAGCTTCCAGCTTGCCCGGACCTGCTCTCAGTCAATCAGGGAAGGTGTTCCATCCGACCTTCAATCCCTGCACCTGACGCCTGGTTCCTGAGCTGCTAGAGTTCCAGGCCTTGGGTCTTTCCCGGAGGTCCTCAATGTAGTTGAGGCGTCCCGTATCGACCAGAAAATGCTATGCCTTCAGATGGAAAGGTTTTCCATTTGGTGTCAGGGCAAGGGCTTGGACCCTTCCTCCTGTTCCTTGGCAAGCATCTTGGACTATTTATGGTCCCTTTCTAGTCAAGGGCTTAGGTCGCGACCTAAGGGTGCACCTGGCAGCCATCTCTGCTTACCGAACACGGGCCGGGAAACGATCGGTCTTGCGCCAGGAGAAGGTGGTCTGCTTTTCAAAGGCTTGATCACATTTCCCCTCAGTCATGGGAACCCCACCTCCGTGGGATCTACTGCTGGTACTGGCAAAGCTCATGGGCAAGCCATTCGAACCTATGCACAGGTGTGCTCTCTCTCACCTGTCGTGGAAGACCGCCTTCTTGGTGGCTATCACGTCAGCCAGAAGGATGGGAGAGCTCCAGGCGCTTTCCATCGAGTCTCCTTACCTGGTCTTCCACAGGGACAAGGTTGTCCCGCTTCCACACCGAAATTCCTTCCGAGAGGTGGTGTGGGAGTTTCACCTTAACCAGGTGTTGACTCTGCCGGTGTTCTACCCTAATCACACCTCGGAGGCCGAATATAGGCTCCATACTCTGGACCCTAGAAGGGCGCTCGCTTATTATAAGGAGCGCACGGCTGAAATTCGGGGAGAGGTTCGCCAGCTGTTTGTCACCTACGCTGAAGCCGATCTGGCAGACCTGCAGCCAAGGACGATAAGCAGGTGGGTAACCTCCTGCATAGATCTCTGCTATAAGTTGGCGGGCATGGAGCCTCCCAGAGGATAAGAGCTCATTCTACCCGCCATACTGCTGTAACGTGGCTGCTTCCAGGGACGTCCCTATCCAGGAAATCTGCAGGGCTGCTCCTGAAGTCAGCAAACACCTTTATTACCCATTACCACATCGACCTTGAGTCACGCCGGGATGCTGGTTTTGGGGCCTCGGTTCTCAGTCTCTCTTTCCCAAGTAAGTATTGGGGTGTCGTCTTGCCTCCCTCCTCCCGGAGAACTGCTAGGAGTCTGCCAATGAGTGTGGATGAACAACATATCCATGTCCCTAGAAATACAGGTTACTCACCTGTAACAGGAGTTCTAGGAATGGTATATGTTGTTCATCCATCACTCCACCCGACCTCCTTCGGCTTGGGACGCGACAACCTGAGCTTCCAGCTGGCCAGATCTGGCGCCATGGGGCGGAGCCGAGTTATACCACCCGGTGGGTGGGGGAGCAAGCTTGAAGACCTTCCGCAAGATTTAAAGCGGCAAGGATACCTGCCAATGAGTGTGGATGAACAACATATACCATTCCTAGAACTCCTGTTCAGGTGAGTAACCTGTATTTTTCCCCTTCACTCCAGACACAGTAGTCCTGGCTTTGTTGGGGTGCAGATGAGGAACGGCTTTGAACACAGCTTAAGACATTTAAACTTGCAGGATAAAAGAGAAAAGAAATCGGGAGGGGGTTGGGGTGATGTTTGAGCCAGCAAAGTTGGGATCAGAGACCGGGTTTCCTACGGTTATAAGACTGTTGGACGGGACGGGCCCGAGGTTTTGGGGGGGGCGGGGACTTCCTAACACTCATGCTTTGGCAGTGTGCTGTTGGAGGCTGGGGGGGGGTCTCACGGTCTTCCTCCTTCGTACTGACCCCTGAATTGAATCGGGCCAGGCTGGCTGATCAGTCACCTGCACAATAGGGGTTGGGGGGACTATATACACCTCTTCGGTCTAAAGCCCTGTTGTGGGCAGTCCAGAGTTGATTTCCACATTAAATTTTTTTTTTTTTGCAGTAGCCAGCAGGGCAAGTTGATTCAAAATTGCACTAGCCCTTAGTTATAATGGTAAATTTTGATGCCTTATACAGGAAACAATGCAAGCAAAGCCAAGAAATACTCCGATTATTGCACATTTATCCTGCTCCCACATTGCTTCCAGCTCTCCAGCAGAAAAGAAAGACTGCAATGCCATCCATCACAGTCAGTGAGCCGCCCCCCCCATTGTTTTGTACCATGGCCTCCTCTCTTCCTGTTTCTGCCCCCCCACACACACATCAAACAGAGAGAGGATATCACAATAGCAAATGTTCAATCAAGCAGTCCTAGCTTTGCGCACACAATAGCTGGCATCATCATGCACCTCACCACACTGTCACCACCACCCGCAGGGCAATGAAAAGAGTCAGGCAGAGAAAGACGCTCTCGGTCCCTACCCTGTAGTCAACTGGAGACCTGCACTTTTGAAAGTTTTTGTAGTCTGAAGTGAGCCAGGAGCACATCTAAGATTTCTTTGGGGTGGGGGCCAGACAAACCTAAGGGGCTTGGAAAATAGAAAACTGACATTTTTATCTGTAAAAGCATTGATTTTAATATACTCTGCCCCAACAATAACAGATTTTTCTTTAACATTGTCCTTTCATTGGCCATGGGGAAACAGTACACAGGCATAACACTCTACTATTTCTGTTTCCATATATGATGATATATGCACCCCAGGAATGCCTATTTCAAGGTTTCAAATGATGTATTTTATCAAGGTTTATTTTTGTACCATACATGATCCAAACCTTTGTTTTTAGGCTGAAAAGACATGCTGATTGGGAGAAGAGTGGAACTGTATGGTGATGGCTGGCATGGTCCATTTAGAAGAGCCGAGGACCCCCTACACTTGCCAGTAATGGGCAGCTATGGATCTGTGGATGGTCACTTCAGAGTCCGGTCTGCAGTGGTGTCCAGGGAAAGAACAGAGTTGAGAGATTTGGGAGAGGGAAGTTATGGTGAGGCTGGGATAAAACCCACCACCTGCAGGGCCGATCCTGTATATCTCTGCATTTTGTCACTGAAATGTTGGATACAAACAAACACTCAAAATGTAGAGAAATGAGGGGCACTGGTCTTAATAATATTGGACACATTGTTAGAAATAGACACATTCAGAAAACTGTAACCTAGTGACTTAACAACACTCTGCCCTTGATCACACCCTGGACACTAGCTGAAAGTCTTAGTGCAGTGATAATGACTCACATTGAGTCATTTGTGGGATCCCTCTCTTGAACTGCCAGATAATTGCAGCTCTTAATGAGCTGTTAATCACACCTGGCCATCTAGAACATTGAGAGAGATTAGCATGAGGACTAAGGAATGCTAAAGTAGAGACTTTAACTTCATTAACAGCCATGAAAATCTGCACTAGTCAAGCCGGGCAAGTAGAGTTGGCTGCACTAGCCCTGGTCAATTTGCAGTAGTATTTGGGCTAGTAAAACAATGTTAAGATTGACCCCTGATTAAAGGGCTGTGTTGAGGCTTTGCTCGCAAGAGCAAGGACTACCAGAAACTCCATGGGGTTGAAAGAGGCTTATCCTATCCATTTGGTTTGCTTGGGGTAAATGACTTAAGAGCCCGTAGAGTTGGAGGAAAGGCCCTCTTAAGGTGCACTACCACAACTGGTGAGTCGTCCTCAGGTTCATGGCTTTGAAGAATGACAATACTGTGTTTCTCTGACCTGAGGAAGGTTTGTTAAGCAACTAATATAGTTCTGTATTTAAAGCGTTGTTATTCAGAATGTTGAATACCATGGTGTTGCTTGAGGTGGGCTACATGCGACACGTGTTTTACATTTTTGCCATGTCTTCTGGCGTCAAAGGCCTAGGCCCTATTGGGGAATTTTCCTTTGGGCTGATGGGGTGCCTCACATTTTTCCTGAGCTCCTATTCCCCGTCCTGCGACAGCCCATAAGCTGGGCATGTCCCAGCTTACCCATGGAAGTAGAGACATTTTTGCCGGGCCTGGTTGGTGTCCAGGCCTATGTGCTCGGAGGCCACCAGTGTCTCATAAGATTGTGCCTCCCTCACGGAACGGGATGGTGCAACACGTTTGTGTCTCATTTGAGGCAGTTCCAGTTCAGTTCTCTAGGATAAGGTTAACAGTTAAATGTTTATTTGGGTACATTATTGCAGTCAAAATCATAATCAGAATTATGAGAACCAAGAGTTAATGTGTTATTCTATGTACTACAATAATGGCTAGTCAGCATTCTAAGATTCTCTCATATAATATTAATGGGAGCACCAAACCAGTGAAAAGAAAGCAGATTTTAAGATACTTGCTATCCCAGAAAAGTGATGTCAAATTTCTTCAGGAGATGCAATTGTCTCCCACTGAAACATTAAAATTGAGGTCAAGGAGCTTTCCTCAGGTTTTCCACCTCACTGCCGACAGGCACGAAAAGAGGGGTCGCCATTTTAATTGCAGCCTCCTTCCCTTTTGAGGTGGTGGAGGATCTGGGTGTGAGTTACATTTTGGCAAAGGGAGGATCCAGGATACCCAGATCATCCTGGCTAATGTCTATGCCCCGGTTCTCTCTCCTTCTCCTCCCTTGTCCAATTGGTGGCTGAAAAGCGAAGGGAGTATTGATTATGGGCAGTGACTGGAATTTAGTTTGGGCTTTTTTATGTGTGTGTATGATTATTTCTAGGGACATGGATATGTTGTTCATCCACACTTATTGGCAGGTTCCTTGCCGCTTTAAATCTTGCCGGAAGGTCTTCAAGCTGGCTCCTCCCACCCACCCGGGTGGTAAAACTCTCGGCTCCGCCCCATGACGCCAGATCTTCCTTACCGCTTGGAAGCTCAGGTTCCCTCCTTAACGCTCTGCGATTAAGACTGGTTCCTAATTCTTGGAAAGTTCGAAATCAAAAGTTTTTGTTAAAAGACTTCGGTCTTCTTCTCCTCGCGGCTGCGATGGACAAATCGACTCCTGGTTTCCGGAGGTGCCCTTGCGGGCAGAAGATGTCTAGGACGGATCCGCACTCCACGTGCGTCTACTGCCTGGGCCTTGAGCACGATCCGCAGGCCTGCGATTTGTGCTCTTCTTTTTAAATCGTCCTTGAAGACCGTGCTGCCCGATTACAACTGGGCGAGAAAAAAATTCTACGGTGAAATCTAAAGAGGCCGGTTGGCCGGTGTCATGGCCGGCGGGCTCGGTGGATCAGCTCGAGCAGATGATGCGCCCTGGAAAAGGCGGCACAGCCGCTTCTACCTCGACTGCGGCATTTGGTCACTCTCTCGGTGCCTCGTACTCGGCTTCTTTTAAGGAGCTTTGTCTGACCTCTCCGACGAAGGTGAGGTCCAACTTTCGGACCTTTTCCAGGTCCAAAAGAGCAAAAGTAAGTCTCTCCGTCGACGCTCTTGGGAGCGGGAAAGATCCCCTCCCTGTCAACAGTCGACTTGCCGACCAGCTTCGCCACCATCTCGGTGTCCCCGACAGGCCAGTTGACCGAGACTCACGTTGACGCGGTCGAGATTTTTCTCAACCCGTTAGACGGGTTGTCGGCTGGAGAAGCTGAGAATCGCCTCTCCCCGGTTCCCCCGGTGGGAGTTGAGGATCCCGTCGACTTGTCTGTGCCTCCAGTTCCAGAGCCTTCGGTGGGATCGTCCGAGCCGAGGGGAGTGCCGATTTCCGACACTTCTCCTTGCCTTCCTCGGCCTAGTCGAGACTCTCGGTCTCGGACATCCTCGCGGTCCAACCGATCCCACCGCCATAGGCGGTCTCGGTCTCGGCACCGCGGTAAGCGGCGCTGCCGCTCTTCCTCGGATGAGGGGAGGGTTCGGCGCAAGTTGCGTCGGAGGTACGAGAGGAACTCAGTGGCAACAGCCCTTTTGACCGGGAATAAGCCGACCCAGTCGTCTTCCCTGGCCATTAAGTGTCTGTCACCGGAGCGGCCGAAACAACTCCTCGTTGTAGCCAAGGAGCCTGTTCCCAGGCCAGTTGTTCAGCCAATTCCAGCTGCCCCACTGATTCTGGTGGAACCTCCACCTCCACAGCCATTAGTTGGGGCTCCGACCAAAAATTCTCGGTCGGCCTTGGGTTTGCCCCATAGGCTGTCTGTCACCCTCACTCCCAATAAAACTCGGCAGGTGGAGGGTGGCTCAGGCCCGAGGCAGCTCTTTGAGGACTCTTCCGAGTCCGATGATGGTTCCTCCCTCTTTTCCAAGCGCATGGACTTGGAGTCCTCGGGAGGGCAGTCAGTAGACGATAGCCCTTCGTCCTTCTTAAGGTTGCTTCGACTCATCTCGGAGTCCACCGGGATGAAGCTCGAACCCGTTTCTAAACTAGCCAGGTATCCCTTCACGGAGATTCTGGACCGAGGGGATTATCCTACGGAGGCCTTTCCGGTGGCCGAAGCCATAGTGGGTCCGGCCTTGGAACTTTGGCAGCGTCCTGCTTCTTGCCCTGCGCCTTCGGCCAGGATGGCCAGGAAGTATGCGGTCCCTACCGGTTCCCTGTCCGGTTTTGAACACCCTCGGCGGAGGGTTGGTTAATAACAGCGTTTCCTCTGGCGTGCCGGAACGCCAGGATGTGACAAACCTCCCGACAAGGAATCCAAGAAATTGGATTATGCTGGGCTTAAAAGTCTATGCTAAGGCGCCTCCTCTCGGCCTTCACAGGCCAGTTCAGCCGTCCCTCATGGCACATTTTCTCACGCCTGTTGGGCTCCCTGGATGAGTTGTCCTCATCTTCCCGCAGATCTGCAGACTACGGTCAGGCAGGTGCGGGACCAGGGCAGGGCAGTGGCAAAACAGCAGCTCCAGACTGCGTTAGACATCGGGGACTCGTGTGCCAGGTCTGTGGCGGCCGCAGTGGCCATGCGTCGTCAGGCTTGGCTGAGGATATCTACCTTTACCTCGGATACCCAGCATAAGTTAGCGGATGTTCCCTTTTTGGGGACTGACCTCTTCGGCCCTGGGTTGGAAGGTCACCTGCAGAGGATCGAGAAGTCCAGTGCTACCTTGGACTCTGTCTCTTCCGCTCAGAAGGACAAAGGCCACAAGCCACAGCCTGCCCTCTTCGTCCTTCTGCACCCGCGCGCCCCGGCCCAGCAACGCCAGGGCCAGCAGGCTCGAGCTTGGCATCCGGAACCCAGTCAGCTTCCTCCAACAGGAAGCAGGGAGGAAAAGGCCCAGGTGGTCCCTCGGCCGGTCCTTCCTCCAAGCCTGCCCAGTGACGGGCTGAGGGGTGTCGCCCCCATCCCTGTCACCTCACCCCTGGTTCCCCGTGGGGGACGGCTCAGACACTTCCTTTTCCGCCTGGTCCGCTGTTACCACGGACAGGTGGGTACTGGAGGTGGTGGAAAAGGCCCACCTCTGGAATTCGAGCAGGCCCCACCTTCAGAGCCGGCACTCGGGGGCCTCGAGGTCCGCAGGCTCACTGGCGGCTCACCGGCCGGCATCGCCTCCTCCTCCAAAAGGAGGTGATCACGGAGGTAGAGGACCCCCTTCAGACCCGGGTTCATGTCCAGGTATTTCCTGGTTCAGAACAGACGGGGGATGGCGCCCATTCTCGACCTACACGACCTGAACAAGTTCCTAAGGTCTCGAACCTTCAGGATGGTCACTCTGGCGCAGATAATACCACCTCTGGAACACGGCGTGTGGTTCTGCTCTCTGGACCTACAGGACGCGTTCTTTCACGTCCCTATCCATCCGTCACATCGGAGATTCCTCCGCTTTCGAGCGGAGGGATCCCTCTTCGAGTTCCGAGCCATGCCCTTCGGCTTATCTCCAGCTCCCAGGGTCTTCACCAAATGCATGGCAGTGGTGACAGCATTCCTGCGGCGCTGAGGGGTCCGGGGTGTACCCTTACCTGGACGATTGGCTGATAGCAGCCTCCTCCAGACGGGAGGTGGAGCGGTCCAGAGATATGGCCCTCCAGGTTTGCTCTCAAGTCGGCCTTCTCATCAACGAGGCCAAGTCGGAACTCGAGCTGAAGCAGGTGATCCTGTTCATCGGGGCAGAGCTCGACTCTCTTCGAGCCAGAGCACGGCTCCCGGCGGACAGGGCCGAGGTTCTTACCTCCTTTGCCCAATCATTTCTGTTTGGGCAATCGCCCCCTGCCCGAGACTTCCTGGGTCTCATGGCGGCCTGTACCAGCGTGGTCCGTTGGGCATGCTGGCACATGCGCCCCCCCTTCAGTGGGGACTGGCCAGCCAGTGGTCACAACACTGCGATCTTTTGGACCAGCTAGTGATAGTGACCCAGGAGATGTGGAACGTTCTCCAGTGGTGGACCATTCCAGCACATCTGCAGGAGGGCATCCCGTTTGTCCGCCTCGAGCAGACGGTCTCTCTATCGACCGATGCCTCTCTGATGGGTTGGGGTGCCTATCTGGGGAGCACAGAGTGCACGGCCTCTGGTCCTTCTCAGAGTCCGATGCCATATCAACCTGCTGGAGCTGAGCGGTTTGTCAGCCCTCACCGCTTCGCCTCCGCTTCTACAGGGTCAAGCGGTTCAGGTCCAGACAGACAATACCACGACCATGTACTACCTAAACCGGCCAGGGCGGACGCGCCCATGCTGCTGCGCAGGGAAGCCTCCGGATTTGGTCACTCAGGCGCAGCCTGGAGGCGGATCTCCTTGCCATTCATGTGGCAGAAGCCTCATCACCCTGGCCGATGCCCTAGGCCGATAGGGCTGCATCCCGCAGTGGTCTCTCCTGCCGGAGGTAGTACAAGATCTGTTCTCCCACTGGGGCACGCCTCAGACGGACCTGTTTGCCTCCAGGGAGAATGCGAAGCTGAGACTGTTTCATGCCCACCCCCCTCAGCAGGGCTCGCTGCAGGGGGATGCCTTCTCGAGGCCGTGGACCCCAGGCCTCTTCTGCGCCTTTCCCCCATTTCCCTTGATCCACAAGGTGCTTCTCAAGGCGAGGAGGGACAAGGCGCAGGTGATTCTGGTAGCCCCAGACTGGCCCCACCAGTTCTGGTATCCAGATCTCCTCAGTCTCAGCTCCAGGCTCCCGAGGCAGCTTCCAGCCCACCCGGACCTGATCTCAGTCAATCAGGGGAAGGTATTCCATCCAGACCTTCAATCCCTGCACCTGATGGCCTGGTTCCTGAGCAGCTAGAGTTCCAGGCCTTGGGTCTTTTCGACGAGGTCCTTAACATTGTTGAGGCATCCCGTAAGGAGTCGACCAGAAAATGCTGCACCTTCAAATGGAAGAGGTTCTCCATTTGGTGCCAGGGCAAGGGCCTCACCCTTCCTCCTGTTCCTTGGTTAGCATTCTGGACTACCTGTGTCCTTTTCTCAGCAAGGGCTTCGGTCGGCGACCTCTTAAGGTGCACCTGGCAGCCATTTCTGCCACCAGGCTGGGCCGGAAGCAGTCGGTGATGCAGGAGAAGGTGGTCGGTGCTTTTTCAAAGGCCTTGATCACATATCCCTCCAGTGCGAAACCCCACCTCCGTGGGATCTACTGCTGGTATTGGTAAGCTCATGGGCAGGCATTCGACTCGATGCACAGGTGTGACATCTCACACCTGTCATGGAAGACCGCCTTCTTGGTGGCTCACACGTCAGCCAGAAGGATGGGAGACCTTATCTGGTCTTCAACAGGACAAGGTGTTAACTTGGGCGCCTCACCTGAAATTCCTTCCTAAGGTGGTGTCAGAGTTTCACCTAACCAGCTGTTGACTATGCCTGTGTTCTACCCCAATCATACCTCCGAGGCGAATATAGGCTCCATACTTTGGGCCCTAGAAGAGCACTTGCTTATTATAAGGAGCGGACGGCTGAAGTCTGGGAGAGGTTCGCCAGCTGTTTGTCACTCACGCTGAAGCCGCACCTGGAGACCTGCAGCCAAGTGGACGATAGGCAGGTGGGTCACCTCTGCATAGATCTCTGCTACAGGTTGGGGGCATGGAGCCTCCCAGAGGGATAAGAGCTCATTCTACCCACCATACCGCTGCATTGGTGGCTGCTTCCAGGGACGTCCCTATCCAGGAAATTTGCAGGGCTGCTACCTGGAAGTCAGCACACACCTTCATCACACACTACCACATCGACCTTGAGTCACGCCGGGATGCTGGTTTTGGGGCCTCGGTTCTCCAGTCTTTATTCCCTAAGTAGGGGGTGTGTGCCTTGCCTCCCTCCCTCCCTCCCGGAGAACTGCTAGGAGTCTGCCAGACAGTGTAGATGAACAACATATTCATGTCCCTAGAAATACTGGTTACTCACCTGTAACAGGAGTTCTCGGAATGGTATATGTTGTTCATCCACCCAGCCTCCCCGGCTTCGACGCACAACCTGGCTTCCAGCGGGCTAGATCTGGCGTCATGGGGCGGAGCCAAGAGTTTTACCACCCTGGTGGTGGGAAGAGCCAGCTTGAAGACCTTCCGGCAAGATTTAAAGCAGCAAGGAACCTGCCAGACAGTGTGATGAACATTTATTTATTTATTGAATTTGTTGACCGGTAGGTCCATCGGCCTCGGAGGTCCCTTTTTCAGGGCGACCCAGGGTAAAAAATAACATACAGGTAAACAGAACAGTAAAAGCGGTAAGCAGAGCTGTAAAATAACTATACAGGTAAACAGACAGTACAAGTAGGTAAGCAGAGCTGTAAACTCATGTAATACCAAATGGTTTAACAGTGATAACACATATAAGGTAAATTCATACTGTATAACTGTGAAAGACTTAATGGCATTTACAATACGGAAGATGGAGAGGAGGAGGGCGTGGCATAAGGTCAGTTCCTTATGCATTGGCAAGTGCTCCTAAGCAGCAGGTGCTTTTGAGCTTAGACCGGAAGCAGGGGCTCGACCCTGCCTCCTGCATTTCCAGTGGGAGTTTGTTCCAGTGGGAAGGTGCAGTAAAGCAAAGGACCTGGACCCAGCTTTAGTCTTTGTTTTGGGGACCACAAGGGAGGTTTTGTCCTGAGGAACGGAGACTCCTCAGGTTGGTTTTGACACCAACTAGTCCTTTGAGACTAGGGGAGGTAAGGGCCCCAGAAGCTTAAGTGCAAGACATAGTGGGTAGATGAGGCGGCTTCCGATGATCGCCAGCTGAGCTTGGATTGAGCCTCGTGAGTGGTGTGTCCTAGGGTGTGATAATGTTGCAAATTGGACAATCTTATTGTATAAGGTCTGAGCCTGCTAAGTTCCGTAGAGGCCACGCCTTGAAGAACAGGTGCCGCATAAGTGAGCTTAGAGAAAGGACTAGTTGCATGGCAACTCTGGCTTCAGGGATAATCTGGTCCTTTATTCTGTAGAGGATACCGAGTTTTCCATGTATGGCTTTGGTGAGTTGGTCAACATGATTTTTTGGTGAAGCCTTGGTCCAAGGTTAGCCCTAGGTATTTAGTGGAGGTAACCATCTCAAGTTTATCACCCTCTGGACTGCAGCTGAAGGAGCAGCGACCTCTCGGTTCCCAAGGATCTGGGCCCGAACAACATCGCTTTAGTTTTACTGGTATTTAATACCATTTTATTCCGAGTGAGCTAGTCCTCCATCTGAAGAATGTCCTCTTGGAGGCATTCCCCAGTTCTCCAAGTTAGGGAGGCTCAGAAAATGACAGCATCGTCCGTATATTGATGACGCCATGCTCCCCAAGTAATGTAAGCAGATCGCTTATAAACAAAGTGAAGAGAAGGGGACCAAGTATTGACCCCTGAGGTACTCCTACTTTGAGCGTGCAGACTGGGAGACATAGTTCCACTTGACCCTCTGGGTCCGGCCCGTAAGGTAATTAGCAACTATCCTAGGGCATGTGCCACTGCATGCCAAGAGCGCACATTTTTTGTAAAAGGAGGTTGTGGTTTACCAGGTCAAACGCTTTAAACAGGTCCATGAAGACCACGCCTGTGCTGACCCCCAAGTCATTATTGCCCAGGATATCAGCCGAAAATTTGGTTAGTGCAGTGTCCGTCCCATGCTTGGCTCTGAAGCCGTGGTTGCGATGAAGAGATTATCTGGTGTGTTTCCAGATATTCACAGAGTTGAGAGTATACAAGCTTCTCTTGTAATTTCGCTATTATGGACAACAGGGAGATAGGCCTGTAGTTCTCAATAGGCTTGGTGGACCCTCCCTGTGAATGGGGATCACTAGGCCTGCTTCCATGGCTCAGGGACAGACCCTCCATAAAGGACCGTTTATCAGCCAGGTTAGGGGTTTGCCAAAGATGGGCCCCTCTGAGGATTCGAGTCTGATCCCATCAGGGCCCCCGGTGCCTCTCGGCCACAGGATTTAAGGATGAGCAGAACCTCCTTTCCCTAACCAGCCGCAGATGAAACAGAGGGTGGTCTAGTTCAAGGGGCAGGTGCCTATTAGGTTCGTTTCTTGTTATCTAAGGGACCCACCTTGTACGCATCCTGGACTCCTGTTACAGGTGAGTAACCTGTATTTTTGTTCTACCTAAAGGTTGTATCTTTTACCTTTGAAGAGGCTGACAACTATTAAGATTTTTTGGGACTTGATCTTTGTGATCTCATGATTAAGAACTTTCCCCAGTTCCTTCTGTATCAGATTACAGGGCTATGATATTTGTGTACTCCATAACAACTGTGTAAAGCTAACAGTAGTATAAGTTCATATATCTCGTCAAATGTTAAATTTCAGCCAATCAGCGCATGCCACGTCATTTGACAGGTGGGCGTGGCCTAAAACGGACCAATCAGAATCATCCCTTGTTAAACCAGAAGTCCCTCCCTAAATTGCGTTAGTCCTGCCCCCTTCTGGCAGAAATGACACGCGTTCGAACCCGTGTCCCGCCCCTTGCACAGGAAATGACACGCGTTCAAACCCGTGTCCCGCCCCTTGCGCAGGAAATGACCTAACACCACCATTTTGTAAGCTGCCTCACGCCTTCATTCTCGTACACTCTCGAACCCTGCCAGACCAGCCTGGCTCGAACCCCTGTCCCCCGCCTCCTCCTTCTCCTACACCTCGATCCCCTGCCAGACCATCCTGGCTGGAACCCGAGTCCCCATGCTATCTTGAACTCCTGCGCTCTCCTTTCTCCTGCACCCCCACCAGCCTGGCTCGAACCCCTGTCCCCGCCGCCTCCTTCTCGTGACACTCCTTGATCCCCTGCCAGACCATCCTGGCTGGAACCCGAGGCCCACCATGCTAGCTTGAACTCCTGCGTCCCTCCTTTCTCCTGCACTCCCACCGCCTGGCTGAACCCCTGTCCCCCTTCTCCTGAACCCCACCATCCTCGCTCAAACCCCTGTCCCTCTTCACCACCGTGCTCCTCCCACCCCAAAAAATCAGTTAGTGTTTATGTAGTGGTATGTGCCCCCTGTAGGCCTGGTGTATAACTGCAGGGACATGTGGGTGTTTTTTGATTAGGATATTTTCAGAAAGAAGTATCTAGGAGGGAACCTGATTGTGCAGAGGTTTCACAGATCTGTGTGGAGACCCCCACCCCAAGGGAAATTCATCTGCCTGTGTGAGTACCCCTTTTTCTGTTTTTGTAACAGTATACAAAATTATTTAACATGCATCTGTAGGACTGTGTCAAACTTGCATCAAAAGGATAGCTTTATGTATACGCATGTAACATTTATAAGCTAAAACGGGGGGACCTCTGTGTAAATAAGATGGTTCAGCAGTTTCTCTGGATAGCATTGCAACAATCGCAAAAACTAATTATTTATACTTTTGTCATGAATTAGAAAGAATAAAATATATCAGAAAAAGGAATACACATACCTGTAGTTCACCCCTCAGCTTTGTGTAGTATCAAAGAGAAGGCTAAATAAAATGTGTGTGTGTATATTTATAATGTTTGAAAAGGGGTGGGGGCTACAACAGATGTACTCTGACACGCTACTATGTATAGTATGATGGGGTGGTGATGGTTTTACCAAGGGCAGTCCATCTTGCTAAGTGTTATATAAACCCCGCATTTGAAGCCAGAAGGCACAGCTTTTGAGAGATTTCTCAGATTCTGTTTTATAGACTTGGAGCAGATTATCAAAAACATCAAGCAAGAAGATGGCAAGCGTTCTCATTTCAACATCCGTGTAACAGGTCAGATTGTCATACCACCTAATGAAAATTCAACCTCCTGTAACAAGCCTGATTGTCACACCACCTAATGAAAAGTCTGGAGATGAAAAGCCAAGCAAGAAGATAGCTGTCGGGGCCCCACAACCCAAGCCAACATATGTGTACTACGTGAGGTGTGAAAACGAATGCCCCACACAAGTCTTGTTGAGTGGAAGAGTGTCTGACATAAAAAAGAAACTTGCTGAACAGTTTGGTGAATCAGAAAATCCTAAACCTGACTGTCTTTCTGAAGAGACACCACTGCAAGACCTTGAAGAGTTGCTGGGGTGTGAATCTGATGCAGAAAAAAAGTTACTATGAAACCAAAAACAGAGAGTAACAAGAAGGGGGAGCCAGAGATGATGGTCAGTGAGACACTGCCAAAAAAAGCATCAGAGAAAGTTGTGAAAAAGAAATGCAAGACAGAGCCAAGAGGGGACTCTGACCAAGAGGGTGATGATGATAATGCAGCCACAAGCAGTCAGGCCCAGGCTAAGAAAGAGAAAGATGAGAAAAATGAAGAAAAGAGTTGCCTTGATGAGGTAAATGCATTTTAACATTTAAAAAAATGTGAGTGGTGACATGGTGTAACTGAGGGAGATGAGTTAGCAGTATAACTAAATCTTACCTATAATGAGTCAGAGGACCAATGCTGTTTTTTGTTTTACTTTAATAGACTGAAAGGATTTATGGCGGAGCAGCAGTCATATTCGACAGCATGGATTCTCGACTTTCCACAAATCTACTGCTCGACTGTCTTGCTGTGTGAAAGATACAAATGTGGTTGTTAATGAGATGTGTGAGAACCAGTATGTTAGAAATACAGAGAGCAATAGAATGTTCCAAATGTCACAGAACAGGCTGTGATCACTACACAACCCTCTTCTTCTACTGAGATTAGACAGGGGACCTCACGTGAAAAACCAGGCCTTAGTAGTAAACCTCCCAAAACTGACAACGATATGTATTGTAAGTACGTTATGTATCATACCATCCGTGGCGCAATTGCTTCAGTGATACAGAGGGTAATACATTGTGAATTGGTCGATTCCTGTCCTGGTGTGAGATAGATGATCCAAGTCAGAAAACCATTCATGTGTCCTTGATGACTTAAGGTCTAAAGAAGCATACAGAAATGTTTCTGAAGCCATACATATAGGGCAGCTCATGCCCGTAATCTTGGCAATCGCTATGAAGCATCAGGGGTTAAATATGACCAATTGTACCCCTGAAACTATAAGTCATGTTTTAAATGATGTGAGAAAACTCGATGACCCCATGTGGTTAGTTATGCAAATGTTACAGCAGACAGACTGTGAAATTAAAAAGATGCCTGCCGCCTGGTCAGCAAAGGCTCCTTTAAAATTTCTAAAAAGAAATTCAGAAACACTGTTTATATTGTAAAAAATTACCCCACCCCTGCCCCCACCCTCCCCAAATTACTACATGGAAACATTTCAGTACCAAATGTGTCATATTTTATTTTTACAGATAGTCATGCGATGCAAGTACAGAGAGAATCCAAAGGTTTATGTATCTGATCCTAAGCCATTACTGTCATCCATCACTGTTTGGTTCACCTCAATATGACATTTGCCTTGTGAGATACATGCAGCCTATGAACTGATGATGTTTGCCCTTCCAGAAGTATGGGAGGCTACAGATAAATATATAAATGAATCTGTGTTACCACTTGTAGAAAATGTTAAAGTGATTGCCGATATATTCATGGAAGTTGATGAATGTCTTTGTGGACTTTATATCATGGTCGCCATAGCCATGTGTGTAGTACTACAAAGCAGAAAAAACCTTGTGATATTGTGCGTTTGTTAACCTGGCTTCTCTGCTTGCTGAAATGATCCACTGGTCAAAAAAGGACCCTTTAAAAATTATATAAGGAAATTCAGGAACACTGTTTTCATTGTTAAAAACATTCCCCCCCACCCCAAAAACTGTTACTTGTTACCATTTAATATTGTTCATATTGTTACCCTGGCTTTTACAACTTGCTAAATGTATGTTTTTTTCCAGAGTATACAACGATGGGAAACACCCTGTCAGTGCATCCAGAGGCTTATTTACCAACTAGTCAGACACAAAGCTAAACAACCTGGTTTAAATCTACCTACAGGACAAGCACCATCTGTACTTTTAGAGACATGCCAAGGTCTTTTTGATGGTCTCCCAGAGGGACCCCAAAAGGAAACTGTGGATTATTTTAAGGATGAGGGGGCTACTCTTGAGGAAGCAATGTTTAAAATTGCTATAGAGTTTATGCATAACCCTTATGATGTAATACACTTTTGTGGTTTTATCTGTACTGCTGTTGACTTTTTAGTGTTTAGTTTGCAGAATGGGGGGTCTGAGTCTGACATCATAAATTTTGCTTCTTTTATCGCTTTTGTTGTGTTTCATAAACCAGATTTAGCATATGCTTTTCCTAAATAGTGTATTATAATGTACTTTCAGATGGGAACGACTGGCATGCTCCCAATATTCCAGACAGTCTTGATGTCTACAATGTACCGTTGATAAAGGACATTTTAAAGGAACCTATATACTTTGGAAAGCAGCCTTTAAATGCTCTGAAGATGCTGCTGCTTCACTGGCAGAAAACACACTGACTCTGATTAAAGAGTTGCCACCCTTGTATGGAGACTCTATGTTGACGTAATGGAAAACAGTAACCGAGAGCAGTATGCAAGGTGAACGCTATTTAGATGTAACAGAATGTCTTCAAAATCAGCCTTGTTATTTTGAGTGGTGTATGGCATATGTGTGTATGTATTGTGCATACCTCATCACTAAGGGTGAAGTGGACGATGCCAATGCTTGTGTAAAACATGCAGCTCAAAAGTTGCTGTTTCGGGGTATTGTGAAGCGTGTAAAAATTGAAGAGTAGAAAAACAAAATTATTATATAATCTGTTGCATGCTTACCATGTGTTATGCCTTTTGTATGTAGAACCTATATGCATTAGTTGATGTATTATAAAGTAAATATTCAAATACTGTTATGACGTGTGTATTTATAAATAAAATATAATCATGCATTGCACTTTGTGGTTGTCATAGTGTTATGCCTTTTGTATGTAGAACCTATTTGCATTAGTTGATGTATTATAAAGTAAATATTCAAATACTGTTATGACATGTGTATTTATAAATAAAATATAATCATGCATTGCACTTTGTGGTTGTCATAGTGTTTTTAAAAGAACAAAAAGAGCACATACTTTATTTTACTGGTGACAAGAGTTTTGCTGGCTAGCAGATGTGTCGGGTGTTGAGTAAAAGAGATGAATGATCACCTGTTCCAGAATATATATTTTAATGCAAAAGTGTGGTAGTTTCACAGGGTGACTCAGCTGTATAAGGCTGCAAAAACTTGATAAAGAGGTCACCAGGAAAGGTGTTGCAGAATGGCTTGCAAAGCAGGAGCCCTATTCATTACACAAAGCAGCCAGAGTCCGATCTAAGAGAAATCCTGTCATTGTTTCTGACATAGACAGACAATGGCAAGCTGATTTAGTGGATATGAGTCAATATGCAAAGTACAATAATGGGTTTAAGCACATACTGACGAGCATCGATGGGGGTCCAAGTATGCCTGGGTAGTGACTTTAAGAGACAAATCAGGCAAGGCAGTGACGCAGCCTTTAAAACTATTTTAAAAGTGGACGACACCTCAGAAGTTGCAGACTGATCAGGTAAAGAGTTTCTAAATGCTTCCTTAAAGAACCTATTAAAACAAAATAAAATACACCATTTTGTGACGAATAATGAAGTTAAGGCAGCATTGTAGAAAGATTTAATAGGACACTGAAGTCACGCATGTGTGCTACTTTACAGCCCAGAATACTTGGAAATATACAGATGTTTTGTCAGACCTGGTGCACAGCTATAACCATACTTATCACAGAAGCATTAAACACAGACCTGTGGATGTTAACCTTCCAATGCCCTGTGTGTATGGAAGATCCTATACGGTAATTCTGTTCTTGGCAAAAACAAAAGGGTACCCTTCAGAAAGATGATCACGTGAGACTATCTAAGCTAAAAGGGTGTTTGAAAAGGATATGAACAGACGTATACAGATGATATTTATTGTGACGGAGGTCTTAAAGACACAGAGGCCCACCTATAAGCTAAAAGACTATCAGGGGGAAGACATTAAAGGTACTTTTTATGCAGAGGAGCTGCAAAAAATTGAACCTGATGAGGACCGTGTGTACAGGGTGCAGAAAATCCTGAAGGAGAAAAGCGTGGCAGAAAAACTTGGTATCTGGTAAAGTGGAGAGGGTGGTCCTGATAAATTTAATAGCTGGGTTGAGGCAACACAGGTTCGGGACATTAGAAGCAGATAAGGCTTATTATGCTCAAAATGGATTTTTATCACATTGCCCAGCAATGCATCGACATTTTCCCCAACAATACTATATCCACTTTTACTGTAAAGTTACCACAAACGCTTGAACTACCTGGTGAATGGAAGTGGCTTAGCAGAAATTCAGTACCCTCATACCTGGGACAATGTGCCTGCACAGAAAAACAGGTTCAGTATGCTCTATCAGCCTCTAAACGTAGCTCACAGTAAAACACCACCAACTGGACCCTTTACTGAGTCAGCAGCATTTAAAATCCCATCGGGCTATTATCCTAACATGGCTGGTGTTATTGCTCAAATTAATAAAAGCATATTTGAAGTAAATGAACTGCCAGTGGTTTTGGAACAACAAACCGTCGGAGAGAAATAAGCGTTGGCAGTGACATCAAATGTATTTTGTTTATGCATGGGCAGTTACAGTACCTTTTGGGTTTTAGCAGACTCGAGGTAGGTGTAGGAAAGAATCTAGCAAAGAACCCTCCAGATATTAATGGGGGCTTTTACATATATATATATACACTGACATTATCACAGATGAAATAGTGGGTGACAGTCTAGTGTCTTTGCTGAGATGCGTACCGTCAGGCCAAGACAATGATAGTGACCGGACCACGATAAACCCCATTATCAAACAGTCAGTAAACATCAGATCGATACAATCACTATTGAAATAAAGAATGATCAAAATGAACCTGTACCATTTCGATTTGGAAAGGTGATCATGAAGTTGCATTTTCACCCCCAGAGAGTGCTCTAAAATTTAAACAAGGATGGTGATTGTTCGACATTATGGGGACCCTGCCTTGTACAGAAGCTATTACAAGGCACAGGCAGGATACGATCTGCCAGGCTTTCATGGACTTCCTACTATGTATGGTTCTGGTATAGGAGGGATATTTCGTAGTCTGTTCAGAAAAGCAGTTCCATTTTTAGAAGGGGGTTGAATTGCAAAACCACATCTACAGACAGCTGCTAAAAATGTTGCAAAGGATGTTGTGGGGCATGTGACTAGTGCTGTCGCTCAAAAGATGTCAGGGGTGATAAGCCTACTCAGGGTAGGCTCAGGGCTGATTGTATTCAAGAGAGGTAAAAGAGAAAGCGCAGAGTACACCCTTCGCTTCTCATCGGCCCCTGGCTATTTTAAAAAGAGGTGTTTCAAAACTAAAACTTCACATAAAAGAAAACGCCAAAGGCAAAAGGATCTTCGAGGGTCGTAAAAAAGCAGAGACCTGTTCTAAAAACATGGCTTTCGTGCACTGTGGTTCTGAAGAATGCACAAAATCAGAACTTGACTTGTTTGCCGCTTTCTCCCACACAGACAAGCATTGAAAAAAGCATTTATGTAGAGAATACCCCTCTGGCTGCTCTTTCAGAAAACTCACCGATTGAATTTTATATAGCAGGGACTGGTGAAGACTATTTGGATCTAAACAACACACTTTTTACCTGGTTTGCAAAATCACTGAAGCGGATGGTAGTGATATACCTGCAGCGCCAAAGTGTGCCTTATAAACTACTCCAGTGGCAACCATTTTCAGTCAGCTGGATGTGACTGTCAATGATTGGCTCATCAGTCAGAGCAATAACTGTTACCCCTACAGGGCTGTCATAGAATCTGTGCTGAACTTCAGTGAAGAGACCCTTTCTACACAATTTACCGCAGGGTTATTTTACAAAGACACCCCAGGGAAACATGAAATCACAGACAGAGATGGTGATAATGTAGGTTTTAATAAAAGAAGCTCCTTCACACATCTCAGTAGAGGGGTAGAACTGCTGGGACACTTGCACACAGACTTGTTTTTCAAGAGAAACTGATGCTGAATGGCGTAGATATTAAAATTAAACTGACACGTAACAGGGACAGCTTTTGCCTGAGTGGAGATGCTGAGCCTTATAAGCTAAAAGTCATGGCCGCTCTCTGTTTGTCAAAAGGTTAAAGTGACCCCGGAGTCTGTCTGGGACACTCAGAAGCCCTGCTCACCTCCAACGCTAAATACCCTATAGACAGAGTGGGTATGAAAGTGTTCAGCCTCCCTGCAGGCAGCAGGGTCTGCAACCAAGATAATTTGTTTTTGGGACAGTTACCAAAAATGATGGTCATGGGATTTGTTGACAATGATGCTTTTAGTGGTTCCTACACTAAAAACCCCTTTAACTTTAAGCATTATAACATTAATTTTGTGGCTCTGTATCTGGATCGGTGAACAAATTCCCGCTAAACCTCTGCAGCCAGATTTTAGAAATGGGAATGCTGTGAGAGAATATTTTAATCTAGTACTAGCGGCGGGGAAATCTATGAAAGATCGACCGCTTTTAGTTAACCATCAGGAATTTACCCAAAGGTACACCCTGTTTGCCTTTGATCTCACTCCGGACCAAGAATGTGCTGATCATTATTCTTTAATTAAAACTGGGAACCTCAGGGCTGAGATCAGATTTGCAGAAGCCCTTCCACAAACAGTTAGTCTCATTATCTATGCAGTGTTTGATAATGTCATTGAGATAAACCAGAGAAGAAATGTCATTTTTGATTATATATGATAAACTATAAAAATGAACACAAAGCAGCTGGAAAAAATTGTAACCAGTGACACCCACATCCGTGACTGATTTCTGGGCGTGTTTCCCTGTGATCTGCTACCCAAGGAGAGACTGAGAAACCTTCCTGCAGCACTAGTCATCAATACTGACCCCCATGACCTCCCTGGACAGCACTGGTTAGCTGTATACATTTCAGAAAATGGGACTGGGGAGTTCTTCGACAGCTACGGTTTTCATCCTGACAATCATGCACAAACTATTGGGGTTTTTTTAAACAGAAATGCAAACAACATTTTGTACCAAAACACACAGTTACAAGATACCTTTTCTACCGTCTGTGGATTTCACTGCATATTTTCTTACACCACAGATGCAAAGGACTTTCTTATGATCAGATTTTAAAAATGTACTCTAATGATTTGCTGAAAATGATGCCATGGTAACTAGTTTTGTACGTCACTTTTCCAGACATCTAAACATGTCAGGGCACGTATCAGTGAGTGGCAACATGTTCAGACTTGTTTGTCTTGTAATGAATTTAAAATATGCAGCAGCTTGTAATTTTATTCAAAATCAGTCACTTATAAAATCATATATAAACACTCATAATTGTGTGTCTCTGTTTGCTGTGTTTAAACTGTGGGGGCTGTGTTTAACGCTTTCAGATATGCAATGTCTTCAATAATGACAAAATATATAAAATATAAAGGTGTTTATTGTAAAAAAACAGCCAATAAAATACAACATACATCAGTGGTAACATCATGGATAAGATATACAATGTCTTCAATAATGACAAATATATAAAATACAAAGGCATTTATTGTAAAAAAACTGCTAATAAAATACAACAAAAATCAGTGGTAACATCATGGATAAGATATGCAATGTCTTCAATAATGACAAATATATAAAATACAAAGGCATTTATTGTAAAAACTGGCAATAAAATACAACAAGCATCAGTGGTGACATCATAGATATGATATAATAAAACAAAAGCATCTCCTGTTAAAAATGCACACTATATACGCCATAGCCCTGAGGTAGAATTATAAGCACATCTTTCTAAAAACATGTTAACATATTTAACTATGAAGTAGGCTAACATGCGCAATATAAACACTTTTTGTAAAACAGGATTACATATTCAGTATGAGGTAAATGGCTAACATAGGTTGTACACAGCAGTCACTGAGGTAGGATTACATATTTAATATGAGGTAAAATGTTCAACATATGCTGTACACAACAGTCACTGAGGTATCTAACATTTATACATAGAGATTGCATTTTAAGTTTACATAGTGAGCCACACAGGTTTCTTAAAAGACTTTTGTCTTTTGGCGCACTGACCATTGGCTAACTGGAGATGGCTGTGGCTGTTTTGCACCAGCTACCGATTTCAGCCTTTCCACATAGCTCCTGTTTGCTGAGTGAGCAAACACTGAGGTGGGTATGTTAGACTCAGCCATTGCTTTGACAAAACATCCCAGCCCTTTGGCTTTCTGTGGTCAGGGATTGCGTGAGTGGCTGTAGCCGCTTTACTAAATCGACCATGTGAGACCCAGAAACAACAGTGCCTTTATACATTAATTCACCCTTATCACTCCAAACACAATATCCTTGTTCTTGGCCATATGCTTTAACAAAAGTTCAGCATTGGTTTTAGACCGATGAGAAACACTACTTAAAATGTCTTTTCCATAGTACTAGGTACAGAAGCTGTCTCTGCCATGACCGCAGGGGGTCAGACATTGATTCATTTTCAGGCATGAGTAATGTCAAACTGGTTTTAGCTTGTTCTCCTTGTCTTACCAAAGTCAGATAGCGCTGTAACACAGCAGAGTACATTTGGCTTTGTCATAGTCTGATAAATCAGTCCGGACAGTATAGCTCTCATGTCAGTGTCCAAACTGTTAGTTGCAACTGTTCTCATATCCTGATCAGGGTAATTAGTTTTAATGTGATCCATCTGTTGCTGAGGTACCAAATACATTTTCTGTGTAAAATCCATTATCTGTTAGCCAGCAGGCCTGTGATCAAAGGGATGGCAATTCCTAGCAGCGTTCCTATAAAGCCACCAGTCTGATTAACTATTTTCTTTTTCCTTTTTAAGGTTATTTGTTTATCGCTTAAAGTTTTAATGACTCTCTGTTTTTTTTTCAGTACACCTAACTGCTTTGCTGACAGTGGAATATTTCCTCTGAGAGTGTTTAAGGCTATCTCAGCTATAGCTGATATCAGATCATCAGAGGCTGAACATAAAATAGCTTTTCTTAAGCTCGGAGGCCCTTTACTAGTAACTTTAAAACAGACAGATTTCTCTGCAGTCTTTTTGACATAATGACAATACAGTATCAAATATTTTTAGAAGCAGAATGTGTTTTTTTCATGACATATGCCACAGGCCAGTCAGGGGGAAACACCCCACCACGCAGTCTATATTCGCCTGGTGTATTGGATCTTAAATCAACCAGTAAATAGCCATGAGGCTTTCTTGTGGCATCTTCAAAAGCTTCTAAGAAAAATTTTGTCTGACCAGGATACATTTGTCTAGCTAGTGTTGTGATCTGAAGCTTGTCTCTGGGGTTTTTAAACAAAATCATGTATTTGGCATTTAGTGTGATGGTCCTGCTTTTTACCTTGACAGAACACATTCTGGACAATTAAAATATTGTCAATTGTTTATGATGACTGTACTTGGTAAACCCATATTCCACTTCACTATTTTGACAGGCAGAGTCCATCAAATCATCTATAATGACAAAATTTACCTTTCCAGGGTAAGAGATCATTGTCAGCTAGTGACATCGGTAGCCCTCCACAAATTTAATCTGAGGAACTTTAACAGCAATTCATTATACAAAGGTTGCCAACAGCTATAGAACCAGACAATATTTTCAGGCTTGTGTGATAAAGTGGCATCAGCATGTTCCAACAACTGTTTTATAAAAAGCTCTTCCCACTATTAGAGGCCAGTCAACAGACAAGTAAAGGGATGCTGCAACCTGATATCCATTTTCACAATCAGTATCCGTAAGGAAGTGTTTTAAAATTGTCTTGTAAAACTCGCTTGTCGTAAACTCTCTGGGTCTTGGACAGCATTTTTGTTTCAAGGGACCACTGCTTTTTATTCCTAACAATGATGGGTTGACTCACGGTAATTCTTTAGAGATCTGTGACCCGTATAGTCAAAGACCAGGTCCTTCAAACTTTCAAAATTAATGTGTTTACTGCTGGCTACATTAAGGGTAAACCTTTCACTTTAAGAACAACCTCACCACTGGACAGCCTGTAAATCAGAAAGTTTTGGGCCTGCAGAAATGAACTCTGTAATGTGTTCATCAGCAGGAACTTCACTGGTCAGCTCCCTAAATAATCGCCCAGAGGTGGGGCCCAGTCACCCGGTCTGGACACAAAATGACAGAGTCTGTGTCGTGGTAAAGGCACCTGTCCTGTAACCTATCTAGCAGGTTGTAGAGTTCGACTCTGGCATATGCTGTTGTAAACTAGCTATAAATATGTTGATATTGTAATTTGTAATGATCGCTGGTATATTTCCAGCTTAGTATGCTGTTTCATCATCGATGAAAAGCACGATGAGATATCGTGGATATGGAAACTAAAACATATTGAAATAATTTCTGTGGGTCTGTTACTATGCTCGTTGTCGTAAATTAGCTCTCGCCCAAATTTGCCCCAAAGAGAATTTAAAAACAGTTTAGATATCTGTCTCCTTTGGGGTTAACAGCTATGGCTGCAGGGTTCAAATGTACATTTTCCTTTCAAAATACTGTTGTATGTACCTGACTTTATCCTCTTCAGTTTTGACCCATGAAGGGAAACCAGATGCCTCTTGCTTGCCTTTTAGATGCAGCTTGATGTAATCTGCAAACGCTCTGTGCATGACTCTTTAAATGCCAAACTTCATAAATGTTAATGATTTTGTAGCCTTTTTCCAGTGCCTGGTTTAGTTCTACGGTACAGTAGGTACCTGTAAGTGATCGTGCTCATCATCATGTGCGATGATGTTGTTTGAAGTCTATTTTCAGCGATGCACATACATAATGTAAACACAAGCTTTTACCAATCCTGGATGGCAGCACTGGAAAGAAAAGACCTCTAGGGGTAAGACTTTTACTTTGCTAAACCAAAGTACTGAGTGAGGTCATCAAAATTGTCATAAATGATGTCAGGATGACCGACTGGATACTGTTTGGTTTTGTTAACAAAAGGGTAGAGGCTGGTAAAATCATAATAGTGTATTTTCTCATCAGGCTGTGTCTTATAGTACAGACAAATGGCATTTGTTCTCCCCCCAAACAGTGACTGCCTAGGTTTGAGTGGCTGTGGTAGCTGCCTGTCCCTCAAGAAATTATTCAAACCCTGATCTGTGGTCAGCATTGCTTTCCATTCATGTTCCCACAATACTCTAACTGCAAAACCCTGTCTTTTTAGAAAATGAAATTTGTGCATGGTCCTATTGAATAACTGTCCAAAACTAGTCCCTGTCATGTGGTTTCTATCTTTCTCACAGTAACAGATGTTGCAACCATGAAAAAAACAACCATTAAATTCAAATGCTGTGGGTATTCCATTTATGACTGAATAGCCATCCAAAAAGTACGGATCCACCTTAAATTCACCACCCCTTAGCGCATGCTGAATAGAAATGTTTTCTTTCTCAGATATGTACATAAGCCACTGAATAGCAGGTGTGGAGTACCTCTTCAATTGTCTGTGGTAGTTGTCTGGGGGGAGAACAGCAACAGTGCATTCTTTCAAGAACAGAAATCTGTACATAGCCATAGAAATTGAGGCTATGGTGACGTATTGAAGGGTCTAAGGATACTGTTTCATACTCCACTGTATCACCGCCTGACTGTTTTAAAAATACTTTTCGTAGTCATCTCCAGTACTTCATTTCTAAATCTGACACAGGCTTTTCAAGAATTTCAACATCTAACTGACAATAGTAGCGTAAGCTCTCTTTTCAGATTAAATTCTCTATGTCTGTTAGCTAGGTACCATTGCAAAAACTCTTGCTTTTCTGCAGGCAACATATATTCAGAACCATAAAACTGAGCATCGGGCAGGAGGCCTACATAATTTTCATTAGCCTTGGTGTTAAAAAATTGGGGGAAGTAACCTTTAGCAATCTCATTCTCAAATCCAAGGGCTGCAGGGATTTTTGCTAGTTTAAAAGGAAGAAAACAATGGCTGTCAATAAATCTGATGTGTAGGGATGTCACTGTGGCACAGAGTACTTTTCCTCCTTGTGTGAGCAATTTAATATCAATTCTTTCCTTGACTAGCTGGCTAATGATAAAGTAACTGTCATAGCCTTTGGCATTGTGTGCTATAAATGTGTAGTGTCTAAATGGGGCATCAATAAAATGTCCTACAAAATCTTTTATGCAATCTTCACCTTCGAATTCCAGGACCTCTCCCCATCTAATTGCTTAGCATACACAAAATTCGGTATGTGCACCCCGCTTCTTGTGTGGCTTCAAAATCAAACACTATATATTCTCAGTGCTTTTACATCTGTGAGTGGTGGCATGTAATACAGATGCTTGTCTGCTGTCATGAAAGAACCACATCTGCTACACTGAATCAATTTACATGTATGAGATCCCTTGTAAAAACAAACATTGTCCACACAGTTTCATGGATTTACAAGACCCTGTATCACCATCAGCTCTAGCTAAATGTCTTTCTAGGCACGCTGAAGACCTACAAATCTTCTTACATTTGTGACAAGATACTGTGCCAATTTCCTTTTCGAGACAACACGGGTCGAAACAAACTTTGCACTGTTGTGCACAGATATGATTTCCCTTATGGCTGTAGGCTACACCACAATATTTGCAGAGGTACCGTGCGCCTATGAATTTTTTTACATTAGTGATGCCATAAAAATGGTTTTCATGTAATAATACAAACAGTGTTTTAGGAAATCTTTCTGGACCTGTTGAAAATGTTTGCCAGTTTCCTTCATTATGATATAAAATCTTAATTTTGACTCCTAAAAGCGTTCAAACTGTGACATCACTAAAAGTGACAGGGCTTTGGTCTGACAAACCTAGCTCAGCATACAATATTTTAGCCTTGTTCAACAACTGACTGTCACTCATATGTGGATTTAAGAGTGCGAGAATGGAGCCACCGAAGCACAAACTATTGTCTCTGTTATTTAAATCAATCAGGTATCGCCTCTTTTGTAAAACTCTGCTATACAAGATGGAGCTCAGTGTCCGTCTCTCCCCCCCCGACCCCTGGTGGTTTCTGATGGTCATTACCACAAGATGTATAGAGAATCAGCAATTACTTCAGTATTGCTCTGTAGCATATCAGCTATCTGATCTAAGAAGGTTGCAGCATTTAGTTCATTTGGTCTTGTCTTTCTTGAGAACAAGGGGTGATTCAAAGAAGCAGCATTTAATCTTACCTGTATAAAATCCCATATTGTGTTTTTCTTCACACTGTCTAACAAACTTTCTATAGCCTGGTGCATTGCAGCAATAGCCTCTGTAAAAGATTTTATTTTATCTAGATTTATAAACTTATATCTTTGATGAAATTCTGTAGCATTAAATTTTTAAACTGCGTTCATATTCTGTACAGCTTCTAAATACACTGTAGGGGAGCCCTGTTAGCCTGATCATCATCATGATGGTTTTCTAATTCAGACTGCAGACCATTTGTAGCATTCTGTAACAACCTACGTTGTAATATTTTCCTGGCATGTTTTACTTTTCTTATCAACTTTTCTCGGATTGTTTTATTTTTTACCCAGATTTTTCTTTTTTGACCCCATTTGTTATTTTTTTTCATTTTGTTAGTGATGCAACCCTTTGTACTCAGTTTATGAGAGTTCTGTGCTTTCACTTTGTAATTTTTTCTTTGTTTTTGGCCACTTTTTCCTCCAATCCCCTGTACTTTTCATACATGTGGGCTGCACTGGCCATCATCCTTAAATCCTTGCATGACTGCTTAGAAATTTGCAATAAACCAAGCACACTGTTCAGTAAAGTAGCCAACTTTTAAAAGCTCAGATTTAAGCAGCTGATGATCAGTATCCTCACTAGATAATCTGCCCTCAATTACCAAGGCATTAAACAAACTATCAATTGTTTTAAAAATACAGGCTTTCCCAATATTGATCATGTCAATGTCACTTTCTTGAAACCTTTGGGCAGAAACTCTTGTGCTGCTGCTGCTCCTAAATGGCTGTACATTGTTTATTGTCACATTTGGTTCATTTACAGCCGCAGAGACTCTTGAGCCGCTGCTCCTAGATGGCTGTACAATGTTTATTGACACATTTGGCTCATTTACAACTGCAGAGACTCTTGAACCACTGCTCATAGATGGCTGTATATCTTGTTCAGTTATGCTATAAGTATTCTGGTCACTGACACCAGCAGAAATTCTGGCATGCCTTTGAAAAACATCACATTCATGTAATGATCTCTTTTTCCTTCTCACACCTGTAGGGTTTGTCTGTGGGGCTGTTTAAAAACAGAAAATAAACCCCTGTCACTACTTCAGTATTTTAAAACTTTTATAAGACAACATTTAAACTCTAAAACCTGCAGCATCTACTATTTCTAGTTAAAAATACACACCTTCTGTAGTGGTAATCTGGGGATTAGCCAGCCTCTCCCTTCCAGGGTTTCTCTGTGGGGCTGTTTAAAAACAGAAAATAAACCCCTGTCACTACTTCAGTATTTTAAAACTTTTATAAGACAACATTTAAACTCTAAAACCTGCAGCATCTACTATTTCTAGTTAAAAATGCACACCTTCTGTAGTGGTAATCTGGGGATTAGCCAGCCTCTCCCCTCCAGGGTTTCTCTGCATGGCTGTTTTAAAACAGAAAAATACACCCCTATCACTACTTTTCAGTATTTTTAAAACTTTTATAAGACAAAATTTAAACTCTAAAACATGCAGCATCTACTATTTCTAGTTAAAAAATACACACCTTCTGTAGTGTTCAACTGTGTATTAGCCAAACGAGTAAATGTTTGGATAAGCTCTTCGTCAGGAGTCCACGATTCCATGGCTAATTGTTGAATATTTTTAATTTTTTAGCTCAAGACAAAAGGACAGAGCGAGACTACCACAACTACTACTTGAGCTTCCAGTATCTTGAAATGCTTATATAAAAATGACTCAGACCCCCCTCCCACCCCAAGTACGTGGCAAGTAGTGAAAAAACATCTGGTACTGTCCATCAGACCAACCACCCCCATTCTCCAAGGGGGATATATAAGACCCTATGCTAGTCAATGTAGGCTTTTGTTTCTCACTTCCTGTGACAGCTGGAAGGCATTAAGAAATTCCTTTCTGCTAATAGGTTGGTCACAGTCTAATTAAAAACAGATGCTTTTTTATCACTCTTAAAACACAGAGAGGCACAGTTTATAATAACGGCAGTTGAGTGCCAGCTTAAGTTATGTTTTTAAAAGTCAGAACAGAAATTCTGTCTTTTTTAAACAGCTGTGTCCTTTAAATTAGTAATTCGGTAAAACATAGCACACACACAAAGTGTGTATTCTTTTGCACCGACTCTAAGCAAAACTGTAGATACATTTTAAGAAGACTGTGCTTTGAAATTATTCTGAAAGAGAAACATTATCATTTTACATTCTGTCTTTTCTTTGTAACATATTTATTTTTCTATTTAGTACTACATGACTTTTTAATTTTTGATAATGTAACTATAGACATTTATTTTGCAACAAAAGCATAAAGCTACTTTTTTACAGACCCCTGTAATCCAAAAATCTTGAGACACACGTTTCCAAAGAGAATCAATAGGCCTTTGTAGCCATGGCTGTGTAAATGAATAACAGATGTTTTGTCACGTCTTAACAGACAAAGACCCCTACCACACAGCCAACAGGACCGTGAGCTCCAAAAAGTCCAGCTATATTTTAAACATCCATAAAAGGCATTGCTTTTCCTACGTGCCTAATGAGGGACGGACACACAGACACACAGCCATCAGGCTCCAAACCCCCATCTATATTTTAAACATACATAAAAGACATTGCTTTTTCACGTGTCTAATGAGGGACACACACACACAAAGTGTGTATTTTTGCAACAACTCTAAGCAAAGCTGTAGATACATTTTAAGACTGTGTGTTTAAAATTATTTTGAAAGAGAAACATTATCATTTTACATTCTGTATTTTCATTGTAATATATCATTTTTTCAAAACATTATAAATATCACACACACACATTTCATTTCAGCCTTCTCCTGATACTACACAGAGCTGAGGGGGGTGAACTATAGGTATGTGTATTCCTTTTTTCTGATATATTTTTATTCTTTCTAATTCATGACAAAAGTATAAATAATTAGTTTTTAGATTGTTGCAATGCTATCCAGAGAAAACTGCTGAACCATCTTATTTACACAGAGGTCCTCCGTTTTAGCTTATAAATGTTACATGCGTATACATAAAGCTATCCTTTTGATGCAAGTTTGACACAGTCCTACAGATGCATGTTAAATAATTTTGTATGCTGTTACAAAACAGAAAAGGGGTACTCACACAGGCAGATGAATTTCCTCGGGTGGGGTCTCCACACAGATCTGTGAAACCTCTGCATGATCAGGTTCCCTCCTAGATACTTCTTTCTGAAAATATCCTAATCAAAAAACACCCACATGTCCCTGCAGTTATACACCAGGCCTACAGGGGGCACATACCACTACATAAACACTAACTGATTTTTTGGGGTGGGAGGAGCACGGTGGTGAAGAGGGACAGGGGTTCGAGCCAGGATGGTGGGGGTTCAGGAGAAAGGGGGACAGGGGTTCGAGCCAGGATGGTGGGGTGCAGGAGAAGGGGGACAGGGGTTCAGCCAGGCCGGTGGGGTGCAGGAGAAAGTAGGGACGCAGGAGTTCAAGCTAGCATGGTAAGCCTCGGGTTCCAGCCAGGATGGTCTAGCAGGGATCGAGAAGTGTATGAGAAGGAGGCGGGGGACAGGGGTTCGAGCCAGGCTGGTGGGGGTGCAGGAGAAAGGAGAGACGCAGGAGTTCAAGCTAGCATGGTGGGACTCGGGTTCCAGCCAGGATGGTCTGGCAGGGGATCGAGGAGTGTATGAGAAGGAGGGGCGGGGGACAGGGGTTCGAGCCAGGCTGGTCTGGCAGGGTTCGAGGAGTGTACGAGAATGAAGGGGCGTAAGACACTTACAAAATGGTGGTGTTAGGTCATTTCTACCCTGCGCAAGAAGCGGGACACGGGTTTGAAACGCGCGTCATTTCCTCAGCAAGGGGCGGACACGGGTTCGAACGCGTGTCATTTCTGCCAGAAGGGGGTAGGGCTAGCGCAATTTAGGGAGGGACTTCTGGTTTAACAAGGGACGATTCTGATTGGTCCGTTTTAGGCCACGCCCACCTGTCAAATGATGTGGCATGCGCTGATTGGCTGAAATTTAACATTTGACGAGATATATGAACTTATACTACTGCTAACGCTAGCTGTTCATTCCTCTTTTTCCTCTGTATGAGCAATGTATCTGTACAATGTATGATTATACAGAAAATCAATAAATATAAAGTATAAAAAAAATCCTTTTCACCACCATAAATGCAACACTGTCACCAACACAATGCCACCCTGACATGCATTACTATGAATTAATATGCTGACGATTCAGCTACACGCACCTAATCTATCTCTTAGCGCTGGCTGCCACTCATTCTGATTTCTGATACTTGATATTTAAATTTTCTATGAAATATGCCTCTTAAAAGGACTGGTTCACTTAAAAACTTTTACACTATATTAGATAACACTATTACAACAACAAAAAAAAATGTTATAAGCCGACTGTTTTGCTCACTTTTTGTGATCTTCACAGTGCCTACTTAGTGTAAGAACCAGCTTTTTCTTCACACTCGAGGTGGGGGGGTGTATTAAAATTCTTTTAATAGGAAAAGTTTGATGCAGGGAGACTTGTTCCTGCAAACATCCTGGAGGCAAAATGTGGAAACGTGCAATACAAATGGTGTGATAAACTTGAAAAAACTGCTATCATGATATTGTTTGGTTTGGGGTTTGTGGGAGGAATCTGCTGTGCCCTTGGGAGGTGGGTGTAGAGGGACCTGTTTTTCTTTTGTGATACTGTATTATGCTATATTATAACAAGCTTTTGTCAGTGCCAAATGTTGCTTCCTTGCTTGCATGTGCTGTTTAGGTATTTGGAAGTGATAGTTCCATGCCTTCCTCCCAAGACATGCACTGTGTCTTTCCATTCAGTATTCACAGAAGATTGGGAGGGGCAAGGGCCACAACAGTACAGCAGTTGCCAAGGGAGTGAAGAGGTGTACAATAGTCCATTCAAAGGCAAAAGAGTCCTGCAACAGCTCACTAAATTGAAGATAGAATCAGATGGCATACACCCAAGGATATTAAGAGAACTGCGAAGGGAGATGGCAGTACCTCTGGAAGCCATGTTCACTGAGTCATTCACCATGAGTGAATTGGAGGAGGGCACATGTGGTCCCTGTACACAAGTCTGGCAGCAGGGAGGAGGCGGGGAACAATAGGCCGTTCAGCCTCACCTCAGTAGCGGGGAAGATCATGCAGACATTGCTTAAACAAAGGATAGTGGGGCATCTAGAAGCCATCGGAGCCCAGGACCATAGAAAACATGGATTCACAGTGGGGACATCATGTCAGACAAATCTGGTTGAGTTCTTTGACTGGGTGATGAAGTGAATCGTGGTGGGGCAGTGGACAACGCTTACCTTGATTTCAGCAAAGCCTTTGACACCATCCCACATAGGAGGCTGATAAACTAGCTGGGTAGGCTGGGCATGGGGGAAAGGGTGGTAAACTGGGTTAGAAACTGGCTAACAGGAGGCTGAGAGTGGTGGTAAATGGGTTGCAGTCTAGGGAGGGAGTGACCAGTGGGGTGCTGCAGGAATCGGTCCTGGGGCCAGTCCTGTTCAATGTCTTCATTAGTAACATTGCAGAACGGCTAAAGGGAAATTTTTTCACCAAATTTTCAACATAGCCATTTTAAGATCTCTGCTCATGAACAGTGTCACTGTAATTTTCTTAATGAAACATAGAAACATAGACTTTGATGGCAGATAAGGACCGCAAGGCCCATCTAGTCTGCCCATTTCCCTACCTACAGGATAGGCCGCAGATCCTAGTTAACCAACAGCCTATTTCTTCCTACCCCCACAAGAATTGCCTTATGTCTGTCCCATGCATTCTTGAATTCTCCCACAGTTTTAGACCCCACAACCTCCTCAGGAAGGCTGTTCCATGCATCCACTACCCTCTCTGTGAAATAATACTTCCTCACATTGCCCCTGAACCACCCTCTTTCTATCTTTAAATTGTGTCCCCTTGTTCTTGCAAGTCTCTTTTTCTGAAAAATGCTACCCTCTTGGACTTTGTTGATTCCACTGAGGTACTTAAAAGTTTCTATCATGTCCCCCCTCTCCCTTCTTTCCTCAAGGGTATACATATTAAGCTCCTTTAGTCTCTCCTCATACTGGCTTCTCTTGCAGACCCTGCACCATTTTAGTTGCCCTCCTCTGGACTGCCTCTATCCTGTCTATGTCCTTGCGGAGATGGGGTCTCCAGAACTGGACATGGTACTCCAGATGGGGTCTCATCAGCTGTCTGTACAGAGGGATAACAACTTCCTGTTTTCTGCTGGTGATGCCTCTCCCATATATCCCAGTATACCCCCAGCCCTCCCTACTGCCTTCTCACATTGCTTGCTAACCTTAAGGTCATCTGATATGATTACCCCCCGCTCCCTTTCCTTTTTTGTTGTTGTTACTACCTCCCCACCCATTGTGTATTCTTCCCCTGTAATGTGTCCCATACATTGAGTCCGCACACCGACTGCGCCATTGAACGCTACATGTGTGGAAACACATTTTGGGCATGATGTGAGAAATGACAGCTGTACTGCTCATAAGAAGGTGTGGTAAAATGGCAATGTTGAAAATCTGGAGTGAAAATATTGAAAATTGGCGAACTTACAGAATGCGTAGGAACAGCTAATGCATGCCGTAAACAGTTTTGGGATTTTGGGTCTCAACATAGGTTTGGCCACCATGAACTATGTTACTGTTGTTCAGAATTGGTCCCGGAAGGTGGTTCCATGCAGTGACCGCAAAATCACCTTCGGAGCTGATTAACACCATGACAGTGACAGAATTCGTATGAGGTGGGGTCCCAAGAACCTATGTTGAAAATTTGGTGAAAAAAAATTCCCAAAATGCCCGTGAGATATGCAGTAAAGTTGAAAAACACCCTATTTATTCCATTATGCAGCTTACCGGCATTTCCTCAGTTCACGGTCGGCTTTGAAGAGTGCTGGCTGATGTTCCCGGTCCACCCCGAAGATCATCACGCCGAACTCGGAGGTAAGTATGGGGTGAGGTGGGGGTGCGGGGAGGCAGGGTGCACAGTGGGTGGGTGTGGTGGGAGAGGGGGGTCAAGACAAGAGAGAGGGAAAGTTTTTTTTTTTCATTTTTTAATTTTTATTTATAACTTGGACTACGCTGGACGTTTGCAATGCTGGGGTGGGCTCCCAGCATGGCAGCTGGAAGGCTGTTGGGGCAGTAGAGCCGACTGGGGATTGGGCACCCCCGTCGGCCATAGGACCTGTTGCCGTGCTGGGGTGGGCTCTCACCATGGCACCTGATAGTCGAGGGGAGAAACAGAATTGACGGGGAATTGTGCACCCCTGTCGGCCATACAGACTGCTGCCACGCTGGGGTGGGCTCCCAGCATGGCACCTAGAACTCCTGGGGAGAAGCGCAGCACAGCCAACGGGTGATTGGCCACCCCCGTTGGCTTTACAGTGTGTGCGTGGGAGGGAGCACGAGCACGCAGTATGCATGCATATGTGTGTGGGGGGGTGCGCATGAGCATGCGATCTTGTCGCTGCTCACTGAAGCGTAGCTCTCCCTTTCAACTGTACAACCATTGCATTTTCAACTGCTGTCATAGACAGCTGCAGCGTTGATTGGAGAACTGCGGCCATGCCTGCAAACACACTGACTGAATTGGAAGAGGGCTGCCACACCTCCGAAAACTCGAATGATGGCACTATGTTTCTTGCACATGTGCAAGCAACATAAAATGGATCTTACTTGAGATACAGCTCTTGCAGCAGGTAACACCATTAGGACTGAAGCCGACAGGCAGCAGGACCCCACGGAATTCTTCTAGCTAGCTAACTTCAGCGGGGACAGCCCCCGACGTCGGTCCCACCTCCGACGTCAGGCGTAGTACATAAGGGGGCAGTCCCGCCAGATTCCCCAGTTCTTTTCCCGCTGTTGACTTGCATGTCTCGACCCTTCGGATCATTTCTAGCGCGCGACGCACAGTTAAGTTCTTTCTTCAGGAAAAAAGTTCTTCTTTTCGGCTCAGTTGCTGTCTGATGTCCTCTCCAACCTTCGCTGAAGACCATCCCTCGAAGTGCGCCTGTGGGAAGCAAATCCCGTTCAAGGATCCGCATTTGGCCTGCGTCCGGTGCCTAGACCCAGACCACGACACCCGGTCCTGTATTTTCTGCCAAGGGTTCCACAGCCGGACCCGGATCCATCGCCAGAAGGCTCTGCAGGCGTTCCTGCTCGAGGAGAGAGTTAAGGCCATGGACACCTCCAAGGGGAGTTCTGCTGAGAAAGCCCAGAAACATTCTGAGAAGCACAGGGAGAAGGCTCCATCCAAGTTCCTGTCTAGAGCCTCCGACTCCCGTAGTTCCGGCTCCCGGTCTGACCGTTCGCCTTCCCGGGCCCATTCTCAGCCTCCCTCCACTGCGGTGAAGAAACCTTCGAGCTCCTCTTCCTCCTCACAGGCTAAGACCTCCAGGCCCTTTTCGTCCTCTTCTTCCAAAGCCCTGGTTAGGTCTGGGGACCATCATCGTCACCACAAGTCGGGTTCCCGCCATTCCAAACCCGATGTCAGGTCTGCCTCCTTGCCTCTTCCTCCCCAGCGGAAGACCAAGGAGCTTACCTCGCTTAAGAAGCCGTCGGACTTGACGTCGGCCCGTCCGACGTCGGCTACTCATCACAGGTCCCAGGAGCCGCCGACTCCAGACGCCTGTTGCCGGTCAGGCTGGCCTCGGGTCGCCGGCAGGAGGGCCGACGTCCGCACGAGTCGAGAAGAGGACCCCGACGCCTCCTACCGACGTCGTTTAGGAGACTATCACGGAGGAGGAATTGATGCAGCCTGAGGACCAGACGGGCGAACCCGGTCCTGTTGAGCCTCCCAGGGAACCCTCCCCACAACCTGAGGCCCCTGAGGAGCTGACGCCAGAACTCGACGACCGACCACCAGTCCGTCGGGCCTTTCCTTTTCTGAGGTGAAGGAGCTCTTTACCTACTGGTGGGATACCATTAAAAAAGACGTGGTTCCCACACCACCTCCTCTACCTCCTCCTCCTCCGCCACCTGCGTCCCCTCCGGCCCCTGTGCCCCCTTCTCAATCCGGGGCAGCAGGCAGAGTACCTCTCCCCCAGGAGCCTATGGACCCTCCAAGGGGAAGACCAGATAAAAGGAGACCTCCGTCCAGATCCTCTTCAGGGTCACCCAGTCCTAAGAGACCCAGAAGACACTGCCGTCCACCTTCGATGGAGGATACAGGATCGGAGTCTTCGGTAGGATCCAGATCCCTCTCTCCCCTTCCGCTCCCCTCTCCAGACCCACGTGAGCTTCCTAGATCTCCTCCGGATGACCCATTGTTCTCGGAAATCATGAGACATATCCAAGAGAACATGGGCTGGGATGTGGAAGAGTTAGAACCTGAGAGACTACGCCTTGCTAGATATCTTCGGCAGAATGATCCCAAGCCTGTGGTGGTACCACCCTTGGTGGACACTTTTGTGGACATCACCAAGACAGCGTGGAAATGTCCACACTCGCTCCCGTCGATGCCGAATAAAGCTGACCGCCTGTACAAGGCTCCTAAGGAGGACCAGTACTTGGCTCAACATCCTCTGGCCGACTCTCTGGTCTTAACAGCCTCTCATCACCGGTCCCAGAGACCACAACATTTGAGCACCCTGCCACCGGATCCGGAGTCCAAACAGCTGGATGCTATGGGCAGGCGCATGTATGCTTCCACTACCTGCGCCATCAGATCCCTGAACTACTTGACCCACATGGTGCAGTTCCAAAACGCTTTGTGGGAACAGGGACTGGATCTGATGGAGAAATTGCCAGAAGGTGAGCAGAAGGAGGAGATGTTGCAGCTCCTCTGTACGGGTTCGGACGTGGGAATCCAGGTGCTGCAAGCCGCGTATGACTCCGCGGACTCCTCGGCCAGAGCGGCAGCTTCAGGCGTATGCCTCCAGAGACACTCATGGCTTTGTGTCTCCGGATTTACCACGGACGTCCAGAAGAACATCATGGATGCCTCTTTCGAAGGAGAAGTTCTCTTTGGTGCACCCTCTGAGAAGGTTCTCACCAAGCTCCAAGAGGCCGGGAAGGCGGTGAGGTCGGTCCAGGCAGTGTACCTACCATAGCTTAGTTCTTTCATAGGAACCAAAGCCGTTTTCGTGGACAGACACAGAGGCAACAGTCCCACACCGGTCCACAACAGAGGGGCTCCGGTTCCCGTAGAGCCCTGGGGAAGACAGCCCGTGGGCAGAAGTCAGCGCCCAGCTAAGCTGGCTCAGCCCGCAGCTCCCTCCGCCGCCACAGCCTGACTCCTTCCCAGCCCCCGCCCCTCAGGATCAACGGGACATCAAGGTCGGGGGTCATATTGCGAATTACCTACCAGGATGGCAGTCCATAACCACCGACAGGTAGGTTCTTCAGTTGGTCAAAAAAGGCCACGTTATAGAATTCGCAGACAAGCCACCCTCGAGGCCTCCTCTGCTCTCCCGTTATTTGGGTCAGCACAAATTGCTTATCAGGCAAGAAATACTCTCGCTCCTGCAGAAGGGAGCAGTGGAGTATGTTCCAGAGAACCAGATAGATTCCGGATACTATTCCCACTTCTTTCTGGTTCCCAAGAAAACAGGGGACCTCCGTCCAATCTTGGACCTCAGCGACCTAAATACGTTGGTCGCCTACAAATGATTTCGCATGGTGACCCTTCCAGGCCTCATTCCCATGCTGAAGCAGGACACCTTTTTAGCGTCCCTAGACATGCAGGACACCTACCTGCACATCCCTGTGGCTCAAGCGCACAGGAGGTTCCTGTGCTTCGGGTTCCTTGGCTACCATTTTCAGTTCCGGGCCCTTCCGTTCGGACTGTCATCGGCACCTAGGATCTTTACCAAATGCATGGCAGTCGTGGCAGCATCCTTAAGGAGACAGGGCCACTATGTGTTCCCATACTTGGACGATTGGCTTCTCATGGCCGCCTCCAGAGAGGCGTTGTTGCTGGCTATTCAGAGCACTCAGGACTTGTTCTAGTCTCTGAGCATTATAATCAACTACGAGAAGTCTCTCCTCGTACCGTCACAGAAGCTGCAGTTCATAGGCGCAGTTCTGGACACCGTTCAGGGGAAAGCATTTCTCCCAGACGATAGAGCGGAACACATCAGATCCCTTCTCAGGGATCCCTCGGTGAAGAAGACTGTCCCTGCCAGGCTGGTTCTTTGTCTGCTCGGACACATGGCTGCGGCCATTCCGACAGTCCCTTTGGCAAGGCTCCACATGCGGGTAACTCAGTGGATGCTCAAGGTGCAGTGGGACCAAAGGCAAGACCATGCAGCATCCGGTCAGAATCACAAATGCCGTGATTCGAGACTGGCAATGGTGGCTAGACCCAGGGACACTTTCTGCGGGTGTCCCGTTTACAGCGCCATCCCCCGAGATAATCCTCTCCACAGACACGTCAGGGCTAGGGTGGGGAGTGCACTTGAATGGGGTGAGGTCCCAGGGAACGTGGACCCCTCAGGAAGCCCACCTCCACATCAACGTGCTGGAGATGAGGGCGGTCCTCTATGCCCTGCAGGCCTTTCAGTCAGAAATCCCGTCGAGCACTCTTCTGCTTCAGACAGACAACACGGCGGCGACGTATTACCTCAACAAACAATGAGGCGCACACTCTTACCCCCTTTGAAGGGAAGCCATGAGAATGTGGGATTGGGTAATTCGACACGGCACGAACCTGATTGCAGTTCATGTTCCCGGAGTGGACAACACAATTGCAGACAGCCTGAGTCGCTCCCAGGCCAGAGTCCACGAGTGGGAACTTCTTCAAGGGGTCACAAAGGATCTGTTTCTTCGATGGGGCACTCCAGAATTGGACTTATTCGCTTCCCCATCCAATGCAAAACTGCCCAATTTTTGCTCGCTAGATCCAGGGCCTGGTGTTTTCTGGCGAGATGCGTTGTCCCTCTCCTGGGCGGACAGATTCCTCTATGCTTTCCCTCCCTTCCCATTGATCCAGAGAGTTCTTCTCAAACTGCGCAGGGAGCATGCAACAATGATTCTGGTAGCCCCATTCTGGCCCAGACAGATCTGGTTCCCCTTGCTAACGCAGCTGTCCCGGGAACCTCCAATTCCGTTGCCTTTCAGCTCCCATCTCTTGTCCCAGGAGGAAGGTTCTCTAGTCCACCCGGACTTACGCTCACTGAACCTGCATGCTTGGCTCCTAGAGACATAGCCATTTTGTGACACGGGGTCTCGTAAGAGGTGGCGGAAGTTCTTTCCGCGGCCAGAAAGCCGGCAACGCATGTGACGTACGCCATGCAATGGCGCCATTTTTGTCTGTGGTCGCAAGCACGCGGCTTTTCCCCTTTAGGTTGCCCAGTGAAAGCGTTGCTAGAATACCTGCTCTCCCTTTTCCATTCGGGTCTCGCTTACTCCTCTGTTAAGGTGCACCTCTGTGCTATTTCTGCTTACCACTTCCCGGTGGGACAACGCACAGTGGCGCAACTTGATGCCTCTCGAGATTTTCTGAGAGGGGTGTTACACCTTAGGCCACCCATTAAGGACCCTGTTCCTCCATGGGATTTACTCTTTGTCCTGGAACAACTCACGCTTCCCCCTTTTGAACCTGCCTCAGATTGCGAGCTGCATTTTCTGTCATGGAAAACGTTATTTTTAGTTGCTGTTACGTCAGCAAGGAGAATTTCTGAGCTTCACGCTCTCATGTGTAAGGAACCTTATTTGATTTTCCACCAGGACAGTGTCCCTGAGGACAAATCCTAAGTTCTTGCCTAAGGTGGTCTCTGCACTCACTCTCAATCAGGACTTTGTCCTGCCTGTATATTTCCCTAAATATACTAATAGAGGAGAAGCGCTGCTCCACACCCTGGATGTTCACCGCTGCCTTAGGTATTACCTGAGCAGGACTAAACAGCTTCGCAAGCAACTCTTCATTTCCTTCGCTGAGAGGATGATGGGCCAATCAGTATCGAAGCAGTCCCTTTCTCACTGGTTTGTCCAGTGTATATCATACTGCTATGATGCTAAGCAGAAGTCCCTCCTGGGTACAGTCCGGGGCCATTCCACTAGGGGGGTGGCTACCTCCTTTGCAGCACTTCGCAATGTCTCCTCCTCTGCCATTTGTGCTGCAGCCACTTGGAGCTCTGTGCATACTTTTGTCAGGCATTACAGCCTGGACATTGCTTCATGGCGAAGAGCCGGTTTCGGCCTGGCTGTGCTACAGGGTCTCCTGTCCTAGAGTCAGGACTTAGATTTTTTTCTTAATTTCCTCCTCCCAGAATGCTTACAAGCGTTATTGTTTGGAAATCAGTCCTAATGGTGTTACCTGCTGCAAGAGCTGTATCTCGAAGTAAGATAGTACAGTTACGTAAAGAACTTACCGGCAACAGTGGAAACTTCGAACAGCTCTTGCAGCAGGTACCTTCCTCGCCCACCTTCCCCTTGGAGGAGGCATGGCTTACCGAGCCTTGAGCAGGGCTTATGCCCTTTTGTCTTCTGATGGTGGATCCTCGTTCCCCCATTCTGATGTCGTTCTGTGGCCGGAAGTCTCCGGCGGGAGAACTGGGGAATCTGGTGGGACCGCCCCCTTATGTACTACGCCTGACGTCGGAGGCGGGACCAACGTCGGGGTCGGTCCCTGCTGAAGTTAACTAGCTAGAAGAATTCCGTGGGGTCCTGCCGCCTGCCGGCTTCAGTCCTAATGGTGTTACCTGCTGCAAGAGCTGTTCTCGAAGATCTACTGTTACAGTAAGTTCTTACATAACTGTACTTTATTGTGAAATAGGAAACTGGATGCAATATCGCCAGTAAAAAGTGTTATAAAAGATACAAATACAATAAATAATTCACAAACAGTATTTTTAATAGCTGTATTTCTATATAGTAAGGCTTAAAATGGCAACTGAACACATTTTGAAATGGTTCTAGATGGTCAATTGTTTGAATATTTCACTGACTGCCAAACAGATTTGATATTAGACCCCCTTCTCTCCCCAACCAGGTCTGATAGAGCAGTGGGCTGGGAACTGCTTGCTATGCTGGCAAACCAGTTTCACACCCAAGCATATGTCTTTGCTGTGGTCTGGTGGAAGGCGTCTGTGTGACACCCAGGTCTTTTACACAGAAACATAGAATTTGTCAGCAGTTAAGGACCACTTGGACCACCTAGCCTGTCTGCTTTATTCCCTGCCTACTGGGAGGGAGAACTGTGCTGCTTGCTCTGATGCTCCATGGTGGCCACAGGTAGTCAGCACGGGTGCACTATGTGTGGATCCAGATTTGCTCCCAGGGCATGCATGCTAGGGATCCTTAGCTGATGTTATCCAGGGAAGGGATTAAGCCAGTAAAAAGATGGCTTTGGCACACTTATACCACACACTGGCCATCCCAACCCTATGCCTGATATTGCCTCAGCTAAGGATGTGAGGACACACACATCTGCTGGCCCAGTCACGAGTGGTAAGCTACAGAGGCCCTCTAAGGTGGTGGCTGTGGGTGAAGGGCCTTGGCAGTTACTGGTGAAACTATTCAGAGAAGAAAGTGTCTGTCTCAGGAGGAAAAACACAGGCAGTGGGAGGGGGGCACTGGAATGGTTTCAGTTCGTGTTTTGGAAGAAGTTTGATCGTTTTTTTTTCTTTTTCTTTTTTAACAAATGCACATGGTGGTTCAAAGCTTACAGATAGTCTCATTCTTGATTTGATACAGATTGAAGCATTAAGTTGTAACCAGCACATAACAGTCTGAGAGGAAAAAAAAAGGTGTTAAAAACCCCAAAAAAACTATAACTTGTACAGACTGAAAAATGGTGCAGTTAGCGATTTGGACATTGAATTATGAGCATGGTGATTACTTTCTTTCAGGTGCACTGTGTGTGTGATGTTCCTTGTCAACAGTGCTGCTAGTCTCGCATTTCTAGCCACTCCAACTTTCGTAGCACCTCTCTGCCATTCCACTCCTCTCAAAACTACATAAATCAGACCTTTTGGATATGTACTTGTTGCTTTTGGGTCGGTGTAAGATGATAATTTTCTCTCTTTGATAGATGGAGTTACAGATATTGACCCAGTCTTGGGCAGTGAAGACTGTGCATGTTTAGCCACTTCCGGATAAAATTTGAAATAGATGTTTACTGCGATTGTCTTCTAGCCTGATTCTCTGTATTAAATGTAGGTAGGATAGGTATACCTCAACCAGTCTCTGAACATGACATTTAATCTTGCTCCAGAATGGTCTTGCATTGATACCCTCTTAAATATCCGTGTTCTGACAAGTCATTTAAATAACAGATGACTGATTTGGAGAGGATTTCTGTTACTGCAAACCACACTTTGTACAGTGTTTAAAGGTAAGTTTATTATCAGCTCTTCACTACTGTCCTCGAGAAGATAGAAACGTAGACTATGTCAGCAAATTGGATTTGTCTTGTGAATTGTTAGCTCAAGATTGAAATGTTGATGTGTTATTTTGAACTTTGTTAGGCACCTTGGTTTTTGAAAGGCGCCATTACAGTAGAGATCATGTGCCTGTCATTGACTCTGTGTTCTGAATAAAAAGTTGTGAATAGCAGAAGCATTTTGGAGAGTGTGATTATTTGCTGTTACATTTGGAACTTCTCAGCACAGTATACCAATCAAGGGTTTAAACTATTTAAAAACGGAGAAAATTGACAGCAGAAGAAGGCCATACTGTCTATCTGGTCTACTCTATGTATTAATGAGATGTATGTTACTTGCACTTGCAGGGGAAGCATTGGCACAATCAAAAAGATCAGTTAGCCACAGGACCATGACCAGGTTGTTCCCCATCCCCATGTCTGCAGAAGCTTGGCACACTTATCTACTGGAGTTCAAATTGGCCAAACTCCATATACTAGTACTGTGTATATATAGGAATCCTGTTTAGTCTGTAATTAGTGAGCAGTAATGCAAGATGGCGTGCAGTTGTTCTACAATAACTGCACACCCTGGGTTTGCTGTGAGACTTGAGGTGCAGCCAAGGGCCTTCAGCCACCTGGAAACTGCAGATCTTTGAGGAGAGCTCTTGCAGCAGATCACACAAGTTGAAACATCCTGCCGTAGGTGCCAGATCCACCCGGAGGATTTTCACCAGCAGTTCACCTGGGGATTGCCCACGACAACGTCATGTGCTGTGCTGTAGCCTATATAAGGGTGGGCAGTCCTCAGTCCTCCTCAGTGCATTTCCTGCAGCTGACCTGTATGCCTCGCCTCTCAAAGGAGTCTCTACACAGTCAACCTAAAACTTCTTCCCCTAGTCAACAATCGCTTTTACCAGCTTGTAGCCCACAAAGTGCCATATCGGTCCATGGACCTTTGATGTCTTCTTTGGACGCTCTCTTCAGACTTTGTACTTGTGGACAGAAACTCTCTGTCGAGGATCTGCACAACATCTGTGCGCAGCCTGGGGCTCACTTGTGATACCCAACAGTGCACTCTTTGTAAGATATTTAATAAAGCAACTTGACTACAAACTATGAAGGAGCACTTGATGGAGCAGAAGATTACCCGTTAGAGCAGGAGCCGAACACCAAAGCCTCTAGCACATAGTCTTTCTCATTCTCGTGATCCCACCACTCCAAATCCTGAGACAAATTGTCGATGGAGAAATGCCACCACTGGGAGAAACAGAGAGTCCTCCCACGAGTGGGGAAAATCTCATTACTTGACATCCACATAATTATAGACGACTGTCCATGGTCCCACAAGCAGTTCTTAACATGTTGGCTGTACTCTCTGCCTTATCTATAGGCCTTATCCAGTCAAGCAGGCCTCCTTAGTTGATGCCTCCAGGCCCCTTGGATTCCCCAAGCCCATCAATGAATCTGTTGACTATTTCCTCTGACAGTGCTCAGAAAGCTAATGCAGCTAATGCTGGACCCACTTCACTACAGTCGGCTCCTCCTCCTTCTTCTCAACACTCAAGTGCCCAAGGGGCCAGTGCCTTCTCCGCCTCTCTGGCTCCCTCACCAGATATGGACCTTGAGGAGGAAGACTATGAGCATGAACTATATCAGAAAGAGGAGGATGAGAAGGTGGATGTTTCTACCCATTCACCTGCTCGACCATGTCATCTCCAAGGGAAGAGACAGCTCAATATCTCCCTTTTTCACCTCCAGATAACCCATCTTTCACAGATATGCATCACCTGCAGTAAACTTTCAGGTTCAAGGCAATGGAGCAAGACTCCTCAAGGAAAAAGCTTGCACACTACCTGATACTGCCCAACACTACTCTTCCTCTGGTCATTCCCCCACTTGTGGAGGCTTATGAGGATGGGATTGTAGCAGCCTGGCATCAGCCTGATGTTGTCCCATCTGGTGCCCAGAAAGGCAGACAGGATCTATCAAACCCCTGCAGGAAAACCATTTTTTTTTCAGAACCACCCCAGGCAGACTTGGGTGTTATTAATGCTGCCCATGACTGCTCTATCTGTCTGAAACACCTCAGTGCATTGTCTCATGATAAGGATTCCAGAAAAGTAGGTTCCAAGGGGAAGAGGGTATTCACCTTTTCCACACTAGCTATGCACATCCTAAATTATATTGATCATCTTCTGAAATACCAGGAGGAGCTCTGGAAAGTGGCTCAGGCTAACACCCAGGTGCTTCAGGATAAGCCTTAAAAACAGGAGTTAACTAAGACTTTAAAGACTGGTGCCACAGTAGGGTGTCATGTGGTTAGAGCAGCATACAACGCCGTGATTCCTCAGCACAGGCATCTGCTATAGGAATATGCCTTGGGAGACACTCCTCATTGCAGGTCTCTAGTTTTGCTGCCGATGTCCAACAGTCAATTCTTACCCGTGTTAAAGGCCATAAGCTTTTTGGGGCAGCCACCCAGGACATTTTGATGGCACTACAAATGTGAGGTAGAACATTAAAAGCAGTCAATTCCTTATATCGTACTCCATTGAAGAGCCCTTATAGAGGGCCCTTTCATAAAGGCTGCCACCAAAACCAGACCTACCAGCAAACAACCAGTCAAGTGCAAAGTTACAGCATCTTTGCCAGCCTTACCCCTTCCTCCAAATCAACCCATCCTGCCACCACAGGTCCCCCACAGAGACCCTCCACAACCTGACTCCTTCCCTGAGCCCATGGTTCTGTGGCCTTAAACTACAGAGCTAGGGGGCTGTTTTTGGTTGTACCTTCAGGGATGGCAGGCCATCACAATAGATGCCTGGGTGCTACAATTGATAGAGCACGGGCACACATTTAGAGCTGATTGACATACCGCCCAACGTGCCTCCCAGGCATATTTCATGTCTGCCTGATGTTAGTTTTGAAGAGTCCCACACAAAAGATTAATAGTCAAATTAACCAGCCTGGGAGTGGGTACCAGGGTGGTAGCCTGGGTAAAACACTGGCTGCACAACAGGACACAGAAGGTAATTGTAAATGGAGTCCACTCTGAAGAAAGAGTGGTTACTAGTGGGGTACCACAGGGTTCAGTATTGGGTCCAGTCCTTTTTAATGTCTTCATCAGTGACATTGCAGAGGGACTGGAAGAAAAAGTATGCCTTTTTGCAGATGACACAAAGATCTGCAACAGGGTTTATACACAAGGAGGCGTGGAAAGGATGAAAAGGGACTTGGCAAGGTTGGAGGAATGGTCAGAAGTATGGCAGCTACGATTCAATGCAAAGAAGTGCAAAATAATGCACCTAAGAAACAAGAACCCAGGGGAAGAATACACAATGGGTGGGGAGGTAGGAACAACAACAAAAAAGGAAAGGGACCTGGGGGTAATCATATCAGATGACCTTAAGGTTAGCAAGCAATGTGAGAAGGCAGTAGGGAGGGCTGGGGGTATACTGGGATGTATAGGGAGAGACATCAGCAGCAGAAAACAGGAAGTTATCCCTCTGTACAGACAGTTGGTGAGACCCCATCTGGAGTACTGTGTCCAGTTCTGGAGACCCCATCTCCACAAGGACATAGACAGGATAGAGGTAGTCCAGAGGAGGTCAACTAAAATGGTGCAGGGTCTGCAAGAGAAGCCGTATGAGGAGAGACTAAAGGTGCTTAATATATATACCCTTGAGGAAAAAAGAGGGGGGACATGATAGAAACTTTTAAGTACCTCATTGGAATCAACAAAGTCCAAGAGGGTAGCATCTTTCAGAAAAGAGACTTGCAAGAACAAGGGACACAATTTAAAGATAGAAGGAGGGTGGTTAAGGGCAATGTGAGGAAGTATTATTTCACAGAGAGGTAGTGGATGCATGGAACAGCCTTCCTGAGGAGGTTGTGGGTCTAAAACTGTGGGAGAATTCAAGAATGCATGGGACAGAAATAAGGCAATTCTTGTGGGGGGTAGGAAGAAATAGGCTGTTGGTTAACTAGTATCTGCGGCCTATCCTGTAGGTAGGGAAATGGGCAGACTAGGTGGGCCAAGCAGTCCTTATCTGCCATCAAAGTCAATGTTTCTATGAGCGAAATCATGACACTCCAACAAAAGAAGGCCGTAGAACCGGTTCCCCACCACCAAAGAGAGAAAGGATTTTATTCCTATTTCCTAGTTCCCAAGGTCACCGGAGACCTCCAGCCAGTACTGGGTCTCTGCCAGCTCAGCCTCTTTATACAGTACAAGAAATTTCAGATGGTCACCTTACCAACCCTCCTTCTGTTACTCCAAAAGGGATATTCGCTCTGTTCCCTAGATATGAAGGATGCATGCCTTCACATCATGAGTCATCTGGCCCACAGAAAGTTTCTGAGGTTCAGCTTCAAGGACCAACACTTTCAATTCAGGGCCCTCCCTTTTGGGCTCTCCTCAGCCCCCAGAGTGTTAAGGAAATGCTTGGCAGTGGCAGCCTTGAGAAGATCAGGCTCAACTCTGACATTCTGGTGGATTACCGTCCAATCTCCAACTTCCCATTTTTGAATAAAGTTTTTGAGAAATTAGTGGCACAGCAGCTTGAGATTCACCTTGTGTCCTTTGAGATCTATGAGCCATTCCAGTCTGGTTTCTGGGTGAGGCATAGTACAGAAACTGTTTGTTAGGATGCAAAATGACCTCCTTAGGGCTAGTGATAGAGGGGACAAGTCAATTCTTGTCCTGCTCGATCTCTCTTCAGCATTTGATATCATGAATCACAACATTTTTCTGGATTGCCTTTGAGAGTTATGTGGACTTGTCGGCATGGTCATCTGCTGGTTTGAGTCCTACCTCTCTGGCAGGATGCAGCAGGTGACTGAGAATTTCTCCTCATCCCCGAAGCACCTGTCTATGAGGCTTCTCAATGCTCGATCCTTTCATCTATGTTATTTACGGTATATATGCTGCCCCAGGAAAGCTTATTTGGCAATATGGTGTGGGGTTTCACTACTATGTGGATGATACCCAGCTGTATTTGTCTTTTGCCCCAGGAACACACAAAGCTGACTTGCTGAGATCAAAGGCTGGATGTCCTCCAGATGGTTATGACTAAACCTGAGGTACTGGTGATTGAGTCAGGTTGAGGGTGTAATGGAAGCATAGCGGGCACAGATACAGGTTTGTTCCTGAGATCAGCACCATTACTGGCTTCCACTAGAGTGCGAAATCTTGGCATGATCCTCAACAGCAGATTGACCCTGGAAGCCCAGGTGTCTTCTGTTTAAAGGGTGTTTTTTACCACCTGAGGAACATTGCCAGGATTAAACACCTAGTTCCACCTGAAGACCTACCAATGATAGTACATGCATTTGTCACTTCAAGGCTTGATTACTGCAACTCTCTATACCTTGGGGTCACTGGAGGGACCCTTCTCCAGCTGTAGGTGGTGCAGAACTCAGCAACAAGATTACTGACTGGCCTGGATAGGTCCAGTCATGTGACCCCAGTCCTGCGAGCTCTGCACTAGCTGCTGGTCCAGTTGAGGGTCATCTTCAAAGTGGGCCTGCTCACCTATAAGGCCCTGTGCAGACTGGGCCCTCGCTATCTAACTGAGCTCTTTTCACCTGCAACCTCAACCCATTCCCTCCAATCCTCAACTAGAGGACTCCTCAGCATTGCTAGGGTTAGGCTTAAAACCTCCGATGACCATGCTTTTAGTCTCACCAGTCCTACCCTATGGAACTCGTTCCCACCTAGTGTCAAAGGAGCCCGGACAGTTGAGGCCTTCAGGAAGGGGCTGAAGACCTACCTGTTCTTGCAGGCCTTCCCTGTAGCAGCTATGCAACTACTGTACACCAACCCGTTGCTTTTGCTAACAGTTAATATAGCCTAGTGACATTTATTACTGCTCCTCTTTTTTTTCCATCTGAGAAATATTGCCCGGATTAAGCACCTGGTTCCGTCTAGCGACCTGCCTACTCTGATTCACGCCTTTGTAACTTCACGCCTTGACTACTGTAACTCCCTCTACCTAGGGCTTCTTGGGGTTGATATCTGCCACCTGCAACTGGTGCATAATGCGGCAGCAAGGCTGTTATCTGGATCTTCTCAATCCAGTCATATTACGCCTGTGCTGCGCAAACTAAATTGGCTGCCAGTTCAGTGACAGATCACCTTTAAGGTCGGCTTGCTGACTTATAAAGCCCTACACGAACAGGGACAGAGCTACCTGCAAGATCTCCTGCATCCTTACTGCCCTCTCCTTTTATTTGTGGCTCCCACCCTGTGGAATTCTCTGTCTCATCGGATACAGGAATGCGTGACAGTGGGGAGCTTTAAGGCTGCTCGAAAGACTCATTAACTTCATCTAGCATTTGGGACCATTTTGTAATCAATGATTTTATGGTATTGTTGGATTACTGAATTATTGTAAAAATTTTAACATTTTAATGCTGCAATTGTTTGGCTGTACAGCGCTGTGATACATTGTTGAAGAACGCTATATAAATAAAGTTAATTATTATATTTTAATGTTTAAATAATGTTATTTGTTGCATGCTTTTATTCTGTATTAATTACTCTGTTTTACTGTTTGTATAACCTTTTCTATAAGGCGCCCAAAACCTCCGGGATTGGGCACCATAAAAATAAAATCTGCCTTGCCTTCTATGTCTTCCTCTGCCTAGACTATTTTATTCTGAAAGCCTCGTCCAAACAGTAGCTTGTGTCTACCCTTTTCTCACACCCTAGCTCTATTTCAGTCCCTGAGGATCACAGTCATCATCCCAAAATCCAAACTCGTGCTTTGCCATCATTTCCAGTACACCAGGACTGTACTGGACATGGAGCTCAGATCTGCATTTCTATCTCCGGATCGGGCGGACAAACTTATGAACAACCCAAGGAGTTGTACAACAGCAGGTATGTTACAGCGCACTTACGTCAGACTTCTGGACCTCATGGCAGCAACCATCCCTACGACCTGTCATGCTCGTCTCCACATGCAAACTATTCAGTGGACACTGAGTATACAAATGGGACCAAAAGATGGACATGGTAACAGACGATCTTACTTAGAAGAGGGCTCTTGCAGTAGGTAATAACAATTAGGACTAGAGCTGCCAGGCATTAGGATCACATGGAAAACTTTAGCTAGCAGTGTCTGATGGGGGACCGCCCACCCAACGTCACGTGTTGGATGTCAGCACGGTCCGCACGCCCACCCTCCAGTTCTTTCCCGCCATCTACCTTCACATGTCAGACCTCACAGAGAATGCTACTTCAGTCGACTGCCATTTTCGAATGAGTATTTCACCTTTTTTTTTTTACATTTTTCTGTGTTTCTAGAAAAGCATTTTTTCATACATGTCTTTTCCAACGCCTTCTGAGTCACATATGAACAAGTGCAATTCCTGTGGCACTCTGCTTCCGCACAAGGATGGCCATTCCCTCGTCTTTTCTGCTTAGGACCCGAGCACAAGCCCAAGGACTGTGGGGCCTGCTAGAGTTTCAACCAGACCACACGGAAATGTTACCAGTAGGCCCTGGAAGCTCAAGTTCTCAAACTAAAATGGCTTCCATGGAGAAGGAGCTGTGGAAGCTGTGAGGATAGTCTTCCTCCCTGAGGGGTACTTCAGACACCATAAGAAGAAGGACAAGCACTGGGACCACGATCGATCTCCTTCCTGAACCATGGCCTCCTTTGGGGGCCATGTGCCCTGAGTGGCCTCCCGTTGGTGCAGGTACTGCTTCTCCAGCCAAGCCTGCTTCCTCTTCTGCGGCAAAGCCCTTGGTTCCCCACCTGAGCTGCTTATAGTTCAGGTGGGTGCCTCCAGTGCCAGAGAGCTCCGCCACCCTTCAGCCCCTCAAAACCCCAGAGCCTAAGTCTGGTGGCATGGCTGATAAGTCGATTGTCCACTCCTCTGCTGACCTCCTGGCCCCAACTGATAAGCTGCATGCCAGCTCCTCTGGCATCCACCCAGCCACTGTGCTTTTGTCAGCCCTGATAACAGGCCTGACAATCCTCCAGATCGGCGCATGCTGCCGCAGCCTTCCCCAGAAGGTCCTCCCTCTCAAGATCCTCCTTCCCCCACCTCCCCTGGTGGAGACTCCTGGCTCATCCATCCATTCTGAGCCAGAGTTTGAGGAGCACCCAGCCAACACCACCCTAGTGCCAGGGCTGGAATGACTTCCCTTGGGAGTTGGCATCTTCTTTGTAGTTCCCCAGTCTCTGGTGGGATTCTCCACCCCTTAGGGGCCAATGCCAGAATTTCCTCTGGTGAGTCCAGCACCAGACCTTAGGTTACCAGGCCCTTCTCACCCTCCAGCAGATCCCATGGCCCCTCTGTCTTGGCCTTCGCTTGGTTACCCACTGTCGGGACTCCCAACACTAGGTTTCCCTACACCGCACTGCATTTTGCCAAGGTATCTGCTGCCACATTACCAGACACCGGGATACCTCATGCTGGGGTATCAAACACCAGGCTTTTCAAACTATGGTATGCTGGGTCTTCATTCCTCATTGCTGGCCTATATGATGCTGGTTTATCATTTTCAAGCCTACCTGCCTGTCTGTCAGCCCCCCCCTCCGCCTCAGCCTCAGGTGGATTTTAGGGCGGCAGTTCAGTCTTGTTGGTCTGAGACTAAGTCACAGCTGGTTTCCGAGTTGGACCAGCGCCAGCCTGCTGTGGCTTCCACACAGACCCTACACTGGGATCACGTTCACCATTGGAGTCTCGCCTCTCTACCTCAGGACTGGCCTTGCACCCTACCACAGTAGCTGGCAATGGACAGGGCCTTGTGGCCTCATTGCAGGAGATCCTGCTCCCACGGGCTCTGTCCGCAGATGCAAGCCTGCCGTCTGACTCTGACTCCTCCTCCTCTCCTTCAGGCTTTGAGACCCCTCCCCCGAAGGACCCTCTTTCACAGAGATTCTCAGGAAGATTCAGGAGTCAATGGGGTGGAAGACTGAGGTTCAGGACCCTGAACGTAAGAGGTTGGTGAAACACCTAGATAAGCCCAAGCTGTCTCCTCTGCTCATTCGTCTATGGATTGGGCCACATGAGGACCTGGTCTCCATGGCCTGGCAGCAGCCTTCATCAGTGGCCACAGTCTCCAAGAAGGCTGACAGACTTTATCGAGGCCCTGAGGGCAAAGACCACCTTAGTTCTCATACCAAAGTGAACTTGGTGGTCATTAATGCATCCCATAACTGTACAATTAAGCCTAAACATATGAGCACCTTCCCTCCAGACAAGGAGTTGAGGCAAATAGACCAGTTTGGGCACAGAGTTTATTCGTCTTCCACAGTGGCCCTTCAAGCACTGAATTACCTGGCACACATGATTGTGTACCAGAAATCTATCCTGGGCCAGCTGAAGTCAGAATTTGAGGCATTGTCTGATTCCAAGGCTAAAACTAAGATTGTCCAGGTGATCAGGGCAACAGGCATTTCCTGCTGTTGTTCTTGTAGGGTGACATACAATGCGGTAGATGCCTCTACTCGAAGTACCGCCACGGCTGTCAGCATGCGTGAGTACTCCTGGATGTGGCTATCCAGATTGGCCCAAGATATCCAGATGGCCATCCAGGATGCTCCATTAGGACCTGTCCTTTTTTGGGGTGATGTCAAGGACATCATTACTGAGCTATAGGCCAGTGTCAAGTTGCTGTGCTCTGTTCAGTCTATGTACCACTCCAATACCAAGCCAAAGCAGCCTTTTGTCACCAGCCCAGGCATCAAAATAGGGAACAGCCAGACAGAAGAAACATCAAGCCCCTTTGGCAGAGGCCACTCCTTCAGCCAAGTCCCTGTGTGCTGCCGAGCCAATGCTATCCCACTCCCCCTCTGCCTCCTGATTCATGGCAGGTCCCCCAGCCTCTTCCACCAGTTCTGGAGGAACCAGTAGAGGGCAGATTCGCCAACCATCTAACCAGGTGGGAGGTGATCACTACAGACACGTGGGTCCTTCAGCTAGTCGCTCAAGGCCACACCATCGAATCCACAGAGAGACCTCCAAGAAATCATCCAGGTCTCTCTCACTACCCAAAAAGCCACATCCCTCTCATACGGGAGGAAATTCAGGCTCTTCTGACAAAATAAGCTGTAGAGCCTTTTCCTAGGGCCCAGGAGGGAAAGGAATATTATTCCCACTTCTTCCTGGTACCCAAAAAGACAGGAGTCCTCCATTAAATTCTGGCTCTCAGCACCCTAAATATGTACATAGAGTACAAGAGATTCCACATGCTAACTCTGTTGGGTCTGTTGCCACTGCTTCACCAGGGTCATTGGCTGTGTGCACTGGACATACAAGATGCATACCTGCATATATGTTTGTTTTTTTTTCCCTCTCACAGCCGCTTCCTCCGCTTTACCTTTCAGGTAGAACACATCTTACTTCGAGAAACAGCTCTTGCAGTGGGTTACACCGTTAGGACTGAAGCCAGCAGGCACCAGGACCCCACGGAAGTTTTCTAGCTAGCAGTCTTCAGCGGGGACCACCTCCGACGTCGGTCCGGCCCCCGACGTCGGGCGTAGTACATAAGGAGGTGGTCCCCCCATAATCCCCAGTTCTTTTCCCGCCGTTGATTCACCAGCATTGGCCTCTCTGTCTCTTTTCTAGTGTACAATGACTACAGAAAGTACAGTTACTTAAAGAACTTACTGTAACAGTAGATCTTCGAGAGAGGCTCTTGCAGTAGGTAATTGCATATAGGACTGACACCGGCAGGTGGCAGGACCCCACGGAAAAATCCCTAGCCAGCAGTGCCTGGTGAGGGAATGCCCCACGTCAGGTGACCGGCGTCAGGAGACGTCGGTATAAAGGGGCGGTCCTGGATGCCCTCCTTCCATTTCTTTCCCACCACAGGCCAAAAGAGGCTGGACGAGAGAGGAGCGGATATTTCCGTCAATGGAAAAGGAGCTTAAAAAGCCTAGGGGGGATGGAGGGCGTGAAGGTATTACCTACTGCAAGAACCTCTCTCGAAGATCTACTGTTACAGTAAGTTCTTACGTAACTGTACTGTCTTACTTCGAGAGGGCTGTTGCAGTAGGTAATTACATATAGGACTGAATCCCAAGCAGTCTGGAACAAAGAGAGGCACTGTGAGGAGGAAAACTACTCCAAGAAGCAGTTCTAGCTGTGCAAGTCTCAAGATAGGAGGCCTTGCAAAACAGCCAGCCTGAAGCCTGCTCTACGGTGAGAGGCAACATCCAAACTGTAGTGTTTCATAAAGGTATGGACGGAAGTCCAGGTGGCAGCAGCACAGATGTCTGCTGCAGACACATTCTTGAAACAAGCCACAGAAGCAGCTACTCCTCTTGTGGAGTGGCCTCTGACTTGACCCGGGAGGGTCTTGTTGTATTTTGTCATAACAGAAAGTGATGCAATGAGCCAACCACTTAGACAGGCATTGCTTGGAAACAGCATTGCCTTCCCTTTTGTGAGCAAAACAGATGAACAACTGATCAGTCTTTCTGTGATCCTTCATCCTGTTGGTGTAGTATCTCAGAATCTGGTGAACATCCATAGTATGGAGTAAATACTCCCCTCGATTAGAGTACTGCGTAAAAAAGGCAGGTAACTCTATGGACTGATTTAAGGTAGACTCTGCTACTACTTTAGATAGAAACTTAGGATTCATGCGAAGAGCAACTCGTTCCTTGTGAAAAATCAAGTAGGGGATTTTACACATCAGGGCCTGGAGCTCGGAGATTCTTCGAGCCAAAGTAATGGCCACCAAGAAGACCATCTTCCATGAAAGGAACTTCAAATCTGCAGAAGCTGCAGGTTTGAAGGGAGGAAGGGTAAGTTTCTCGAGAACAAAGTTCAAGTCCCAAGGGGGAGCAGGAGTATGGATGGGGGGCCTCAGATGGAGGACCCCTCTGAGAAAGGTCTTGGAGACCTCCAGTTGAGAAAAAGCCTTGTCTGTGAAGGGAACATGATAGGCCGAAATGGCTGCCATGTGTACCTTCAGAGAGGAATGGCTGAGACCCAGGTCAAACAGATGACCTAGATACTCCAGCAGAAGCCCCGCTGAACAGGAGAAAGGTTCCACATTCTTGAAAGTGGCCCAAATAGTGAATCTTTTCCACTTCGTGACTTAAGTGGATCTGGTGGAGGGTTTTCTGGCCTCCAATAAAATCTCCGCCACTTTGGGAGACACTCCAAAACGGGATTGGGCTAGGTCTGCAGCAGCCATGCATGCAGTTGAAGGGATTTGAGGCCTGGATGGACCAGTGTCCCCTGATCCTGGGTCAACAAACCTTGAGATAGAGGAAGAGGAGGATCCTCTGAATATTGTTATAGAAGAGAGAACCAGACTTGCCTGGGCCAGAAAGGAGCGATCAGAATCATTCACGCTCCTTCTGAAGCTAGTTTCTGCAAGACTCGTGGGATAAGTGGAATTGGGGGAAAGGCATAGACGAATCTGTCCTTCCAGTCTAGAGACAGAGCGTCGCTCCAGAAAGCGCCTCGCTCTGGAACGAGCGAGCAGAAGACTGGAAGTTTTGTGTTTAGGGGGGATGCGAACAGGTTGACCTATGGATTTCCCCAAAGTTGGAAGATATTGTCTAGGACCCCTTGGTCCAGTTCCCACTTATGAGTCAGAGCAGAAGAGTGACTTAGCTTGTCTGCCAGGGTGTTGTCGACTCCCAGAATGTGAATCGCCGTGAGGTGAAGGTCATGTTGTGTTGCTCAATCCCAAACCCTCATTTCCTCCCTGCATAGAGGGTAGGACCGAGTCCCTCCCTCTTTGTTGATATACCACACCACGCACATGTTGTCCGTCTGGACGGCTAGGTGGCCGGGAAGGATGTATTGGTGAAGGGCTTGGAGAGTGTACAACACTGCCTGAAGCTCGAGCACATTGATGTGGAGAACTTGTTCTAGCTTGGACCAGGAGCCTTGGGTCCGATGAGGGCCTAGATGGGCTCCCCAACCTTCACCTTATGTGTCTATGGTAAGAGTCTGGGAGGGAGGAGGATGAAAGAAAAGAACTCCCCGAAACAGGTTCTCTAGAACCATCCACCATTGCAAGTCTCGCATCATCGGTGAGGAGATCAGAACTGAGTGATCTAGGTCATCCGCTAGCTGATCCTACTAAGAGCGCAGAGTCCACTGACAGATCCTCATGTGAAGTTGAGCACGAGGTACCGTCAGGATAGCAGCCACCATGAGCCTGAGAAGGCGAAGAACCGACCTCGCAGAGACCATCCTGCAGTCAGACAACAGACTTATTTGGGTCTGAAAGGTGGCCGCCCTGTCCGGAGGCAGGAAGGCCTTGCCCATGGTTGTATCGAGGATTGCCCCAATAAACTGTAGCCTCTGGGATGGGTCCAGATGATACTTGGAATGGTTGATGGTAATACCCAGGCAGGCAAAAACCTGCTGGGTAAGGGAGAGGAAACTCAAGAGTTTCTCCCTGGACGAGGCCGCCAGGAGTCAGTCATCCAGATAAGGGAAAACCTGCACTCCCTTGGTACACAGGTGGGCTGCCACCACTGCCAGGCATTTGATAAATACTCAGGGGGCCGAGGATAGACCAAAAGGAAGCACCTTGAACTGGTAGTGGTCCCCCGGAACGCAAAACAAAGGTATTTGCGATGAGATGGGTGAATGGGAACGTGCAGATAAGCATCTTGCATATCCAGAGCACAAAGCCATTTACCCAACCGGAGGAAGGGCAGAAGGCTCTGCAAAGAGAGCATCCTGAACCTTTTGTACTCTACGTAAAGATTCAGGGAACTGAGATCTCTAATTGGTCTGAGATCTCCTGTCTTCTTTGGGACCAGGAAGAAATGGGAATAGTAACCCATCCCCTGAAGATGAAGGGGGACAGGCTCTATCGCTTGCTTCAGCAGAAGAGCCAAGATTTCCTCCTGGACCAAAGGAAGATGTTCCCATGAATATGACGACTTCAGAGGGGGATGGCAGGGTGGTTTCTGAAGAAACTCTATGGAGTGTCCTTCTGGTATGAGCTGGAGCACCCAAGAATCCGTGGTTATCCTCTCCCATCCCGGAAGGTCGAAGGAAAACCTCCCTCCTACTGGTTCCTCTGGGGAGTCCGGAGGCAGTGGGAGAGAAAAGGAGTCAGGTGGTGTGGGGCAGCACCACAGCTGAAGCACCCGCTGCTTTTTTGGGCAGGGGGGTACATGGAATCAACTGACTTCAGAGCTGTCCCCTTCTCTTGCAAATCGGTAATGATGTCCTTGACATCACCCCCGAAAAGCACCGACCCCCGGAAGGGTGCTTCCTGGATAGCAGATTGCATCTCCAGGACCAAACCTGACACGCAGAGCCAAGCATGACACCGTAGGCCTACAGCGAAAGCTGAGCTCCACCCAGCAGTGTCCACTGCGTAGTATGTCGCACGTAGCATGTGTCAACTGGCCAAATGAGCAGAGTGGAGGAGATCAGCCAACTCCTGCTTGACTTGGGAGTCAGGCAAGGAGTCCAGTTTGGCTTCCGCCTGAGTAAGGATGGCCTTCTGGTAGTCCCCCATGTGGCCGACATAGTTAAGGGCCCTGATCCCCAGTGTGGAGGAAGCATAAATCTTTCTCCCATACTGGTCCAGAAGGCGAGATTCCTTATCAGGAGGTGATGAGCTAAGATGTTTTGGGTTCGCCGACCGGCCGTGAGCAGTGCTAATCATGACCAAATCAGCATGAGGGTGAGAATCCAGAAAATCAACGCCCTCTGGAGCCTGATATAGCTGGTTCGACTTCCTAGGAAGTGGGGCTAAGGACGACGGCTGTTTCCATATTGTGGTAACAAGGTCGGCATCAGGCTCTATCCAGGGTGGCACCAAGGTAGGGACTGTCACGGGCAGATCCAGATGTTCAGCGAGTTTCAGACACTGAGGATCTGGTTCCAGGGAGTACCACTGATGAATCCCCTGGATTTTCCTAAGCAACTCCGTAAAAGAAGGATCCTCTGGAGGAGACTTCGGAGGAGTCCTTGGCCGGGGCTTCAATGGAGAGCGAGGCTCGTCATCTCTCTTGAAGCAGCCGTCAGAAGATCCTGAGGAGTCCGAGCGCAAAGAGGAGGATGAAGAAGAGAAAGACTCCCTTTTCTGACCCGGGGGAGGAATGGACCCCTTGGGAAGCCCCCGGGGAAGCGTGTCCTGCCCCTCTCTGGATCCAGACGGAAGAACCCTGGAGTCCGGAGGTGGTGAGAGAGTGTGCCGCCATTAGGCGTACGGGAACCTGGGACGGCACCGTCGCCGGAAGGCGGCTCTCGACCTCTTTGGTGAGGTGAGCCTTGGCCTCAGCCCACTAGGAGGCCAGAGTCTCGTGCAGGTCCTCCGGCGGCTGCGAGGGCGGTGGAAGAGGAGGAGGAGGTAGGGGATAAGGATACGGGTTATAACCGTATGGAGCGTATCCAAAACCTGGCTGTGGGTAGCCCGGCGTCAGGTATTGTGGCATTGAGATCGGTGGCATCGGGAAGCCCGGCATCAGGTACTGCTGCACCAAATACTGCGTTCCGGATACACCTGTGTCGAATAGGCCGGAGGATACCGGGGCGGGGGCTGCGGAGCAGGCGGCATGGCCAGGGGCTTCTGAGGCGGATCCGTGAGTGTGTCAAGTCCAGCGCCCAGGTGGAGGAAGGACTGATGGAGGCAAAAGATCCCCAGCTTCGCCAGAGGACGGAGGGGAAAAGTCCCCAGGGTCAGGTTGGAGAGACTCTGGTTCCACCTTTTTCGGGTAGCCGCGTTAAAACTGAGGCAGTGCTGGCACTACTTGACCGGGTGATCGGGGCCTAGGCAGAACAGGCACAGGGAGTGGCCGTCATTGTGCGGTAGTTGGGTGCCGCATGAATCGCACTTATTCTTGTGCTCGGAGGGTGTAGGGGTTGACTTACACCGACACTAGTACTGATGTCAGTCGAAAAATAAAGAGTTTTTCAGTAAAAAACTGATGAAGGTAGGGCTGACGAAGCACAAACTTTTCTGCAAGGCGCTGCACGAGCTAACAGCGGGAAAGAACTGGAAGACGGGCGTCCAGGACCACCCCTTTATACAGATGTCTCCTGATGCCAGTCACCTGACGTGGGGGCGGTCCCTCACCGGGGACTGCTGGCTAGAGATTTTTCCGTGGGGTCCTGCCACCTGCTGGCATCAGTCCTATATGTAATTACCTACTGCAAGAGCCGTCTCGAAGTAAGATCTATGAATATTTTTGTCCTTTTTTGTCTCTGCTCAACTGATGTCCTCTCTAACTCCATCTCTAGAGGGTTAACATTCGAAGTGCGCCTGTGGCAAACAGATCCCCTTCAAGGATCCCCATTCATCCGACATGTGCTGCCTAGGCCCAGACCACGACACCAAGGCCTGCTCCTTTTGCCAGGGTTTTAACAACTGCACCAGGATCCACCATCAGAAGGCACTTCAAGCATCTCTTTCAGAAGAAAAGCTGAAAAGCATGTATCAGGAACCTTCCTCCCGGGGAGAATCTTCAAGCAAATCCCATAAACACCAGGACAAGCACCAGGAAAAGGCGAGGTCCAGGTCTCCTACACGGGCCTTGGATTCCCGAAGCTTCGGCTCTAGATCAGACTACTCTCCCTCCAGGGCTCAGTCGCAATCTTCCCCGGTCCAGGTCAGGTCCTCCAGCGGTTCTTCATCGCTCCAGCCTCTGAAGACTTTGAGGTCCTCGGCTTCTTCAACACCTTCCAAGGCCTCTTTGAAGTCGGGTGAGCGCCACAAATCTTCTTCCTCCCTTCGCCGGGATACTGACTCCAGGTCCGTCTCCCAACCACCCCGAGGTCCTGATCCAGCGCCCAGGAAAACTAAGGACCTGACATCCCTCAAACGGACGTCGGACCACCACCCAATGTCGGCCAAGCACCCTCGGTGCTCACAGGAGCCGACGACACTGGCTAGACACCCGTCGCTGGCCAGGCATTTGCCAGGTCCAAAGATGTCGGCCAGGGGACAGACATCAGCCACCCCGGAGCAGAAGACCGCACCCCCATCACCAGCGGATGCCGGTCGGAGGAATTCTACAGAGGAGGATGCCACACAGCCCAAAGACCAGGCTGGCGACATCGAGGATGCCAGGCTCCCACAGGAACCCTCCCCGGAGAGCAGGAGACCCCCGGGGACCTGACGCCTGACCCCGGCGACAGGTCCATCATCAGGTATGAACTTTGCAGAGGTAAAGGAGCTCTTTACCTTTTGGTGGGACACCATCAAGAAGGATGTGCTCTCTGCACGTCCTCCTTCTACTACTTCTCTTCCTCCTACTCCTTCACCGCCTACACCCCCTCCTCCACCTAAGGGGCCAGTAGGATGACCTCCATCCCCCAAGGAGCAAACTCCACCTCCTGGGGTAGATCTACTGACAGGAGAAGGCCTCCCTCCAGATCCCCCTCAGGGTCATCCAGCCCCAAAAGACCCAGACAACACTGGTACACTCCGTCGGGGGAGGATTCTAGGTCGGATACGTCAGAGTATTCCAGATCACCTTCTCCTCTCAGCATTCCCTCTCCTGACCCACATGACCTCCCCAGGTCTCCTCCGGATGATCCCTCTTTCGCCAAGATCATGAGGCACATCCAGGAAAACATGGGGTGGGATGCTGAGGAGCTTGACCCCAAGCGACAACGTCTTGCCCGCTACCTTTGGCAAAAAGACCCGAAGCCTGTGGTAGTGCTGCCCTTGGTGGATACCTTCATGGATGTCACCAAGGCTGCATGGAAATGTCTGCATTCCACTCCTACGGTGCTGAAGAAGGCTGACTGCCTATACAAGGCCCCTAGGGAGGACCAGTATTTGGCGAACTGCCCTCTGGCTGATTCCCTGGTCATCACTGCTTCACATGACCGGTCTCAGAGACCACAGCATATGAGCACTCAGCCACCGGACCAGGAATCCAAGCAATTGGATGCCCTGGGGAGGCACACGTACGCAGCTGCTACTTGTGCCATCAGGTCACTGAACTATCTTACCCATATGGTTTAGTTCCACAATGCCCTGTGGGAACAGGGCCAGGACCTGGTTGAAAAAGCTTCCTGATGGCGACCAGAAAGTGGAGCTCTTAAACCTCCTCCGCACTGGGTCAGATGTGGGGACCCAAGTGCTCAGAGCTGCATATGATTCTGCAGACTCTTCAGCCAGAGCTTCAGCCTCAGGCGTTTGTCTCTGGAGACACTCTTGGCTCTGTGTCTCCGGATTTACCCTGGACATTCAGAAAAACATTCTAGATGTCCCATATAACAGCGAGGTGCTGTTTGGTGAAGCCTCCGAGAGGGTTATCACCAAACTCCAAGACACAAGGAAGGCAGTCCGATCTGTACAAGCCATGTACAGATCTAGGCCTAGTTCCTTTCATAGGAACCAGAGTCATTTTCGCGGCTGGCTACAAAAGCAACAGCAACGTTCCAGCCAGCAGCAGAGGGGCACTTTCTCACACAAGGCCCAGGCCAAGTCGTCCCCAGGCAGAGGCCAACGATACTCAAAGTTGGCCCAGCCCGCAGGGACAAATGCTATCACAGCATGACTCCTTCCCAGCCCCTGCCCCTCCTCAGGATCAACGGGCAAAGAAAGTTGGGGGTCGCATCGCACACCACCTTTCAGGGTGGCAATCGATCACCACCGACAGGTGGGTTGTACAGTTGGTCAAAAATGGCCATTACATAGAGTTCGTAGACAACCCACCTCCAAGACCTCCCCTGCTTTCCCGTTATTTGGGTCAGCATGCCCTGCTCATACAGCAGGAACTGCTCGCACTTCTGGAAAAAGAAGCTTTAGAGCACATACCAGGGAACCAGAGAGGACTAGGGTACTATTCTCACTTCTTCCTGGTTCCAAAGAAAACAGGGGACCTCCGTCCAATACTGGACCTCAGTGATCTCAATCTTTCGGTCACTTACAAGCACTTCCGCATGGTGACCCTCCCGGGCCTGATTCCCATGCTGAAGCAGGGTGCATTTCTGGCATCCCTGGACATGCAGGATGCCTATCTGCATATTCCTATCACTCAGGCGCACAGGAGGTTCCTGTGCTTTGAGTTTCAGGGCCACCATTATCAGTTCCAAGCTCTTCCCTTTGGGCTGTCATCTGCTCCTCGGGTATTCACAAAGTGCATGGTAGTCATAGCCACGTCTCTGAGGAGACAGGGCCACTACGTGCTCCTCGACCTGGATGATTGGCTTCTCATGGCACCCTCCCGGGAGGCCTTGATGTCTGCCATTCAATGCACCCAGTCTTTGTTTGAGACTCTGAGCATTCTCATCAATTACGAGAAGTCACTCCTGGTTCCATCCCAAATGCTGCAGTTCATCGGAGCAGTTCTGGACACCATCAGAGGGAAAGCTTTCCTTCCCATGGACAGAGCGGAACACATCAGATCCCTCATAATAGAGCTATTGGCGAAGAAGACCGTCCTAGCCAGACTGGTCCTTTGCCTGCTCGGACACATGGCTGCGGCCATTGCAACAGTCCTGCTAGCCTGTCTCCACATGCGGGTAACCCAGTGGATGTTACGGGTACAATGGGACCAAAGACAAGACCATCTGCAACATCCAATCTGTATCACGAAGACCGTAATTCGAGATTAGCAATGGTGGCTACATCCAGGGAACCTCTTGGCGGGAGTCCCCTTCACAGCACCATCCCCGACTGTGACATTCTCCACAGATGCCTCAGGGCTTGGGTGGGGGGCACACCTCGATGGGGTTCGGTCTCAAGGCCTGTGGACAGCCCAAGAGTCTCATCTCCACATAAACATACTAGAAATTAGGGCAGTTCTTTACACTCTGCAGACCTTCCAGTCAGAGATTCCACCAGGTACACTTCTGTTACAAACAGACAATTCCACGGTGATGTATTACTTCAACAAGCAAGGAAGCACCCACTCCTACCCGCTTTGCAGGGAGGCTATGAGTGGGATTGGGTCTTGCAACACGGCGCAAATCTTATTGCAGTTCATGTTCCGGGAGTGGACAACATCATCGCAGACAGCCTGAGCCGCACTTAGGCCAGAGTCCATGAATGGGAACTACTCCAGGAGGTGGCAGAAGATCTGTTTCACAGATGGGGCACTCCAGAGTTGGACCTCTTCACGTCCCCATACAACGCAAAACTGCCCAATTTTTGTTCGCTAGATCCTGGGCCTGGTGTTTTCTGGTGAGATGCGTTGTCCCTCTCCTGGGCGGGCAGATTCCTCTGTAACACCCTTGTTACCCGGGGTTACTAGAATCCCAGTAAGACCTAGTGATAGGCAGGGAAGGCAGCTTGTGAAACTCCAGTTAAATGGGTTTCACACTGTCTCACTCTGTTCTCAGTCTCAGCTGAGACTGAGGGATGACATCACCAATAGAACTATCTCAGCTGCATGAGCCACATTGGAATCTGCAGCAAAGGGAGTTAGATAGAACGTTGGAAGTTTTGAAGAGAGAGAGTCTTCACTTGGTGTTCAGTGAGTGTGTGTGAAGTTGGGAGCTTGCTGGTAAAGCAGCTCAGTGAAGGCTCTAGGAGCCTCACCCCTGTCAGAGGGCTACTTTTAAGTAATAGGGTGTGTGTCTCCACCTTACAGAGAGACACAGAAGAGTATTGAAGTGGTGGAGACTGCTGTTTCGGGTCCCAGTGCGCCCTCCCTCCGGGGGGGGATGAGAAGGTTTCCCTGCAGATTTCTGGGACAATCCTCTAGTTCTGCTTGTGGAGGAAAACCTGCCTATATGTTCCAGTATTTATTTGGGAGAAAAGACGATTTGTGAGTCGCCTGTGGGGCACCTGCAATGTAAGGGTGAGTGTCTGCTCTGGCTAAAAGGGCCTATGTTTTCACCCTGGGACTTGTGTGACAATGTGGGGATTGAACTACTAAATATTGGGAAGCTTAGAGAAATGGGCTAAGCGAAGTAAAAGTAGTTTCAAGTTCCAGAGTTTGTTGGGATGCAAATAATATGTGGAGGTGATGTGACAGATGTCTACCCTTAATCTACATTTGTAAGTTCAGTAAAGGAATTGTTCAGTTTCCAGAGAAATGGCCGGGTATGGTCTGTGGGAGCTGGAGGTGGGTGGCCCCCCATCTTTAGTGACCAGGTCCACCTCTACGGATTTCTTCTGTGGATTTCTACTTTGCCTCAGGCACTTGGCCAGTGATTGGGGAAGTACCCAGACATGGGATTGTAAGGAAAATTCTCTCTAGGAGTCGCAGACTCTAGTGTGGTTTGGGGAGCCACAACAGGATAATTGGTTCATTCCTTTAATGGACCGTAGATCAAGTGGCCGGCGGGGGAGCTGGGCCAGTGGGGAAAACCCAAGTGTGTACAAGTTGGGCTGTGTACCCAAAGCTGCGTGCAAGTCCGGGCTGTGTGCCTGGTGGGTTTAGAGCCTGAGGGCTGGAAATAGTGTTCTGCTGTCTCTAATCTACATTACCAGGAAATGTAGCCCCATGGGGGTCCGTCTGTGCTTTGTTTGTTCAGCTTGGATGTGAATAAAAGCCACACTGAAGAATTCCATTCCTGGTTCTGGACATTACAGTTATTTCTTCCTGTGTTCGGATTTACTTGGGTGCCCCTGTGCAGAGTAGCCAAACCTAGGTCCTCTTGTGCCGAGTAACCTCATCCTCCCTGAACCCAGGTCCTCACCAAGTACTGCTGCCAGCTTCAACTGCATGCCACCTGTCATTTTGGCAAAAAGGCAGGGGTGAGGGGTTACAAAAATGGAGGCGCCACTTTGGATTTTGTTCTGGGAGGAAGGTGCTTGGGCAAAGGGGGCTAGCGTTTTGGCTATCTGGCAGTGGGTAGCCCAAAAGCTGAAGCAGTTTCCCTAGTGTATTGCTGTGTGCTGTGGATCTTGTGCTGCTGTTTAAAATTGCCAACTGTTTACCAAGGAGCAGTAAAGCCAAAGAGTGTGCCCTTGTCCTGCATCAAATAGTTTACAGCATTTGAAATGCTTTTAACATAAACTGTGGTAAAGAAAAGTGTGGAAGACTAGGGGTAGCAGCAGGAAAATTGTGCCCTGGATGTTGGAAATGCTTTAAAATGAACTGTTGTAAAGAAAAGTGTGGAAGACTAGGGATAGCAACAGGAAAATTGTGCCCTGGATGTTGGAAATGTTTTAAAATGAACTGTGGTAAAGAAAAGTGTGGAAGACTAGGGGTAGCAACAGGAAAATTGTGCCCTGGACGTTGGAAATGCTTTTTGAATTGACTGAGAGACTGCAGTGTTAATGGCTATGTTAAATGACTGAAATGGGCTCCCGCCGTGGAGTCAGTTGGTAAGGAAAAAAAGTTGCATTCTACAGTTTAAATTTGCCTGCTCGACGATTGCCATGAGGAGAAGAGCCTTCACGAGGAAGAAGAGGCTCATTTGCATGGCATCGTGTGGTTGGTCAGGCTGCAGTCAGTCCGGCCCCTCAGCCAGCTCCACAGAGACTGCCCCAGCATTCAAGAGGGAGTGTGAGTGGTGTGCGTGTACTGGCAGTGGAGGAGTGTCGCGAGTGTTAAAATCATTGTAAACAGTTTAAAAATAGACTATTTAGTTTAAAATCAGGCTCAACCCGCTAATCGATCATCGGAATTGCAAAAGTGGTGGTTAAAAAGACGATCGGTAGGACTGCCCACCCGTTTCTGTTCTGAGGCCCCCAAGAACTGGCTGCAGGCGGTTTTTCCCCATCGCAGCAAACTGCTACTAATAACAGTAAGTAACCACCTTAAAAATGCTCAAACAGTGATTTTCTGCCTTATGCCATATAAGTGTGTGTGCAGCAGTGTAGTTGCTTTGCAAGTAATGACTGTCAAGTCCTGCCAGCAAGAGCAAGTCTGTTGAGCCATTGACTGTGTGCATAGAAATCAATTCAGCCTCAGTTTAAAGTCTGAAGCCAGAGAGAGACTGTGGGATGTAGCCAATGTGCAGCACTAGTAATACAGGCAATCCTGTGCTAAAAACCTGAAGCTTTAGGGGACTGTGAAAAAAAAAAATGTTTCCAGCATGTAAAAAGTCAGTAGAAAATCCTGTAAATGTGTTTAAAGCAAGAACAGAGCAAGTTGTGCAGTTTGAGCAAAAGTTATCAGTAGTTTGTGTAAATCGGTTGTGCAGTGGCTTGACCCAGATTCTGAATGTTGATGCACAGGAGTGCTGCTGCTGCCATTACAGGATGGGGTAGTAAAGTAAACACAGCAGCAGAGGAGCCATTTTACAACTAAAGAGTGTGTTCAATAAAGTGGGACTTTCAGTTACAGTGAACTTTTGTTTATTTTTCTGCAGTTATGGCCTCAGGACTAGCTTGTTACCCAGATCATGCCCGGGTTGCAGTAACAGCAGCAGTGAATAGACTGAGCAATATTGAAAAGTGGTGCTATGGAGGGCAACTGCCTCCTCAAGTGGCGGTTCCTGGATATCCAGTTCATGTATGTCAAATATGCTTGAGAGCTGGAAGGGACGTCTTCATGATTCCTCACTGTGCTGGATGCCTAGAAAAATATGGCTTGTATAAAACGCCTCAAATTCGTTTGGCTCCCACATGGACAAAGGTTCATGAATCTGCAGTTGGCAGCACACAGCACCAGGCGGAGCTTGTGGAGAAAAGCCCCTTGGGGGAGTGTGGCACAAAGCTAGAGGGTGCAGAGTTAGAGACAGAACCCGAAGTTGAAGTTTCAGATGCTGTATCCCAGAAGGAAAGTTCGGATAAAGCATCAATAGACCCCTGGGGGGGGCCTAGCCCAAGTCTCTTAGACAAAGATGAGATGCGGGAGGCCTTTGAGTGGGAGGTGTCAACCTCCACAGCTAGTGATGAGTGGATAGTCTCAGGAGTGAGAACGACTGCTCACTCCTGGGCTCGGATCCTCAGTGAAGAGGAAGATGAGGGGGAACCTATGTGGCCTTGTGAAAAAGGAATGGGTACACAGTCTCAAGATCTTGCCTCAGAGGAATGTATGGAAGAAAGTGGTGATGCCACTGCCCTGGCTTTACAGGAGGAAGAAATCAGGGATCCGTTTTGAATTTCTTTAAGAATGCTAAGCTGGCAGAACCAGGACTGGCCACCCCCAAGCCAGGCCAGTGGTCTCAGATTGACCAAAGCAAGTAAAGAGGAGACACTGGTTCGTAGGAAGGCAAATGAGATCTATGGTATGACCTTTCCTACTTTTCCTCGAAAAGTCTGGGAGGAGATTGAGAACTGCAGGAAATCCTGGATATGGGATGAAGCCATGAAAAGTGTGCATCCTGGGGCCAACAAGCATGTAAAGAATAGACTTTTTCACGAAAAATATACCCAGTGGAAGAGAGGCAGGACATTGTTTATAGACAGAGTGAGAGTGGTGGACGGAGAGGGACGTGAAATCTCCCACTGTGTGAATTATGTGTGCCCAGATGGGGTAATAATTCAAGTTTCTGACCCCCGGTACTATTGGCCTCAGTGCAAGGACCTCTTAGCAAATGTGCCCGTGCCTACAAAATGGAGAGCTGAGCAGTGGTAGTCAATACTGCCACACCAGACTGTGAAGTGCCTTTATTGACTCGCCAATATGGACATCCAGGACTCAGGTGCCCCACATTCATCAGTCTACAGTGTACTGGCCTTTCCAGAAACCATCAACTGGTCCACCAGATGACTTCAGATCCAGAGAGGACACCAGCCCAGCTGTATCCTGTTCATCGCCTGGTAATCGGATGATGTCAGACCAGCTGTTTTCTTTTTGTTCCTGTTCTAAGGTTCCATCTCCAGAGATGACATCATCCCAGCTGTTCCCAGATGTGCCCTCCTGTGGTTCCCGGAAGATGTCCGCCCAACTGTATCGGAAGAAATGCTACCAGTGAGAGTCTTCGTCAGAGGTGCAGGTCGGTTAAGAATTTCGTACTACAAGTGGCTGGTAAGTCCGAACTTTTCTATCTTTATGACATTGCAGTACACTAACAGACTTCAAAATGTGTGAACTGTCCTCAAAGACTCTCCCCTTTGGGACCTTGGCCTGTTAGAACTGTACTTCACCGGGCTCCGCCCCAGGAGAGACTCTTTATTGGACTAGCCTTCGGGCATTGTGGTCACTAGTTAGGACATTTAGGGCACTCCATCCCCCCAACATGTGCATTGTAAATAATGTTGTTGTTTTCTAATGTAAATATTGTTTTTCTACCTTTTTTCTAAAAAAAATATTTTTGGGATTTTTCAGTGTTTTGATGGTAAGGGTTTAGGTAGACTGTGTATGCAGATTAGGAGAGTGTGTGTTGTCTTTCTTTTTCTTACAGGTGTTCCTGGGAAGACAGAAGAGAAGACAAGAAGAGGAGGAGGGGCTCATCGGAGTTCCTCATCAGTGCTTTAGTGTGTTTAGCAATTTAAAGTACTGTGGTGTTATTGTTATGGTTGCTGTATTAACACTTTCCTTCCACAGGTGTGGTTGTGGGGGTAGGGAGGAGGCAGTAAAATGGTATTTCAATGGTGTGTGGTTGCAGGTTGCCCAAGGTCAGAGAGGTCCCCGGGTTGTTTTTGTTTTGGGGGTATTAGGTTAGAAGGCAGATAGGTTTTCCCGAGAGGGTTAGGGGGGATAGACAGGCTGTGGTCCTGACCTGCAGTAGGGACTGCAGTGCTGATCTATCAGGGCTATGCTCTGGATGGTTCTACCAGAGCCACTAGGTGTCCATAGTAAGTAGATAGTGTAGAGGCTGATATGTCAGCTCAAGGCCTCTAGGCCCTTAGTGTTGCCTCCCTGTGCTTGCACATGGTAGCTGAGGGCCTGATCACCCCCCTCCGCAAGTAGCAAATAGGGTGGGATGGCCTAAGGCCGGGTAAATAATGACTGCGGACAGTCATTTTCCTGGTCAAGGGCGAGTGTAACCCCCTTATTACCTGGGGTTACTAGAATCCCAGTAAGACCTAGTGGTAGGCAGGGAAGGCAGCTTGTGAAACTCCAGTTAAATGGGTTTCACACTGTCTCACTCTGTTCTCAGTCTCAGCTGAGACTGAGGGATGACATCACCAATAGAACCATCACAGCTGCATGAGCCACATTGGAATCTGCAGCAAAGGGAGTTAGATAGAACGTTGGGAGTTTTGAAGAGAGAGTCTTCACTTGGTGTTCAGTGAGTGTGTGTGAAGGTGGGAGCTTGCTGGTAAAGCAGCTCAGTGAAGGCTCTAGGAGCCTCAGCCCTATCAGAGGGCTACTTTTAAGTAATAGGGTGTGTGTCTCCACCTTAAAGAGAGACACAGAAGAGTACTGAAGTGGTGGAGACCACTGTTTCGGATCCTAGTGCCCCCTCCCTCTGGGGGGGGATGAGAAGGTTTCCCTGCAGATTCCTGGGGCAATCCTCTAGTTCTGCTTGTGGAGGAAAACCTGCCTATATGTTCCAGTATTTATTTGAGAGAAAAGAAGATGTGTGAGTTGCCTGTGGGGCACCTGCAACATAAGGGTGAGTGTCTGCTCTGGCTAAAAGGGCCTATGTTTCCACCCTGGGACTTTTGTGACAATGTGGGGATTGAACTACTAAATATTGGGAAGCCTAGAGAAATGGGCTAAGCAAAGTAAAAGTAGTTTCAAGTTCCAGAGTTTGTTGGGATGCAAATAATATGTGGAGGTGATGTGACAGATGTCTACCCTTAATCTACATTTGTAAGTTCAGTAAAGGAATTGTTCAGTTTCCAGAGAAATGGCTGGGTATGGGCTGTGGGAGCTGGAGGTGGGTGGCCCCCCCATCTTTAGAGACCAGGTCCACTTCTACGGATTTCTTCTGTGGATTTCTACTTTGCCTCAGGCACTTGGTCAGTAATGGGAGAAGTACCCAGACATGGGATTGTAAGGAAAATTCTCTCTAGGAGTCGCAGACTCTAATGTGGTTTGGGGAGCCACAACAGGATAATTGGTTCATTCCTCAAATGGACCGCGGATCAAGTGGCCGGCGGGGGAGCCGGGCCAGTGGGGAAAACCCAAGTGTGTACAAGTTGGGCTGTGTACCCAAAGCTGCGTGCAAGTCCGTGCTGTGTGCCTGGTGGGTTTAGAGCCTGAGGGCTGGAAATAGAGAGAAAGTGATCTGTTGTCTCTAATCTGCATTACCAGGAAATGTAGCCCCATGGGGGTCCATCTATGCTTTGTTTGTTCAGCTTGGATGTGAATAAAAGCCACACTGAAGAATTCCACTCCTGGTTCTGGACATTACAGTTATTGCTTCCTGTGTTCAGATTTACTTGGGTGCCCCTGTGCAGAGTAGCCAAACCTAGGTCCCCTTGTGCTGAGTAACCTCATCCTTGCCGAACCCAGGTCCCCACCAAGTACTGCTGTCAGCTTCAACAGCATGCCACCTGTTGTTTTGGCAAAAAGGCAGGGGTGAGGGGTTACACCTCTAAGTCTTTCCTCCTTTCCTGTTGATCCAGAGAGTTCTTTTAAAACTTTGCAGGGAGCAAGCGACGCTCATTCTGATCGCACCCTTCTGACCCAGACAGATCTGGTTCCCTCTCTTGTATCAGCTATCCCAGGAACCTCCAGTGCCTTTGCCAATCAGCTCCCATTTACTGTCTCAGGAGGCGGGTTCCTTAGTCCATCCGGACCTACGTTCCCTGAATCTGCACGCTTGGCTTCTAGAGACATAGCCATGATGCGATATGGGGTCTCGCAAGAAGTGGCAGATGTGCTTTCTGCCACTAGAAAACCGGCTACCCACACAACCTACACCATGAAATGGCACAGATTTTGCTTGTGGGCTCAAGCGTGCGGTTTTCTGCCTTTGGACTGTCCAGAGAAGCTGGTTCTGGACTACCTGCTATCCTTTTTCCACTCCGGCCTGGCTTACTCCTCGATTAAAGTGCACCTTTGTGCCATTTCAGCCTACCATGCTCCCGTAGGCCAACGCACTGTGGCCTAGCTGGACATGACATGTGCCTTTTTGAGGGGCGTCCTCCACCTTGGGCCCCCAATTAAGGATCCAGTCCCTCCGTGGTACTTACCCTTCATCCTGGAGCAGCTCACGCTGCCACCTTTTGAACCAGCCATGGATTGCGAGCTACGTTTTCTTTCTTGGAAAACGTTGTTTTTAGTTGCAGTTACTTCTGCCAGAAGAATTTCTGAAATGCACGCACTTATGTGCAAAGAGCCTTGTTTGGTTTTCCACCAAGACAGGGTATCCCTAAGGACTAACCCCAAGTTTCTGCCTAAGGTGGCCTCAGCTCTCACCCTTAATCAGGACATCGATCTACCAGTGTATTTTCCGAAATACTCTAATTGAGGAGAAGCCCTTCTGCACACCCTTGATGTGCATAGGTGCCTCAGATACTACCTGACCAGAACAAAACAACACCAAAAGTCGGACCAACTTTTCGTCTCCTTTGCCCATAGGATGATGAGAGCTTCTGTCTCAAAGCAGTCACTGTCTAGGTGACTTATCCAGTGCATTACATTCTGTTACCAGAAGCACAATAAACCCTTACCGGGCATGGTTAAGGGTCATTCCACTAGAGGGGTGGCTACTTCCTTTGCATCATTGAAAAACATTTCCACCTCAGCTATTTGCACTGCAGCTACTTGGAGCTCTCTGCATACCTTTATCAGGCATTACAGCCTGGACATTGCCTTGAGGCAAAGAGCAGGGTTCGGTCTAGCTGTCCTTCGAGGACTTCTGTCCTAGGGTTGAGGTTTCTCGAGGTCGCTACTTTTCCTCCTCCCGATGGTGCATGATTGCCATTACTGCTTGGTAATCAGTCCTAATGGTGTAACCTGCTGCAAGAGCTGTTTCTCAAAGTAAGATAGTACAGTTACATAAGAACTTACAGTAACAGTAGATCTTCGAGAACAGCTCTTGCAGCAGGTACTTTCCCCTCCCACCATCCCCACTGGAGGTAGGTTGTAGTCAAGCATCCATTTCATAGGATGGGACATTTACTGTTGCATTGTTTTGCCATCTGATGACGGATCCTCGGTCTCCCCTTCTGATGTCATCCAGCAGCCGGGAGTTTCCGACGGGAGAACTGAGGATTATGGGGGACCGACTCCTTATGTACTACGCCTGACATCGGGGGAGGGACTGATGTCAGAGGCGGTCCCTGCTGAAGACTGCCGGCTTCAGTCCTAATGGTGTAACCCGATGCAAGAGCTGTTCTCAAAGATCTACTGTTATGGTAAGTTCTTACATAACTGTACTTTCCAGTTCAAGTGCTCCCCTTTAGCCTTTCCTTGGCACCCAGGGTTTTTACCAGGTGTCTAACAGTGGTGGCAGTAGCTTTATGCCACCAGGAGATATGTTTTCCTATACTTCGATGACTGGCTCCTGTTAGCACAATCAAGGGACAGCCTGGCGGCCTCCTTGACTGCTACCCTGGACCTTTTCTGGCAACTGGGAATTATGGTGAATTACCCAAATCCCCCCTGGTTCCATCCCAACACCTCCAGTTTATTGGAGCGGTGCTGGATACTGTTCAGGGTTAGGCCTTCCTTCCATTGGACTGGGCAGAAACCTTGCGTCAGCAGGCCATCCAAGTGGCAAACTGCTAGTGAACCACAGCCCGTTCCATCTCACACCTTCTGTGTCTTATGGCAGTGGCTATCCCCACTGTCCCCCTGGCCAGGCTTCACATGAGTATTATGCAGTGGACCCTGAAGGTTCAGTGGGACCAGAAATGAGATGACCTGGATCACAGGATCCTGGTGTTTGGCCCCATGTGTTGGGACCTCCTTTGGTGGTAGAATCTGTCCAGTCTCACCAGAGGTGTTCCTTTTCAAGCACCCTCTCCAACTCAGACACTGACAACGGACTCTGCCAGTCAAGGCTGAGGCACTTATCTGGGTGAACCATAGGACACAGGGATCCTGGTCTCAGCAGGAGCCATCTCTGCACATCAGTTTGCAAGAGATGCAGACTGTACTGTATGTCGTTCAGGAATTTCAGCCTTTTCTCCTTCCTAGGCCTCTCCTGATACAGACAGATTTGTGTGATCTGGTACCTCAACAAACAGAGAGGAATGCAGTCATATCTTCTGTGCAGGGAAGCAATGCGCATGTGGCAGTGGGAGATACAGCACAGCTTGCAGTTCATGACAGTGCACGTCCCAGGTGTTCAGAATGTCCTGGCGGACACTCTCAGCCACACTCAGGCAAGGGCACACAAGTGGGAACTGAGGCAGTCAGTAGTCGAAGACATCTTCAATTGGTGTGGTCTCCCAAATCTCAATCTGTTCGCCTCCCCATCCAACGCAAAACTACCCAGTTTCTGCTTGCTCGTTTCATTTCATTTTATTTTTTAACCGGGTTAGGGCAACTGGGCTGAGGCCCTTTTTCAGGTCCGACCCAGACAAATAACAAAATAACAATACACAGAAATTTTACAGAAAAAAACATATACACTCATAACAAAGTAATAAATCAAAAACAAGTACAGTTCATCAAAGATGACAACATTTTATATCTAACTTTAAAAGTTGAGTATGATGTCAGTACTTGCAAAGAAAAGGGGTAGCTCATTCCAGATTTTAGGGGCTTGATGTGCAAAGGAACGAAAGCCATAATTATTCTTCACAGAATAACTCCACAATGTAATGCCCTCGTCTGACCTTAGGGAAGATGTCATTTCATGTATCTTAACCAAATCAGAGAGGGGAGAAAACCCATCAGAATTAATAGCTTGGTAAACCAAATTACCTAAAGCATAAATATATCTAAACTACGGTGAAAACTAATTCGGAGATGAATACAACAAACAGTGATGGGTCAAAACTGGTACATCCAAAACAAAACAGCTTATGTTGTAAACAACGCCTAGAGTCTGCCTTTCCCCAACACCCAATTTCTCATACAAAGGAGAAACATAGTCCAGGTGGGGCATAAGAACAACCAGAGCTAGTTTCCTACGAGACTCTAAAGACAAATAGGTTTTGAATTTATAAAGCAAACCTAATTTAGAATTAACTTTGCTCTTGACCAACTTTACTTGAGAAGCAAGAGTCAATGAGGACTCCAATAATACACACAGGTATTTAAATTCAGACACCTGATCAATTAAAGAACCATGATTTTCATAAATAAGTAAACTTGGATTGTCCCTCAAATGAACAGTACTGTCAAATAACATCACTTTGGTCTTATGCGTATTCAAGACCATCTTATTAGAAAACATCCACTGGCATAACTTCAAACAATCGGTTTCCAAAGTTGAATTTATGAGATCAACAGACTGATTCTGATAATACAGAATCAAGTCATCAGCATAGAGTAAGCATTTACACCCTGCAATATTGATAGAACCTGATTAATAAAAAGTGAAAATAATAAGGTGCCCAAAATGGACCCCTGTGGAACTCCACACACAGTAGAACATACATCAGAGAAAACAGGCTCAATTGAAACATATTGAGAACGATTCTGCAAAAATTCCCCTAACATAGCAACTGCTGAATCAGACAAACCCAGACCAGACAACTTCTGACAAAGTAAAAAATGATTAATCAGGTCAAACGTCCTGGACAGGTCCACGAAAACTGCTCCTGTTAACAGACCTCCATTATAGCCCTGAAGAATGGTGTCTATGAACCTAATAAAGGCTGTGCCAATTCCACGGGCTCGGCGTTCCCGGGCATGGTGTTTTTTTGGTGAGACGCACTGTCTCTTTGCTGGATAGAGAGGTTCTTCTATGCATTTCCTTCCTTCCCACTATTGCAGAGGGTGCTTCTGAAACTACAGCAAGAAGGGGCTTAGATGACTCTCATAGCCCCTTATTGGCCTCACCAAGTGTGGTCGCCTCTGCTTCAGCAGCTGAGGGTGGCACCTCCAATTCCTTTTCCCCTCTGCCAGAACCTGCTGGCTCAGGACCAGAGCAAGCCAGTCGATCCGAGCCTCAAGTCTTTTCACCTTCACACATGGCATCTGCTGACATAGCTGTTGCATGCTTTGAGGTCTCTTCCAGAGTGGCACAAATGCTTGTGGAGGCCCAAAAGCCATCCACAAGAACCACATATGCTATGAAATGGAAGAGGTTCTCCATTTGGGCATCTACCAAGGGTCTGGACCCTTTGTCTTGCCTGTCCCACAGGTCATTGGCCTTAGTTACTCTTCTCTGAAGATCCACTTGTCTGCCATTTCTGCCTACTACACTCCCGTGGATGGCAAAATCTTGGCCCAGCTGGAGCTTTCCAAAACCTTTCTGAAAGGAATTCTCCATCTGAAACCCCCAGTCAGGAACCCAGTTCCTCCATGGGATCTGAACTTCATTCTTGAGAAACGCACTTTGTCTCCTTTGAACTGGCCGTGAGTTGCGACCTGTGCCACCTTTCCTGGAAAGGGCTCTTTTTAGCTGCCATTACTTCAGCTCAAAGGATTTCCGAGCTTCAGGTCCTGATGTGTAAGGAGCCTTATTTGATTTTCCACAGAGACCAGATGGCTCAGTGTACAAATCCTCAGTTTCTACCAAATGTGATTTCTGAGTTTACTTTGAATCAGGCCATACACTTGCTAGTGTATTATCCTGAGCATTCTAATCAGGAGAGGTCATTATGCACACACTCGATGTGCTCAGAACTTTGCTTTATTACACAAACCGGACAAAATCAGTCCATAAGACGGATCAGCTTTTAGTTTCCTTTGCACCCAAAAGAGAGGGCACTGCAGTTTCTAAACAATGCTTGTCCAAATGGTTAGCAAACTGGCATTTTGTTTTATCGGAAGCATAACAAGCCCCTTACATGGGAAGTCAAAGGGCACTCGATCGGAGGCAGGTTGCATCTACTGCTTGTTTCAGGAATGTTCCTGCTGCTGACATTTGTGCAGCAGCCACTTGGAGCTCTGTACACACCTTTACCAAACACTACAGTCTGGACATTCAATCCAAAAGTACCAGCGCACACACACTCAACATAGCATCTTTAAACTTTCCACTGCCAAGATTGGCTATATTTACTTTTAGCTCCACGTGAGGAGTGGGTCCTCTTAGTTTCAGACTGGAATTCCAACGTGAGCAAGCTAAATCACCAATGTCAAGGTGGGACCATTGATCTAGTCCCTCACTTTCCAATGCCTTAATGGATAATGTATCTAATTGGCTCCTTTTATTCACTGTGCTTCCATCAAGGATTTTACACAGGTGTGGACATTGCCTCTAGGCACAGAGCAGGCTTTGGACTAGCAGTCCTTCAGGGCCTCCTGTCATAATGTGGTACCTGCTGCAGACCTTTCCTGCCTCTTGGGCTTCAGCCTTTGTCTGAATTACACTGCTTAGGACTCAGACCTAATGATTATTACCTACTGCAAGAGCCCTCTCGAAGTAAGATAGTACAGTTACATAAGAACTTACCACAACAGTAGATCTTTGAGAGATGCTCTTGCAATAGGCACCTTTTTGCCTTCTTCCATCCCCTGCTTCTGCAGCTACTTATTTCTAACCTTTCTTTTGGTTCCAGGAACCCTCTTGTTTCTCCTGTCGCATCTTCTTAGGTCTCCAGCGGGAGAACTGGAGAGTGGGCATGGGGACTGCCCACTATATAGTATCACGCTGATGTCCGTTACATGACGTCAGGTGGTCTGACACTGCTACCTAAAGTTTTCTATGTGGTCCTAGTGCCTGCTAACTCTAGTCCTAATGGTTATTACCTACTGCAAGAGCCTGTCTTGAAGATCTACTGTTATGGTAAGTTCTTACGTAATTGTACTTTCTGGTCTCCTCACCGGTAAAGGGTGGGTAGAATCCTCTCAACTACAAATAGGAGTCCCTTTCCAGATCCCCAACACCCCGTCAAACACTGACTCATCCTGCCTAGGTTGGGGAGCTCACTTGGGTACCAGTCAGACTCCAGGGACCTGGCACCCAGTGGGAGCCCACTGTCATATAAATATACAGGAGATGCGTGCAGTCCTTTTTATGCCTTGCAAGCTTTTCAGTACTTGCTGTTCCCCAGCACACTTCTAGTACAAATGGACAACAGCACAGTGGTTCACTACCATAACAGACAGTGGGGCACACACTCCTACCCTTTCCACAGAGAAACGATGAGAGTCTGGTATTGGGCGTTGGACCGCAGCATACACCTACTGGCAGTCCATGTCCCTGGCAAGCTAAACACTCTTTCGGACACTTTAAGCCACTCCATAGTCCGAACCCATGAGTGGGAATTCCTCCAATCGGTCACCAATGACCACTTCGAAAGATGGGTTGCCCAGAACTGGACCTCTTCACATCTCCCTACAGTGTAAAATGGCCACGTTTTTGCTCACTCGTGCCAGGGTCTGGAGTTTTCTGGCTAGATGCATTGTCCTTCTCTTGGAAAGGGAGATTTCTGTACACATTCTCTCCATTTCCACTTATTCAGAGAGTGCTTCTTAAATTGCTCCAGTACCAGGCCACGATGATCCTGGTGGCACCACTCTGACCTAGTCAGGTTTGGTTCCCCCAATTACAACAACTGGCAGCAGAGGATCCCATTCCCCTCCTGATCAGCCCCACACTTCTATCCCAAGATCAGGGGACCCAACTACATCCCAGTCTACACTTCCTCCACCTATATGCCTGGCCCCTGAAGATGTAGCTATTGCAGACTTTCACATATCACCTCAGGTTGTGGAGGTGTTGAGAGCTGCCAGAATGCCCTTTATAACGGCTACCTACACCATGAAATGGAAACTGTTTGCTGCATGGGCTTCCAACCACATGGTTGACCCGTATACCTGCCCACCTCAGCAAATTTTAGGTTAACAGCTGTCCTTGTCAGACACTAGCCTTAAGGTACATCTTTCTGCTATTTCAGCTTTCCATATCCCAGTTTCAAATTGTCCCCTAGCTCAATTGGACATCATGAAGACTTTCCTGAAAGATATTTTACACCTGAAACCACACTGTAACCACGTCTACGCTCCCTGCGTCGAGGTGCCTTTGTAAATGAGTCCCTGATGCAAAGGTTGTAAATCCGACTTAAAAAAAAAAAATAAATAGGACTTGAACTTTATTTTCGAAAAGTTAACCCTGCCTACTTTTAAACCAGCTGTGACATGCAAGCTTCGTTTTCTTGGAACGCATTCTTTTTAGTTGCTATTACTTCAGCTCGACATATCTCAGATCTTAAGTGCTCATGTGCAAGCAGCCTTATTTGATTTTCCACAAAGACAGAATAATTTTACATACTAATCCTAAATTTCTCCCCAAAGTTGTATCAGAGTTTACTTTAAATCAATCTATGCAACTGTCAGTCTATTACCCAGAGCATGCCAATCCAGGGGAAGCATTGCTCCATACCTTGGATGTACACAGAATCTTACGATATTATATTTGGCGTACTAAGGACATTCACAAATCCGTGCAATTTTTTGTTTACTTCACCTCAGGAAAGGAGGGTGAGCCAGTTATGAAGCAAAGCTTGTCCAGATGGCTGGCCAACTGCATCACTTTTTGTTACAGGAGGTACAGTAAGGAACTCCATTGCATGTTTCAGGGGAGTCTTTGCTGCCAAAATTTGTGATGCAGCAACATGGTTCACAGTTCACATATTTACTAAACATTACAGTCTGGACATTACCTCCAAACAACAAGCAAATTTTTGTTGTGCCATACTGCAAGACCTATTGTCATAACTAACCACTTGTCTGCCACCCCGCTCTTCCCTGCCTCTGCCAACTGCTACGGGCTTCTTCCTACTTGTGTGACCTGCTGCAAGAGATATCCTTGTAGATAGTACAGTTACGTTGACACAGTAACAGTAGATCTTCGAGAGAATCTCTTGCAGCTGGTTAAGCCGTCCCTCTCACCATCCCCTTGTGCAGTCTACCTTGTGGCCTCCTGCTCTAGGGAGGCATATCTTCTGTTCTGCATACTCCATGGCAATTCCCTTCTTCTCTGTTCCCTCAGAGCACCTTTACAGTGCCCACGTGGTGCCCCGTCGCCACTGGGAAATGAACAGAGGAGGATTGGGGATTGCCCATGCTTATATAGGCTACAGCATGGCACATGATGTCATCATGGGTGGTCCCCAGGTGAACTGCTGGGGAAAATCTTCCAGGTGGATCTGGCACCTACAGCGGTATGTTCCTACTTGAGTGACCTGCTACAAGAGATTCTCTCGAAGATCTACTGTTACGGTAAGTGTCAGTGTAACTGTACTTTATTACACAAGCACTGCACACCTAGAGTTTGTTATTGCACTTGTACGAAAAAAAAATATTTTGAAGTGTTATAAATTACATTTGCCGATTTTATGTTAATCTCGGTCCAAGGCAATCGTTTGTAACTGCAGTGTCCAAAGCCCCATATAGCCTCTCTTTAATACGGTACACTGTTTAACAAAAAAGACTCATCTTGCTTTTTTTGTTAGCTTTATATGATTCTGTGAATTTTGTTACACTGTTTACTGAACTTGCTTTCGGTAGTTTTCCATATGGTTGCTGATCTGTGTACTGTACAGTATAAGAATGGCTTCTGTCAAAATTTCTAACCTAGATAAATTCAAATTAAGGATCAGCAGATCTCAAATAAACATTATGCCAAAATTGAGATTTCTGAGCTCATATAAAAGTTATAAGCCTCTTTGTAACGCAGATTTCACTGCCAATTTGAACAAGATGTGGCCAGAGCCCAAATGGCTGCTAATGCATTAACTTATTTTGGGAAAGGGAGTAATTGTGTGGCTTAGATTGCAATAAACAGTTCAGATATAAAGGATATTAATTAGACAGTTTTTTCATTTTTGTGAAAGTGTAATCACTGTATGCTTTAACTGGCTCAAGTTTAAGTTTGTTTGTTTCCACTGAAGGTACAAGTCAAAGGCATTTAGTGCAGACGTAGTGTTGGACATTCAGATACCACAAATTCAAATGGCACAATGGAGAACAGTCCAGTTTGTATCCAGACATCTGCCCCTCATTCACACACACACATGTGATAATGAAAGTCTGAATGGGAGGGAGATTTGGCCAAAGTTGAGAGGGAAATTGCCCTTTTAGGAGGGAGATAGCATAGCGCACTGGTTTTGCACGTAAATGCAAAAACAAGAAAAATTTCAAATTTTATGCATTTTAATAATGAATATGCTCAAAAGTAGTTCATACAATATTCAAAAAGGACTAAATCAGTACAAATGTAAAAAATTCAAAGTTAAAAAAATACATTTTCTTGCTGTGGTACTGTCATTTTCTGACCACGAAGGTTTGCTAGATGGCAGATGTAGCCTAAATTAAATACAGAGGCCCAGATATTCAAAAGGGTTGCACATGGCGCAACAGTGTTGCACCATGCGCAACCCACTGATGCGCCACGGCGTGATATTCAAAAGGGAAAAGTGTGCGGCACAAATCCCGATGCGCCGGAGTGCATCAGTAATGTATACAGGCGCAGGTGGGGGGGCGTGCCCATGCGTACCCTGCACAGCCCGACATTCAGCCCAGGATGTGCAGAGCCATGCATGCGCAACCCCTAACTGTGCCAGCACAAAGTTGATCCAAAAAAAAAAGGAACAATTGATGGCCACCACAGGTGAGCTGCCGCATTGCAGGGTGCAACAGCAGCTGCCACTGTCGGATAGCCCTCAATCCAGCTGTACCTGGTAGGGCGCCCATAACCGATCGCGGGCATTTGTAATAAAATAAAATAATTCTGTCCAATATCCCTGGTGGTCCAGTGGACTGCTGGCTGCCCGATCGTGGGCATCTGTAAAATTAAAAGAAGTATTCCAATGTCTCTGGTGGTCCAATGGACCACTATCTGCCCTATCGCGGGCATTTGTATTAAAAATAGGAATATGTCCTATATCCCTGGTGGTCTAGGGTACCCCCCTCCCCACCTGCCCACTGAGCCCCACCACCCCGCTCCCCCCAGTCAGCTGGCGGGCGGCAGCACCCCACCCACCTGCACCCCAGCCCGACTGACACTGTCGATGAGGCTGTATGCCCATTGGTTCTGGCGTGAGCCAATGGGCGTGCTACTATACCATACTACACATTCCAGATATGAATGAATCATTCACATATCTGGAATAAGTAAAACTAATCTAGTTACTGCGCCCATTGGCTCAGCTGTAGACAATGGTGTATCAGCTTCTACCGATGGGTGTCAGGCAGCGGGCAGCAGGTGGGTGGGTGCTGCCACCATCCGGCTGACCGGGGCGAGCGGGGCAGTGGGGATAATTGGGCAGGCTGGGAGGGGGTACCCTAGACCACCAGGGATATAAGACATATTCCTATTTTTAATACAAATGCCTGTGATCGGGAAGATAGCGGTCCACTGGACCACCAGGGATATAGGACATATTCCTATTTTTAATACAAATGCCCATGATCGGGCAGATAGTGGTCCACTGGACCACCAGGGATATCTGAATTCTTCTTTTAATTTTACAGATGTCCTCGATCGGGCAGTCAGCGGTCCACTGGACCACCAGAGAGTTTGGGGTATTTTTATTTAGTACTAATGCCTGCGATCGGGCTGTGGAGCACATTGCCAGCTGCAAGGGGCATTGGTCCCCGACAGCTGCTGCCTGGCAGGGCACCAGGCACAAGTCATCAGGGATTGGAGCACCTGCATGCAAATGGGGCCATAATGACATGCAAATGGCCCCATGTGCGCCTAGCATACCTTATGGCCCCATTTGCATGTCATATTTTGAATATCATGGTTGCTGTGCATAGCACAATGGAACTTGTGCTAGCGCATCCCCCTGCTCCACTCTGACCACTTGCGCTGGCACAGTGCCACTGCGCCATGCACACTGCGGATGGCCATGGTGCGATATTCAACATTGCTGAGCCATGGCGCAGCTCCGTTGAACATCGTCCAGTCCACACCCTTGCACAGCCAAGTTGAGCTGCACCCAAGCTTGCATCATAGCCTGGTGCAGTTTGAATATCTGGGCCAGAATGTCCAAAAAGAGCACGCACACATGGAGTTTAGCTACTGCTAGAAATAAGAGAATGTCCAAGCAAATATAAATGCAAAAAAGTTTGTCTTTTCTTTGTAAATCTCATTCATGCAGCCAGTACTCCAAAACAAACAAGATGGGCAAGCATGCCCCTAGCACCTCGACTCTCATGAGTCTTCAGTGAGGGTAATGCTTAAAGTGGTACATGCTTCTTTTAACTGATGCCTTATGTTAATTTAATTGTGACATTGCTGTTTAAAGGCATCAGACTGTAATTCATTATTACATATTTCTTTTACAGATTCTAAATATCTTTTATGTGCAAACTCCTAATCATAAAGTGACTGCATAGTGAACAATTACAAAATACATTATACACGATCTAAAATAGATAAGAAAATGAAGAAAACCTTTTGTCGTCCTCGGGTCCTGGGGCAATTGATACCAATGCAAACAATCTGCGCTCCAGTTTCAAATTAAAAAATCCAGGTAGGATGGAGAGACCAGGATACATAGATACATAGATACATAGACAGTGTCGGCAGATAAGGGCCTATGGCCCACCTAGTCTGCCCATTTGAGCTTGTAAGTTCAGTTTGTTTTCCTAGAAGTCTGTTTCCCCTTACCCCTGCCCTCTAGAATTCCTTTATGTCTATCCCATGCATTCTTAAATCCCGTGATTGTTTCAGCCCCACCACTTCCTCTGGCAGGGTGTTCCACTTGTCCACCACCCGTTCTGTGAAGAAATTCTTTCTCATGTTTCCTCTGAATCGTCCTCCTCAACTTCATCCCATGCCCTCTAGTCCTGAAACATCTTTTCACTTAAAATAGTGTTTTCCTGCACCCTGTTCCTTCCTGTAAGATACTTGTATGTCTCTATCATATCCCTCTCTCCTCCTCTCCTCCAGGAGTACATGTTCAGTTCCTTCAACCTGTCTTCATAGGACTTGTGATGCAACCCATGCACCATCTTTGTTGCCCTCCTCTGAACCTTCTCTACCCTGTCTATGTCCTTACGTGGTATGGTCTCCAGAACTGTACACTGTACTCAGGTGGGGCCTCACTAGTGTCTTGTATAGGCGGATTTATGACCTCACTTTTCCTGCTGGTGATGCCCTGCCTATACATCCCAGCATCCTATTTGCTTTACCTGATGCCTTGTCACTGTTTCCCTACCTTGAGGTCATCAGAGATGACAACCCCAAGATCCCTTTCCTGCTTGGTGCATGCTATATCCTCACCCCCAACTGATATATTGTGCCAGGGTTTTTGTGCCCATATCATTATCTTGCACTTCTTTGCATTGAATTTCAACTGCCAAACCCTTGACCATTCTTCAAGTTTCTGCAGGTCCTTCTCATTCTGTCTACACCCTCTGGTGTTCTACTCTGTTACAGAGCTTTGTGTCATCAGCAAACAGTGAAATTCTGCCTTCTAGATCCTGTGCAATGTCACTGATGAAGATGTTGAATAGGACCGGTCCCAGCACTGATCCCTGTGTTACCCACTGGTTACTCTTCCTCTGTGGAGTGACAGCCATTTACCACCACCCTCTGTCCTGCCACCCAGCCAGTTACCTACCCACCACACTACTGTCCTGCCCACACCCATATTCCCCAGTTTGTGTAATAGTCTTCTATGTGGCACAGTGTCAAAGGCCTTGCTGAAGTCCAGATAGGCCATGTCCACTGCCCTCCCTTGATCCACCTCCCTAGTCACCCAGTCAAAAATTCAATGAGGTTGGTCTGACATGAGCCTCCCCTGGTGAAACCATGCTGCCTTGGGTCCTGTAGTCCATTGACAACCAGATGTTCCACCAATCTCTCCTTCAGTAGTGCTTCCATGATCTTTCCCACTACCGAGGTGAGGCTGACTGGTCTGTAGTTCCCTGCTTCCTCTTTGTTCCCACTTTTGTATAAGGGGACTACATCTGCTGTCCTCCAGTCTTTGGGTACCTCCCTGTTTCCAGTGATTGGCTGAACAGGATAGCCAGAGGTTCAGCCACCACCTCTTAGTTCTTTAAGGACCCTGGGTGCACCCCATCTGGCCCCATTGCTTTATCAGCTCTTATTACTTCCAGTTCCTTCAGGACCCTTTCTGTGTAAAGGGACTTGTGTCCATTTCTGCACCATTCTCACCCTTGTATTCCCTTCAGACCCATTACCCCCTCTTCCTTAGTAAAGACTGGAGCAGAAATACCTGTTCAATATGTCAGCTTTATTGTTGTCATCCTCCGCATGCTCCATCTTCCCCTTCAGTCTCACTATCCCTCCTTTGTCTTTCTTTTTCCTTATGTACCTGTAAAAGGTTTTGTCCCCTTACCCACTGATTTTGCAATGTGTTCTTCTGTCTGAGCTTTGGCTTCCTTACTGACTTCCTGCCTCCTTTGTTTCTCCTGGTGCTTCTCCCTATCCCCTTCTGCCTGTGTCTTTTTGTATTGCCTGAATGCAATCTTTTTGGCTTTCACTTTCTTTGCTACCTCTTTGGAAAACCATAATGGTCTCCTCTTCCTTTTCCTCTTGCTAACATGCTTAATGCATAATTATGTTGTTCTTATAATCCCCATTTTAAATACTGCCCACTGTTCCTCAACCCCTGATTCCTGTCCCATTCCCCTTAATGCCTCTTTCAAGTATCTCCCCATTTTCCCAAAGTCTGCCCCCCTAAAATCCAGGATACGTGTTTTTGTGTGGTTTGGTTCTGCCCTTTCTGTGATTTCAAACCACAATGACTGGTGGTCACTGTTACCCAGGTGCTCCCCACTGTTACCCCCATCACACTGTCCCTGTTTGTGAGCACAAGGTCCAGTATTGCCTTCTGCCGAGTTGGTTCCATGACCAGTTGCTTGAGGAAGGCACCCTGAAGGAGTCCAGGATAAATCTGCTCCTAGTTGATGCTGCTGCTGGGATGCTCCAGTCCACGTCTGGTATATTGAAGTCTCCAACCAGTACTACTCACCTTTGTCTGCCATCCTTTGGATGGCTAGCATCAACTCCTATCTGTTTCTTCCTCCTGGGCTGGTGGTCTATAGACCCACCTGTACGGATGGCTGGCCCCATTTTCCTTTCCAGCTTAACCCACAGTATCTCTCCATTTTGTTCCTCCTGGATCTGTGTGGCCCTTATGTCATTTTCACATACAGTGCCCTCCTCCTCCCTTCCTGCCTGCTCTGTCTCTTCTGAATATGTTGTAGCCAGGTATGGCCATCTCCCAGTCATGGTTATCATTACACCAGGTTTCAGTGATGGCCACAATGTCAGGTCTGACTGTACCATGACAGCCTCCAGATCTTCCATCTTGTTGCTAAGCCTCCTGGCATTTGCACATGGCTTTCCATGATTTGACCTCCCTAGACTGCTTCACTGTCTCTCCAGCCCTTCCTTGGTTGTCATTTATCCCTGGTTCTCCTTGCTGTTTGCCCTTCTGCTGAATTTTGCCCTTTTTCTGCTTATCCACCTTTTGGACACTAATCTCCATCTTTTGCACACTGCTTTGCAGAGATAGCCACTCCTCTGGTTCACTGGTTCCACTACTAGCTGTGGGGGGTGAGCAAGTAGGTACCGTCGTTGCTGGCCTGCCACCCCCCCTTTGCTAGTTTAAATGCTTGTCAATGTAGCATTTAAACTTATCATTGAGTGCTTGGATTCCCCAGGACCGAGTAATAACAAGGGATACAACACCTAAAAAGATAGAAGAAGAAGATAAAGTTCAAACATACAATTTAAAGTAGCAAACTAAACGTTTGATAATACATTTCATGTCAGAACTTAATTACATGGGTGTCTTGACATGAGTGATTTCATTTCAAATGAGTTCAAAATATTTTAAGCAAGCTCCAAATCTTTTAATCAAGGTATTTCTTGTGAGATGGAATTGGGGTAAAGGCTTACCATTTCAGTTTCATATTTTTAGGGTGAGAGCAATCTAATGAGTGTTTCTTGTTATTTGTTCTTGATTTTCTGATTTTTGTGGCTACCTCTTTAAAAACAGTTTAATGTCCCATTTATCATTTAACCCCATAGGTTTCATGGTTTTCATTTTGAAAAGCCGTTTATTTTTTTTTTTTTTTTTGTAGTAGCAGGTTGGGGCGGTCACCCCCTAGAATCCATTCAATTTCCATAAATTGTAAACTGTCTAGTGAGGAATTGTGGCACATTGTAAAATGGGTTCCTACTGGTGTGTCCTGCCGATCATTAATAATTGATCTGACATGTTCTTGAATCCTTTGTTTCATCGAGTGTACTGATTTACCTATATATATAATAGGTTACATGAGCACCACAGTGCATGCACTACATGTGATGTATCATGTTATCATTTCTCTCATGTCTGTCTTGAGTTCTTGTAGTTTGGCATGTTGAAACAATTTGCCCTGTTTACCATGTTTACATATGTTGCACCTTTTGCAGCAAAAGAAGCCACTTGTTTTGTGTGGTAGCCACATTCGGCTTCTACTAGCCACTTCCATTTTTATGCAGCTATGCACCAATTTGTCCTTCAAATTGCTGGCTCTTTTGAAAATTATTCTAGGTTTATCCCTGACTGCGTCCCCTACAGTTTCATCTCCTTGTAGAATGGGCCAGTTTTTATGTACAATATTGCCGGTTTGACCTGCTATGTCATTATATTCTGTTATGAAGGTACAAGGGACCTGATCCTCAGTTTTGCTTTGTCTTTTGGTAAAAAGCTTTACTCTGGACATTTTTCTCACCTCTTCTCTAGCATTTTCTAGCAATTCCCTATTATAACCTCTTTCCTGAAATCTGCACATCAGTTATTTTGTCTGTGCTTCGAAATCTACTTCTCTTGTGCAGTTTCTTTTTATGTGTAAGATTTGGCCATAAGGAATAGATTTCTTAAGACCAGGTGGGCACTATCTGAGTGTAGAAGTGAATTGGTTGTTGTGTATTTTCTTTTGGTTTTTGTTCTGATGCTGTAACTGGTGCTTCTTGTTCTATGTTTACCTGTATGTCCAGGAATTTTAGAACCTTGGGGTTGTATGTTGAAGTAAACTTCAAGTTCAGGTTATTGTTATTTAGCCAATGCATAAAATCCTCTCCTTCCTGTTCATTTCCTTTCCACACACATGCCACATCATCTATAAAATATAATTTCACTATGTGTGTTTTAAAAAAAAAAAAATGATTTACCTCCTCATTCAATACCAGATTTTCTTCCCAGTTACCAAGGAACAGATTAGCATAGCTTAGTGCCATTGACATACCCATTGCCACGCCACATTTCTGTTCATAAAAATTTCACTCAAATTCAAAAAAAATTGTGTTTTAAGATAAAGTCCAAAGAGCTTAAAATAAACTCTACTGGTACCTCATCTGTTCCCTGGTATCTGTTTAGGAATTTTTTACATGCCTGAAGGCCATCTACATGTCGGATGAGTGTGTATAAGAATTCCACATCTATGCCCAACCAATTATAATCACTTTCCCATTTAAGATCCTGTATTTTTTCCAGGAATTCTGTGGTGTCCTTTATGTGTGACCCAAGTTGTTTACTAATAGTTGTAAGAAGAAGTCTATGAATTTCCCAAGATGTTGTGATAATGACCCTACTCGTGATATAATAGGTCTTCCTGGGGGTGACTCCTTGTTTCTTTGCACTTTTGGAAGTATATAAAAACCTGGTATGACAGGGTATTCTTTCCATAGGTATCTGTAGTCTGCCTCGATAATATCTCCTTTATTTACTGCACCCATTAGTATTTTGTTTCGTTCCTTTCTGTACTTTGTTATTGGATTACCCAGCAGCACACCATAGTTATTCACATTTAACAATTCTAAAATAATCTGTCTATATTTCTCCCTGTCCATAATAACAATGTTGCCACCCTTATCAGCTGGTTTTATCACTATGGTTTTTTCCATAGAGAGGGATTTTAGAGCTTCTCCTTCCTGTTTAGTTAAATTATACTTCCTTGTTGCAGCTTTGTTGTTAAGTAACATGATTACCCATTTAATGACATTTTTTTCATAGGAGAAAGTTGTTGCGTTGTATATTCTGGGAACAAACTCTAAATTATGTCTAAATTTCATTTTTCTTATATTTTTGAAACTGTGATTAGCATTTCTTAGACTATTATCTCCTCTTATCATCTCAGTGTTTATTTCCCATTCACCATCCTGTTCTCTTAGTAATTCCATCAATGTGTTTAAGTCTGTCTCCATTTCTACAAACTCAGGTTCTCTGGTGGGGCTCAAACCAGTAGCTCCCATTTTTCATATGTCCCTGGTACTGCTGTGTTCAAATTTAAGTCCCTTTCTTGGTCCAGGTCCATCATTTCCCTTATTAATAAATCCAAATCTTCTTCTTCTAAAAGGTTGGAACTTTCTTCAGTTGGAAACCTCATTTCTATATCCTTGTTGTGAAAATGTAACTTAAAATGTAATTTTCTAAAGAATTTATTTAAATCCACAAAAATATTAAAGTCATTAATTACTGGTGTTGGAATAAATGACAGTCCACATTTCAGAACTGATTCCTGTTGCTGATTTAGTTCACATTTTGATAGGTTTAATATCTGTAAATGATGTCCTTCCTTCTTTCCCTCAGGATCCTTTCTGTGCCTGTACTTCTTCCTTCCTCCACGTTGGCACCTTCTGGTTTTCTTTTTTCTTTCCCTGTTGGTGTTGGGCATTTCTGAAAATCCTGACCTCTGTCTGTGGATGGACCCTGTCTTCTTTCTGTATTATCACCTCAATTTCTTGGGCTCTGTGTTTCTCTTCTGGCAAATCGTACCTTTGATCTGGGTCTTCCTGTACTTTGTGATCTAGGTTTATTCCAACTTGGGATATCTCCCTTCTGGTAATCTGTTTTTATCTCTATTAAGTTTTGTAACCTTCCTTTTTACCACTTCTTTTCCAAAAGCCTTTATTTTATTTTTGAGTTGTGCATTGAAGTCTGGATCCTCTATGCTTTCTCTGAAGTTTACTACTGTGAATTTGGCTGCTTCAAGTTCTTTTATTAATTCAATATGTTACTGAGATCATCCTTTATTATTAATTCAATAAAAATTGTTCAACATTCTGCAGCCGCTTTTAACCACTCTTCTTTAAATTGAAATTCTTCCAGGCCACACAAGGGAACAATGTTGATTCTAAGTCCCCTTGGTGCCTGTTTCCTTTCCAAGTATTCTTCTAGAGTGCTTATACTGTATGTTATTTCTAGTTCCTTTAGTAGTAACTTCTCCAATTTTAGAAAAGCTGTTCTGACATTTTCATTAATGTATTATCTGTACCTAGGTGCAACATATGTAAACATGGTAAATGGAGCAAATTATTTCAACATCCCAAACTTCAAGAACTCAAGATAGACATAAGAGAAATAACAAGTGATACATCATATGTAGTGTATGCACTGTGGTGCTCATGTAACCTATTATATATATAGGTAAAACAGTACGCCCGATTAAACAAAGGATTCAAGAACATGTCAGATCAATTATTAATAATCGGCAGGACACACCAGTAGGAGCCCATTTTACAATGTGCCACAATTCCTCACTAGACCATTTACAATTTATGATAATTGAATGAATTCTAACCTCACCACCAGGGGGTGACCACCCCAACCTGCTACGACAAAAGAAAATAAGCGGCTTTTCAAAATGAAAACCATGAAACCAATGGGGTTAAATGATAAATGAGACATTAAACTGTTTTTAAAGAGGTAGCCACAAAAATCAGAAAATCAAGAACAAATAACAAGAAACACTCATTAGATTGCTCTCACCTTAAAAATATGAAACTGAAATGGTAAGCCTTTACCCCCCCCCCCCAATTCCATCTCACAAGAAATACCTTGATTAAAAGATTTGGAGCTTGCTTAAAATATTTTGAACTCATTTGAAATGAAATCACTCATGTCAAGACACCCATGTAATTAAGTTCTGACATGAAATGTATTATCAAAAGTTTAGTTTGCTACTTTAAATTGTATGATTAAACTTTATCTTCTTTTTCTATTTTTTTAGGTGTTGTATCCCTGTTTGTTACTGGGTCCTGGTCCCTCCATCCTACCTGGATTTTTCATTTGAAACTGGAGTGCAGATTGTTTGCATTGGTATCAGTCATCCCAGGACCCGAGGAGGACAAAAGTTTATTTCATTTTCTTATCCATTTTAGATCATGTATAATGTATTTTCTAATTGTTCACTATGTAGTCACCTTATGATTAGGAGTTTGCACATAAAAGATATTTAGAATCTGTAAAAGAAATGTGTATAATGAATTACAGTCTGATGCCTTTAAACAGTGTTGTCACTGTGACGTTTGGCCAGCTGGTTATGATTATTGTATGCTATTTGTATAGAAATATAGTATGTGATTGTCTCACATAAGACAGCCTGTGCTCCATGGGTGCCCCCAACCAGGTTTCACTGAAACTACAGGATATGTAATTGACCAGGAGATCTCTGTAATGTAATTAACTTCCTTGAGACATTGCATTTTATGGCCTTTTTATGACCTGTTGCTGCTCTGAAGCTGGGAAACTAAAATATACATTTTATGACTTCAGAAACAGGACATCATTAAGCTGATTCCTGCCAGATATCTTGCACCTAGGTGAGAGAATTGCAGGGTTGTAAACTTAAAAGAAACTGGTGGATCAAAAGACTCATAATTTGGGAAATTAGTTTTTGCTGATGTCACCTTATTTAATATACCTCCTGATAGGGGTATCTTTGTCCCACCTGTATATTATCTCATATATATTATAGGTTCATTTTTTATCCACTATATGACAATTGTTCATCCTCTAAGACTACCACATATGATGTTATCTAATTATTTTGTAACTATGTCATATATGTGTTATGTTTAAATTACTTGTATAATCTTCTGTGTTTCACAAATCCCACTCTCCCCCCGGTTGTACCATGCAATGAGCAACTTGTTGTTCAGTGTATCTTAGCTGGTGAAACTTTTCAATAAATAAATAAATAAAAATAGGACATCCTGTTAGTTTTTTTTTTTAATATTCTAAAAGGAGGAGCTAGATGACTCACAGAAGGGGTGTGGAGAGATACAGTTTAAACTATACTGTGTCTGAACTGTTTAGATATATTCCATCTGGAAACTGTAGAGACACAGCTCTCTGATAAGGCACTTAAAGAGATAATACATTAGATAGAAACAGTCTAAATGTATTGTGGTAGGAGTTTTTGTTTTGTACTTTTCCTTGTTTTCTTTTAACTCATTCTTCCCTGGGTGGCCATTTTGTATCAGAGAATCAATGGATGGTTCAGACTTCATACAGAGCTATTGGGTACAATGAGTTAAGTGATTGTATGCTCTTTGATATATTGTTCTGTGTTTACATTTTTCATGTTTTCATCATCTTTTAGTAAAATCTTTATTTGAAACAGACTGCCTGGGTGTGTCTTCCAAGTTCTTTTTGCATGTGATGTATACGTGGTTAAGTTTGACAGCTGTTCTGGAAAGCGTGATGGTGTTACTAAACTGGGAAAAGGTAAGAATATGCCCAAGGTCTTTTATAGAGTTTTAAGGGTTAATTTTGGAAGCCTGGCTTGGTGCCCCTGCAAAAGATTGTACCTCAATTCCCAAAGAGGGTGCATATCTGAACCTGTACATTGGGTACGCTAGCATAAGGTTCACAGTTTGAATCTCCCCAGAACTTGAGACTAAAGGTGATTCAGACCCAAAAGCAGACAGGAGGGTTACCCTGTCTGTTACCTGTTCACACTATTGTGCTCTGAGGTTGGCACTGTGGGAGCAGAGGGCCTGACCTGCTGAGTGTGTTTGTGACAGATTTGGTTGACAGCAGTTTGATAAAATTGGTAACACAAGCTTTAACTGTTTAGTGTGTCAGCTTAATACTGTACAGCTCACTTGCAAAATAAGGCAGTGATTTATTTTTAAAAAGGAAACAGAACAATATCAGTTTACTTACAGTCCCTACCCATTTTATTTTTTTTTTCTAAAGTGCAGGTTAGAGTAGCCATAGTTAGGGAAGACAATGGCTTCCAACTACAGCAGGTACACTGCAGACTACTTGAGGCAGTTGTGCCAGGACAGAGGAGTCCTGCACAAGGCAAGAGCCACCAAGCAGAACCTCATGGATGCCCTGATGGCAGCAGATGGCCAAAGTGTTGAGTCACAGATTGTGACTGTAAAAGACCAAACCTCGGGCATGGAGGGGCCAGTGGCCAGTGTAGTGTCCAGATCCAGTGAGGAGGGCAGCAGGGCCAGTGAAAGTGAAGGGCCACAGCAGCAGGGGAAGGTCACCAGCATTCTGGAGCCAGAAGCAATCAGGCTGCAGATAGAGTTGTGCAGAATGGAGCTGGAGTTCCAGAGGGAGGCTGAACAAGAATGGCAAGAGGTGGAGTGAGAATGGCGAGAAGCAGAGCAAGAGAAATGAGCCACAGAGGAGAAGAGGGAGCGAGAACAGTGAGAGGCTGACTGGGAACAGTGGGAGGCTGACCATGAAGAGTGTGAGTGCCAGAGGCAATGTGAACTGGAGAAGCTACGACTCCAACCACCAGCACCAGAGCAGGTAAGTGGCCTGGGTTTAACTGGAACTACAGAACTGGGTTACAAATTAAATTCCAAATTGATAGCTGAATTTAAAGGGGGGAAGATACGGATGCCTTTTTAAATTCCTTTGAAAAAGTTTTTATTCTGGCCAGTATTTCTAGAGGGTCCTGGAGCTTCCAGCTATCCCCGCTACTTACCGGGAATGCATTGGGTCAAATGGACAATGAGGACAGTAATGATTACAGGAAACTTAAAGCTGCACTTTTAAAAAAAAGTTTGATTTAACTGCCGAAGCATACAGAGCTAAATTCTGTAAGCTCAGGAGAAGCCCTGATATGAGCTATAAGGAGCTAGCCACAAAACGATGTCAGTTTTTAAAACTTTGGTGGGAAGGAATTGAAGCAAACTCTGTAGATAAAATTGAAAATGCTATTTTGTTAAAACAGTTTTTGGGGCATGCCCAGCAGAGCTGAAAACCTGGCTGGAGGACCGAGATCCCAAAACAGTGCAAGAGGCTGCTGAACTCTCGGACCACTATGCCAAGAGCATACCTACTCTGGGAGCGATTGGGGTGGGCGTGGCAGTGCAGAAAGGGAAAAGTGTGCCTTCAGGGCAGCTAAAACCCTCACTGCCTCCACCAAAACCAGTAGTTAGCCCTAGGTTTCAAAGAAAAGATTTCTCTGAAAAAAGAAACGAATGTTGGGTTTGTAAAGAAACTGGGCATATTGTCAGACAGTGTCCCAAAAGAATGAGCAATACACAAAATGGGGCTAGGAAAGAAGTGGCTTGTTTGTGTGTCCCTGGAAGCATGCCTGTGAACATGAGGGAACATATGCACCCAGTCACGATGAATAGTGTACAGACATAAGGGTTAAGAGACACAGGGGCATCCCTGATGCTGGTAAAAGGGGATCTGGTAGAGCCTGGTCAGCTTATACCCAATAAATTTGTAATTGTACAAGGGTTCACTGGTTAGGAGACAACATTGCCACTCACTAGTGTTCTCCTAGACTGGGGTGAAACAGAGGGAACTGTGCAACAGGTGGCTGTAGCCAAAACTTTAGTAGTTAATGTCATCTTTGGCAATGATCTCAAACAGGAGATGGTGAGTGCAGTTACCCATAGCCAAGTGGCAAGGGAAAATTGTAGTTCCCTGGACCCCACAGAAGCCATTGTGGAAACCACTGGGAGGCTGGTTCACCAGCCTGTGTCTCCTGATATGGAGACTAATGAGAAGGTGGTAGGGATTTCCCCAGTAGCAGTTAACCACACAGCTACAGAGGGTTACTCTGAAGGAGGGGTGACCCATTGTCAGAGGGTTAGGGATGACAGTGATCCTAAGTGCCCTGATGCTAGTGCTAGGGACCCTAGTTTAGAGACTGAGGGGGGCCTGCCCCATGCCTTGGGAATGTATAAGGAGTTTGCAGCCACTCAGAAAAGAGACCCTAGTCTAGAAAAGCTGAGGACTTGGGCAGACTCTGATGGAGCACAGGGAGGTTATGGTAAACATAAGGTTTATTGGGAAAATTGACTGATGTATACTCAGGATGTGAAGACAGAGGAAGGGGTGATAGGCGGGCAGCTTGTTGTTCCCCAGGGGTACCGTGAGCAGTTGCTCAAGATTGCACATGATATTCCCTTGTCTGGTTATCTGGGAATCATGCGCACTATGCAGCGTTTGGCCCAGAATTTCTATTGGCCCAACTTAACCCAGCAGGTGAAAGAGCATTGCAGGTCTTGTCACCGGTGCCAAAAAATAGGGATGGCAGGTAAGAAAACCCAAGCTGCCCTGATTCCATTGCCCATAGTGGAGGAGCCATTGCAGAGGGTGGGAATGGATATTGTGGGGCCTTTAAATACCCCCAGCTCCTCTGGGAAGAGGTTCATCCTGACTGTGGTGGATTATGTCACCCGGTACCCAGAGGCAGTTGCTCTGTCCTCACTGAGGACAGCCAAAATGGCAGATGTCTTAATTGGGATTTTCTCCTGTGTTGGGTTTTTGCAGGAGGTTATCACCAATCGAGGGGGTTCCTTCATGTCAGACCTGATGAAATGTTTGTGGGAGAAGTGCGAGTGGTGCAGAGGCACATGACACCTTATCACCCGCAAGTCAATGGGTTTGTGGAAACATTTAATGGTACCCTGAAGTCAATGCTCCAAGCGTTTGCTGAACAGCATGGGAGGGACTGGAGGAAATACCTTCTCCACCTGTTTGCATACAGGGAAGTGCCCCAAGAGTCAACAGGATTTTCCCCCTTCAAGCTCTTATATGAACGCTGGGTACGTGGGCCCCTAGACTTGATCTGGGAGGACTGGGAAGGCAAGCACTCCACCTAGGGAACTCCCATAGTGGATTATGTCCTTAGGCTTAGGGAAAGGCTGAAGGAGCTTAAGGGGACAGCCCAGAGCAACCTGGCAGCTGCCCAACAAACAAAAAGTGTGGTACGACCACAGAGCCAGAGCTCGCTTGTACATGGAGGGTCAGGAAGTCGTGGTCCTCTGGAAAGACGAGCTGCAGGCTGAGTGGGCAGGACCATACAAAGTAGTCAGAAAGGTAAATGACGTGAACTATATCATAGAGTTACCTGACAGAAGACATACAGAAAGAATGTACCCTGTCAACATGATGAAGCCATATGCTAATAGGGCTGACATGGTGTTTGCAGTATGTAGTACTGGGGAGGGGACGGATGAAGAAGACCCCCTTCTGGACTTGCTGGAAGAAAGTAAGCAGGGAGTCCACTATGGAGGCAGTCAAATTGTCACCCCAGCTGGCCCTGGACAAGATCCAGGAAGTAAGGGAGGTTTTAGCTGACATTACCCCAGTGTTTAGTGCCAAACCTGGACTAACCCCCTTAGCGATGCATGATGTGGAGACAGGGACACAGATGCCCAAATGGTGGACAGCATATCGGGTGTCAGAGGCTGTCCAAAAGGACATTAGGAGGGAGGTTGTGGAAATGCTGGATTTAGGGGTGATCCAGAGATCCCACAGCTCCTGGGCCTCACCCGTAGTCCTTGTGCCAAAACCAGATGGCTCTTCTCATTTCTGTGTGGACTATCATGGACTGAATGCAGTCACGAAGTAAGACGTCCACCCGATGCCCTGAACAGATGAACTCCTGGACAAGTTGGGAGGGGCGACATACCTTACAACTATTGACCTGACAAAGGGGTATTAGCAGGTAGAGATAACTGCCAGAGCTAGGAAGAGGTCGACCTTCATCACTCCAATAGACTTATTTGAATTTAAAGTAATTATTTTCAGAATGAAGAACACCCCAGCCACATTCCAAAGGTTGGTGAACCAAGTGTTAAATGGTGCTGAGGAGTATGCCGTGGCATACCTGGATGACACTGCCATCTTTAGTGCCAGCTGGGAGGAACACCTGTCCCACCTTAGGGAAGTGCTGGGCAGGATGCATAGGGCCAGGTTCACTGTCAAAGCTAAGAAGTGTCAGGTGGCCATGGCTGAAGTGGCATACCCCGGGCATGTTGTAGGCCAGGGACAGCTCCATCCTAACCAAGTACAAATAGAGGTGATCAAGGCATGGCCCAGACCGGAAATGCAGAAGCAGGTCAGGAGTTTTCTAGGGACAGCAAGGTACTATAGAAAATTTGTACCTAATTACAGTGCCCTGGCTACTCCCCTATCTGACCCAGTAAAGAAAAAGATGCCTAAGAAAATTACTTGGGAACCAGCCTGTGAAAAAGCCTTTACCAGACTGAAGGAGGCACTGTGCAGTGCTCCTCTATTGACAAGTCCTGACTATAGCAGACCCTTTAGAGTCCAGATGGACGCTTCAGATGTGGGTATTGGGGCAGTACTGAGTCAGACATCCAACCAAGGGAAGGATCACCCTGTAGTGTACCTGAGTAAAAAGTTACTTCCCAAGGAGCAGGCTTACTCCACTGTGGAAAAAGAGTGTCTTGCCATAGTGTGGGCCCTAAAGAAGTTAGAGCCATACTTATATGGGCAGTATTTTGAGGTACAAACTGACCACAACCCCTTGGGTTGGCTGACCCAAATGGGGAAGAAACTAATGGTAGACTATTAAGATAGAGTCTTGCCTTGCAAGGGTATGACATGACGATCTTACATAGGGCTGGAGCAACCAATCAGAATGCCGATGGACTGTCACATCCTATATGAGGAGTGAACTGACTTGGGAAGCTCATCCCATGCAGGGAATATAGACCCCAAATTCAGTCTAGGTGGAGAGGATTGTGATGCTTGGTCAGCTGGTTACAATTATTGTCTGCTATTTGTAATATAAAAATACAGTATGTGATTGTCTCACATAAAACAGCCTGTGCTCCATGGGTGTCCCCTCACCAGGTTTCACTGAAACTACGGGATATATTATTGACCAGGAGATCTCTGTAATGTAATTAACTTCCTTGAGACATTGCATTTTATGGCCTTTTTATGACCTGTTGCTGCTCTGAAGCTGGGAAACTAAAATATACATTTTATGACTTCAGAAACAGGACATCATTAAGCTGATTCCTGCCAGATATCTTGCACCTAGGTGAGAGAATTGCAGGGTTGTAAACTTAAAAGGAACTGGTGGATCAAAACACTCATAATTTGGGAAACGAGTTTTTGCTGATGTCACCTTATTTAATATACCTTCTGATAGGATGTATGTTTTTTTATATTCTAAAAGGAGGAGCTAGATGACTCACAGAAGGGGTGTGGAGAGACACAGTTTAAACTATACTGTGTCTGAACTGTTTAGATATATTCCATCTTGAAACTGTAGAGACACAGCACTCTGGTAAGGCACTTAAAGAGATAATACATTAGATAGAAAAAGTCTAAATGTTTTGTGGTAGGAGTTTTTGTTTTGTACCTTTCCTTGTTTTGTTTTAAGTGATTATATGCTCTTTGATATATTATTCTGTGTTTACATTTTTCATATTTTTATCATATTTTAGTAAAATCTGTATTTGAAAAATACTGCCTGGGTGTGTTTTCCAAGTTCTTTTTGCATGTGATGTATATATGGTTAAGTCTGACAGCTGTTCTGGAGAGCTTGATGGTGTTACTAAACTGGGAAAAGGTAAGAGTATACCTAAGGTCTTTTATAGAGTTTTAAGGGTTCATTTTGGAAACCTGGCTTGGTGCCCCTGGTGAAAGATTGTACCGCAATCTCTGAAGAGGGTACATATCTGAGCCTGTACATTGGGTACGCTAGCATAAGGTTCACAGTTTGAATCCCCCCAGAACTTGACACTAAAGCTGATTCAGACCTAAAAGAAGACAAGAGGGTTACCTTGTCTGTTACCTGTTCACGCTATTGCGCTCAGAGGTTGGCACTGTGGGAGCAGACGGCCTGACCTGCTGAGTGCGTTTGTGACAGTCACAAATAAATTAACACAAGTCATCAGTTAAAAGAAGTGTGTACCACTTTAAGCATTACCCCCACTGAAGACTTACGAGAGTCGAGGTGCTAGGGCTACGCTTGCCAATCTTGTATGTTTTGGAGTACTGGCTACGCGAATGGGATTTACAAACTAAAGACAAACTTTTTCGCATTTATATTTGCTTGGACATTCCCTTATTTCGCGCAGTAGCTAAACTCCATGTGCACGCTCTCTTTTTGGACATTCTGTTGTTTGAGTGGAGGTAAGCAACTTCCAAGAGTGCAGCATGGGCCTAGGGGCTGCTGCATTGTGGTGTTTCTGTTTGACTAAATTAAACACATCAGGTTGTTGCTGTCTGATTTTAGATTGCACTGAGTTAGAACACTAAAGTGCAAATTGCAAAGGCTACGGAAGGCAAACGTGTCTCCTCTCTCATTTTCAGAAGCCAGCTGAATTCCCCGGACCAGCTCCTGTTAAACTTGCAGCTGTATTTCTTTTTGTTTGGTGTTGCTGCATTCTCGGGGGAGTGCTGATGCTTTGACATGCTGCTGGAGGGACAGAGATAAAACAACTTTGAAACACAGAGGCATCATGTGGGGAGGGGGAGTGCAGGGAGAAAAACAAGCAGATAATGACCATACAATACAGTCAAGTGTGCAGTACAGTAAATGCACAGGGTGTTTTGGGATATAAGCATGCATGGCTGGCATCTGAGATGTTTCCAGTTACACTCCTACTACTCCCTGTGAACTATCAGAAATGGCCCTTGCAGAATCAGCTGGTGAGAATAATAAAAAAAAGAGTAGTGGACCAGACAGCCAAAAGAGCAGATTATTTTTACTGTGAGATGCACTACACATTTAAACATGGCTGACAGGGAGGAGCATCGATTACTTGGCAGGTAGGGTGTGGGGGCCTGGGAGAGGGCAAGGGATGTGAGAGTAGCCTCTTGTAGTATTGTGAGTAAGTGATGAGGGAGCAAAGAGTAAGTGATGAGTGAGTATGTTCTAGGCGGTAAGTGAGCGGGACAGAGTGGTTGAGCTGATGGTCCTCTTGCTTCATCAATTCATGACAAATAGAGTGCCTGCACTGTACATCATTGGCTAACGCTTTGCTTTTCTCTTCCCCTGGGGATTGTCTGCAGCACAGGGTAATGGAAATAAGGTGGTAGAAGGAGATGGAGAAACTCTAAGAGGTGACTCCAAGAGACTGCAACATGGTGAATGCCTAACAGAAAAACTTCAGTATGGTGTAATAGTAGGCATGATAACTAAAGGATTATAACCATCTTAAACCAGTTTGAACCCCAGATACTGTATGCCTGGCTTACAGTGAGGATGCGCACTGAGAGCTGTATCGCTGCTGTTGGATTGTTCTTCAAGCTCATTGACTGTGCTCAGGATCACCATCCCTGTAACCAATAAGTGTACTCTGTTAACCCTATTGGCTTCCCTTGACATTTTTTACATTTTATTTAGTTTTTGTTTACCGGGTAGGGTGTCGTAGCCAGAAAATATGACTATTTTCAGACACGACCCAGGAGGTTACAATACAAAATTGGCAGACAAAACAAATAACAGGTGTAGTTCAGAGGTAATCAACCATACAAGGAAAAATCTACACGATGTTCTGTGACATAAACAGTATCGCTAATATGACAGAGACAATGGCAGAAAAATACACAGTAGTACAAAACATAATAAGCATACTATCATAGTGCAGTAGAGTTTTAACACATAATCCATGGTAAGTACTACGTATAACAGTAACAAGGGGTCAGAGTAAAACTGAAACATTTTGAGAGCTGAGGAAGGGGATGTCAAGCACCCTATGGGAGTTTAAAATGGGAACACAGGGCATGTTTGATGAGGAGAGTGTGATGCATCTTTTTAAAAGCAATATGACTAGGTGCAGAGTGAACATTAAGAGGTAAGGATTTCCAATATTTTGGGGCCAGGCAGGAGAAAGCTAAGGTTCTTTTTAGGGTTCTGCACCTAGGGGTGCATAGTAGAGAGTCCAGTAGAGCAGAGGCCATAGGTGGGGGACAGAGGCAGCAGCATGCCTGCAAGAGAGGTAGGTAGATTAGTTCTAATGATGTTGTCTAGCAGAGTACCAAGGGCAAGGAGTCAATTGGCAGATGGAGAAGGCCACCTAAGGTCTGCATATAGCAAGCAATGGTGCTTCAAATGTGGGGAAGCCGAGACATAATGACAGATACTATTGTACATTGTATCCCACTTACTTAGGCTGGTTTTCTAACCATTTATGTAGGCGACAGCACCATATGCAAGGGACGGAAGTAGGATACCCCTAGAAATAGCCAGTCTAGCTGAGGGGATAAGCATCTGACTAGTCCTGTAAGCTATTCTGAGTTTGGAGTTTACTGACTTGCAGGTGTCGATTATGTGTTGCTGAAAGTTGAGAGTTTCATCAAGCAGGATACCTAAATACTTGAATGAGGTTACTTTCATAAGGGGGTAGACATTTACACAGGAGACATTGAAAAGGCTGAGGTTTGTTCTAAATTTGGTTGCAGATCCGAAGAGCATGCCCTGAGTTTTACTTGTGTTTAGGATGAGCCTTTTGTTGTGGATCCATTCTTGCATTATGAGAAATGCAAATTTTGGTGTGTTGTGTGGAATTGTTTCATTTCCTGTGTTTTTTTTTGTTTTGTTTTTATGAAATGGCTCAGCGAGTTGGTGTTTTAATCATTGAGAGCTAATAGGGTCCATATTAGTCACTCGATCACTTTGATTTATTAAAATCCCAATAGGAAAGGGTAAAGCTATGCATAAATATCAGCCCCAGAGAACTGGATTAAGCGCGCTCATGCAGCCTCCATTTTGTGACATCACAAAATGGGGCTGCGTGAGCTGATGTGGAGGCATGGTTTCCCGACTGGGAAGTTGGGCTGTTTTTTGCAGGCAAAGTTTGAGGGCTGTATCTTTCAAACTAAATGGAATTTTTTGTCCAAACTTCATCAGGTGACTCCTAAGCAGGTCAGTTATCATACAGGTTGGGGGAAGCAGCTACTAGGTAGCTCCTCTTTAATTAGGCGATGGGTGGATTGGTTGGGGGGAGATCTGTTTAGACCCCTGCGCCACAGTAGCTGGTTGTACAATGGCTGGTACATTATGTTCCAACACCAACAAGACCATTCATTGGTTGAGCGTGCAAGGTTTCCATAGTTATGATAGTTCTAGTTTGTTGAAGGTATTTTTGGGGAGATTTTTTGTTTGTTTGTTTAATCACCATGTAGAATAAAGCAAGACCAATGCAGTGGAATAGGATTAATATGGTTTTATTAATGGTTACACATAGGACTACAGCTGTTAATAGGAATGTTCTTGAGAAAAAGAGATATATAGCAAGGTGAACTAACTGCATTCATTTAGATGTTCAGTGAACAAGGATACCAGACACTTCTTTTCAAAGTAACGGACTGATTCCTTTTAAGATAAAGCAAGAGATATTAGTTACATCAGTTGGTTATGTAAGAAACTCATTTATACTTGGTATTTATACTTGTAGATTTGTACTAGCTTATTTTTTTTATCTGGATAAGATCCAGATTAATATATTTTTCCCATTCTTCTCCATTAATTGGAACCTTAGGGTCTCTTTCCCAGGCTGCTTCAACTGTTTCCCTCAAAGAGTATGGTGGTTCTGTCAAGAGTTTATATAGTCTGGAGGTCAAATGTTTATTAAACTTTAATCCCTCGAACAATTCCTGTAAAGGTGTTCTATCTATTTCAAATGTTATTGTTTTTTTTTAAATATTTTTTTTTACTTGTAAATATTGCCTTTATTGCTCAGATGATATCATATGTTTTTCTTGGAGTTGTACAAAAGTCATAATTTGGTTTCCTTCATAAAAATCTCCTACTGAATGAATCTGCCTCTGAAAATACCATTCCTTTAAGGTGTTATCTGTCATTGATGGTGGAACGCTCTTATTTTTATAAATTGGAGTCAGTTTGGAAATGGTACTCATCATAAAGTTTTTTAGATACCTGAATCCATGCTTGCATTGTTGTCTTAGTTATATCTAGGGCATCCATAGCTAGTACTCCAGCCCTGGTATTATGTAGTGCTCTTGTATTTATGAGATGTAAGCCCATTATTGTTTGCTCTATATCTGAGCCTGACCCATTTCCCTCTTGTTTTGGGTAATACCAATAATATATTATTTCCATTTGCACAGCCAGATAGCTCAAACAATCTGGGCAACCTAATTCTCCTCTTTCCTTATCTAATCAGAGTTTATCTAATGATATTCTGGCTCTCCCTCCCTACCACAGAAAGCTCCTAATTGCCTTATCTATTCTTTGAAAAAAAAGTGTTTACCCAAAACAATAGGGACTGATTCAAACAGAGCAATCTTGGAAGAATATTCATCTTAAGTATGTTTATCCTACCTATCAAAACCAGTGGGAGATGCTGTCATTTGTCTAAGTCCATTTTAAATGTTATACATTATAGGATCATAATTTAGTTGAAATACTTTATCTGTTTTGATCGCTAAGTTGATCCCCAAATATTTAATGTTATCTTGCCCTATTTTCTTTAATACAGGGTCTAATACATTATTTATGTCTCCCAGGTACAACATTTCACTTTTCTCCCAATTTACTTTATAACCTGACAATATACCATAATCTTCCAAAATCCTACCTGTTATAGATATGATTGGTTTGAAGATTTTACCACCAACAGTATATCATCCGCAATAAAGTAATATCGATATATTACCCCATTTGTAGGTGTCCCTGTTTGATTGGCCTTCTCCTTAATTTTAATTGCCAGGGGTTCCAAAAACAGGGCAAAAAGGGGGATAGCAGACACCCCTGTCTTGTTCCCCTTATTATTGGCTGGGAGAGGGAGCTATTGGTTTTTATTCTTGCCTGGGGAGCTCTATAAATTAATTGTACCCAACTCATAAATTTTCCTTCCATTCCGCAGGCCATCATAACTTCAAATAGAAATGGTCACTGCACCCTGTCAAAAGCCTTGGCATCTAATGAGATGTGTGCAGTGTCCGTTTCTACCATAGCCGGTATCACTGCATATGCCCTGTGTGTGTTATGTTGTAACCGCCTATTTTCTATAAATCCTACTTGATCACAATGAACTAATTTTGGAATAATTTTTGTAAATCTGTTCACCAATATTTTCATAAAGATCTTATAATCACTGTTTAATAGTGATATCGGTCTGTATGTCCCACCTAATTCTGGATTTTTATCTTTCTTGAGAATAAGTGTAATATTTGTTTCATTAAATGACACTGGAATCTGGTCTTCTTTTAGGAAAGAATTAAAAAGATTTAGTACTATAGGGATGAGAATATCTGACATATTTTTATTTAACTCAAATGTTAATCTGTCTGGTCCTGGACTTTTCCCCTTTAACATTTTTATAACATCTTCTAGTTCTCCTCTAGAAATTTCTTCATTAAAAATATTAAATCCTGTTCTGAAATTTTTGATAGAAGTACCTTTGAGAGATGATCTCTTACTTGAGATCTCCTCACTTCATTTTCCAGTGCATAGAGTTTTTCATAAGAAACCTTAAATATTGCATTAATCTCAGTGTGTACAGAGGATGTTATCCCATCCCTTCCCCCTTACTTTTTGAATTCTATTCTTATTTCTTTCGCATTTTAATTGATAGGCTAACATTTTCCCTGGATGGTCACCATAATAATATTTGGCTTGATCGTATACATCTCCCTATCTATCTTTTCTTGAATCAACTTTTCCACTTTATCTTTTGTCATAAGGAATTCCTTTTCTGATTGTTCTGTCCCTTCTCTAGCAAGATTTTCCTCTGCTCTCATCAGTTCCTTTTCTAGTTCTTCCATCTGTTTATTATATTTTCTTCTTCTAACACCTTGTTGAGCCATGCACCATCCCCTTAAGCATATTTTTAAGGTTTCCCAGAGACTACAGGTGGGATATTCAGAAGGGCTGTGCATGGCACAACACAGGTGCACCATGCACGACTCACTGATGTGCTCCAGCGTGATATTCAAAAGAGGAAAGTGTGTAGCACAAATCCCGATGTGCTGGATTGCATCAGTAATGTATGCGGTGCAAGTAGAGGGGGTGTAACCATGCATACTCCACACATCACGATATTCAGCCTGGGATGTGCTGAGCAGATGCAGGCACAACCCCTACCTGCGCTGCACACAGTTGAGAGAAAAAAAACAGGAACAACAGCTGGCCACCCACAGGAGAGCTGCTGTTTTGCAGGGCGCAACATGGAAGCTGCCAGCCATGGGTGGCCAGCGGAGCTCCAGCAGCACCATCTGTCTTGGTAGTGTCCCCCCTACCGATCGCGGGCATAGGTTTCAAGAAATAATAGTCCAATATTCCTGGTGGTCCAGTGGACCGTTCGCAGCCTGATCATGAGCAGTATAAGATATAAGACAACATCATCCATCCCTAGTGGTCCTGTGGTACTCCCTCCCACCCCCCACAGAGGCCTGCCACCCCACTCCCCTGGTCAGCGGTGGGTGCAGCTCCCCACCACAAAGCCACCGGCTGCCACTGACTGACTGTGTACAGTACAGGCTGTACCATTGGTCCAGCATGGGCCAATGGCATGAGATTGTACCATATACTGATAGTCCAGATATGTGAATGGATTCATTCACATATCTGAATTGTGTAGTATGGTATGAAATTCTGACACCCATTAGACCACACTGTGGTCTAATGGCGATGCAACTGTACTGTACACAGTCAGTAGGTGGGTGGCCAGGTGGTTTTGCAGGTGAGGAACTGCCACCCGCTGACAGGGGAGCAAGGTGTCGGGGCTCATTGGGAGGGTGTGGAGGGGGGTTCTACAGGACTACTAGGGGTGGAATTTTATCTTATTTCTTATACTTTTGCCCATGATTGGGCTGTGAGCAGTCCACTGGACCACCAGGGAAGGGATTTAATCATGTTATTATACTTCTGCTCGCGATTGGGCTGTGAGCGGTCCACTGGACCACCAGAGAAGGATTTTAATCTTATTATACTTCTGCCCGCGATCAGGCTGGAAGTGGTCCACTGGACCACCAGGGATATTGGAATATTTTGTTTTGCAACCTGTGCCCATGATCGGGCATTGGGGCACTTTGCCGGTTGTGCAGGGGGTGTCGGTTCTTGATGGTTGCAGCCTGGCAGGGCGCCAGGCTCAAGTCACCGGGGATTGATGCACCTGCATGCAAATGGCCCCATTTGTGCCTTGCATGCATTATGGCCCCATTTGCACATCCACCGCAGAATACTGTGGTTGATGCACCTAGAGCAATGGCACTTGCGCTAGTGCATCCCCTGCCCCTCTCTGGCCACTTGCATTGATGCAGTGCCACTGTGCCATGTGCTAGGGGGGTGGCCATGGAGCGATATTCAATGGTGCTGAACCATGGCGCAGCACCATTGAATATCACCCTGTCAGCACCCTAGCACATCCCAGTTGCACTGCACCCAGGCTTGCGCCACAGCCTGGCGCAGTCAGAATATCCCACCCTATGTGTTTTAATATTTTGATTAGAGTTAAAGACCCAGAACCAATGCATTTTTTCTCGTATTTTCTCTTTAAATCCTGGAAACAACCAAAGTGAATTATCCAATCTCCATGATATCTGACCATTACTTTTTTCTTTCTTCTCCTTTCTCTAAAATCAATACCAATGGAGAGTGATTCGAAATTCTTATGGGTTCATAACTAATCATTTTAACTGCTCCCTTCATTTCTTGAGAGAGGAGGAAAGAAGTCTATTCTCAAAAAAGTTTTATATGTTTTAGAATAGTATGAGTATTTTTTTTTGTATCTGAGTATAATTCTCTACATGGCTCAAACAGATTTAGATCTTTAGCCATGCTTTTTACCAAAGCTATAGATCCCTTCTTCTTTTCTAACATAGGTGGCATCCTATGCAGGATTCCATATGTCAAATTAAAATCACCACCTATCACTGAATCCATACTGTATTGTGGTATCTCCACAAAAAAATTAGAGAAGGAGGGATCATCTTGGTTTGGGCCATACACTGATACAATCAGCAAATGTTTTTCTTTTACTAATATATGTTTCATAATATAGTGGCCATTTGAGTCCACAGTCATTTTCATTACGGTGTAAGGTAACTGATTTTTTAAATATATTGCTACCCCTCTGGCATTACCTAAATAATATGAGCAGTATCCCTTAGCTTCTAATAAATTACCAAAATACATAGCATCCCTATTGTTAGAATGTGTTTCCTGTAGGAGCACACAATCTGTATGCCTTTTTTCACAACCTTTATCACCTTTCTGATTTTTTGCCTTTCTTTATAGCCATTAAGGTTCAATGTCATGAATTTCAGATCTTCCATCTACCTGTTTCTTTTTGCGATTCATCATGATGCTGCTTTACTGAACTCTGTATTTTTTTAATCTCCTCTTACTGTAGACTCTTATTTTGGTTTCTTTTATTTTCCTTTTATCACCAATTTGAAAAACAGTCAAGCACCCACCCTTTTTGAGCGGTTGTATTCCACAATTTCTTTTTTCATGTTTCCTTTTCCCCTGCCAACCTCCCCTACCCCTCCTCCTGTTTTACCTATCTAATCTTTGCTTTAACTTCAATCTAATTAGTTTATTAAATTCACGATTCCTTGGAATAATGATGAATAAAGGAAAGAACAGGATAGCAGACTTCCAACCCTGTGTCCTCAAAACAAATGGACACAAAACCTCCTCCCTTTGAGGTTGCTGAGACCTCATTTGTGCAACGAACGTTTACTATAGGAGAATAGTTGCTGAGTCACCCCCAGCTGAAAATCACTTCCAAAATACTACAAAAATAAAACAGAGTGGTATACTCTAGATAACCCCTTATATTCCTCCTGTTTCTCTAGAGCTCAATCCCCCCCATCTTCCCCCCTTCTAAACATTTTGTTATGTTCCCTCAGGATCTGAGGCAGGGTTACTGGCAGGTTGGTCTAAACTCTCTTTATTTCCCCCCTTTTTTCTTTGTAGAAGATATTCTACTTCTGTTGGATCATGGAAGAAAAAAACGTTCCCATCCCAAATTACTTTAAGCTTTGCTGGGTACAGCATTGCATAAGAAATTCCTTCCTTTCGTAATTTATCCCTAACTAAAACAAAACTTTTCTTTTTTGTCTGGATGGAAGGTGGCAAATCTGGAAATACCTGTAGTCTGAGCCCCCCTTGGATAGAATTTTCTCTCTGTCTTGGTATGGTAGCATTTTAATATATACAACGAGGCATATTTTGATTGCCTCTTGGGTTAAAGGCTCTATGTGCTCTATTCAATTCAACTTTCTGTGTGGGATACTGTAGGCCCATCATTTCAGTAAACATCTTTTCATGAAAATTCTGCAGATCTCCCCCTTCCATTCCTTCAGGCAAATTGCCTATTTTCAAATTAGCTGTCCAGGAGCGTGATTCCAAATCCTCCACTTTTAATTTAAGCTCTTGTAATTCTTTACAGCATTTCGTCACAGAGGTGGACACCTTGGGGAGGGTATCTTCCAAATGGCCCACTCATTTCTCACATTCCATTGTTCTTAAAGAGAGGTATTCTATTGTATCCACCACCTCAGATAATTTCTGTGTCAGGACGTTCACAGCTTCATTTATTTTTGCAAAGCCTTCTCTCATTTCATTCAGAATGACCCTTTGTGGGTCAGGGATGGTTTCTTCATAACTCTCCCTTTTTTTTTCCTGCTTTTGATTTTCTTTATCTTCTCCACCATTTCTTCTATTCTCCTGCCCTTCTCCTACTTGAATGTCTTCCTTTATCTTTTGAGTTGTTGCCATACTTCCCTTTTGTTTTTTTATAGTCAGATTTTTCTTTCTTATATTTACAAAAAGTGTCATATGTTCATACCGGTGATGTCAACACTATTGGGGGTGGGGGGACTTCTCTGCTGCAGGGCCCACATTAACATTTGTATTTGTCTTGATAATTTTTTTTTATTTTTTTTAATACTGTGTCCTGCTACAGCAGAGGGGTCCCTCTCAGCTTCCAATGAAGTTAGTGGACAGCTGAATTTTTTCCTTTTTTGTTTCTACATTTAGTCACTGAGGAATGACCCTGCTTAATAGGATCACTTTGCAACAAGTACTGCTTTGATGTAGATATCTGCCCCTGTGTTGGTGTTTGTCTATTCACTTTAGATATCTTTTCCCCCACTCCTACTTGCTAATTTTTAGCTTGAAATAAAAAAAAAACCTCAATCTGGCTTGACCAGATGAAGGGGTTACCTGAATTTGATTTCTGAGCAGGTTATCTGATTGATTACTTGTTGTTTCCTCTGCTTCTCTCCCTTGTTTTGTTTTCTAGAGTCATTTTCTTTATATCAGGGTTCACTTCTTCTTGGACAGCCATTGATTCAGAACGGGAATTCTGTGACATTGTTAACAATTCTTCAGTTGTTTTAAATGGAGCATCGCCAGATTCTACTGTGACTTTTCTCTGTGTTTCAACCATAGTGGCATGAATCAGCTCTGACACCTGATGATATAGTTTTGACGTCCCCCGTGGTTAACCGCAATAAGGTGGTATATCTAACCGTAGACTCATATGCCACAAGTCGAACACACTTTAACATCAAAACAGGGAGAGAAAATGCAGACAGAGTGGGCGTTTTACCGAAAGGAGAAATTACAATATCGAATATACTGTACTCAGGTCCAAAGTTTAGGCACTTTCTGTTTCAGCTGGGGGGGAGGTCCTCCAATGGTCGGTAGCTCAGCATTTCTCCTCGCACACCATGCTCTCAGCTGAGCATTCTGGGATTGCAGAATGCTCTACCTCTGATTGCCCTCCTACCATGATTGAACTTAACATCACAAGGAAAGGGATGGACACTAGTTCCGTTTCGGTTTCTGTGTCGGTTTTGTACTCTCCTGCTCTTTCACCTGAGCTGACTGGGAATGACATCAGAAGTGCTTTTCTCCCTTATATATTGTACTTGTCAGCCACAGTGGATCAGCCATGGTATTTCTGTGCACATTCGTAATATTGAAGGGGGGGGCAGGCTGGTGGGGCTGACTGTGACTCAGAATGACTTAATTGAAGCCAGCACTGCCCATGAGAGAAGGGCAGGCTGGTGGGGCTGACTGTGACTCAGAATGATTTAATTGAAGCCAGCACTGCCCATGAGAGAAGGGCAGGCTGGTGGGGCTGACTGTGACTCAGAATGACTTAATTGAAGTCAGCACTGCCCATGAGAGAAGGGCAGGCTGGTGACGCTGACTGTGACTCAGAATGACTTAATTGAAGCCAGCACTACCCATGAGAGAAGGGCAGGCTGGTGATGCTGACTGTGACTCAGAATGACTTAATTGAAGCCAGCACTGCCCATGAGAGAAGGGCAGGCTGGTGACGCTGACTGTGACTCAGAATGGCTTGGTGGAGCCAGCACTACCCATGAGAGAAGGGCAGGCTGGTGATACTGACTGTGACTCAGAATGACTTAATTGAAGCCAGCACTGCCCATGAGAGAAGGGCAGGCTGGTGACGCTGACTGTGACTCAGAATGACTTAATTGAAGCCAGCACTACCCATGAGAGAAGGGCAGGCTGGTGACACTGACTGTGACTCAGAATGACTTAATTGAAGCCAGCACTGCCCATGAGAGAAGGGCAGGCTGGTGGGACTGACTGTGACTCAGAATGACTTACTTGAAGCCAGCACTACCCATGAGAGAAGGGCAGGCTGGTGGGGCTGACTGTGACTCAGAATGACTCAATTGAAGCCAGCACTGCCCATGAGAGAAGGGCAGGCTGGTGGGCTGACTGTGACTCAGAATGATTTAATTGAAGCCAGCACTACCCATGAGAGAAGGGCAGGCTGGTGGGGCTGACTGTGACTCAGAATGACTTAATTGAAGCCAGCACTACCCATGAGAGAAGGGCAGGCTGGTGGGGCTGACTGTGACTCAGAATGACTTAATTGAAGCCAGCACTGCCCATGAGAGAAGGGCAGGCTGGTGATACTGACTGTGGGCATCCACCAGCTTTTCTCATAAAACATGTCATTATGAGTTCATTCACATTGTGAGGCAGCTGCACACCCTGTTCACTGCAGGAGGCAACAATGGCATGAAAAGTTGCAATCTGTGGATGTAAAGCCTGAGAAGAGAGTGAAACTGTAAATGCTGACCTAACAGTGTCAAGAATTATTATTGGATTTCAGGACATTAAGCATTTATGAAAAGAAGAGAGGAGTCTCGTCCATTTTGATGTGCCTCCTTCCAGACTCTGGGGGGGGGGGTAGTACCATTAATACTGACAGTAACTCTTCATGTACAGGGTATGGAGCCAACCCCCATCTCTTGTAATAAGGGGGTGAGTGCCTGAAGCGACACCATTCAAAACTTTGTATTTGATGCACAGATTTAGGTTTCTGAGGTCCAAGTACAGGATGCAGTTCTCCTGTTCACTTGGGAACTAGAAAGAATCTGGAAGAGAACACTTCATTTCTTTCTTTGAGAGGAATGGGTTTTATAGCCCACTTGTGTATAAGTGACTGAACATCCTCTAGCAGAAGAGACAAGTGGCCTGAGGATGACAAGGAGGTGGTGGATGAACTGGAGGAGTAGATGGCAACTGCAAAGCATGCCCCCTTTTCATTTTTTTCCAGGACCTACTCGTCCATCGTTCTCTCCATTCACTTTGACAGATGAAGGGAGATCTGTACCCCCAATTTCACTCCTAAAGGGTAATGGGGTGAAGAGTCAAAAGGCAGTGGGGGTAGGAGACCACCACCACAGCTTTGTGCATGGCCACTATGGGCAGCAGGTCTGTAAAATGAGCCCCTACCATTCCCCCAGTGGGTTGAGATCTGTGTGATCTTAAAGTCATTATGGAGTATTGAAGTTCACATACTGTAGAGCATTTTCAATGTAACTCCCAAACAGCCTAAAGCCCCTGCAAAGGGAGATTCAGCACAGTCTGTTGTATATCAGTAGCAAATCCAAGTACCCTAGGCCAGGAATATCTCCGAACACATATGCTGGAGGCAGAAGCCCTGGCAGAGGCATCATATGTAGAGTGTAACAGATGCTTTCCCACACCAGTGGAGGCAATGTTAAGCATGTCAGTCTTGGCAGGACCATCAGGCAGAGCCTGAATGATAGCAGATTTCCATAGGCCATTCTGATATTTGATCATTCTATTCTGGTAGTCTGCAATTTTTAGGACTAAGAATGCAGCAGCGCAAGAACTTTTGCCCATAACATCCAGCCTCCATGGATTCTTTATCAAGGGGCAAAATGCTCATGTGTGTAGGAGCTCTAGAATGGTCACCGTCTCAGGCTGGGAAGCATAATAAGGCTTAACAAAGAGCAGGGTACTGTTTATTAGCCTTCCTAGGCACTGCAGGCAAGGTATTAGGCCTATTCCAGACAACGAAGGTAACATCCTCTAAGGAAGGATATTATGAAGGAACCAAAATGGAGGGTACAGTGGGAACCTTCAAAAACTCCATTACATTTTTATTAGTGGAGTCTTTTCTTCAGCTTCAAATCCCATGACATTTTGGATTTGTGATGAAAGCCTGAAAAAAGGACTCTTCAGGAGGAGGTTTGGGGAGTATATAACACACCGTCCTCACCACATGAGGAGGGGGTAGAGCTGAAGGGCAAATACCACTCATAGAGATCATTATTATCTCTATTATCATCCTCTAAATCCTCCTCCATATTAGGGAGATCAAGTTTGTAACTTGTTGTCTGGAATGATGATGCAAGCAATTGATGGAGGCTGTGATGGAGGAATGATAGGTGTACTTCTGGATCCTACTGACCATTGTTCCAGTAGGGGAAGGTCCTATTGATGGCACAGCCATTATCATCAGTGGAAACAATGCTAACAATGTCGAAATAGTTCAGAGAATGATGCCAGCACAACCTGGGAGTTGATGGCACCCTGCAAAAGGCCCAGGACAACCAATGTCTAAGGGGTAGAAATCAATGAGAGGGGCTACATATTGATCATAGTAGGTACAACAGAATCAGAGCCACATCATGGGGTCTTATCAGTTGGGGGGGCTGTAGTCACCAGAGTGGAAGAGGATGTACCCTCTTTCAATGCAGACTGTGACCTCACCAGAAAAGCAGGAGCTTTATCCTTATGCTTGTGGTGATGGCCAGATGAGGAGGACTTCAATGAGGATTTATCCTTGTCTTTGTTTCTCTGTAGGACTGATGTGGGGTTGACGGCAGGAGAAAGAACTGAGGACTAATGGGACCACTGTGTTTATATAGGAGCTGACACTGCACATCATTGTGGACAATGTCCAGTTAGCAAAAGTTTCTGAATGATCCTGATGCAGACAGCTTACAGTTCCAAATGTGTGGCTCAGTAGAGGAGATATCATCGATGATTCCAGAATTCTCCTTGAGCCAAAATGTGCCATGAACCTTGGCCAACTTGCCTTTGCCCACTATGTTTCTAAGACTTGGAACTCTACTTGCCATCCTCAATTTCAGGATTCATTAATGGTGTACTTACGGTTGCTGAGCTCCAGCTCATGTGAGACATATATTCCCTATGTTTATAATTAGCTTATTTGTCCAACAAGTTACTATTTATCTGCTTGTTTCTTGCCTAGAATTGCTGTCGGTAGCATCGTTATTTGCACTACTTGATTTGTTGCCAATTCAATGATGATTGTAATTGGCATGGACTGTTGAATTTTTAATTGCATCTTGCACTGTGTTAACCTGTAATACTTTATCTTGCAGTTTTACCTTGTAATGTGTGATCATCTCTATGTACATGCTTGTAACATCTGAAAACTACCTAGCTGTAATATTACTGTATGTCACTGTGTATTGCACTGTTATCTAGGTTGTGCCTGACAATCAATAACTGACTAACCAAAGCATTGCTCTCCCAGGTAGCTGCAGATTCATTGCTCCCTATATTCACCTGATGGGTTGCAAATGCAGACTGTCTCCTTTTGTCTTTTTTTTTTTTTTTTGCCATATTTTTTTTTTTCTCTTCTGGGCAAACAGCAGGTACGGCATCAGCTCTCTCACTTAAGACAGCTTGATTCAGCCCATAAGCATGTGTCTACTTGACCCAGCTCCAACCCCAGGCAGTTGCCACATGAATTACCCCCCCATGGTGGAGCCAGGGAGTGCAGAGGCATCCTCCCCTGCCCCCTGATGAATAATCCAGATTTCCAGGGGTAGAGTTGTGAACGTGTCCAGGGCATCATGAAGCCTGCTAGCATTCCTTTTTCTCCCTTCTCCACTGCTGAGGCATGCATGTCAATGTGCACATGTGGAAGTGTGTGCATGCTGCAGAGTTCCTCAGCACCCTCCATGCTTTTGGTGTCCCAGACCTGCACTACCACCAGGCCTCCATCTGGTGGCAGTCATTTGGCAGGAATGATAATCCACCCTCCCTGAGAGAGGAAAGCAGTCCTCCAGATGCCCAATCCTCTCCCTCCATGATGACCTGAATGGACTTTCAAACCTGGGTCACGGCATGGCAGGAGGTAAGGCATCCAGCACCTCAGCCCTCCATGTCACCTGGCTGACTTAACTGTCTCCATTTTTAAGGCTGACCGGAAACACAGAAGCAGGTCAGGAGTTTTCTTTTTTTTTGCGCCTCCCCTTCTTCCTGGCTACCCACTCCTTTGGGTCTCCATCATCCCTCCTGACTGCCTGCTCGAACTCCCACACCAAATACCAACCTCATATGGTGGTTCCCCCCCCGGGTAAACCGGCGTATCCCTTCAATGGATGGGTCCTCCTCTGAGGGGGAAGGCACCAGTGGGGGTGGCCAGTGCACTACTTTATTGGCCCGGGGTACCGCTGAGGTGTGTCAGTCATGGGATCAGCAGCAGCGGAGGACAGAGAGACCATCATCCGGCCAGCCAGGAAGTGTTTTCCTGGTTTTTCTGTGGTGAGTGACGTCCTGACGTCAAGGCATATGACAACATCTGTCACTCCCTCTTGAACACCGAGCCCGGCCATCACTGCTGTACTCCCAGCCTCCACCAGGAGTCAGCATGCGCCGGTGTGCATCCCCACCCTCCGCCAGAGAAGGAGAGCTGTCCCCGAATGCTCCATCCTTCTCCCCCATCCAGCCCTCCAGTGACCCGAGTCCATTCCCAAACCCGGGACGCCGGTATCGCAAATGGAAATCCAGCCTCTGTGCCGATGGGCTGACCCCTCAGGAGTTTTCTAGGGACAGCAGGGTACTATAGGAAATTTGTACCAAATTACAGTGCCCTGGCCACTCCCCTACCTGGCCTCTTAAAGAAAAGGATGCCTAAGAAAATTACATGGAAACCAGCCTGTGAACAAGCCTTTACCAGACTGAAGGAGGCACTATGCAGTGCTCCTGTATTGACAAGTCCAGACTATAGCAGACTCTTTGTAGTCCAGACTGATGTCTCTGATGTGGGTATTGAGGCAGTGCTGAGTCAGACATCCAACTAAGGTAAAGATCACCCCATAGTGTACCTCAGTAAAAAGTTACTTCCCAAGTAGCAAGCTTACTCTACCGTGGAAAAACAGTGTCTTGCCATGGTGTGGGCACTAAAGAAGTTAGAGCCATACCTATACAGGCAGCATTTTGAGGTACAAACTGACCACAACTCTCTGGTTTGGCTGGCACAAATGGGTAAAATGAATGGTAGACTATTAAGATGAAGCCTTACAAGGGTATGACATGACTCCCTCACACAGGGCTGGGGCAACAAATGAAAATGCAGATGGACGGTCACATGAGTTTGAGCAATCAACTGACTTGGGGAGCTCATTCCAAGCTGGGCTAGATCCCCCAAATTCAGTCTAGGTGGGGAGGGGTGTGATGCTCTGCCACCTGCTACAATTGTATTTATAAGTTGTGATATAAATATATGGTATGTGAAGGTCTGCTTAGACAAGAAAATAGTCTAGCAGTAACAAGTGACCTTTGACCTCCAAGGTGTCAGTGTGGTTGAAGCAGCAGGATGTCATAAAACTTGCCAAGTGATGACATTGTAAAATATTCCTTTTAAAGTTGGTTCCCATGTATGCATTTTATGACATAGCAGGAAGGGAAGTCATGTGGCTGATTCCTCTTGATTTTCTCACCTAGAAAGGAACTAGGGACAGGATGTGGGTTTATGAGCCATCAAAGGAACCTGCTTGCAGAAACTGTCACATATTTTTTTATTGGTAACTGCTGATTTCAGCCAGCAGAAAAATAATATCCTTTTTGGATATCTATACTCAGATTACAGATTTATCACAAATCTAACAGTGACCTCATGGGTGACATCACCAGGAGGTGGAGAAAACTGACTTTTGAATATTGTCTGCATCTGAGAAGTTTGTGGCAGAAGGAGACTGAAAATCAAAGACACATTTAGTCTGTGGACTGGTAACTAGGCACTTTAGAAAGAGGTACAAAATCACACATGCCCACACAATGCAAAGCATCATAGGCTGCATATGCAAATCACCACAGAATGTTATGCTGGTTCAACTTTAAGCAGAATTGCATGGTGCAGAAAGGCCTCTCACACAATTTGCAAAGGGTGATAACAGATGACATAGACACAAGTTTCCTCCTACCCAGACTCATCAGTATGCCTTGTCTGTCTGACACCCCAGTGGACTGAACCAGCTACCCTAAGACTGTCTGGGTTATATTGTGGTGAACCCTTTAAAATAAAAAAAATATTTAAAAGACAAAGAACCTCTGTGTGCAAACACTGAGGCAAGGGTTACCCCAAAGGGCATTTGGCTGGGAAGCCAAATTTCAAGAAAATACAAAATCACACATGCCCACACAATGCAAAGCATCATGGGCTGCATATGCAAATCACCACAGAATGTTATGCTGGTTCAATTTAAGTAGAATTGCATGGTGCCAAAATGCCTCTCACACAATTTGTAAAGTGTGTTAACAGATGACATAGACATATGTTTCGTCCTACCAGGATTCATCAGTATGCCTCATCTGTTTGACACCCCAGTGGACTGAATCAGCCACACTTTAGGAGCGATATTCAGAGGTTGCACCTGTCGCACTGTGCCAGCACAACCTGGCTGAATATGGCACAGTTGCACCATGGTGCAGAAAGAGAAGCTCCAGCAACTGTGGTAGTAGAGCAATAGAGGGGGTCATGGCACAGAGAAGAGACACAGGGACAGAGCAAGGGAAGCACAGTGACAGGCCACAGAAGGCTGCCACTAGCAGGGCACAGCAGGGTGCACACCTTTATGGTAGCTGGTTCAGTCTACTGGGGTGTCAAACAGACGAGGCATACTGATGAGTCCTGGTAGGACGAAACTTGTGTCTATGTCATCTGTTAGCACCCTTTGCAAATTGTGTGAGAGGCCTTTCGGCACCATGCAATTCTGCTTAAAGTTGAACCAGCATAACATTCTGTGGTGATCTGCATATGCAGCCCATGATGCTTTGCATTGTGTGGGCATGTGTGACTTTGTATTTTCTTGAAACTTGGCTTCCCAGCCAAATGCCCTTTGGGGTAACCCTTGCCTCAGTGTTTGCGCACAGAGGTTCTTTGTCTTTTAAATAGTTTTTTATTTTAATGGATTCATCACAATATAACCCAGACAGACTGTCTTAGGGTAGCTGGTTGAGTCCACTGGGGTGTCAAACAGATGAGGCATACTGATGAGTCCTGGTAGGATGAAACACGTGTCTATGTCATCTGTTAGCACCCTTTGCAAATTGTGTGAGAGGCCTTTCGGCACCATGCAATTCTGCCTAAAGTTGAACCAGCATAACATTCTGTGGTGATTTGCATATGCAGCCCATGATGCTTTGCATTGTGTGGGCATGTGTGATTTTGTATTTTCTTGAAACTTGGCTTCCCAGCCAAATGCCCTTTGGGGTAACCCTTGCCTCAGAGTTTGCGCACAGAGGTTTTTTGTATTTTAGAAAGAGGTAGTTCAGCTGGAATTTTTAAGTATTTTGCAGGCATTTCATTTGTTCTGTAATTTCCCAATTACTTTGTTGACTGTAAGTATTCATGTTATATGTTCTGTGTTTGAGATTTTACATTCTTTAGTAAACAGTATTTTCTTTAAAATTCTGCCTGTGTTTTCTCAGTTTTCTTTTGCATGTGAATGCTGAACCAGTGTTTAATTCTGACTTCTGTTAAGAGATAAAAAAAAAAAAAGATGTGTTACTATCTGGCAAAAAGGTAAGAATATACCTAGGCCTCATATTGAATCATAAGGGTACATTTTTGTAACCTGGCTGGGTGCCCCTGGATGAAGGATTATGTTGCATTTTCCCAAAGAGAATATACATCTTGGCTGTTAACTGATCATGCTAGCATAAAGTTCACACTTGAGCCCCAGGACTTGAGGCTGGTAAGTGATTCAGACCCAAAACAGACAGGAAGGTTACCCTGTTTGTCTCCTGTTCACACTATTGCACTGCAAGGTTGGCACTGTGGGAGCAGAGGGCCTGACCTATGGAGTGCATTTGTGACAGATGCCTCATGGTCTGGCTGGGATGCCCATCTTAGTTTGTTTCCTAAACACTCTTAGTGTATAGAGCAAATAATTATAATACAGATTCTTATGTCTTCGGAGTCTGCCAAGAAACATTTGTAAACAAGCAAGAGTACTAATAAATGTTTATTATACTACTTACGCCAAGCATGTGATGAAGAAAATCACAAGGGAGATGGGATTCTCACCACTCTCCTGAAGAATGTACATGATCTCCAGTATTTCTAGGATCTTAGGTTCTCCAAGATCTTGTTCTCTCTCCCCTCAGAACTAGGTTACAGAAGGCTATATACTACAGATAACAGAGATTACATCATAGCAACAGAGATTACATCATGGTTACAGATATGAGAAACATTATGTATTGGATAATGACTTAGGAGACAGAATTACTAATGAGTATCATATGAAACATTGAGTATGCTTTGGTTAGCATTATAGCTTAGGCAAAAGAAATGCTGACGGGTTCAAACTACACATGGCATTTCTTGCCTATGTACAATATAAGACATAACAAAGTTTTTCTGTCAGCTAGCTTGCTTAGACAAAGACAAGTGCTGACTGGCCACTATTACATATGAATATATATATATAGGCCCAGATATTCAGAAATGCTCCAAAGGCCGATGCAAGTCTGGTGCAGCACAAATCTGATGCGCCGTGGCACAACAGGAGCCATATTCAGAGGTTGCGCCTGCCGAACTGTGCCAGCACAACCTGGCTGAATACAGCACAGTTGTACCATGGCGCAACCAGAGTTGCACCATGGCGCAAGCATAGTTGTGCCATGGAGTAGAAAGAGAAGCTCCAGCAACTGTGGAAGCAGAGCAATAGAGGGGGCCATGGCACAGAGAACAGACACGGGGACAGAGCCAGGGAAGCACAGTGACAGGCCACAGGAGGCTGCCACCAGCAGGGCACAGCAGGTTGCACACAGGCACCCAGACCCCCAGAACACAGCAGTGGTGCAGATAGTAGGCAACAGGAGGTGCCAATGGAGGGCCACCAAGGGAGCCCCCCACAGGCTGCAGGCCATGTCCCCCACACACACACCCAGACCACAGTAGGCCACACCGAGGACCACACAGCCAAGTACACACACACGCACTACACAGGTGGCCCACACAGTAGGCACAGAATGCACCAGGAGCTATGTAACATGGCACACCACATGGGACAGGCCACACAACACCAAGCAGGGGCCCCAACATGGCATGTGGCCAGTACCCAACCAAAGACCATGGCCGTGTGCCATCACCATGCACACACCTGCCATACACTCTTGAAAGCCACCCCATGGGCACCCCAAGGCACAGCCACTGACCGAGGGGAGGGACACCACCACAGTGGGACACACCACAGCACACAGCAGTGAACCACAGAAGTGCAACATGCTCCCCGACATAAGCACACCACATGGACAGGCACTGGGCCACTGCAGCATGGCTCCTCATGCCACCTGCAAAGCAGACATTGACACAGGCAGGTAAATCAAAATAGATATATTTCAAAGAAACTATATACAGCAACAAGGGGTGGGAAAGGGTCGGAAAGCGAGGGAAGGGGACATGGAACAGGGACTGTACAGTGGTATGGGGACTGTAGGGGGAGGTACAGCAGGGGAAATGGGAATGCTGGGGCCCATTCACTGGTGGCCATGGCCTGCCGCCCCTTGGTGCCCTCTCCGCATCCTATCATCCAGCAGCATGCAGCGTATTTGCAGCACAGTCTCCATAGTTGTGGATGTAATCAATGTCACTGGACACCTATGACAAGGGACAGGACAGGTGATCAGTGCAATGTCCCAAGGAACCATGCCCAAGAAACCATGCCCACCCACAGCGTGCAATGGGCAGTGGGAACACACACCCGGAGGGCCCATATCGGCCACCCACAGAGGGGTGGGCCGACACCTGCCAGCAACGCAGCACACCAGGACAGTGCACAGAGGTGGTCCCCACCACACAATGGCCACCCAACTGCGCAATGACAGTCACATGGCACAGTGCACCGGCAGCACCTCAGCAACGTCAGTGGCAGCCGGGTGCACTCCCACCCCACCAAAAACTGACACACATGTCCAATGGATGCACCACAGTGGCACGCACAGTGTGGCATACACAACTGCCATGGCACACAGCACAGGTGGCCATGCCCGCCCCCACGCCCCTGCCACCCCCACATGTAATGGGCAAAGGACCATGACAGTGCCTACCTGCCCTCCATGGTCCCACTGTTGCCAGAGCCACTCCTGCACCACCTCCATGTCCCACTGCAGCCTGCTGACCTACCGCTGCCCTCCAGCAATTCTCAGGCCCTGGGACTGGAACATAGAGAGGTACACATTAGTAAACATCCACAGCAGCTGCCCACCACCCCATCCCTGTGCATAGGGTGAGCCCCTGCCCAATATGTCCCACATAGCTGCATCACAATGCAAGTGACGGCTGGCAATGCTACCCCACGATGCACATGATGGCAGTGCACCACTCTGCAGGGCATGCCAGGCAGTCTAGCCAACACCACAGTAGAGCACAAGGGCACACATGCAATATGGGCCTACTCACCTGGCTGTGGAACAACCCCATGCCTGACATGTGCTTCCAGCCTCCTCAGGCACTCCAGGTCCCTCCTCATAAGGTCGCCATATCTGTGGCAGCACTGCTCCCCTGTCATGGACACCCTGGTCCACTGTTGCAGTGAGGCAGCAATCCCCTGCCACACCGTGACCCTGGGCTGCTGCAAGGGCACCTGGACAAACAGTTGGGGGGAATGGGACTGGACATAGGTGACCAGGTTGACAAGCTCGACCTGTGTCCAGTTCTGTGCCCTCAGTGACCTTTGTTGTGCCATGCTGCGAGATGAAGCCGGTGAGCAAAATGGCAGCATTAAGCACACGTGGCCACGACATGCACCAGATGAGTGATGCAAGGGAACATGCACTGTGTTGGCCCACCACACAGTCTCGGAGATGCATGGTATGGGCATAGCTAGGTGGGGTCATGGGTGGGGGGGTGACCCAGAGATCAGGGGTCACAGCAGGGGTCAGGGGTCACCCACCTCTGTGCAGTGCCCACATGCACGATAGCAGGCCCCCCATCATGCAGTCATCTCACAGTGCATGATTGACACCATGATACCGTTCAGCGCATGCACACTTCAGGCCTGTGTACCGTGCATGCATGTGCATTGTGCTGCGACTTGCTGCAGAGCAATCTCATTGCACAAGGAGCAAAATCATGATATTCAGACACCACATGCAAATGAGCTCATCAGCCAAAGCGTGGCATACTGGGGGCATTAGCATGTTATTACCATTGCTCCAAAGCTCATTTGCATGCATTGCACTATATAAGCATCACAGAACAGCACAGGCAATGGACTGGTATTGCATCCTTTCGGGGCAAGTTACGCATGCTGCTGCAGCTCACTGGGAGCAGCCAGCACAGCAGGGTGGGATGGAATAGGGTGATGCTGCCACTGACACACTGTGCTGTCCATGTCCACAGGAAGCAACATGTCAGAATGTGAGGAGGGTGAGGAGCGTGGGCCTGCTTGCAAGCGCAGGCCCAATTTCACAAAGGCATAGACAGAGGCCCTGTTCAATGCCTACCTTGACAGGGAGCCCCTGTTGAGTGGTGCCACGGGCACGCCACTGACCAGGGCTGGGGCCTGGAAGGAGGTGGTGGCATGTGTCAACCAGCAGGGCAGCCACCAGTGGTCTGTACAGAAGTGCAGGAAGAAAGTGGACATGGACAAGAGGCTCATCAAGGAGAAGATGGCAGCCATCAGTGGCCTGGAATGCCACCAGAGGGGGGCCTGCAGATGCACCACCGCTCACGGTGCAGGAGGAGTTGGTGGCAGCCACCATGCACTGCAGCACGTGGAGGGTGTGCCTGGTGGTGGATTCCAGACAGGTGGCAGACCATCACTGCATGGTAAATATGTCAGCCACACTCAGCTGGGGGCATGGAGGGTGCATACTCAGTCATGCTAGTGTGCAAGCAGCCAGCATACCTGTCATGTGCATATGTGCGCACCCACATGCATGCCATGCTGCAGGACACATGCAGTGGCAGTGGGGAGGCACATGTGGGCAATGCATCACTAACACACCTCTATTTCTCTTGCAGCACCAGCACACCTCTGTGCAGATGATGGGGCACCAGCAGCGGCAGCAGCGGTGGCCACTGGACCGGCTCCAGAGGACCAGCCTTCCACCTCCATGGGCATCTGGGGGCCCGACAGGCTGCAGCTCACTACCACTGTGCAGGCAGATGGGATGTGTTCCTGCAGGATGCCAACCTTGGTGTCCTGTGTTCAGAGACACAGATCAGGGCTGGGTCCAACACCAATGACGATGTAACGCTCATCCTGGACAGCATGGCCACCATTGTGGGGGAGATGCCCCTGCTGGCCACTGACACAAGCAGCACACCCAGCTCTCTGCCAGTGGTGGAACAGCTGCCTGCCACCACTGCAGGTGCAGTGGTGTGTGCTGCCCTGGCTGTGCCCTGCGGTAGAGGTGGCATGGCCACACAGGTGCTGGGTGGCATGCAGCGGCTGGATGGGCAACAACAGCAGGCTGCGGGTTCCACCAGTCAGCCAGACACAGGGTCCACCGCCGCGGTACACCTGTCGTACCCAGTCCCCCTGCAGACCCCACTGTGCAGCGTCCACCAGAGGGGGGACTGTGCAGCGTGGTCGGTCACCACATGGGGATCGGAGTCCGGCCCAGGAACACCAGGACGCTGACCCACTGGCTGAGCACACCCGTTTGCTATGGGCATCCATTCAGCAACAGGTGCTGCTCACCACTGGGGTATGCGCACTGTGCGCGGAGGTGTGCCAGTTAGCCGAGCAGCAGGAGAGATGCACTGCACAGATCCTGGCAGGGATGCAGAGCATACAGGATGCCATGACTGCACCTCTGGATCGCATTTCCACTGTGATCTCAGATGGCTTTGCACTGCTGGCTGCCACAGGGCATGCCTGGGCACAGATAACCCTCCTACAGTGCGCTATCCACCCCACGTACCCGGCATCAGGTGACCCCTGTGCAGTCGATGCGGGGCTCTGATGTCAGCATCCCAGGCACTCTCAGGGCTGGGCTGCTTAGGTGTCATAACACCCCCACGTGGACATGGTCACGGTCCCACCCTTGGGGGGCTGTTGCACACCCCCCATGGCTGATGCACAGCCCGTGGCTGCCAAATGGCCCAGGTACAGCCACCTCCATGGCCATGGTGGCCATGATTCTGTGCAAAAGACCTGATGTGTGGGTCACCCCACCTGTGGTCTGCAGCTGCTGCCCAGTGCACACATGGGCGGTGTGTGTGTGCCTACCACTGGTGTGCCTGTGTGTCGTATCACACACTGCCTGTGTGTATGCTTTCCCAGCCACTAGGCCATGTGGCATGGGTGTGATGATGGCAGTCTTGCATCGGTTGCGCCTGTGCACCGGTGCAATGCATCTGATCCACACCACCTACCCACGCCTGTGTGTGTGTGCTGTGTGTGTGTGCTGTGTTGTGAGCAGTGTGGGCATGTGCCCTTGTCTCCCCTACCCCTGCTTCATGCCTCTGTGTGTGCATGCCCAATGCTGTGCACACCCCTGCATGTGTGCTGTACCTGTTTGTGCGGCCCATGCATGTGTATCGCACCACCTACCTGTGTGCACCATAGTGTTCCTGTGCAGTGGTGTCCCAGAGTCATCTCACCTGCTGTAGCAGCCAGGGATCCCTCCACCCAGTGGGTGGCTGTCTACCTCCCTCCGGCCCATTGCCTCTGTTGTCCCCACTACTGTCGCCCTCATCAGCCTCGACAGCTATCCCATGGTCAATGGCCATATTGTGCAGTATGCAGCAGGCCAGGAATAGGCCACAGGCTTTCGAGGGGCTGTACTATAGGGCACCACCTGATCTATCTAGGCAATGGAACTGTGCTTTCAGCATGCCAAAGACTCGCTCGATGATGTTGCTCATGCTGGCATGTGCCTCGTTGTAGTGTTCCTCTGCTGGGGACGACCGGCGCTGGTAGTGGGTGAGCAGTCAGGGCCACAGTGGATAGGCGCTATTCTCTGTGTGGATAATGACATGGTTAGCCCTCTGCTATTCTATGCTGCACCCCTTGCCTGTCCAGGGCACCCACGCCAACATGCACACCCTGCCCTTCCCCATCTCAAGGTATGCTCTGCCCATCGCCCCTTGCCTGTGCCATACTCACCCACTAGGTGGCCCATGGGGATGTTCCCACATTCAAACATGTGGCATAGCACAGAGCTGTGCCAGATGAATGCATCATGTGCTCTCCCAGGGTGTGTGGTGCAGACATTGGTTATGCGCCCCATGGCTTCACACACCACCTGGCAGTTGACACTCGGGCTCCCCTTCCTGTTGATGTACACCACACCCTCAGGGCTAGGTGGAATGTGGATACCCATGAGGGTGCAGTCAATGGCCCCAATCATGCCAGGCATACATGCTACCCTGTGGAAGTCTTGCATGGTAGCTGTACGCTCTGTTTGTGTGCTGGGGAAATGTATGTATTCCAATGCACGTGGCAGCAGACCATTGAGGAACTGTGTGAGGAGGTGGGATGTGGCCAACTGGGTTATGCCTGTGGTGTCCCCTGTTGGTCTCTGGTAGGTTTCCGTGGTGAGCAGGCACATGACAGCAGTCACCTTCATCTCCACGGACATGGCATGGCTCTGTCTGGTGGGTGCCTGCATCTCCTCACTGCACAGCTCACAGAGCTGCCTCAGAATGGCCCTGTTCAGGCAGTACCAGCCCACAATCTCCATGTCACTGTCCTGCTTGAAGGTGATGTGAGCGCGGTACCACCTGTGTCAGGCATACCACCACCGGGCCCTTCCACGGTCACGTCACTGTTCCTCCTGCCCCTCTCACACCCCTCATTATGGTCTCCATCATGAAGGGTGAACTATCCATGGCCCTTGCTGTCCACTTCTCCCCTGGGCGGTTGGCTGCTGCTGGCTGTGTGCCACCCTGGTACACTGCTTGGCAATGTGACTGTCTGTCACAGTCTCTCTGCCCCATCTCCCTCTTCACTGAAACCTCTGTCCCTCTTTCTCTGTGTTTGCCTTGGTCTGTCTGTCTGTCTCTCTCTATGACTTTCTTTCCTTCTCTCTTTCGCTTTCTTGCTCTCACTCCCTCTCACCTGGTGCAAATGCTGTCTGTGTGCTTGCGCCCTGCATTTATAGGAACAAGTCTGCTCGGCGCATCTTTGATTTGCTCTGCACTTGCACCATGGTTTCATGGTTGAATATCCCACTGCACTGGATATTCATGGGAATGTCCTCTGCACTTGTGCCTGCATTCATTAGAGTTGTGCATTGACACAATGCAATTTGAGCTGTGCACTGGCTCCTGCTGAATATGACTCCTTGGCACAAGTCCGCACTTGTGCTGGCACAACTCAGTTGCGCCATGCGCAACTGCTTTGAATATCAGTGCCATAGTGTATAAAGTAATCACTGATGATCCCTCAGAGTCATCTTATTAGTGATTAGGTTGATTATATATGGAATATATGTAAAAGACAACATTATGCATTATAGTGAGGTATAATAATCATGCATGATCTAATCCTATAAAAGAAGTAAAGATTAGCAAATATTAGCAGCAAAGCACATTCTTGGCACTCATGCTTATATGATGGATGCCTAAATCTACATATTAGTGCAAAATAGCAGTATCACAGTATAAATGACCAGGAATACAATATAAGGTGTATGTGGGATAATAGAGGACATAACCCAGGTGCAACAAGTTCTGTCAGACCCAAGGATCCTGGACTGATCTGGAGATGCAGGCTGTTTGGCTTGATCTACAGGCTTTTCAGGAGCACCTCACCCTGGTCCCTTGCTGATTCAAACAGACAGTGTCAGTGTCATGCACTAACTAAACAAGCAACAGGGCAGTCACTGTTGCCCCTGTGCAGGGAGGCAATGACCGTGTTTTACTGGACGATGTCTCATGGCCTTCAGCTAGCTGCTATATTTCTCCCAGGTGTTCAGAACATCTTGGCAGACAGTCTAAGTAGGTCCAAGTCCCTGGTGCATGAATGGGAACTGCTGATCTCCATGGTAAACTGTCACTTCACAAGATGGTGTTGTCCTGAGTTGGACCTTTTTGCATCCCCACACAATGCAAAAATGCCACATTTGTGCTAGCTCGCTTCAGGGCATGGAGTTTTTTGGCCAGATGCATTGTCCTTCTGGAAAAGAAGGCTGCTTTATGCCTTTCCTCTAGTTTCTCTCCTAGAAAAGGTTCTGCTCAAGCTGCATGAGGAGCATGCCACCCTAATACTGGTGGCTCCCTTCTAGCCTCACCAGATTTGTTTTCCATTTCTACATCTGGCAGTGGAGCCTCCTGTTCAGTTACCACTTAATCCAGGTCTGCTATCTGAGGCCCAGGGGTCCATGGTTCATCTGAACCTGTGATCCCCTCATCTACATGCAAGGCTTCTTAAGATGTAGTTTCCCCTTAGGTGGCTGATGTCTTGCTCATGGCTATAAAGCCTCCTACAAGACCCACCTATTTTTTTATGGAAGCGCTTCTTCATATGGTGTGCTTCCCGTTCAGTGGACCTATTTACATGTCCTTTAAATATTGGACTGCCTTCTGCTCTTGTTGACTCTGGTCTCCAGTACTCATCCATTAAGGTGCACTTGGCTGCCATTTTGGCTTCCCATGCCATTGTTGATGGGCATGTGGGGGCCCAACTAAAAGTGTCCCATATGTTTTTGAAGGGTATTTTGCACATACCTTCCCAGTTCATAAACTAGTTCCACTGTGGGACCGCCATTTCATTCTGGAAAAATTTACTTTGGCTCCATTTGAGCCTGCTGCAACTTGTGAGATGCATTTCTTTTCATAGAACACACTGTTCTAGGGACATGGATATGATGCACTATCCACACTTCTGGCAATATTCCTTTCCCTTTAAGGCTTGCTGAAATATCTTTAAGCTGGCTCCTCCCACCCACCCAGGTGGTAACTCCCTCAGCACCACTCTGTGACATCAGATCTTCCTTTCTGTTGAAAGAAGGAACTTCCCTCCTTACCCCTCTCCACGCTGAGTAGGCCCTTTGCTTCAGACCTTTGCAAAACTTGCAAAATTACTTTTGTCTTCAGGCGATTTCTCAATCTCCAACATGGATGACTCGAAGTCTGCACCAGGATTTATGAACTGCAAGTGCGGCAGAAGATGTCTCAGACAGACCCACACACCTTGTACGTCTACTAGCTAGGCCACGAACACAATCTACAAGAGTGTGTGTGGCTTTTGTCACACCTTGCACCCTTCTACTTTAGAAGATCAGCATTCTCTGCTTCTCTTAGGGCACCCAGATAAATGGGATCCCCCATTCGCTCGAAGGACATCTGGCGGGCGGTCTCCATGGCAGCAGGGTCTGCTGAACAACTTGTGGCTTTTGAAGAGGCTGTGGCTCAGGCCATGAAGCATGCCTCTTCAGCTTCAGCCTTTGTGCCACTTTCTTTTGGCACTACCTCACAGGGGTGTTTTGTGATTTGTTCTAGTCCCTTCCCACCTATGGGCAGGGCTCCTCTAAGGACACAAAATCCAAATCTTCAAAGAAGGAGACTAAAAAGAAGTCTCGCTGTCTATCATGGGATCACAAATGCTCTCAAGCCTCAGAGTACTGTGCTACTTTGGAGGTTTTGACTACAATTGATCTTTGGCCCAGGCCACTGGCGCCATGGTCTCCCTGTCAAGCCAGTAGGTCAAGATGCCAGTCGACCAATCTGTTGAGATTTTGCTTGACCCAGTTGATGCATTGTCACCGGATGAGGCCGATACCTCCCTCTCTAGGACTCTGGTCCTGCCTGTTACCTCTCCGGGTGGGTCGAACCAGCCTGCTGATCCGGTCCATACCCCACTTTCACCGGCTCCCTCGGAGACCCTCTGGCATTCCCAACAGTTGAGGTCTCAATCCTGAAGCCCCAAATTGAGCAGCCGACATCAGCATTGGTATTCCTGCTCTTGCATTTGGGCAAGTGGCATCACCGCTAATCCTCCTCAGACAAGGACAGGCTCTGCTGCAAAATACAGCACTACGAGGAGCTCATGTGGCATCAGCTCATGTTTACTGGGATTAAGCCAGTCTTGGCCCCCAGCCTGGCTCTTCTGTGGCTCCCACCACGCAGGCCCCAGCCTACTCCAGCTTGGCCTATTCTGGCCTCTCCACCCATCCAGGTGGAGCCACTGCATAAGCAGCCACCAGTGGGTATCCCTTCCCCCCAAGCATGCCCAACCACTTCCTGGCTTTCTCATCAGCTGTCAGTCACTGTGATGCCTGACATACTCTGTAGAGTCAGCAGGGACTTTGGTGGTCAACCACTTTTTGATGAATCCTCAGAGTCTGAGTGCTCCTCCCTACACTCTCATCCATTGGATGCCAAGTCGGGAGAAGAGTTGTGCACAGAACATGGTCTCACTTCTTTCTCTGGCCCGCTCCACTTAATCTTGGAATCTAAAGTGACTCTAGATGGAGACCTTCCAGAAATGGGCCAAGCACCCATTGACTGAGAGTCTCAGCCAGGGTGACTCCCCTGGAGAAGCCTTCCCAGTCACTAAGGCCATTCTTGGCCCCACTCTAGAGATCTGGCAGCACCTTGCCTCTTGCCCTGTGTCGGCACAGATGGCCCGCAATTATGCGGTCCCTACTGGTTCCCTGTCTGGTTTCACTGAATATCCCTCGGCCAGGGTTCTGGTGGCCGACTCAGTCTTTCAGCATACCAGCAATGCCAGGGATGTGTGACAAGCCTCCTGATAAGAAATCCAAGAATTTGGATCATATGTCCAAAAAGGTCTATGCGGCCTCTTTCCTCGGCCTTCGACAAGTGAGTTTGTCCCTTTTGATAGCCCACTTTGCTCGTGCCCTCTTAGGTACCCTTGATGTGGTGCTTCCCTAGCTCCCAGCTGACTTGCAGACCACAGTCAAGCAGGTCTGGGACAAGGGCTGAGCGGTGGCTAGGCAACAGCTCCAGACAGCCATGGACACTGGGGACTCCTGCACCCAGTCTGTGGCTGCAGCAGTGGCCATGCACTGCAGGGCTTCACTAAGGATCTCAACCTTTATGGCAGATACCCAGCACAAATTGGTGGATGTCCCCTTCCTGGGTACCAACTTGTTTGAGCAGTGGGGTGAAAGGACACCTTAATTGCACTGAGAAGCCCAGTGCCACCCAGGACTCTGTTACCTCTTCCCAGAGGGATCTCAAGGTCTCTAAGGTCCAAAGGAAGAAGTCCTTTTGTCCCCTCTCTCTGCCCCTGCAGCCAAGCCATCCCAGCCCCCAGCTGGGAAGTAGGCCCAGGCTTGGTGTCCTTGACCAAAGTCTGTTACTTCATTTCTTCTGGAAGCAAGGTGGCTGAGGTCCCACTGCTTCCTCAGCTGGTCTCTCCTCCACCTCCAAGCCTGCCCAGAGATGGGATGGGGGTTCCTCCCATGCCAGTCTTCCCTTGGGTCCTCCCATGAGGGTCCGGCTCTGCCACTTCCTTTCCACCTGGTCTGCTGTTACCACAGGCAGGGGCATCCTCAAGGTGGTCAGTCAGGGTCTGTTCTAGAGTTTGAGGCTTATCTGCCTTGCCAAGCCCATGCCCAATGGAAGGACATGGTGTCTACCGATGTGCTGTCAGCCCTTCAGGAAGACATTGCCCAGCTGCTCCAGAAAGGGGTAGTGGCTCCTGTCCTGGACCCTCCAGTGCACCCAGAGTTTGTCTCCAGGTACTTCCTGGTGCCAAAAAGGACATGGGCTGGCACCCCATCTTAGATCTGCATGACCTGAAAAATTCCTTTGGCTGCACACTTTGAAGATAATCACTCTGTCTCGGATCATTCCATCTCTGGAACAGAACATGTGGTTCTGCTGTCTGGATCTTCAGAACGCTTTTTTCCACGTCCCAATCTGTCCATCAAACTGCTGGTTCCTCTGGTTCCATACAGAGAGGATTCGCTATGAGATCTAGGCCATGCCCTTTGGCCTGTCTTTGGCCCTCAGGGTCTTCACAAAATACATTGCAGTTGTGGCAGCCTACTTGAGGTGCCAAGGGGTCCGGAGTGTACCCCTACCTGGATGACTGGCTTATAGCGGGTCCCTCCAGGGAGGAGGTGGAGTAGTCCAAGGTCCTGGCCATCCAGATCTGCTTGTCCCTTGGCCTACTGGTCAGCAAGGCCAAGTCAGAGCTCATACCTTTACATGTGATACACTTCATCGGGGCAGAGCTAGACTCCGACAGACTGGGCAGAGGCTCTCTCCTCTTTTGCCCAATCATTTTGGATTGGGCAGTTGCACCCTGCTTGAGACTTCCTGCACCTCCTAGGATACAAGGTGGCATGCACCAGCATGCTGCATTGGGCCCGGTGGAGAATGCACTCTCTGCAATGGGAGCTTACCCACCAATGGTCTCAGAGCTAGGGTCACTTCAACCAGCCAGTTACTGTGACCCAACTGATGTGTGACAGCCTCCAGTGGTGGTTAGTTCTGGAACATCTGCAGGAAGGGATCCCTTTTGTCTGGCCAGAGCCGATGGTCACCATCATGACCAAGGCCTCCCTGATGGGCTGGAGTGCCCACCTGGGGACCACAGAGTCCACGGACTCTGGACCCCTGAGGAGTCAAGATGCCATATTAACTTGCTGGAGCTTCAGGTCATTCAGCTGGCACTGGCTTGCTCTGCACATTTGGGATTAGGTCATTCAGATCCAGACGGACAACACCACGACCATGTACTACATCAACAAACTGGGCTAGATGCACTCTCTTCCTCTGTGCAGGGAAGCTGTCTGCATCTGGACCCTCATGCTCAGCCTGGGCACTGATCTGGCCGGCATCTCCCAGCTGGCATATCCCCTTAGCTATGTGGCAAGGCATCTCACGAGTGGTCACTCCATCCAGAGGTAGACCACAGCCTGCTCTCCTGATGGGGCAGTCCTCTGGTGGACCTGTTCACCTCCAGGGAGAATGCAAAGCTGAGGCTGTATTGTGCCTGCCCCCCCTCAGCAGGGAATGCTGCAGCGGGATGTCTTTCCAAGGCTGTTGACCCCAGGCCTCCTTATTCCCCTCCATTTCCTCTGATTCACAAAGTGCTGATCAAAGCCAGGAGGGACAAGGCACAGATGATTCTGGTAGCTCCAGACTGGCCCCACCAGTTCTGGTACTTCGATCCCCTCGGCCTCAGCAGCAGGCTCCTGTGGCAGCGTCTTCTCTGCCTGGACCTGCTCTCTTGCAGCCAGGGGAAGGTACTACATCCAGACCTTCAATCCCTGCACCTGACAGCCTGGTTCTTGAGCTGCTAGTGTGCCAGGCTTTGGATATCTGAATATGTCTTCACTGTGGTGAGGCTTCTTGGGAGGAGTCGACCAGAAAATGCTATGCCTTCAAATGGAAGAGGTTCTCCATTTGGTGCCTGGGCAAGAGGCTTGACCCTTTATCTAGCCCTGCAGCTAGCATTCTTGACTACCTTTGGCCCCTTTCTGTTGGGCCTTAAGTTGACAACCCTTAACATGCACCTGGTGGCCATCAGCAGAGGCTGGTATGCCATCAGCAGAGGAGAAGGTGGTCCGGTGCTTTACCAAAGGCCTGGACCACATTCCCACTCCAGTGCATGAACCACCACCACCATAGGACTTGTTGATGGTATTGGCAAAGCTCATAGGAAAGCCATTTGAACAAATGCACAGACAGGTATGACATGTCTCACTTGTAGTGGAAGACCACCTTGCTGGTTTCTATCATGTCAGCCAGAAGGATCAGTGAGCTGCAGGTGCTCTCAGTGGAATCTCCTTATCTGGTCTTCCACAGGGACACGATCATCCTTGACCCCAACCTGAAGTTCCTCCTGAAGGTTGTGTCTGAGTTTCACCTTAACTAGGTGATCAGTCTCCTGGTGTACTTCACCACCAACAACCACACTTTGGAGACCGAGCACAGGCTCCATACCTTGGACCTGTGGAAAGCCCTCACCTACTTAAAGGAGCGCAGAGCTGGAGTTCAGGGAGAGGTTCGCTAGCTATTTGTCATCTACGTTGAAGCCACACCTGGCAGATTAACAGCTAAACAGATGATTGGCAGGTGGATTGTATCCCACACCAACCTCTGCTAGAGGTTGGCAGGTAAGGAGCCTCCCATTGGGCTAAGGGCTCTTTCCACCCATCATACCATTGCCTCAGTGGCTGCTTCCAGGGATGTCCCTATCTAAGAAATCTGCAGAGCTGCTACCTGGAAGTCAGCACACACCTTCATTTCCCACTACCACATCGACCTTGGGTCATGCCGGGATGCTGGGTTTGGGACATCCATTCTCCAATCTCTTTTCCCTTAAATAGGGGGTGTGCGCCTTGCCCCCTCCTCCCGGAGAACTGCTAGGAGTCTGCTAGAAGTGTGGATAGTGCATCATATCCACATCCCTAGAAAAACAGGTCACTCACCTGTAACAGTAATTCTAGGAGTGATATATGATGTACATCCACACTGACCCACCCGAGCTCCCCTGGCAAGTGGCACACCAGTCTTGCTTCCAGCGGGTAAGATCTGACATCATGGGGTGCTGCCAAGGGAGTTACCACCCAGGTGGGTGGGAGGAGTCAGCTTGAAGACATTCTGGCAAGCCTTAAAGGGAAAGGATCACTGCCAGAAATGTGGATGTACATCATATACCACTCCTAGAACTACTGTTACAGGTGAGTATCCAGTTTTTTTTTTGTCACCATAACTTCTGCCCATAGGATTTCTGATCTTCTGGCTCTGATCCATGAACCTCCTTATTTGATTTTCTGCAAGGGCAGGGTGCTTTGTGGACCACGAGATGTTGTGGATGATGGCAGGATTTACCCATGCCTGGTGTGGTTTGCTCACAAGGTGCAGAAGTGGGTAAATTTTGCCATCACCCACACCCTCAAGAGGCATATTGCGATTATACAATGTGCCTGTCTTTTTTTTTGTTTGTTTATTTTGGTGAGAATTAAAGAAATACTTCTTGTATTTTAAATGTGTTTTTTATTTATTGCTGCGTGGCATAAAGTAATTCTGTGTTATTAGGGAGATGCTGTTCTCAATAGTGTGCTCCCAGGGAGACACTACCTTTGCTGTCCATTCAGTGTGGATTGAGCAGCGTTTATTTATTTATTTAAAGTATTGAGGGGTGCTATAGAGAGAGTGGTAAAGCTAATATAGAGGGAATGGCATCTATATACTGTATAATGAAAACAAGAGAGGCCCCAGAATTGAACCCTGGGGCACTCCGTGTGCAAGAACATGGGTTGCAGACAGAAATCCACCATTGAAAACCTTAAGAGATCGATCAGTTAGATGACTTTGAAACCAGGAGCAAGGTGACTCTGTCAGGCCCATGCCCCCCAATCTCTAGAGCAGCAAGGCATGATCGACAGTGTCAAAGGCCTTGGACAGGTCTACAAAAACTGTGCTGTGTACTGTGCATTACATGTGCATTTTGTCATGATTCAGTTAAAGGGACACTGTCAACCTGTTATTCATCATATTATTTCTAGTTGAAACCTCACATTTTATGATTGCTTACCCTCTCTAAAATGCACTGATGTTGTTGTTTGTTTCATCTGTCTCCTTGTTTAGTAGAACTGAAATGCATGGCAGTGTATATTTATAAACAACCTTGTTTTTGTTTATAATCCCAGTTCTGTTCTTACTGCATACTTCCTGAGCATTAGAAACACACCCAAACAGTTCAGTCACTCATAAGGCAGTAGCCTCCTAAACTCCCACAGCATCATGAGGTGCTAGAATGTTTTGAGGGTGTTCCCAAGTCCAGGAAAGATGTATTTGGAGCTTATTAAGGAATGTAAACAAACCTGTTTTGGTGTGATAACACCAGTATGTTGGGCAGTCTGTTTTTTACTTTTGTAAAGAAAATAGGAGTTTAAATCAAACTACCAGCTACATCAACAATCTTTACAGAATGTTGGCAATCATAAAATATGTTTTTTAAACTAGGGACATTTTGAAACCTAAGCGGGTTGACAGTGTCCGTTTAAGTGAAGTTTAAAAAAAAAAACATAACAGGGCAGTACAAGGGGCACAGCCAATGGCTGACTGCATAGCTGCAGCCCCCATTGTGATGCCTTTATGCTCCTGCCCTTGCACTCCAGGCCACTGCACAGATGACTGCTGGAAGCAACTGCTGTCAAGAGGTAAGCAGGCTCTGAGACATCCGAATTTGTTCCCAGGTCAAAAGACCTACTGCTTCCTCCATAGTCAACTTTTGTTTTTCCCGGGGGGGGGCTCAACTAATGGCCATGGGTCTGGCGGCCTCCAAAGCCCCCAGAAGCTTTGTTTTTTTTTTGGTGTTCTATGGTGCATTTTGAGGGTTATACTTAACAGATCACACAGTATAAACAGCACCACTGAAATTATAGAATGATACCAAAACTTGCCTGCATTACTGTGGTTCAGCTTACTTCTGTTCTAATAAGAGCATTGATACAGCATTAAAAATGTTGTCATTAAACAACTAATGTGTCTAACTTTAGACTGCATCAGTTGATGCATACATACCTTGATACTGTATGATGTTGATTAATGCTGTGGTAGCAGCTTTTCAAGATGAGTCTGCCGCTTCCATACTTCAACTCAACATCAGTGGTCTATGGCACCTGTTGTCCAGTGTGAAGACATTTCTGTCAAATCCCATAATATAAGTGATCTCATCATGATAAGTCTTAGGCTGATGTAGTTAGCATTGACTTTTTGATGATGTTCATTATTCTGTCCACTTACAAATGGTGACATAACGCACCAGATGCAGTCAGGTATTCATGTCACTGTGTCAAATTAGTGTTGCTTGTAGGTATTAAAGATCAATTTTCAGTGCTTTACTTAAGGCCTCCACCCCCCAACTCCCTAGCAGCTGTAAAATGATTTCAAAACTCCTGTTACTGAATTTTTTTAAATAGCCTCAGAGATCGTAAATCCTGCTTTCATTGGAGGAGCCAGCCACCTGTTCCCTTCCCCTTCCCGGTCCTCAAGTAGAGTAGGCACTACTGTCTCCAGCATAGAATGTCAAAATATCATGATATTGATGGTGCTCTTTGAAGTTCATCATGTAGTACCTTATCTGGTGAAGAACTTGAGTCACTGAAAGAAATCCAAACAAACTTGAAGCCTACAGTATACGTAATGTGACGTACCGACTAGGACATCTCATATGTAGACAATCTTCATATTCCACTTGGGTGAAAATTGGTGGATACTCAAAAAAGGTAACTGAAGAATGTGGCTGTCAAATCTTTACCAACAGTTCTGGTCCACAAACATTGTGACATCTCCAAAAAGCATTACAATTGAAACAGTGGAAACCAGGATATGTTTGGTGTCTTACAAACTGAGAGAAATGTGGACAATGCCGGCATACTACTTATTTTCTCTTGATCTGTAGAAAGTATTGTGTCTGACAGTGTGCCACATGATAAATTCGTTGGCTACATCCTCTAGGTTTAGCTTTTTAGCTACATGCTTGTGACAGTTTAGCAAGGCAACATGATTAAGTCTAGCTTGTCCCATGGTTGATCTTAAGTATGTCTTGATTCAATGAAGTGAAGAAAATGAACATTCTGACGTACAAGATGACACTGGGATAGTTAAAGCCAACTGTATTAAATGTGTCAGTTTTGGGAGAAGTGTTTGCAAATCATGAGCATTTTCACCGTGAAGTACGTTGAAGACATCCTGAAATTATTCCACCATGGCATCCCGTTGCCTTGCAATACTGAGAAACATGCCACAATGTAGTTGAAGATGTGCTGCATTGAAGTCTGTATTATAGAAATTTGCAATATACTCAGAAGTAGCATGCCCTGTCACAAACGTTTCTATTTTCATCATGTGGTCAGATATGACAGATGTAAAATGATGATCGAGAGCAGTGGTGGTGTTGTCTATCATCTCAAAGTAAAGTCAGCGGTAATGGTCCTCTGGAGACTCGAATATATGTGGAGCAGAATCATCATCTAATCTGCGTGGAAGTCTTCTAGGCCTTGGAACAAATGGCTCTTCCAAATTTAGCTGTGCTGCACAATCAGTAGTACTTGTGTAAAACTGGGGGAATCCTTCACAAAGTTGTTTGATACTGTCTTTCAGAGATTCTGTCATATGAGATGCTTGGTGGAACTGCAAGTTTTTGTTATTTAAAGCAGTATTGATGGTTTCTATTCAGGAGAAGACAATGTGAAGTAGTTTGAGGTTGAAAAATGTGTCAAACTTCCTGAGCTGAATTAGGAATCCGTTGGCCTTCGCTCCAGCATCACTAGTATCATTCAGTGCTAGTTTTTCAAGGAATTCAAATAGTTCTTAATAATTATAGTTTACTGACTGTAAAGAAGCTGCAAGAAGTGTCCACCGGGTAGGGCAAAATGGTGACAAACCAATATTGTCATGGTCTTGAAAGTTTTCAAACCAGGCAAGACGTTTTGGAGATTTTCTGATGAAAACTAACTCGCAAATTAAATGAAGAACATTTCAAGACACAGTCATTTTCTGAGCAGTATCCTGAACTGCCAGATTTAAATTATGTGCAAGACAGTGAACGTATAATGACCATGGCTCTATTTCTGTAACAAGAGCTTGCAATCCGTGAAGACAACCAGCCACATCCGATGCACCATCGTAACACTGCCCATGACACATTTGTATGCTGAAGCTGAATCTTGCTAATACATCCTGCAATATACAGAACAGTGCAACTTTAGTGGTACTTGTTGTTGAGTAAAAACCAAAGAACAATTCTTCAACCTGAAGATCCTGCATGACGATACGAAAACAAAATGAAATCTGTTCTCATACAGAAATATCTGCAGTTTAATCCAAGATTACAGCATAGACACCAGCATCATGAACCTCCTTCATTAATAAGTGTAGTACCTCATGCGACATAGACATCATCTCATTAAAGGAAAACTACACCCAAAACTTGAAAAAATATATTCTGTGCAGAGTGTTTTAATTTGTATGTGAAGTTCTAGTGTTTCCTTCCCTCTGACTGGTATTAGGAGTTTTTCCTAAATTAGCCTGCTAGCTTTAGGGTAGTTTTACGACCCCTGGAGATCACCATATCAAATAGCTTTATTGCATTTCTTTGTCCTACAATGCACCTTGTTTCACGTAATGGTGATGCATCAGAGCCCATAAATCCAGCAGAAAGCATTGCATTACAATCAGTTCACAACAATAGAGATGACTATATTTTAAAATCTGTAGAATTCAGCTTGGTGACCACCCTCATCTTAAAGGTTTTACTGTCCTGAAAAACTTTGCTGCTGGTAATTTTTGTGCAGCTTGTAAAGCTTCCAAGATATTTAGTTTGTTTGGCATGTGTGTGCTGAATGTTGGGTCTCTCTTACATCACAGTCACATGAGACAAGATGCACTGTGGGAACAAGAAATACAATTACGCTATCAGGTATGAAGATCCCCAGGGGTCGTAAAACTAGCATAAAGCTAGCAGCCTAATTTTGGAAAAACTCCTAATACCAGTCAGAGGGAAGGAAACACTAGAACTTCACATACAAATTAAAACACTCTGCACAACATATATTTTTTCAAGTTTTGGGTGTAGTTGTCCTTTAACAACATCATGAGAAATCCATTTGTAGCCTGTTCTTGCAAGCCAAGATTTTAGTACCAGATCATCATCCGCATGCAACAGAAGAAGGTTCATCAAGTTGGACTCCTCATCAGTGTGGCCCCATACTGCAAGACCTTGACAGCCCAGATATAACAGTGAAGATAACATTTTCATAAGAGCATGTCTGGAATCTTTCATTTGCTTCATTTTTCCCTCCGAGCATGAGGCGACAACATCAGTGCAACTGTTCACAGCACCCAATGCAGCTACAGCTGCCCTATGCAAACTGGATTTTTGGTGACTGTTGAAATGTTGTATTGCTTTTTTTATATTGTTAAATCCTGCCTGGATGAACGCCTTGTATGCATCCTTGTCGTGTGATGTGGTTGGAAGTGGTACACCCAGATTGGCAGCCTTGTGACAAACTGTACAGAATATTTTTTAACTGTACGGTCATACTCGATCCATGGGAAACTATTCTTCCAGTGTGGTTGAAACGCACGACCTGCTGCTTCCTGCCTTCCTGCTAATATGGACTCATCTGTACCACTATTATTATCTGTACATGATGTACTAGGGGTGGGGCTATCTGCTGTTACCCTGACTGTCGTACCTATCTGCAACTGCTGATCTGACTCTACATTGAAAGAAGAATGACATTCTGCTGCACTGCTTTCACCTTCACTGGCATTAACATCGCTCTCGCTGTCAACACTGGCATTAGAAGAGGTTGATCTGCTCTTGTGGGCATTAAGTTTTATAATGTATTTATCCGTGATGACTCAGCTGCTTCCACAGTTAGTGACTGCTATGAAACTTAACTGCTTGCTGACTGAACTGTACTGTGATCTGGCATGCAAGAACTTTCTGTAATTTAATTCTGCAAATGAGATGACAAAAAACTAAGGACAGGGATGTGGCAAAAAGAAATAAAGCCAGAAAAAAATGGAGGGTAATGAGTACCAATGCCCATAGTCTAGGTAAAAAGCTCCGTGAAATGATGACCATGATGGAAGAGGGATGCCTGGATATTGTGGCAGTCACAGAAATATGGTACACAGAGAACCATGACTGGGATGTCAACATACCAGGGTACACAATCTACAGGAGGGACAGGGAGAGAAGAAGAGGAGGAGGAGGAGGAGTAGCTCTCTATGTAAGGGAAGGGATCAAAGCAACAGAACTAAAGAGTAAACAGGGAGGAGAGGAGGCACTAAGGTCACCCTGGAGACTAGAAATGGCTCCACAATCTGCACAGGGGTTGTATACAGACCCCTGTCTCAGGCAGAGGAAATAGACAAGGAAATGACAGAAGGCATCCTTGGGATGGCAGAGAAAGGGGAGATATTGCTGATGGGGGACCTGAATATGCCAGATGTTAGTTGGAGCACCTTTGCTGCAGCCACATCCAAGAGCAGGGCCATTCTCAATGCCCTACAGGGGGCATGCCTTAGACAGCTAGTTTTGGAACCCACTTGGGAGGGAGTAATCTTTGACCTGGTACTCTCAAATGGGAACGGAGAGAGGATCTCTAATCTTGAAGTGGGTAGCCATCTGGGAACAAGCGACCACCAGTGTGGTTCACAATAAACTTAGCTGTAGAGTCAAGCTACACAAAAGTGAAGGTACTGGACTTCAGGAGGGCTGATTTTGTCAAAATGGGAGAGTGCCTCAGAAAAAGCACTAGCAAACAGGCAAGAGGAGGGGTGGAGCAACAATGGGGAAACATCAAAACTGCCATCACAGAGGCAACAAGCATTTGTGTGAAGCAAATAAACAAATCAAAATGAAAGAAAAAAACACTATGGTTCTTAAAAGAAGTGGTGGGGAAGGTAAGGAAGAAAAATATAGCATTCAGGAAGTATAAGGAAACACAAAAGGACCAGGACAGAGAACTGTACCAGTTAAAGCAGAAGGAAGCGGGGAAGACAGTCAGAACAGCAAAGGCCCAGACTGAGAAAAAGATAGCCAACTTGGTTAAGAAGAAGAATAAAATCTTTTATAGGTACATTAGGGAGCAAAGAAAGACGAAGGCAGGGATACTGAGACCGAACAAAGAGGAAGCTGGTTGGACAGAGAGTGACAGTGAAAAAGCAGGGATACTGAATGAATATTTCTGCTCAGTATTCACAATGGAAGCGCAGGGGGAGAGACCTAATCCAGTCAATAGAAGCACTCTGGATAGGGGGTTGATATTAGTCCTTTCACAGAAGAAAGGGTTCTGAAAGAACTCTTAAAACTGAAGGTGGATAAAGCAATGGGGCCTGATGGGATTCACCCCAGAATCCTAAAAGAACTAAGGGACGAACTAGTAACACCATTGACTACCCTTTTTAATAAATCATGTGAGGATGGTGTGGTCCCTGAGGACTGGAGAAGGGCAGATGTGATTCCTCTTCACAAAAGTGGGAGCAAGGCAGAGGCAGGAAACTACAGACCTGTCAGTTTGACCTCAGTGGTAGGGAAATGATGGAATCAATTCTGAAGGAAAGAATTGTTGAGTATCTAGAGGCCAGTGGGGCACATGACCCAAGGCAGCATGGATTCACAGCAGGAAGGTCATGTCAGACAAATTTAATTGATTTCTTTGACTGGGTGACCAAAGTAGTAAACTAGGGAGGGGCTGTGGACATGGCCTACTTAGACTTTAGCAAGGCATTTGACACAGTCCCGCACAAAAGATTAATAAACAAATTAGCTAGCCTGGGAGTGGGTCCCAGAGTGGTAGCTGGGTAAAACACTGGCTGGCCAACAGGACACAGTGGGTAATAGTAAATGGAGTCCACAGTGAAGAAAGGAGGGTTACTAGTGGGGTACCACAGGGTTCAGTACTGGGGCCAGTCCTTTTTAATGTCTTTGTAAGTGACATTGCAGAGGGACTGGAGGGGGAGGTATGTCTCTTTGCAGATAACACAAAGATCTGCAATAGGGTTGATATGCAAGGTGGGGTGGAAAGGATGAAGGAATTGTCAAATGTATGGCAGCTTAGATTCAACGCAAAGAAGTGCAAAGTAATGCACCTGGGAAACAAAAACCCAGGGCAAGAGTACACAAAGGGGGGTGAGATACTGACAACAACAAAAATGGAAAGGGAACTGGGGGTAGTCATATCAGATGACCTAAAGGTGGGCCAGCAATGTGAGAAGGCAGTAAGGAGGACTGGGGGATACTGGGATGCATAGGGAGACGTCACCAGTAGAAAACAGGATGTTGTTGGCCCTCTGTACAGACAGTTGGTAAGACCACATCTGGAGTACTGTGTACAGTTCTGGAGACCCCATCTCCACAAAGACATAGACAGGGTGGAGGCTGTTCAGAGGAGGGCAACCAAAATGGTGCAGGGTCTCCACCAGAAGACATATGAAGAAAGACTAAAGGAGCTTAAGATGTATAGCCTCTAGGAAAGGAGGGAGAAGGGGGACATGATCGAAACTTTCAAATACCTCAAGGGAATCAACAAAGTCCAAGAGGGCAGCATCTTTAAAAAAAAAAGAGATGTGCAAGAACAAGGGGGCACAATTTGAAGATAGAGGGGGGACGGCTCAGAGGTAATGTGAGGAAGTATTTCTTCACAGAGAGGGTTGTAGATGCATGAACCAGCCTTCCTGAGGAGGTCATAGAGCCAAAAACAATGGGGGAATTCAAGAATGCATGGGACAGACATAAGGCAATTCTAGTGGGGGGTAGGAGGAAGTAGGCTGTTGGTTAACTAGGATATGCAGCTTATCTGTTAGGTAGGGATATGGGCAGACTAGGTGGGTCAAGGGGTCCTTATCGGCCATCAAATTCTATGTTAAAACATCTCAATTAGTTGCTTTTATATTATCTACAAGTTCTACAATGCAACAGTGCTCTATTTCTTCATTATTTTTTGTTATTAAATACTGAACAGTAATCTGACGCTACAACTTGTCATTTAAATATGGAGGTCTACTTGAGTAATACTGAATTAACTATCGTTAATATTTATCTGAAGTATATTCACAATGAAAAATATGTCTGGCTTATTAATTATGGATGACCGAGGCATGTCATGCATGATGTAGCACAAAGAAAATATGGAGTATGTGTACTAAAAACATTTGCACTGTCCAGCACATAACTGGAGTGGGGAGTAGAGCACATTCTGTATGTCTAGACTATAAATGGGAGGTATGAATACAGAATGCTCCCCCCAGCCCCCATATGCAATACAGAAAAAACATAACTGCATAACAAAACACTCAAAGTAATAATACTAAGAAGTAAGCTGAACCATGAGCAGAATTTGAAACAAACTATAATCAAGTCATGTTGTCATTAGTACAAAATTTGGCAATGACGAAGTGAAGTTTTTGGACGAATCTGTTAAACCTTAAAACACACCAGCAGGATCGCCAAGCAGCATGTTTAACTTCTTAGAACATTTTTACCGAACCAAATACCACCTGCTGGCCCTGCCATGACCCACCTGGCTGACAACAAAAGGGAAAATGCCCCTCTTGGTGTGTACCTGAGCTCTCCTACTACTTTCCCTTGACTGCAGATTGCTCTGAATTCAGATCTCTGTCCCCTCACCAATGCACTAAGGGAGGCATCTGTTGTTAGAGGGTAGCCAAGAACTGGGAAAATGTAATAGCTCTCCAAAAATTATTTAAAAAAATAAGGTCTGAGCAGGAGTTTGATTAACAGTTTGTTATTCACCCCCGAGGAGGTGTAGTGTGGCATGAGGCACATCCTCGCATGGTGTAAATCATACTCCTGTAAGTGCCTCATTGCTATTATAAAAAAAATAAAGAAAAATTCCAAGAAGGCTTTGTGAATGTTTCTCTTAAGAAGGAGATTTGAAATGAAACAGTTCTACCACCAACACTTTCAAAATGCTGCTTCTGGGGTTCAAAAGTAAGAATGCATCATTCCAGTTATTCAGCATGCCGTCAGGAACAATCTATGTGCCGTGCTGAGAGCAGGCTGTAAATGGCAGCATCATCAGCATGGCACTGATGACAGGGTAACATGGATTACTGAAAGGCTGTTGGAAGCCAGTAACATCCAGTCTGATAGCAGCATTTCTGAGATCCTTTTTGTATTGTAATACGATATAACCACCAGGGCAGGTACTACTCTGGACGAAATTGAAAAACATTTTTTGTTTGAAAATACCAACTTTGACTTTTTCATTATATTCTGATCATATCCCAAAGTGTTTTGCAAAACCATAAACATCAAGCACAGACATACCTTTATAGACTGCAACCATAAAAAGATGAAGACTAACATTGACTTACTCCTTGAATCATCCAATCAGGTGTTGACGCTGCTTGCTTGGGCAAACTTCCTTGGGAGTGTGCAGCAGGGGGTGCTATAAGAGAAACTGCAGCCCACGAATCTACAGAATCCACAACAGACTGCTCAACACACCTGGTTTCTTTGATGAGAAAGGGGAGTTAAGTTTCAAACAACTGCAGGGGTTGAAGTTTTGCAACCACTAGCCAGCAGGACTAGTGATTGGGAAATGCAGTAGCCCCACAGACATTTCAAAAAAGATGGCCACCGGGCTGGGCATGCTGTCAGTTGGTCTGTAGTTGCTCTGTAGCCTAGTGCTCTAACATTTTATTTTTGCACTTAAGTTTTATATTGCCACATATGGACTTGCTATATACAGACTTGTTCTGCTGTTCGTTGTTCTGACGTATTTTTACTGACTCCCAGTCACTTAGTTGCTTGGTTGCGAATCTCTCAATTGGCGGGTCGGTTCACCCGAGTGAGAGTTGAACCTGGATCTGGATCCCCTTGGCTGTTTGCGGCTTACTCCCAAATTGTTTTTAGTGGGTCCCCTCTCCTGAGTTGGAACTAAAACTGGAGCTTGAGCATATCAGAGTAATCTCTTAGTAAGAGTGTGCTGAAGTCCAGGAGTGGTGTCGAGGTGATTTCATGACTACTCCATAGTATACACTGGAGCAGTCCTGTCCTGGCCTGTTACCACCCCTGTATACTTCCATCAGCTGGGCAGCTGCTTTTATTCCCATGTGTTAAATACCAACTGGGAATCTAGTATTGTTGCTGCTGTGTTACTGTGTGTCTGAGTTAGCCGACAAAGATTTTTGGAGGATATATTATGGTTGGGGTAGGCGTAAAGAGGAGTTGGATTTTTCTGGAGAAGATCCCCAAGAGAAAACTGTGGATGTATTGAAGGAGGTTGACCCTGAGTTGGCAGTTTATCTAGAAGGATTGGTGGGCAATCCAAGACCAGCTGGACTTGGAGCAGGGAGCTAGCGCCCTAACCCTGTGGGTGGGCTGACTGCAGTGTGCGGCTGAGCGGGGCGTCTCAGCCTTATTGGCCGGGTAGCTGGCGACTTGGGCAGATGTCCCCTTAGGTTTCTCCATGGGGTCTATTCAAAAGTGGGCTTGAGCAGGGGCCTATAGCAGAGGCCATGGGCTTGCAGTTTTGCCTCTGAACAGGATTTGTCGGGGTTGCCCTGGCTCCAGAGTAACCAGCCATCAGAAGAAGATCATCCAGATTTGTTTCTTCTATACATGGTCAGACTATTCAATTATTTTTCTTCCATCTACAAACCATTTAGAAGGCAGTGAGAGTGCCTTCTCTTCTTAGCTCTGGTACAGTGTGAGTGTGCTCATTATAAAGTACCTGGACATATTTTTAATACATTCTCCCTCCCCCCTGTAGTGAGAGTATTTCAGGTGTTGGGGAAATTATTGAGACTTATGTACATTTACCAGTCTCCTCTGGTGGTATGAGGACCATTGTGGACTGGAAATTTTGAATATTTTTGCACCCTGTTTTGCACATGCATTGACTATACTTAGTCTTCTGATTGATCCAAATTCTGCTGGCTTGGACTGAATGAGTGCTTTTATTTATTTATAAATTTAAAATATAGCTTTTTAGGGGTTGGGTTTAGAAATTGTTTTGCAGGTTGTATATTTTGTTTTAAATTTGGTCATAGATTTTATTTAACATTTCTTTTCCCTCAAGTGAGAGCTGGGGGTTTGTATTTGTGTTTTTTATTTCTTTAAATATTGTTTAAGTGTGTTTTTGCTTTGTAATACAGCTGGTTTAGTTACGTGATTAGAGTTGCTTTGCTATATGTTTTTTAGTTTAGTACAGTTATTGTGGTCAACAGAATGTGTTGGAGGCCTGCCCCCACGGTCGTGCACTATTCACCCTCCGCTCTCCAGACCCTCCACCCCTTTATCTCCCCCTCATTGCAGTTTACAACCTACCAGCGCTGTAGAGCACTGGGTATTGCCCATCAGGGGGCTGGGGGTGTGAATGGCGGAGGGTGAATGAGTGGGGCCATCACATCAGGGTTGTAAGATCCAGAAGATGCCATGGGGCGAAATGGAACACAGATCGTGATCCGCCATGTCTGGTTTCCATACCCAGGGGCACTACCAATTTTGGTGGGCAGGCTGTTTGGGCGGCCCTGAAAGTTCATTCAGCTCGAGCAGTGTTATGCAATGCCAGGTTCATTAAAAACAAGACTGCAATTATTTCAGATCTTGTAGGAACAGTGGACCTGGCCTGCATCACCGAAACCTGACTAGAGGAGAACTGTGGCCAGGGTCGGACTGGCCCACCTGGATACCTGGAAATTTCCAGGTGGGCCCACCTCAGTTGAGTAAGTGGTTACCTTGTGAACTCTGAAAACTTTTGCATTTATCTTCTTTTTTCTAATTAAATGGGGTATCTGGGACACTGTTGATAAATTTAAGATGCAAACACAGATCTGTGTATCAGATTGAAGTGGAATATTGATTTGAGTGTGTCAACCTGGGCCCTCCTCTATTGATTTTCCAGGTGGGCCCTTGAATGTTCTTTCCAGGTGGGCCCTCTGTACCGCAGTCCGACCCTGACTGTGGCCCTATATTGGAGGCTATAACTCCAGCCGGGTATTCAGTGATCCACCACCTGAGATTGGATCATGGGGGAGGGGTTGCGGTCTGTTTCAAGACCAAACTGGGCCTCACAAGTGTACCAGTTGAGAAGACTGAGTCATTTGAGTGTACTGTGGTAGCGGGTGTAGGTTGTAGGATTGCCCTCATCTACCATCCATCCAGGGATGAGAAGCGGTTCCTTCAGGAAGTGGCAGACTCCATCATCAACATGGCGTTTGAGTCGCCCAGGCTGATGGTCCTGGGCGACTTTAACACCTGGGTCAATGATGAACTCTCACAATTTGGTCAGCACTTCCTCCAGTTGATGACATCTCTGGGCCTTACACAGATAGTTACAACTGCTACCCATAAACATGATCATGCTGTTGACTTACTCTTCCTCCTGGGAATCGAAGCCTCAGATTTGGTGGTGGAACCAGTCGGATGGTCTGACCACTACACCGTGGGGTTCAGTTTTAGCGCACCCCCCCTTGTAGGTCTACCCCTGTGGAGATGATCAAGTATCGCCCTTTATGAGACATTAGCTCTGAAGGCCTGGCGGCGGTACTTGTCTTATCGATTCTTCCAGTGGCAACCAGTGACCTAGAGGCCCCTGTGATGACCTATAATACAGCCATTTCAGCAACCCTGAATGTCATTGCTGCTGTCCGAGTTCATCCTCTCTCCCTTCGCCTTTGGTCCCCATGGTTTGATGGGACTTTGAGGGAGATGCGGCGATTAGGATGAAGGTTAGAGCATTGCTGGCGGAAATCCGTCCTCGATGCTAACCACCTTAGATTGATGGACTATTATCAATTCAAGCTTATTAGTCTGCAATCACCCATAACAAGGCAGAGTTCCTGTCCAGGGAGATTACAGCCACTCAGAATCGACCAGCTCAGCTTTTTCAAACTGTGGACAGACTGTGCAACCCAGCCTGTCTACAAGTTCGAAATGCCTTTTCGCAAGTAGAGTGTGACAAACTTGCTTGATTCTTTGCGACTAAGGTGGCTGACATCAGGGCGGTGCTCCAAATAGCACACTCTATGTGCGTTGCTTGGGATCGGCACTCCACCACTGCCCCTCAGCTCTCCTGGAGTACCTTCGTTGACCAGAGTTCATGGATGTCATGCGGATTGTCCAGGATGCACACCCTATGTGCTGTAGTTTGGATCCAGGACCAACTTCCCTGATTTTGGGTTGCATTGACATCATTGGTCTGGTCCTAGCACAGATAGTCTGGTGTTCCTTGGAAAGAAGAGAGTTTCCTAGCTCCCCAAAGGAGGCGGTGGTAACATCCCTCCTGAAGAATGCTTCTTTGGACCCAGACTGCCATGCGAACTACAGACCAATTTCAAACCTCCCCTTTTTAGGGAAGGTGATTGAGAAAGTAGTAGCCGTACAACTGGAGAACCATTTGACCATCCATGACATCTATGTACCTTTCCAGTCCAGTTTTCAAAAGAGGCATAGTACTGAGACAGCACTGGTTCGGGTGCTCAATGATCTCCTGATGGCAAATGGTCAGAAAAATGGCTCCATCTTGGTTCTTCTAGATCTCTCAACCAGCATTTGACACCATGGACCATGGGGTCCTGCTCGGTCACCTGAGGTTCATCTGTGGCCTGTCAGGTGCAGTCCTCAGGTGGTTTACATCTTTCCCCACTGGAAGAACTCAGAGGGTGGTGTTTGGTGTTTTTTTCCTCAGACCCAGTCCCTCTGTCATGTGAAGTTCCTCAAAAATCGGTGTTGTCCCCCATGTTGTTCACAGTGTACATGCTGCCCCTCAGAGACAATGTAAGAAAGTATGAGCTAAGGTTTCACTGCTATGCTGATGATACCCAGCTCTATCTTTCCTTTGCACCTGACCAGGATGGAGCTCTCTCAGTCTTTAACAACTGCCTCACAGAAATCCAGAATTGGATGGATCTGAACTGGTTGAAGTTGAACTCGGAAAAGACTGAGGTTCTGGTTGTGGACCAGGGGCGCCGGATAGGGGGGTCAGGGGCAGGTTCATCCTCAGGACTTTTTCTAACGGGGCCTATCACTCCCAACCTCTGAACAGGTGCAAAATCTGGGAGTAATCTTTGACAAAGGGCTGACACTACGTTTGCAGGTGTCAGCCGTCGTCAAGTCCTCTTTTTACCACCTGAGGAATATCTCCAGGGTTAAACATCTTGTTCCATCCAGCGATCTTCCCATGTTGGTCCACGCCTTTGTGTTCTCACACCTGGATTACTGCAGGTCCCTTCACCTAGGGCTATCTGGGGTGGAAATCCACCACTTGCAACTGGTGCAGATGCTGTGGCCCAGCTTTTGATGGGAACCTCCTGATCCTGTCATATTTCCCTGTTGCTGCGTGGACTGCACTGGCTGCCGGTACAGTGGCGAATCACCTTTAAAGTCGGTCTTCTGACTTGTAAAGCCATACATGGTCATAGTCCAGACTACCTGAAAGAGCTGCTGGTACCTTACTGCCCTAGGTGATCGCTCCACTCGGCTGATGAGAGGTTGCTAGAGATTCCAAGGGTGTGCTTAAAATCTTCTGGGGCCTGGGCATTTATGCATGCGGCCTCTACCCCATCAGTTACGGGAGTGCATGACCATGGAGGGATTTAAACACGCCCTAAAAACACATCTGTGGTATCAAACATTTGGTGACTGACTTAAATTCTTTTTAGTTGTATTATCTGTATTATACTATTTATGACTGTGAAATTTGATATGTCATTTGAAACGTTGTTAGGCATCTTGATTGCTGAAAAGAGCCATACAAATAAAGATTATTATTGTTATTATTACTGGCCCAGCTGGTGTACATACTGAAGTGTTGCTTTCTCCAGTAGAAGCACACAGGGTTAAATACATGAAAATCTAACTAGTCTGATACAAAATCTACCAGCATTTGGCTTGCAGGATGGTGCCAATTTTGACCCCCCAAACTGCAGTCACAGGAGCTGGATTGGGTGCACTGATCCCTGTCGCAAAGAGGCAACACCCAAACTGCTGGGGGGGGGTTAGCCTCTTTAACCCCTTAGTAATTCCCTTATTTGTCATCCAAAAAGGAAAAGCCCTGTTGTGGTTGCAGCTTGCAACATTACAGTGCAACTCATGTTACACATGCTCAACCATGTGAACTGCCTGATGGAACAGTGGGGGGGGCACTTCAAAGAGCAGGAAAGAGGGCTGTAGGCCACAATGGAACATGGCAGTTAATGATCTCTGCAGCCTCCCACCAGAGGTGCCATCCATGCATGTGCAGTGCTGCACAGCTGATTGGCCCGAATAGTAGGGTTGGCACAGCTGAAACATAGGCAGATCATAATTATCCTGATCCCAGGTAGCAAAAAACAGCCATGTCACCTGCCTTGCCACAAACAGTGTAGCTGGGCATCTGCCAGCCACTAGTGCCCACCACATATGTGTGTGTGTGGGGGGGGGCTGTGTACCAGAGGAAGGTCTTCATACTAAAGCCCAGCAGGTCCAGAACTGGGAGTGCACCTGTCCACTGAATGAAAGCACCCCACCACCTGCGTCTATCCACTGCTACCCACAGCAAGTAGGAAACTTTAGCATGGGGTCCCATGTGGGAGGTGGTAGGGTTATGGCCACTTAGGGGTCTGGGTCACAGTACTTGAACCCTGCCAACACAACACCCCACCCCACTTAGACCAATTATCTCTACCAGAGTGCAGGGTATGAGGGCACCTCTGCTGGATGCCTGCCCTCCACAGATCACTACCACCATGTCAATGCCCCACTCACGGGCATGACTCCCTTTGCAGGTTTGACTGTCAATTGCCAGTTCTAACTACAGAAATGTAAATCCTGTCCTACATCACACTACATAGTTATCCTGTCAGCACCAGGCAGACAGGGTTCAAAACTGGCACCAGCCCACTAGCCAAATGCTGGTAAATTTTGCACAGGGCTAGTAAGATTTTCCTTTACAACTAGCCCTGCTGGCTTCTGGTGGACAAGGTAACATTCCAATATGTACACCAGCTGGTCAGGTGAAAAATCTTGGGGGTTGGGGATACTGCATTCACAGTCACTAGCCCTGGTGGCTAGTGGCTGCAAAACTTAATTTCAACCCCTAAGCACCTACTAGTAAGTGTTCCACAGCATGCTTGCATACTGTTTTATAAGGGAAAGGGGAAATTGTTTAACCAGGAGAGGCACACTAAGTTGGGACCAAAGAACAAAATGATAGTAGCAGAGTTCATGAGGTGGGGTTGCAAAAAAGGACACGTTGAAAATAGTTCTCCCTTCACTAATATGGCTACAAATAAACTATCTGAAAAAGTAAGGAAATTCATTGCAAAAACTTTTTCAATGCACCATTAGGGTTGGAATGTCAAAAGTAGGGAAATACGACCTTAGAGTTCATAAGCCTTACATCCCACTCCCACTGTACGTGCAGGGACAGGCTTGAGGGGAACTTCAAGTTCCCAACTCCTACACCCCCCCCCGGCTTCCTTCCAACCTTAATACCCAACCCCCATCATACATACAGGAACAGCTGTGATGGGCGAGCACTGACATTTCCAAACCTAATGCTCACCCCATTTTGTGATTCTGTACCCATGTTAACTTACTTAGTCTTGGAATGGGGTGAGCATTACGGTTTGAAACACCAAGGCACACTCATCACAGCTGTTCCTGCTTTAAGTTCCCTTCATGCATAGTTGGAATGGGGTGTTAGACTTTGGAACCCTCCCTGTCCCTAAGGTCACATTTCCCTACTTTTGGCAGTCCCTTAATGAAGTTTTTGCAATGGCCCTAACTACAGCCAGCCTTAGTGCAGTGTACTAAATATAGTCAAAATGTGCTAGTACTGTACACATCACCCTGGTAGTTTGCCCCACCCCATCCCCAATCTCCCCTGAGATGACTGCAGCAGTACCAGTATCCGTGTGCAGGATCACCATCCCCTTTCCAGCCAATTATCATCCATGCAGCTGGAAACCCTTCCAGATCCAGCCTTCTCCAAGTTGGGCAACCTCCCTGGAGCTACACCACCCTATAGCCCAGTCTCTTCACTCAGAAGACCAATCTCCCTGTGTCTGGACCAGCATCCAGCTCCATGCCATGCAACATCCATGTAGCTGGACCCCCCCCCCCCGAAAATCCACAGACTATCCCCCCAGGCAACTGCCTCTGCAGCTGCCCTCCTGATCACACAAACTAGCAGCACCCACCCCAGTCAACCATGGTATCTACAGCTGCTCCCACCCTAAGCCTTTGACCAGCTCCATAGCCCAACCATCTGCTCTACATATGGACCTTTCCATTCACTAGATTGCCCCCCACCCCATTTTGCAGCTGGATGGTGGACCTTCTTTCCATGCTCCTCACCAGCATTCCCAGCAAACAACCCTCCCAGCAGCTATACCTTTTCTGACCACGGACCCCCCAACCCTGAGCCCTGAGTATCCCCCAAGAGCTGGACCACCCCTCCCAGATTAGCCTCTAGCCCTCCCTAGAGCTGTACCCGACCCACCCAAACCACCATTTCTGCTTATGGAATAGTCCCATTCCCAGCAGTTGGATCACTTTTCCAGTCCTACACCAGCTTCCGATAAATTTTTATGCAGCTGTAACACCCCAACCCTCCCTGTAACTGGACCTCCTTTCCAGCACTAGGACCAGCCTTCCCCAAGCTGAGCACACTCCCTAGAACATCACATTCTTCACAGCCTCGCCCACTCTCCTTGCAGTTGGACTCCCCCCTCATGCCATTCCCAACCATGGAATAGCCCCCCCCCCTCCACTGACCTTTCCTGGAGCTGGTCATCCTTCCAAAATTCAGCACTGTACACAACAGGGGGAAGCCAATAATGTCAATATGCTGTCAGGATTTTAGTGGCTACTGCAGTTTGATCATGTAGTAGTGGGCTGTCAGACTGGCATATATAAATCTATAATATATGTGTGCTGCTTTGTGCCCTTTTTTATGTGACATACATACACCAAAGATCAGATTACTTACAATGTTTAACTGTCCCATACTATGTTGGTGACTCCCCTCTTCTCCTGACCCTAACTCCCAAGTTCAGGCAACTGGCTGTGAACCTGGACTGAGAGAGGGCAACTGTCAATTTACAGGACAGATACCAAGGAGCACATCCACACATTTCATCACACATTCACCAGGAAAAGATATGGTACCACAATAAAACTGCTTTGTCCTCCTCCTCCTCAGTGATGGCCTGATGAATATCAGTATGTTGCTGCATCCCCTCTCCACAAATCAGACTCTCTGCAGGCAGCTGGCTGTGTAGCTGAACTAGGGGAAGGGTGGATGTGACTTTACAATATGGATACCATGGAGCGCATCAGCATATTTAACGACACATTCACTGTGGAAATGGTCCCATACTGTTACACTTGAGGGGGTATCACAATAAAACTGTTCTGTCCTCCTCCTCTTCCTCCTCCTCAGTGATGACTCTTTGATCACTAATAGTCCCATTTGCAGTACAAAGACTGGTCTTATTGCATCATAGTAAGAAGCAGTCTTCTTGTTGAAATGTGTAATTTGTTTATTTATTGAAATGTTTCACCAGGAGGGCACACTGAACAATAAGTTGCTCATCTCACAGTGCGACCTGGGGGGAGGGGTTACATAGATTTGTGAAGGATGATCAGTTACAATTAATGATTATGCCAAGATAAATAAATAATCAACTAGTGCCACAGAGGCATTGTACTGTATGTGGGATGGAGACAATAATACCTGCAACTGATCAAATCACATTTCCTACAGGATATCCCTGGTGTGATTCTCCCACATCCCTAGTTTCTTGTGTAAACCTCCCTTCCCAACTCCTAGGAATTGTTGGAAGAAGGAGGAGGATGAGGGCTGGGTCTGGAGAGGGAACGGAAAGGAGTGGGCGGATAGGGATAGTGGAGACAAGGAGACGCCCTGGGGCAAAATGGGTCCAGGAAAGGGGTCCTCCCTGTCTGGTTCCCAAACCCTAGGGTTCTGATTGTAGTCAGCAGGTGGAACGGTCATCCTCGGATGCTCATTCTACTCGGGCGGTGTTGTGCAACGCCAGGTCTATTAAAAACAAGACGGCTATTATAGCTGATTTTGTTGGGACATCTGACCTGGCATGCATCACTGAGACCTGACTGGATGAGAATGCTGGACCAGTTTTGGCAGCAGCAGTTCCAGCCAGTTACTCAGTGATACACTGCCCAAGGATGGATCGTAGGGACGGGGGTGTTGCTATCTGCTTTAGATCAGAACTGGGCCTAGTGGGAGGTAAAGTGGAATTACCGATCCTTTGAGATATATCATGGGCGATGGTGTGGGATGCAGGATACTTCTAGTATGCAAATCCGCACCAGGTGATGGGAATGTTTTCCTGTGGGAAGTTGCAGACTTCATTGTTGACCTGACATTGGGGTCCCCCAGATAGTTGGTTCTGGGGGCTTCAATGCCTGGGTCGACAATGAACTCTCGCAATTTGGTCAAGACTTCCTCCATTTAGTGATTTCACTGGGCTTCACACAGGTTATTTCCTCCTCAACCCATATTGGCAGTCATTCATTGGATTTGGTGTTCCTTCTGGGGATGGAGATATCCGATTTGGTGGTGGAACCAGTTGGATGGTCGGACCATCACTCCATTTGGTTCAGTTTTGAGGCCACCCCAGTAGGTCAGTCCCTATGGAAATGGTCCGCTACCGCCCTTTAAGGGGTGTTTCCCTGGATGGCCTGATGGCAGTGCTGGACCTATTGGGCTTACCGAGAGATTGCATGGATCCAGAAGAGCTGATACTTGCCTGTAATAAGGCGGTGGCAGGGGCCCTAGATTCCATTGCTCCTGTTCGTGTTCATCCTCTCACTCTTCACCCCAGGTCTTCTTGGTTCAATGAGACTCTGAGGGAGTTGAGGAGAGTTGGATGAAGGTTAGAGAGGTGCTTGCAGAGGTTGGGTCTGGATTGTGACAAACTTAGTTTGATGGACCACTACGTGGTCTATCAATCCGCAATCTCTCATAAGAAGGCAGAATTCCTGTCCAGAGAGATTGCTGCTGCTGCACAGAATAGACCAGCTCAGCTCTTCCGGACTGTAGACAGATTGTGCAATCCAATCTGTCTTCAGCCCAGAAGAGCTTTTTCTCAAGAATGGTGTGAGGAGTTTGCGCTATTCTTTTCAGATAAGGTTGCCACAATCAGATCTGATATCCATTTGACCCTCTCTAATAGGAGTTGTGATGGTCGGCAGGAGATGTCAGACACCCAGTTTGTGTGGTCTGACTTCAGCCTCCCCACAATCAGTGACATTGTGATGATCATGCAATCACTGCGTCCGACCAACTGTGGTTTGGATCCGGGCCCCACACGTCTCTTAGTGGGTTGTGTGGATAAAATTGGTCCCGTCCTTGCTGAGATAGTGTGAAGGTCCTTGGAGAGGGGGATTTTTCCAAATCCTCTAAAGAAGACTATGGTTCAGCCCCTTCTTAAGAAGTCCTCCTTGGACCGGGACTGTCTGGCAAACTACAGGCCTGTCTCTAACTTACCCATTGTGGGTAAAGTTATTGAGAAGGTGGTCACATCACAGTTGGATGATCATTTGACCAGCCACAATGTCTATGATTCTCTCCAGTCCGGATTTAGGAAAAGGCATAGTACCGAGACAGCTGTGGTCCGGGTACTAAATGACCTCCTAATAGCGAAAGATCAAAGGACTCGTTCCATCTTGGTCCTTCTTGATCTCTCTGCATCATTTGACACTGTGGACCATGGTGTGCTATTGGAATGTTTGTGATCTATCTGTGGTCTGTCTGGTACAGTCTTCAGTTGGTTTCGATCCTACCTCGAGGGTAGGACTCAGAGGGTGGTGTCTGGGATTTTTTCCTCGGCATCATTCTCCCTATCCTGTGGAGTACCGCAGGGTTCCATTTTGGCACCCATGTTGTTTGCAGTGTACATGCTGCCGTTAGGAGCGATTATTAGGTGGTACGATCTGGGTTTTCACTGCTATGCAGATGGTACTCAGCTGTACATGTCCTTTGTGCCCGGCCAAGATGCTGCCTTTTTGGTTTTTAACAACTGTCTTGCTGAAATCCAGGACTGGATGAATGTGAGTTGGCTGCGGTTGAACCCAGACAAAACTGAGGTGTTGGCTGTGGACCAGGGTTGCTGGGAGGTGAGTTTGTTGGTTGGATCCCCCTCGGGTCTACGGCTTGTGGGTGTCCAGCTGACTACCTTAGACCGGGTGCGGAACCTGGACGTTGTGTTTGATGACTGTTTGACATTTAAATCTCAGGTGTCAGCAGTTGTCAAAACCTCTTTTTACCATCTGAGGGACATCGCCCGGGTGAAGCACCTGGTTCCTCCAGATGATCTCCCTACTTTGATCCACGCTTTCGTTACCTCCTGCCTTGACTATTGCAATGCCCTTTACCTTGGGCTACCGGGGGTTGAGATTTGCCACCTGCAGCTAGTGCAGAATGCAGCAGCCAGGCTGTTGACTGGTTCTTCTAGGTCCAGTCATATAACGCCTGTGCTCCGAGGACTGCACTGGCTGCCAGTTTGCTGGTGAATCACCTTCACGGTCGGTCTGCTGACCTATAAGGCCCTACACGATCAGGGACCTGCTTATCTGAAAGATCTCCTTTGTCCCTACTGCCCCCCCGCTCTCTCCGTTCCACTGATGAGGGATTGCTAGAGATTCCCAGGGTTTGTTTAAAAACTTCAGGGGCCAGATCTTTTAGTTTCATGGCCCCAACCGTATGGAATTCTCTACTTCATCAGGTGCGAGACTGCCCAACTGTCCAAAGTTTTAAAGGAGCTTTAAAAACCTATCTTTTTAGTAAAGCTTATAATGATTTTTGAATATTTAATTTTAATGTTGTTTTAACTATTTATTGTTTTATTTTGTATTGTATAGGCGCCTTGGTTTAAGAAAGGCGCCTTATATAAATAAAGATTGAATTGAATTGAATAAAGATGGAGACCTGTGTAAATAACCCATTCTTTAGCCAGTTCCTGTCACATTCAGTTCTAATAATATCATTACTATCACTGATCACGTCCATTTTTAGACAGTCTGTATTTGATTTTGAGGATTCAGATTGTAATGAGCTCCCATTAAATTATTTCAAAGATTAAATGTCAGCTGTGTTCTTTATACACGCATTACAAAATACTCTGTGGCTGTTTTTGTAGGGGTTGAGGTACTGTTAGTGGAGGTCAGGAGGTGGTAGAACTGCAGTGTGGGAGGGTGAGAGATGGTAGCCATGCAACCAAATTAGTGCTGTTAGTCTAAGGAGCAATTTCACATAACTGAGAGTGGCATGCAATCTGCTAGTCACGACTTGAGAGAGGCCATGTTCATGTAGGAGCAATAGTCCAGACCTGGGAATGGTAATGAGAGGGTTAACAGTTTATGTTAATTGGTTCAGAATTTTTTTTTGTGGGGGAAAGGGATTCTGCTGCTGCTGTTTTTGTGGGGTCTGGCTGCTGGCATAAGAGCAGGTCAGGAGATGGGAAGACTGCATTGCAGGCAGGAGGAGTGACAGCCAGGCAGCAGAATCAGTACCTTTGTATGAGAGACTAGGTCCTATGCCTACTAGTAGTAGTGGACAATCATACATTATCAGTCAGGAGTTTTGAAAAGATCCTTTCAGGTTGGAGCACCAGGACCCAGGAGCTGCGATCAGAGGGTTAACAGACCATTTTAAATTGTTTTACTTTTCTTTTTCAAACGTTCAATTGCTGTTTTATGAGACTGGAGTAAGGGGGAGGATGAGAAGCCTGAGGATTGCAGTATTTGAAGGAGACCAGACCAGCCAGAAACATCTTGTTTATCCCAAGTAGTCAAGTGCAAGTGCAACAATCACAGGCCCAGCTAGGAAAAGAACTCAGTGAGCCTAGCAAACGCAATTGCCAATGTTAGCAAGTAAGTCATCTACACTATGAGCAACAGCCACCCTGACATTCAAAGCTCCATAGGATTGCATAGTTTGTTTTGTTTTTTTTACTTACAGAACACACTCAGGGTACAGCTGGGCTGGTGTGTGTGAGGAGAGAAGACTGGACTCTGGTATCGAAGTTAACATCTGGTCCCTCACTGTAACTTGTCGCTCCACGCTGGACGGTTGCTTGCTTGTGCTCCGACCGAGTCATGCTCCTGCTCCAGGCTCCAGACTCATCCAAATCCGACCGACCCACAGATTTGGTCACCACTACCCTGGCTTGCATGATTCCACGCATCACTCAGCAGCACAGACAGAGGAGTGGCAGGGCGGGCCCTTACCTCTCTGTCTCACATCCTGACCCTTCCACTCCTCCTTGCTGCTCTGTGGCTGTGTTCTGCCTGCCTCTGCAACTGTCTGCAACTACAACTACAACTGCAATTACTGGGAGGCAGTATAGCGCAGTGGTCTAAGGCTCTGAGCTGCAAATTTGGTGAGAGCCAGCAGACCAGACCTGGGTTTGAATCCCACAGCTTCCACTTGCATACTGTGTGACCCTGAGCAAGTCACTTAACCTCCTTGTGCTCCCAGGTCGCTCCTGTAAAAAAGCTTTCAGCTTAGTGTGCTATACCTGGTTAAACAACTAAATTAAAAAAAAAAAAAAAACGCCAATCTGAAGTCTGAACTGCCGCCTTGCTGTGCTGGAGCCTGACTTACTCGCTAGTCGGGTGTCGTGCCATCAGTCACTGCTCCGGGACCCTACCTAGCATAACTAAGCTTCTTGAGTCCCAATCTAGGCTCTGGGCTGGCACACCACGCATCTGACAAAGACTGCACTGTAGTCATGCAAAAAATGATGGCTCTTCTCTCTGAGTCTGAGAAAAACTGGCGCCAAAGACGTGCCGCGTGGCACATGCCTTGGGAGAACACACCCACCACCTGCCTTCCTTAACACCAATCATGGCATGCTAACCACCATGCCTAAGCCTGCCAACCTGATAACTTTTAATTTAAAGAAGATACCGGCAAGTGGGTGGCTAAGATCCTCTCCCCCAACAAGGGTGTCACTGCTGCTGGGCTGGCTGAATAAAGACTGCAGATTGCAGTAATACAAAAAAATAAAAAACGGTCCAGCCTGGGGGGAGCAGAGCCCTCACTTCAACTTCCAAGGGGAGCTTCAGCCCCCAGCCCCCCCCCAAAGTCAGTGCCTATGGCTTCTAAAGCCTGCTGACAGGATGTGATTGAAAAAAGGCAGGTATCCCGAATGTCCCAAAGTTCCAAAAATGTGCATTGCAGTGTGGCTCCAGCAGCTGTAATCCTGTGGCTGTTGATATGCGGATTGCTCCTCGGAACTATGCCACCACTTCCCAATGTGATCCTGATGATGGAGCCATTTGCCAGCTGGCACCAGTAGCTAACCCAACTGGCTACTGAAGTCAGAGGGGGCAAGCAAGCTCTGGGGCAGCCCAGTTAACCCTAGGTCAAATTTATTTATTTAGTTTTTGTTTACCAGGTAAGGTGCACTAGCCATAACAATGACTATTTTCAGGCATGACCCAGGAGGTTACAGAAACAAAGCATTGGAGGCAGTAACAGTACAATGAAATGGTACAAAATTTGACAAATTTTTGAGGAGCAAGGACACAGTACAGGCGTAAGAATACACTAAATATAATAAAGTTACAGAGTAGGTATAATGGGAAGGTAGGATAAATGGTTCAGTTCAAAACAACAAGTCCAGCAACAATTGGAGTATGTATAATACTGAGGTGATTGTACGCTTTATAGTAGTCAGTGCTGGGTAGATATGGAACAGCTGGGAGTAGAATAGGAGTAGGGGTACTAGATAAAGAGGGTGGTATGGAGTAAGGAGATAGAGGAAGAAGTTAGGAGGAGTGGGTCAGGATGAAATAGAAGGCAGTACAGCCAAGGAGAAAAGTGCAGAGCATATTTATTGAGGCAAGTGCTTGGCGATAGGTAATAGAGGGGAGAGACATGACAGTGCTGGGAACTAGGGAGGTTCAAAACAGGAGCATGTACAGGAATCAGCGAGATGGTCACGTAGCAGTTTTTTGAAGGAGACATGACCTACTGCTTCCTAAGTCTGCTGTAAAGACACAATTTAACAAAGGCAGGTAGTCTTTTCTTTTTTATTAATGTTACTAAAAGCAGCTGTTGGTGGGAAGATGGATCCTCAGAATACTGTCACCTGGCAACTGCTTACCTGCATTGCTAGCTAGCCCAACTAGCTACTGAAGACTGGGTGAGGAGGAGCATGAAATGCTAGTTTGGAGCACCATGTCATAATGCCTAAAAGTAAAACATTACTTTTTGAAATGCAGAGCAGTCAAAACCTTGCAAAGCAGGCCAAGGAACCATGCCAAAGAAAGTAACTGTAACCAGGGTTAAAGCAATTTCTTTACAATGTTATGGGGGCACTCTGCCTTCCCCGACTATATATATATATATATATATATATATATATATATATATATAAAAATAGGATACATGATGAGGCAGGAAGTGGGATATGAAAATATTCTCACTCCTGCAGAGTCAGCTGTGTATTCTCACGAGTGCCGAAGGCACGAGTAAAAGTACACAGTTCACGAGGCAGGAGTGAGAATATTTTCCATATGCCATGATCTGCCCATCATGTGTGCGATTTACACCACGGGGTGAGAGCTGCAGGAACATTTTTTCTGAGTCTGTGTGTTTTCCTGCTCATTCAGTGTGTGCTGTCAGTGTGTGTGCTCTGAATGGACTGGGAGTCAGAAACACAGGTGAGTGTGTTTTGCAAAGCTAATTGAGTGAGTCAGAGGATCAGTGAGAAAGACAAACTGCTGCAGGTGGCACTGAGAAACAGAACCTGCTTTGTAGAATACTTTTATTTAGAATTCAGGTTGTTTTGAAGCTGAGATCAGCACAGTAATGTGCTAGCTATGTTGGAAATACAATGGGACATAGGTGAGAGTCTTTTGCAAAGCTAATTGAGTAAGTTGCGGCTTCAGTGAGAAAGAGAAACTTTTTCTGAAGCAGTTTCCTTTAGAATGCAAGCTGCAGTGCATTTCTCCTCACTCTGGTGACATCAGTAGAATATGGATAAATGTTGATATCCTCACTCTGCTGATGTCATCAGGATTTCTCTTCATTGCAGTGGAAATAACACAGGTTATCCTAGTGAGAAAGCTCTCATCCCCGTGGTATAAACATATATATATAAACAATTCCAAACCGTGCTATAGTTGACGCACAACAATAAAATCTGTACACTTTAAATACAAACACTATTTTTGATACTCTAGCTATACTTCATACATGATATTGACTGGTAACTAGTTTGGGTAGCATCAGTGCACCCTTCTTAGTCCTACCCACTGCTGCAGTGAGTTACTGCATGTCTTGTGAGTGCTAAGCAGACAGCAGAACATTTGTTAAGAGAGTGAATGTGCTTGTGTTATTAAGCTTTTCAGTGCTGTGGCTGGACGGTCGTGCCAGCTTCCAGTGGATCAGTTGTTTACAGTGGAGAGTTGAAGAGGCCCGAGTACCAAAAAGGCCAGAGAGAGCAACAGAAGGTGAGCCCTGAGGATGGGGTACTGAGGTTAGAGGTGCTGGAGGAAGCACTGGTGACAGAGATGATGGGTGGAGAGGAGAAGGTCAGGCATTCATTCTTATGGAATCCAAGGGAGAGAAAGCTAGGGTTGGGAAATGGAGGGAAAGGAAAGATTCAGAACAACAGGAAAAAACAGCAAAGTAAAGTACAAAAGTATGTCCCAGCGTGCAAATTTCTGCTGCTGACCAAAGCAGGAATGCAAGCTATATGCGCACGCAACAGATTGTGCAGGTGCAACTGCTGCTGTGTGACTCTGTGAATGATGAGATGAACCTACTATTTGGGGTCAGGGTGGTGGTGGTCAGAAGTAAACAAACCAATGACATTGGCTCTGTTCAAAGTTGGGAGAGGCTGCAAGTTTTTTTTTTTTTAAGTTTATTAGATTCAGAGTCTGACACTAAACAGGAATTGCGTTCTTCACTGGAATCAGTGGGAATAGTAACTGTCAGACAGAGCCCTGACACATTCTAGGCTCCAAGGAAAGAGGTTAGCAGTGTAGTGAGGTCAGTAGTGTTAGCTCTGGTTATCAGAACAAGGAGACAGCTCGGAGGTTGTTTAACTAGATACTGTGTCAGAAGTGTGAGGTCTGCAAGTTAGACTGGGACTTCCAGTTAAGGTGTAAAGACACAGTTAACTGTTTGCTAGCCTGAGTTTGGGGGGATTCAGGTGAAACTTTTCCCTCCAATTAGCTGGGGGGATAGCTGTTAATTAGTGGGTTGGACAGAAGTGAAGCAGCTATCTACATTTAGACTTCACTTCCATTATACTGATCTTCAGTTGAACTGAACTGAGCTTAAAGGCGAGTCCGCATAAGCATTCCATTGCATGGAGCATCCCATCAGATGAATGGCACACAGCAGGAGTGGGATGTGTGCCTTTGAGTGGCTGCAGGACATCCAGAGGAAGTCCTCAGGACTGTAAGGAGAGCTGAAAGATACAACAGGTAACGCGTGAAGTATTTATCTGATGGTAAATGCAGAGGTTTAAGCAAATCCCAGAGACATCCTAACGGGGGTAATTTACATGTCAAATTTATATATTGTAAACAGTGTGAGTATATTCTACAGGCTCCCTAAGTAGGGTAGCCTTATAGTACAATTACAAAACTCTCTTCACTACAGTAAAACACAGTGTAGGGGGAAAACTTTAGGATGTGGGAAGAGTGTATGGGGTCTGTCAGTTGTGAAAAACAGAGTGCTCTGAGAGATTGTCCACTGTCCCAGCTGTGGAAGGTTTCAGGCCATGAGGGTGGAGCTTCAAAAGCTGAAATATCCTGCTTGAGAACTAAAATGACCAGGTCACATAGGGCACTTCTGCCAAAGCCACCTCACAGACTATTTCAGGGACTAAAAGGCAGCTGGACAGTAGTGGGTGGTGGGAAGGGAAGAAGGGGGTAGGAAAGTCCAAGTCTGAAGAATCAGGGTTGTGCACCAGCAGTAGGTTCACCCTGCTGCAACAGGAGGTGCCCTAGTCTCCCACCAGGAGAGATGAGGGGGCTAACGCACCCAGCATGCAGATGCTGCTGGAAGGCAGACTGGTGGGGAGGTCAAGCCCCACGGGCAAGAAAGGCAACATAGTGGGGACCAAATAGGGCATTGATGGAAGTGGGTCTCACCCTGATGGTAAAGAGGTGTTTTTTGTTATCCTGAGGCAACAGCAGACAGACTCATGGCCAGGGTGGTAGAACTATGAGAGAAGGGGTGGAAAGGCCAGATCTGGTTGTGCATGTGGGCAAGAATGATCTGAGCAAGCAGAGCATGGAAAAGGTGAAGGCAGATTTCTGTGCTCTGAGAAAGGTAGTGAAGGAGAGAGCAGAAGCAGTAACCTCCTCTGAGATGCCACCATGGCTATACCTGGACCAAAAGGAACAGTTCCTTATGTTCCAGTTCAATGCAGGGAGGAGGAGGGATTTTGGTTCATCGGTGACTGGGGCCCAACTTGGAGGAGTTGGAGGTTGTTCAGAAGGGATGACTTGCACCCCAGTGAGGAGGGAAGGAGGGTGCTGGGAGAAAGGTGGGCACAACACTTAGCTGGTTTAAACTAGTAAGGGGGGGTCAGAATGACAAGGCACACACAAAATGTTACAAACAAAGGGGATCTTGTTGCCCTCCCCCCCAATCAACTCAGCAGGATCTTGCAAACTTGGGGGCAGGGGGAGGGAAAGGTGGGGATTGGGGGAAATGTTGCATAATTATATATACCAATGCAAGGGGGAACTGTTGGATAATTATACAGTACATACCAAGGCAAGGAGTCAGGCCAACAAAGTAACAGAACTTCAGGTACTGGTCATGGGGGGGGCATGACCTGCTAACAGAGCCATGGACAACCTCGAACTATGACTGGGACATGACCATACCAGGCTACATGTTATTCAAAAAGGAATGCTTTTGGGAGGTGTAGTCCTGTATGTTGAGGGGATTGAAGCAACAGAAATAGATAGCCTAGGGAGGTTGGGTGAAATGGAAACCCTGTGAGTACTAGCAGCAATGGGGAAGAGGAACCAAATCCAGACTGGGATGGTCTACAGGGCATTGGACCAGAATGAAGGGACAGCGAATTGGGAGAGAAACTTAAGAGGGCAGTCACTCTATGGGAATTGGTGGTAGCTGGGGATTTCAGTATGCTGGATATGGACTGAAAGGTCTGGTCATGGCTAGTACTAAGAATTAGATTGTGGTGGATGCCTGCAAGGAGGCATTCCTAGAATAGTTAGTTCAGGGCCCAAGAAGGGAGGAAACCCTGTTGGATCTGGTGCTCACTAATAGTGGCATGATTCAAAATGTAGCAGTCCTGGAACCACTCTGATCTTGTTTGAGGCTGGCTCCCCTACATTGAGTCACATAATGAAACCATAAGTCATCAGTGTCAGGACCACCTGGAAATTTTTGCAGGCTGGGGCCACCCTCGTCGACTCATCTTGTCAGCACATATATAACATGGGCGTCCGTAGCATGCCTCAGTTCTTTCACTCTCTGTCAGCTGTTTGTCATTCCACTGCTGCTGAAGAACACTGTCAACATTTTTACAAGTATCTACTAATGCTTCTGCTTATTTCGGTTTAAACTTACTTCTGAGGATGTGGATGTGGTTCACACATCCATACTTCTGGCAGTCTTCCTTTAAGAGGCTGATTTGCCAGAATGACCTTTCAGCGAAACTCCTCCCTCCACCCAGGTGGTATATCCTTTGGCTCTGTCCCATAATGTCAGATCTTTCTTTCTTCTGGAAGAGTCAGGCATTCTCTTTCACAGCTCTGGGCATGGTGTAGGTCTAAATCTAAGTGCGCCATTTGGCAAACATGATCATTTGTTCTTTAATTTTGTTCTTAGCCATTCTTTGTTGGTTCTGCTCTCGTCGACTGATTCCTTCAATGGAACGCAAGGACTCCAAGCTGGTTCCCGGCTTCAAACAGTGCATTCAGTACCAGCAAAAGATGTCCTGGATGGACCCACATGTGTCATGCCTTTATTTCCTGCGGGCATCTCAAGATGTCACTGCTTGCAGCCAGTGCCAAGCTATGCTACCCTCATCCCTTGAAGACTGCCAGGCTCAACTTCTTCCAGTTGACCGATCGTAACCTGAAGCTCAAGACTAAGGCAATTGCAAGGTGGCCCCCACAGCTGAAGGTCCACGGCACAGCTTGCAGCAATGGAAGAAGCAGTGGCCAAGTATGCAGCGGATGCCTAGTTGTCTCAGCGCTGCTCTAGTTCGGTCTAGTATCAGAATGCTCTTCACTGGTGAATTCCATGATATGTAATGGGCCCTTCAGACCCTCAAGGAGAGCCCTGCCAGCTACAGGAAGTCCAAGAAAGGCTGCCGTTGGTCGTGGGACCGGGAAAGGGTATGCTCTTCCTGCTCCTGCAACTCTTCTAACCGCTCAAGACCTCTAGAGCACTCTGTGATCGAAAGATAGGCTGCTAGCTCAACGGTAACTCCATAGGGCTTGTCGGCCTCAACACAGATCAAACAGCTGGCTGAGATTTTTCTTGAACCTTTCAAGCCATTGTCAGAAGAGATCGAGGTTGACTCAGTCTCTAGGACCCCGGTCCTGCAGATCCTCACTTAAAAGGTCCAGGAGCGGTTGCCGACCCCGGTCATCTCCTTTCAGGAGCAGCCCTCCCCAGAGGTTGTGCAGTCGACACTGGTGCAGGTGTTGTACCGTGCACCTTCAGCTACATCTCCTTGACATCGCTGTCCACTTTGACGGTTATAGTCTAGGTCAAGGTTTTGTTCACAGTTGTGGGGCTCCTCACACTGTCGATCCCACTCAACTGAGAGGCTTCATTGTCAACTCTCCTCTTCATCTTTGTATAGGGGTATCTCCAGCAGCGCATGTGGCAGCACTATGAGGGGCTTATCTGGCAGCAATGGGCCATGGCTGGGAAGGATAAGACTCTGTCCTCAACCCCTGTGGTTGGTTGGTCATCACCAATCATACCCATGCTGGTACTGTCTAGACAGTTGTCACACACACGTCTTGCCACCCTCACAGGTGGAACCACTTCCACAGCCCTTGTGGGAAATCTCTTCTGTGGATTCCCATCAGGCTACCAGCTTGTCAGGCTAGTGGTCAGTGGAAATTTCCCACTGGGAAGAATGAAGACCGGTGCATGGTGGTAAGAGGTCGAGGGCCATCATCAAGTCCTCAGATGACTCCAATGGGTCTTTTATCCAGTCCTCAAGGACTCATACGTTTGACTGTGATTCAACCGGGGAACTGACCACCACCATGGACCAGTGTTGTTTGGGGCTCTTCTCAGGCTTATGTCTGAGTACGTGGAAGTTCCCTTGGAGCCAGTTCAGAAAAAGGCCAAATACCTTTTACTGACATACTTGATAGGGTTGATTCTCTGGGGGTTGCCTTTCCTGTGGCCAAGGTCATTCTTGGACTGATGATGGAGCTTTGACAGCATCCAGCTTCCTGTCCTGTCCAGCACTCTAAGCTGGTATGGTCCACAAGTACACAATCCCTACTGGCATTTGGACTGGATTTACAAACTACTCCTCAGCCAAGGGTCTGGTCACCGAACTCCATGTTACGCAAGTCCAGCAATACTGGGGACATGGACAGGCTTCCTAATGAGGAGCCCAGAAAGCTTGACCATGCAATGAAGAATGTTTGCACTGTATCCTCCCTTGCTCTCCATCAGACAAGTTACATGCTGATGATAGCACATTTCGGTCACTCCCTGATGGGAGTGCTGGATCATGTTCTACCCTACCTGCCTGATGAAAAGCAGCTTGTGGTAAATGTGCTCCAAGGCCCATTCGCCTTCATAATCCTCACTCAACTGGGAAGGGGAAGAATCAGCTGATCTGGTCCCGATGGATAAAGCGATACAATAAATATTGAAATCAGTGAACGAAATAGAATCTTCCATAGCAGACCTAAAGATGGAAGTCCACGATATTAACAAAAGAATTGACAGGGCAGAAAAACATATAGAAGTAGCAGAAAAACAGGTGGCTCAGATGGCTGAGAACCAGGAATCTTCAGATTGCATCTTTATATATCTATTAAATAAAGAACAGCTGTTACATGAAAGACTGGAGGATCAAGAAAACAGAACACGTAGGCATAATTTTTGAATCTACGGGGTCAAGGAAGGAGAGAAAGTGGGATATGCCACTTCACTGGATTTTATCGGACATCTGCTAAAAACATTATCCTTACCTTCTGATTTCTCCTATCAGATGGACAGAGTACACTGATCCCTAGGTATGCACCTGACAGATCTGAATGTCCTCCCGCGATCATGGGTGGTGCGTATGTTACAATATTAAGAGAAAGAACTTATCCTTACAGAGGCAGCGAGATCTGAAGTTCACAGGAAGTCCCGTTTACGTTGACCACGATTTTTCAGTTGAGTTACAAAGTAAACGGAACCAAATACGAGCCATCATTAAAGAACTCAAAGAAAAAAAGAAAATTAGAGCACAATTGAATTACCCAGCCCATTTGAAGATGTTTCTGGACTCAGGACCCAAGGTGTTTAATACATTGTTGGATGCAGTTCAATTTTTGAAAGAGCAACATATCATACCCAGTATAGATGGAGTACTTTTAGAGAGGAAGCTGATATCGGGGGCCTGGAGTCTGGTTTCAAGAGAACGAAAGTGGAGCCCGTCATTGACTGTCCCGAGACAGTTAGCCCCAGGCGTAGCCAAGTTGATTAAAAATGTGAATCAGCAGACAAGTCGGGAAATGGCAGGAGCTTCAGGGGAAACTGCAGTGAAATGACTTACAGCCAGTAAATGTTTCTGATAAAGTGAATATTTTGAAAAATGGCCGAGTGAAAAGGCCAGTAAGCCTACTCTGGGCTAAGACATTCCATCAGTTAAATTTAAAACTGATTAGCAACTGTCTAAAAATATATAATGTATGATTGAAGGAGGTGCGGGGGAAGGGAGCGGGTGGAAAATGAGGGGCATGTGTGAGAGAGAGACACGGGGAAGGGTTACTTATCAATATCAGCTATTATATTAGCAGGAAGGAGGCAGGGAACTACAGACCAGTCAGTCTTACCTCAGTAGTGGGCAAGATTATGGAGGCACTCCTTAAGGAAAGGATAGTGCAACACCTGAAATCCATAGGGGCACAGGATCCAAGACAGCATGGGTTTACAAAAGGAAGGACCTGTCAAACTAATCTCATAGATTTCTTTGACTTGGTAACCAGAGTGGTGGACCAAGGGGGAGCAGTTGATGTCACCTACCTTGACTTCAGCAAAGCTTTCAACACTGTTCCACATAGAAGATTGATAAATAAGCTGGGTAGGCTGGGGGTGGTTCAGAAGTTGGTCACCTGGGTGGCAAACTGGTTGACGGGCAGAAATATGAGAGTGGTGGTAAATGGTACACAGTCAGAAGAGATGCAGGTCATAAATGGGGTACCTCAGGGATCAGTTCTGAGGCCAGTCCTCTTCAATATCTTCATTAGTGACATCACAGATGGACTATTTATTTATTTTTTTATTATTTAGCTTTTGTTAACCAGCTAAGTACACTAGACAAACACATGCCTATTTTCAGGTATGACCCAGGAGAGTACAGGAAATCAAATAACATACAAAGTACAATTTGTAGCAAGTAGGGCAGATACACAGATGTCAGGAGAAGCATAACATACATAGTAAGATATCTCAGGTCACGACAGTAATCATAGTCAATATGCTAAGGTACAGCGTCACTGACACAACGTCACCAGAAATATATATACAGATATATACAATATTTACACATAGAGGGTAAGGCTTGTCTGTTTGCAGATGGCATCAAGATCTGCAACAGAGTAGATGATCCAAATGGGGTGGGCAGAATGAGAAGAGATCTGGATAAACTAGCAAACTGGTCAGAAGAGTGGCAACTGGGATCTAATGCAAAGAAGTGCAAGATCATGCACATAGGGAAGAGAAACCATGAAGCCACTTATAGGCTGGGAAGGGAGTTGCTGGCAGTCACAAAGGAAGAAAGGGACCTGGGCAGCATCATCATCATCACCAATGACCTGAAATCATCCAAGCAGACCTCTAAAGCAGTATGTAAGGCTAGGGGGATGTTAGGGTGCATTAGTAGGGATATCACAAGTCGGAAGAGGGAGGTAATAATCCCTCTTTACAAGACACTGGTTAGGCCCCATCTGGAGTACTGCATGCAGTACTGGAGGCCACACCTTTACAAAGACATTAACCAAATTGAAGCATTCCAGAGAAGGGCAACCAAAATGGTGTAGAGATTGCATCAGAAGACATATGAGGACAGATTAACGGAGCTCAATATGTATACCCTTGAGCAAAAGAGGGAGAGAGGTGATATGATCGAAAAATTCAAACACCTTAAGGGCATTAACAAGGTGAAAGAGTCTAACATGTTTAAATATAAGAAAAATAGCAGGACAAGAGGACACAGCATGAGACTAGAAGGGAGGCCGATTAAGGGGGAATATAAGGAAATTCTTTTTCACAGAAAGGGTGGTGTAAGCGTGGAACAGCCTTCCTCAGGAAGTGGTGGCTATGAATACAGTGCAGGGCTTCAAACAGGCATGGGATAGGCATAAGGGAGCAATACAGATGAGTATGAATAGATAGGCCACTGACAGAGCAAATGCCGATGGCACATTCATAATGTAGAAAAAGAAATGGACAGATTGGATAGGCCTTGTGGTCCTTAACTACTGTCAACTTCTATGTTTCTATGCTTCTATCGTAGAGAAAGAGGAAAGTATATTATAGTGTGCAACACCTCTACAAGTGGTGGGCTTTACATCTCTCACACGATTTATTAAAGTTAAAGGCGATGTCATAATGATTGGGAAACAGGTCCAGGAGCTACAGCTATTTGGTTGCTGTGTAAGTGGCACTCTTATTGTTATGGACTTCCTTAATTCTGAAATGAAGGAAGATCTATTGGTGTCCTACATTGGCAGAAAACTACATGTGGATCATGATTACCCTTAGAGATCCAGAAGAAGGGTAGACATATAGAGCAATCACAAATGTTTAGAGGGAGAAGGGTATGAAGTTCTGCTGCATCACATTTCCAGCCAAGCTTTTTGTAGTATATGACTTCAGCTCAGTAACCTGCTACTCCAGCCCTACAAGATCAAGGAATGCATGTACAGGTCCTGCCAAAGGTGCATGTAGATGATGGATTTCAGCAGTTTTCAGTCTGGCAGTGAAAACGTTGTTGAGCAGGACTGCAGCAAATGGCATAAAACAAATTTTTCCAGCATTCCCTGCAGAAGAATTTGGTGTTAAGTGATGCTGCTGGGTATTTAGAAAAAAAATCTGCAGATTCTCTTTATTCCATCTTTCCTATTGTTCCAACTTTGACTGTCCACCTGCAGCACCGAAGTTTCCAGAAAGCGGCAGGGCAGGCAACAGAAGGTTTGACTTGCTGTGGGTAAGATAAAAGTGTTGCATTGCTAGACATGCAGAGCTCCTTTTTCCTTCGGATCAAGGTGGAGTGCTGTACAGAAAACAAAATAGTGCCAGTACTTCTTGTAATATAATGCTATACAGGGGTGTCATTTAGGGTAGACTGGGGCTGTTGCTGAGACCCCTGTGGTTTTTTTTTGCAATCCCATGACATCCATCTCAACCCCTAGAATCCCCTGAAACAGGGTCTCCCTATCATTTATTTGTATAAATGTGGTGGGTGGAGGAGCTTTGCAACCTCCTTGATTCTGTTAAAATTATGCTACTGATAGTGTATATATATATAGATATATATATATTTTATATATATATACACATATATCACTACATGATCTGTAGCATTAAATTACAGCTGTGCTGTAGTTGTCATCACCCCGTGTTTTCCCTTGGAGTGGTCGAAACAGCAATGTTGGTCATTTCTTGTTTTGGCCATGGCCAACTGAACTGCTAACAAGACGTCTGCTATTAGCTCTGCTAAGCAGACATAAAATGTTGGTTTCAGTGAAGAGCTGCTAATGATGTTCGCTCCAGAACTCACACTCTTATTTTAATCAAAGAGCTGCTGGCCCAATAATGGGCTTTTTTTTGGGGGGGGGGGGTAAGTCATACTAGGATGTGACTTGTCCCATGGTATAAATAAATGAGCACTTTAAGAAAAATTAATTATAAAAGTCTTCATATGGTCAGTTTATACGTGGCAAGCTTTTGAGTCTTCAACTGTAGCCCTAGAGGTGTGCTAATAAATTGTTTGAATGCACAGAGAGTATTCACACTCTGCACCCCAATAGTTGATATTCAGTGCTGCAAACACAGGACCAAGTAACATGCAAAACATTGTTTTTAATCACTTGTTTATCCTCCTGTCACCTCGTCACCTCAGTCTACCCAATGACACCTCCCAGCCCTACCTAATGGCACCTCCTAGCCCTGTCACTGACTGACCTCACTGACCTACAGACTATCCACCACTTGCACAGGACCTTCTTTGGTGGGTGGCCAGCTGTGTCAGTTGCAAAGGAGTCTGCAGGGGTGCTGGCTAGCAGCAACCCAGAATTTTCCTCCAGAGTTTTCTCCCCTGAGCAGAAGCATAGGAACATATGCACCAATATGTCATGCTCCAGCACTACCTGACTGCATGTACGTCCCTGTTGCTGCTGCCTGACTTCCAGCAGGTGGCAGTCCCTGCAGTGGGAACTGGTGTCTCCTCTCCCCTGCAAGGAAGGAGAGCTGCCATCAGGTGCTCGATCCACCCTCACCCTGCCAGCCCAACGAGCAGTCCTGCCTGTTCTCAAACTTGGGTCGCTGGGGGGCGCAGAAGTGCAACCATTCCCCCACTGGGCCAGATTGCCCCCCCCCCCAGTGACAAGGCTACTACCTTGCCTCACCTTGCTATCCCAGTAATTTCCCACCCTCCGATACCTTCCCCGTCCTTCCACTCTCACTTTTTTCTTCATTCATCTTTATTGTTCTACATTGTTAAAAGCTATTACAGTTTATTGCATAAACATTTAAAAAGTCTTACAATAAATACATCAGGTCTAGGAAAACAGTTTTTTATGCAATACATTTTGTACCAGAATATCAAAACACAGTGTTTGTTTGTCAAGAAGATAGGGATTTATATGGGTTCCCTCAGGCTATTTCTCATCACCTTTTCAGAGTGCATGGAATAAATGGATTTATTATTTTTATTATTTAAAGATTATGATTACAGGATGAGTTCCGTGAGATGCAAGTCTCATTTTCAGAACATCCCATGTCAAACAATACAATACAGAGATGTACTACATAGTGCAGTAAATTATCAAAACATCCAATCAAGTAGCAAACCAGTTACAACAAACCTGAGTTTTTAACATGTCGAGTTTTACAGCATTTTTGAAAGATGACACACTGGTACAACTTCTGAATTGTGGTGTTAAGTTATTCCAAGCATGGGTAACTCTGAAGGAAAAATATGATCTGCCATAAGCAGATGAAAATTTAAGTAACCGACAAAAGTAATGCTGAACATCTCCCAAGTCATATCTATGAAAGGCTGCAGTTTGGTTATTTACTGTCTTGTGGACCAAAGAAAGCCAGTTTAGTTCTCTCCTGGAGGAGGTGGGGTAACCTGTTTAGTCTTTGAAATAGTAAACAGTGATGTACATCTCATTTTCTTTTAAAATGAACCATAACATATGGTAATAAACTACATTTAGAGGAGCTAAAGCAAACTCTGAAGCATAACAACAGATGGTACTGTATCTCCATAACTAATATTGGAAGAATTGCTTGGGTGAGTGTTTTCTGTCATTTACAGTTAGGCCATGCCTTTAAAATTTCCAGGTAATACTGAATTTTGGAAGTAGTTTTTTTTTCAATGTCATTTTTACAACTGTGGGTGGAGCCTACAGTCGTTTTGCTTTGTGTGGCTGAATACAGCTGATCATGGCACCTTCCATTGGACTTTTGGAAGTATCCTGTTGAAAGTTCAACAGAGCTTGTAACACTCTGCCATGATCAGCCACTACGAAGTAACAGCCACACTATTTCAGCTGTTACTTCTGCATTCCGGGATGAAAACTGTGCATGCGCAGTTCCGCTGGTGCTGCCATCTTGTGAATGGCATATTGCCATTCACTGCAGCTATGCATGCACAAATGCCATACATGTGCAGTTGCGTCACTTCCTCCATCTTGCAGATGGCACTCGGCGGCTCTGGCAGCACTACCTCTCCACAGCCATATCAGCTCTAACTAGAACTTGTTAAAAGTGAAAGAAGGATCATAGTAAAGCCCCAGGTATTTAAATTCAGTGATCCTTTCCAGCTAAAAATTCTTTAAAGTAACAGTGAAAGGGCAGTGACAGTCTAGGTTAACTCAAGGGTGCTATGAGCTGAATAACATAAATTGAGGTTGTTGCCATTACAAATTATCTGTAAACCAATTTGTCAAATTATTGAAATTGTGTTATAGTGTTTTGGATGAAGTAGCAACTGATTTGTAAGCTGAGAAGAGGACAGTGTTGTCCAACGCATTGAACATCTGTGAATGGCAGAGGGTAGAGGATTGGCAAATAAATTGAACAAAATAGGACCAAGAATAGAACCTCGTGGAACCCAAGTGGTGACAAAGAGTGGAGCAGAATGGCACCCATCCCAAAAAACAGACAAGATCTCCCCTAGAAGCAAGAAGAAAGTAAATTTACACATAGAGAAAAAACATAAGAAAGATGAGAAAGAAGTAAAGAATAATTAATCTATTAAAACGCTTTAGACATGTCTGTGAACACAGAAACCACAAAGCAATCAGAATCCAAGGCACCCGAGACAAGATCATGGAAATCAATGCAAGCAGTGTGGGTGAAAAATTTATTGTGAAATGAAAGCATTTGGTGCTGTTCCAAATAGACATTACCATCTTTTGCATGGGAGGTAATTCTGCCATAAGATAAACTAGGGGAAGGAGGTTCTGAAGCTGCTTTCCAAACTGAATACTAAATGCCAATATTGCTTTAAGATTGTTCCTCGAGGCAGCCAGGTTTACTTTAAAATAAGACACCTTGGATTGTTGAATACAGGAAGCACAATAGTTCCAAGATTTACTAAATGAATTCCAAGATACAGATGTGTTCAATTTCATTTGCTTTTTTTAATAATATAATTTAGTTTGATGCTTTAACTGAGAAACAATAAATGGGGTGACTCAAGGAATATGACTTGTCAACAAAAGAAGCATGTGTGTCACAAACTTTTGAAAACTGTCTGACAATGAAATCCAATGCATCACTGACATCACAGCAACATAAAGAGGTGCTCCATGGGACCCAGTTCAGGTTACTCATAAAAGCCACCAAATTAAAATTTTGGAAACATTGACATTTGACAGTTTCAGGGGGGAAACTTTTGGAGAAGATAGATTACATGTGCAAAATATCATAGAATGGTCACTAAAAATGTTACCCAGACAGCCAAAGTGCAGAACAGGAATGTCAGGAGAAACAAAAACTGCCCAGTATGGTAAGTACCATACAGACAGGATCAATCCAAGTGAAGTCATTTACAAGTGAAGAGGAACAGTGGGACAGACAGAATTGTGGGTGCAGTCATTGAAAGGCAGCAAGCTAAGGATAGGAGTTACGCACAGCCCATGGAGCCAGGAGGAGGAGTTGGACAAGAAGCAAGGAACCAGAATGGTGGAGATGACCAAAAAGGGGGAGGTAGCAATCGTGGGAGACGTCAGTCTACCTGTGGTGGATTGAACAATCCCTACTACAGTCTGTACAAGAACACAGGAGATGTTGGAGGCATTCCAAAGTGGGTTCCTGTCACAGTGTGTCCAGGAGCCCACCAGGAACGGCTGTACTGAACCTGGTTCTGATGAATTGAGCTCATGTCCAGGCAGTGAGGGTGGAAGCACGACTGGCAGGATGTAACCACAGCATGGTATGGTTTCACCTGGACATGGGCAAAGAGAAGACAGGAACAAATACAAGAGTGCTGGACTTCAGGAGGGAAGACAGTGGAAAGATGGGGGATATTCTGGAAGGGCACCTTGCTGGAATCAAGGAAGAAATGGGGGTGGACTGGAAATGGGCTGTCATCAAGGAAGGACTGTTGGCAGCCACTGATGTGTGCACCAAAGTGAAGAGCAAGAAAGCCAAACCCAAGAAGCCCAGTTGGTTTGACAGGGAGGTTGCTCAGGCAGTTAAGACCAAAATGGTTGCCTTCAAATGATACAAACGCTCCAGAAGGGATGAGGAGGAGTAAGGAATACAACAGCAAAGCTAAAGAAGTATAAGCAGGGTAATACAACTGGTCAAGGCCAAGAAGGAACTACAGCTGGTTGAGGGGGGTGAAAATTGGAAAGAAGACCTTCTTACAGTACATCAGTGAAAAAAGGGTTATCGAAGACCGAAAAGGCTTGCTGAAAAAAAGGGGAGGAATGGGTGCAAAGTAGTGTGGAAAAGGTGGAGGTGCTTAAAGAGTACGTTTGTTTAGTTTTAATGAAAGATGAGGATAGCCTAGTTCCTCAGGGAAGGGGCAAAATGGAGGAAAGGAGCCACTGATGGGGAGATAGACATTGATAGGGTGAGCAAAGGTTTACAGACCCTGAAGGTGGATAAATCCCCGGGGCTAGATAGCATCCACCCAAGGCTTCTGAGGAAATTAGCAGACATGCTGGTGGGGCCCCTAGCAGACACGTGTAGCACCTTTCTTATGGAATGGAGACAGGACATTAGGGAAGACATGGCTAAACTAGAGAGATCGTTGGGTATTTGACAACAGGATTTCAAATCCGAAAAGTGTAAGGCCATCCACTTAAGGGTGAAAAACCCAGAGACCACATATTGGCTGTAGGGCATGCAGGTCACCAAGTCAGCAAAGGAGAAAGACTTGGTAGTGATCATCACAACTGACATGAAGCACTTGGCACACCACAGAAGAGCAGCGGTCAAGGAGAATAGGATGTTAGGACGTATAGCCAGGGGTATAACCAGTAGAAAGACAGAGGTAATCCTGACACTATACAGGTCACTGGTTAGCCTTCATCTGGAGAACTCTGTGCAGTATTGGTGCCCTTACCTGAAGAATGACATCAACTTACTGGAGACAGTGCAGAGAAGGGTGACCAAGATGATCAAGGAACAACAGGGTAAACCCTATGAGGAGAGACTTGGGAATCTCAATATGTACTCCTTGGAGGATAGAAGGGAGAGGGGTGACATTATTGAAACCCATAAATAGCTTAATAGTTTCAACAAAGTGAACTATGAGGGTCTAATCAACCTTAGTGGGAACAAATCTACTGGGGGTCACTACCTCATATTGGTGAAGGGATGTGTTAAGAGGGAAATTAGGATGTACTTTTTCACTGAAAGGGTCGTGGCAAAGTGGAATGAGCTGCTGGAGGATGTAGACTCCCTGAAGACTGTAGATAGTTTCAAGAGGGGGTGGAACAGGGTAAAAGAGAAAACTGTATTGGAAGGGGGGATCTTCGAGTGAGGAGAAAGCGGATTGCGGGGAGGGGGGTAGATCACTCAGTAGATACTGAGAGGTCTGCAAGCTGGAGCAGACCAGACAGATCACAAGGAATTTTTCTGCTGGTCTGTTTCATATGTTCATGTAAACTGATGCAGGTCTAATGGGGAAAACACTTTTTTATAATGTCAAGCCTCAGCTTTCCTGCCAGTGATCATTAAAATCATCCAAAATAATATATTATTAACTGCTACAAGGAATGTTGCTAAGTTTCATAAAGTCACATAATCTGATTAACAATTTATTTACAATTACCTCTGGAGACTCAAACATCCTTGCCAAGAAGCTATCCAACTGCTTGTCTCTTGTGTTTTTACAGCTGCAGTGGGCATAGCCCTGCAGACATTTTGCTTTGAGAAAAGGACTCCCTGCATAAATTACCTTTCAAGCAACATGACAGAGTCTTAAAAATAGTGTCCTCCACTGAAGCCTCATTACTACGCTACCTGTGTGTTTTTGGGAGCTTGAGAGCACTATTTCTCCTCTGGCTTAAGAAGTTAATTGAGCCCTCCCCAGTACTGCCTTATTTTGCAAGTTTAAACCTCCTCCAACAATTAAGCCGTTCCCAGTACTGCCTTTTTTTTGTAAGCTGAAACCTCCACCAACGTGTTTTATGGGTCTTTTCTTTGTTTCTTAAGTTTCAGTGCTTAATTTACTACCTTTTGCAAACTGAGAAACTCCTGCTTTTCTGATATCCCTTCCCCCACTCATCCAGAGATGTGAAAGTTTTTGTTTCCTAAACATGCTGGTTGGTTTTACTTGCTTGGTTTCCCACAGTATCAAAGCCTCATGTTTTGAATAGATGATCCAACCACCTTAGTTTGCTCTCTCCCCCCCTCCACAACACACATTAACACAAGTAGAAACCATATAGCATATGGTAGCACTTACACAAATAGGAAGAATATACCATTAGCAAGCAGCTCTTCAAGTGTTATAAAATTCCAGTTAATATCATACTAGAAACATAGAATTTGATGGCAGATAAGGACCGCTTGGCCCACCCAGTCTGTCCATTTCCCTACCTAATGGATAAGCTGCAGATACTAGTTAACCAGCAGCCTACTTCTTCCTACCCCAACCCCTAGAATTGCCTTATGACTGTCCCATACATGCTTGAATTCCACCACTGTTTTTGACTCCACAGCCTCCTCTGGAAGGCTGTTCCATACATCCACAACCTCTCTGTGAAAAAATACTTCCTTAAATTACCTATGAGCCACTTCCCATCTTCCAAATTGTGCCCCTTGTTCTTGCACACCTCTTTTTGAAAGATGCTACCCTCTTGGACTTTGTTGATTCCCTTAGACTACTTGTCATATTAACTGCTTTCCTTCCCTTCTACTCCTGGCTTTATCTTTTCTTCGCTCCACTGCTACTCTATCAAATCACTCCTCCCCCCCCATATCAGTTGTAGACTGTTGTTTGTTCTAGCTGCCATAGAAACATAGAAACATAGACTTTGATGGCAGATAAGGACCGCTAGGCCCATCTAGTCTGCCCATTTCCCTACCTACAGGATAGGCCACAGATCCTAGTTAACCAACAGCCTATTTCTTCCTACCCCCCACAAGAATTGCCTTATGTCTGTCCCATGCATTCTTGAATTTTCCCACAGTTTTAGACCCCACATCCTCCTCAGGAAGGCTGTTCCATGCATCAACTACCCTCTCTGTGAAATAATACTTCCTCACATTGCCCCTGAACCGCCCTCCTTCTATCTTTAAATTGTGTCCCCTTGTTCTTGCAAGTCTCTTTTTCTGAAAAATGCTACCCTCTTGGACTTTGTTGATTCCACTGAGGTACTTAAAAGTTTCTATCATGTCCCCCCTCTCCCTTCTTTCCTCAAGGGTATACATATTAAGCTCCTTTAGTCCCGCCCTTTCCCAATCTCATGCCAGACAAATCTGATAGATTTCTTTGACTGGGTGACCAAAGTAGTTGATCAGGGAGGGGCTGTGGACATGGCCTACCTAGACTTTAGCAAGGCATTTGACACAGTCCCACACAAAAGATTAATATACAAGTTAGCCAGCCTGGGAGTGGGTCCCAAGATGACAGCCTGGGTAAATAATTGGCTGGAGAATAGGACACAGAGAGTAATAGTAAATGGAGTCCACTCTGAAAAAAGGGGGTTAGCAGTGGGGTACCACAGGGTTCAGTATTAGGACCGGTCCTCTTCAATGTCTTTATAAGCGACATTGCAGAGGGACTGGAAGGAAAAGTATGTCTCTTTGCAGATGACACAAAGATCTGCAACAGAGTTGATGCACAAGGTGGGGTGGAAAGGATGAGAAGGGACTTGGCAAGGTTAGAGGAATGGTCAAATGTATGGCAGCTTAGATTCAATGCTAAGAAGTGCAAGGTAATGCACCTGGGAAACAAAAACCCAGGGGAAGAGTACACAATGGGGGGTGAGATACTAACAACAACAAAAATGGAAAGGGACCTGGGGGTAGTCATATCAGATGACCTAAAGGTGGGCAAGCAATGTGAGAGGGCAGCAAGGAGGGCTGGGGGATACTGGGATGCATAGGAAGAGGCCTCACCAGTGAAAACAAAGTTATTATCCCTCTGTACAGACAGCTGGTGAGACCACATCTGGAGTACTAGTGCAGTTCTGGAGACCCAATCTCCATAAAGACATAGACAGGATGGAAGCTGTCAGAGGAGGCAACTAAAATGGTGCAGGGTCTGCACAGAAGACATATGAAGAGAGACTTAAGGAGCTAATATGTATAGCCTCGAGGAAAGGAGGGAGAGGGGACATGATAGAAACTTTCAAGTACCTCAAGGGAATCAACAAAATCCAAGAGGGTAGCATCTTTCAAAAAAAGAGGTGTGCAAGAACAAGGGGGCACAATTTGAAGATAGAAGGGGGGCGGCTCAGAGGTAATTTAAGGAAGCATTTATTCACAGAGAGGGTTGTGGATGTATGGAACAGCCTTCCAGTGGAGGTTGTGGAGTCAAAAACAGTGGTGGAATTCAAGCATGCATGGGACAGTCATAAGACAATTCTAGGGGGTGGGGGCAGGAAGAAGTAGGCTGCTGGTTAACTAGGATCTGCAGCTTATCCATCAGGTAGGGAAATGGGCAGACTGGGTGGGCCAAGCGGTCCTTATCTGCCGTCAAATTCTATGTAACTATCTCAGATCTTTGAGTCATCTGCAAAGAGACATACTTTTCCTTCCAGACCCTCTGCAATGTCGCTTATAAAGACATTGAGGAGGACCGGTCCTAATACTGAACCCTGCAGTACACCACTAGTAACCCCCCTTTCTTCAGAGTGGACTCCATTTACTATTACTCTCTGTGTCCTATTCTCCAGCCAATTCTTTACCCAGTCTGTCATCTTGGGACCCACTCCCAGGCTGGCTAACTTGTATATTAATCTTTTGTGTGGGACTGTGTCAAATGCCTTGCTAAAGTCTAGGTAGGCCATGTCCATAGCCCCTCCCTGATCTACTACTTTGATCACCCAGTCAAAGAAATCTATCAGATTTGTCTGGCATGAACTTCCACTGTGAATCCATGCTGTCTTGGGTCCTGTGCCCCTCTGGCCTCTAGATACTCAACAATTCTTTCCTTCAGAAGTGATTCCATCATTTTCCCTACCACTGAGGTTAAACTAGCAGGTCTGTAGTTTCCTGCTTCTTGCTCCCACTTTTGTGAAGGGAATACATCTGCCCTCCTCCAGTCCTCGGGTACCACCCCACCCTCCCATGATTTGTTAAAGAGGGTAGTCAGTGGTGTCACTAGTTCTACCCTTAGTTATTTTAGAATTCTGGGATGAATCCCATCAGGCCCCATTGCTTTGTCCACCTTCAGTTTTAAGAGTTCTTTCAGAACCCTTTCTTCTGTAAATGGGCTGGTATCAACTTCTGTATCCAGAGTGTTTCTACTGTTTGCCTTAGGTACCTCCCCCTCTTCATTTGTAAATACTGAGCAAAAATATTTGTTTAGTATCTCTGCCTTTTCACAGTCACCCTCTGTCCACCCTCCTTCCCCTTTATTAAGCCTAACTATCCCTCCCTTGGTCTTCCTTCACTCCCTGATGTACCTATAAAAGGTTTTATCCCCCTTCTTAACTAAGTTGGCTATCTTTTCCTCGGTTTGGGCCTTTGCTGTTCTGACTGCCTTCCCAGCTTCCTTTTGCTTTAACTGATACAGTTATCTGTCCTGCTCCTTCTGTGATTTCTTGTACTTCCTGAATGCTTTCTTTTTCTCTTGAACCTTCACTGCCACTTCCTTTGAGAACCATAGTGGTTTCTTACATCCTTTCATTTTGTTTATTTGCTTCACACAAAGACTTGTTCCCTCTGTGATGGCAGTTTTTATTATTCCCCATTGTTCTTCCACCCCTCCTTCCTGCCCATTTGCTAGTGCATTCCTTAGGCACTCACCCATTTTGGCAAAGTCAGCCCTCCTAAAGTCCAGTACTTTTGCCTTTATGCGACTTGACTCTATTGCTGTGTTTATTATGAACCATACTGTTTGATGGTCGCTAGTTCCCAGATGTCTACCCACTTTACATCTGTGATCCTCTCTCCATCTCCATTTGAGAGAACCAGGTCTAAGATTGCTCCCTCCTGAGTGGGCTCCAATACTAGTTGTCTAAGGCATGCCCCTGTAGGGCATCTAGAATAACTCCACTCTTCGAAGTGGCTGCTGCAACTGCACTCCAGTTAACATCTGGCATATTCAGATCACCCGTCAGCAATATCTCCCCTTTTTCTGCTATTCCAAGTATACTTTCTATCATTTCCTTGTCCATTTCCTCCCCCTGAGAAGGGGGTCTGTATACAACCCCTGTGCGGATTGTGGTGCCATTGCCTGGCTCCAAATTTACCCATAGTGCTTCTTCTCCTCCCTGTTTACCCTTTTGTTCTGTTGCTTTGATTCCTTCCCTTATGTAAAGAGCTACTCCTCCTCCTCTTTTACTCTCCCTGTCCCTCCTGTAGATAGTGTATCCTGGTATGTTTACATCCCAGTCATGGTTTTGTGTGTACCATGTTTCTGTGACTGCCACGATATCCAGATGTTCTTCCTCCATCAAGGCCACTAATTCAGGAAGCTTGTTACTCAGACTATGGGCATTGGTACTCATTGCTCTCCATTTTTTGATGGCTTTACCTCCTGTTGCAGCATCCCCCACTGACCTTTCTACCTCCGTCTTTTTCTCATTTAGTACCCTGTTTTGTAGGAAGAGGCTGGTATTTTCCTGCTGCTTATCAGTGCTTCCCCCCTTGACTAGTTTAAAAGCTTGCCAATTAAGCATTTAAACCGATTGCTCAAAAGACTTGTTCCCTTCCTGGACAGATGCAGACCATCCTGCCAGTATAGGCTGGTGTCCCTCCAGGTGGAACCCCAGTCCCCAATGAAGCCAAACCCCTGTGCTCCACACCATTTTCAACCATTCATTAAACTGCATGGTGCAAAGTACCCTCGCCTCACCCATGCCATTGACAGGCAGCACCTCTGAGAAGGATACTGTGTGCTACTTGTCTTAGGCCCCTCCCAATTCTACAAAGTCCTCCTGCACTGCTCTAATCTCATGATGAGCCAAGTCATTTGTTCCTAGGTGGACAATGACGTCCCAGCTCGAACTCCCGTGCAGCTGTTCTCGAGATCCTGAGGATCCTTCCTGTCCCTCAAGCCATGGCACCAGGCAGGCACCTTACTTCAGTTTCCCTGCTCCCTAGTTCTATCCCTAATAATTGAGCCCCCCACCAGGAGCTGCTTCCTCTCCCTGTGGTGTCCTCTGCCTCCTTCCTGTGGACCTCCCTTGTGACAGTTGTCCTCAGCCTCCTTAGTCTCCTCTGCGGGTGCATCCGTAGAGGAGCTATGCTCCCACAGAATGGTGTATGGATTGTGGAGTGGAAAAACTGACTGGGTGTGCCTCTGTTCCACCATCCTCACCCTTCCTGAGCCCACTGTGGTCCAACTGCTGTGCTTTCTTTGCAACCTCTGAGGTAGTGGTGATGGCTCTGGTGCTCCCTGGATGGGGGAGGTTCCCTTCCTACTGTCCAGTGTGGCCTGGGGGAAGGTTCCCTTACTACAGTCCAGTGTGGCCTGAAGACGGGCAACTTCCTCCCTCAGGGCAGAGAGTTGTCTGCAAATAGGGCAGCATCTCAGCCTCTAGAAGACTCCCGGAAGACTGTTGCCCCACAGCCTTTACATTGCACTACTCCCCATATGTTTATCTACTTTTTTTTTTTTTTTTTTTGCTATAGCTGGTTTTAACAATAAAACCTGAAGAAATCATGCAGAGGGCTCCAGGAGTCGATCACATAAACACAAACAATCCTAAAGCCTGCTTAGCCATTGGATGACCACAGCTGCAAAATGATTACATTTGTTTACAAGCACTGTCTTCTATGCGAGACACAAGTGACTGAATCAAAAGTACATAATATGTTGATCAAAACTGGGGGAGCAGGATTATGGGCAAAGTAACACAGTTTATATACAGACTGCATGCAGCAGTAACTGCTGAGTAGATGATCCAACCACCTCAGTCCCCCCCCCCCACCACCACAAGTAGAAACCATATAGCATCTGGCAGCGCTTACACAAATAGGCAAGAATATGCCATTAGCAAGCAGCTCTTTAAATATTTTAAAGTTCCAGTTAATATCAAAGAAACATAGAAGCTGATGACAGATAAGGACCACAAGGCCCATCCAGTCTGCCCATTTTTTTGACCTTATGAATGTGCCATAGGCCTTTACTCTGTCAATGGCCTATCTATTCACACTCATCTGTATTTGTCCCTTATGCCTATCCCATGCTTTTTTGAAGCCCTGCGCTGTATTCATATCCACCACTTTCTGAGGTAGGCTGTTCCATGCATCCACCACCCTTTCTGTGAAAAAGAACTTCTTCACATTACCCCTTAATTGGCCTCCCTCTAATCTCATGCTGTGTCCACTTGTCCTGCTATTTTTCTTATATTTAAAAATGTTTGACTCTTTCACCTTGCTAATGCCCTTAAGATGTTTGAATGTTTTGATCATATCACCTCAGTGCTCCCAGATCTATGGGGATTCCTGTATTTTACTGGGTTTGTGGGTTAAAAATGGGGTACGGGAAGGATTTCTTCCTTTTGAACAATCTATGGGAGAAATTGGTGCCGTCATGGAGAAACGTTGCTGCCGAGTGTCCCAGACAAGAGTTACATAAGCCTGCCTCTTGATTGGTTCAGAGACCCAGTCATGCTCTGATCATGCACTGACTGTGGTCTCTGATTGGCTATGCCCAAATTCTTTGATGCAGTGGCTGGCCTAGGAAAATTTAAACTGGCTATCCAAGCACCATTCCTTACTTTTTGCTTTGTGCCTGATTTTGCTGCCAGAGAGAGAGGAGAGTGCAAGGAGTGTCCACAGCTAAGCTCGCCGTTGCCTGCCACCATGTGTTTTCGGCGTTCTGATCTCATCCCAAGACCGGCGAACTCACCAGCTGAATCCGATCGAGAGAGTCCAGTCAAGTGAAGAGACCTGACCCGCCACCCTCCCGCTGGTCCCTACTCCGTTTCGTCATCTAACTAGTACTGCAGACCAAAAGGAGATGTCTCGTTCTCATCCCTGAGCTGCCTGCTTTTCGCTGGAGGCCTGGTCGAATCTTTAAAACAAAATTGAAGCCAGGCAAGCATCTCTCCCCCCCCCCCGAGACTGGTGGTTCCATTTCTTTTGAGTCAGCCTTTGGAGCCCAGATGCCAGCATCTTGGAACGAAGCCTGATCCCTGAGCTGCCTTCTCACCAGAGAATCTGCAAAAATGGTAATAAAAATAATCTGCCTCTGGAGGTTACACTCTTCAATTTAAATTGAAATTTAGTGAAATAACTGGTTTGAGTTACTGGCTGCATCTTTATCCTGATTTTTCTGTGCTTTACTGGTAAAAAAGCTCCAGGGACATTGGGGGGGGAGCAAAGTGAGACTAATATCTAGGCTAAATTCACATTGCTCTCCTTAATATTTTTACCCTGAGGTCTCTCTTCAGCTGTGTAGGAACTTGTTTTCAAAATGCACAATTTAATCATGGTTAGCCTGGCAGAGGAACATGAGCTTAAAACAACTCTGAACACTATATCAGGCCTTGGTAATAAAATCAAATGGCATGAAACATGTTATTTCTTGTCCTAGCCATGACTTTAACTTAGTTTTTCAGTGGTTATGGTGGCGCTTGTAGTGTGCCCTGATGTCATTTTTGTGCAATTTGCTTCTTGTGTGCTATACAGTATGTGGCAGCACTATGTGTTTTGTTTTAATTTTGGCTGATCTGGCACTTAAAACAATGACCAACCACCGGTGCCAAAGGATGAAATACATGTTTGTGGTGGGTTGTCCTCAGCTGCAAGTCAGTGGTGTAGCTAAGAAAATAATATTGGTGCACTAGAACACTGCATATTGTCTTTGGTTCTCCCAAGCAGTATTCACCTTTGGCTCCCTGGGACAGAGTGCACTCAGGGAGATCATGTCTGATTTTTAATTTAATAGGTTAAAAAAAAAAAATTCCTTCAGTCACCAGAGTCAGGATGGGAAATAATTCAGGTGTGTGTCCTCCTGTAGATGGCCATTGGGACATAGTAGGTCAGTTTTAATTCTAATTCTTAAAGTAAATAAGAGCACTTTAAACAGCCAGAACATGTGTAGTAGTGATTTTATTGACAACTATAATGATGCCAATTGCAAAAATAAATTGGCTTGAGAATACAGGAAAATATACAGGAAAGTCACCCACGTTTTACAGGGAAAATACAAGAAAAATTAGGGTCTGCTACAGGAAAATGCTTTGGCCGATCTGGGAGCACTGTCATCTATCTCCCTCCTTTGCTCTAGGGTATACATATTGAGCTCCATTAATCTGTCTTCATATGTTTTCTGATGCAGTCCCTGCACCATTTTGATTGCCCTTCTCTGATTTGTTAATGTCCTTGTGCAGATGCGGTCTCCAGTACTGCATGCAGTACTCCAGATGGGACCTAACCAGTGTCTTGTAAAGAGGGATTATTACCTCCCTCTTCCAACTTGTGATGCCCCTACTAATACACCCCAACATCCCTCTAGCCTTACCTACTGCTTTAATGGTCTGCTTGGATGATTTCAGGTCATCTGTGATGATGATGATGCCTAAGTCTCTTTCTTCCCTTGTGATTGCCAGCAACTCCCCTCCCAACCTATAGGTGGCTTCAGGGTTTCTCTTCCCTATGTGCATGATCTTGCACTTCTTTGCATTAAACCCCAGTTGCCACTCTTCCAACCATTTTGCCAGTTTATCCAGATCTCTTTTCATTCTGCCCACCCCATCTGGATAATCTACTCTGTTGTAGATCTTCGTGTCATCTGCAAACAGACAAACCTTACCCTCCAGTCCATCTGCAATGTCACTGATGAAGATATTGAAGAGAACTGGCCCCAGGACTGATCCCTGATGTACCCTACTTGTGACTTGCATCTCTTCTGACTGAATACCATTTACCACCACTCTCTGTTTTCTGCCCACTAACAAGTTTGCCACCCAGTTGGCCAATTTCTGGCCCACCCCAAGCCTACCCAGCTTATTAATCGATCTTCTATGTGGAACAGTATAATATGGTACTAGCTGGTTTTAACAATAAAACCTGAAGAAGTGACATTTCCTGTGGCAAAGCAGGAAGGAGCGGATCAGTGGGGTATCCATACTGTGACCTCATTTACAGGGTCACTAGTAATTTAACTTGTTCTAACAAGTTATACAAAAACAAACAAACAAAACACAAAATCAAACTTTTGCTTTTATTTACTTCCTTCTAATTACTCTGACCGGGTTATAAACATAGCAACTTATCTGGAATGGATATCATTAACTGCATGTACTGCGGACCACTTTTCAGAATATACCCAGGTACAACTTCTCCCAATCAAATTGCTCCTCGGTGCAGAAAATAAAGTACTTACAGTGGCCGCAGTCTATATCCCTCCAAAAGACTACCGCTCTGGTCTCAAGTCAGTGCTTGAATTTGTAAGCTTGCAACCACCTGATAATGAACTCCTCCTTCTCGGGGATTTCAATATTAATTGGCTCACCTCCGACACTGGCTCCTGTAAAGATGACATCTTAGCAGCCAACCTGACTCAGATGGTAACTTCCCCAACCTGTAAAAATTACAAAACTGGAACAAGCACGCTCATTGACTGGGTTCTCAAAAATCACCCTGACTGGATAAAAAACACTAAAGTTCTCCCGGACTCTCTCAGTGACCACTCCCCAGTGTCCTGTATCTGGTCTAACAAATTCCTCAAGCCTCCCCCCAAAGTTATTTCAAGCAGAGTACTGCCACAAGGGAATCTCATCAAACTAAAGACCTGTCTCCTGCAACATGACTGGGCACCAATTTTCAAAATGACTGATGTTAATGCTGAACTAGAATACTTCATCACAACCTTCAATACTGCATGTGACATTTACGCCCCAGTAAAAAAGCATAAAATCAGAGCACTCTCAAATCCTTGGATCACTAACAAACTACTTGCCCAGCTGAAGGCTTGGGACAACCTCTGGGCCATGGCCAGGGAAACAGGCTCCTCACTTGATACCTTAAAGTACAAACAGGCATGAAACAAATGCACAGTGCAAATTAGGCAAGTGAAGAGCACCTATTTCAAAAACGCCCTTGAATCCACCTGGGGTGATGGGAGAGCTTTCTGGGACAACATCCGAAATATAATGGGTAAGCAAGCAAAATCCTCTCCCACCATTATGAATGTTGATGGATCCACCACACTCGACCCAAAGACTATTGCAGATGCTCTAAATAAGATTTTCACAGACCTCAGTGGGGTCCTTCCCCCAGATTTCTTCTTAGACTCACCTGTGTCCAACCTAGTATCCCAAAGCACCCCTAGTGACAATCCACAATTTTATTTCAAGAAAATCAAAGTGCACGAAGCATACAAATACATAAAAAAGGCCTGCTCCAAATCCAGAACAAGTAGTGACACCATAGATCTAAAAATCTTGTCTCTCACCTTGGACAAAGTGATCCACCCTCTTGCCAAAATTTTTAATCTGTCCCTATGCCAAAGTCAATTTCCCAACAAATGAAAGGCTGCCATAGTCACGCCAGTGCACAAAGAGGGTGACAAAGCCTCAACAGGAAACTATCGACCTATAGTAATACTCCCACCCTCTCAAAAGCTCTTGAACGCATTGGGCAGACCAACTCACTGACTACCTGGACAAGCACAATCTACTCTGTAATCAACAGCACGGATTTAGGAAAGGACATAGTACTACAACAGCCTTACTTAACTTCTCTGGAGAAGTCCACTCAGCCCTGGACAAAGGCTATCAAACCGCTACGGTCTTCATTGACCTCACAAAAGCTTTCAATACAGTCCATCATGGTCTACTTATCTCTGTATTGACCAGTCTTGGCCTGACTGAAGGACCCAGTGCTTGGGTAAAAAGTTACTTGTCAAATCGGTCTCAGGCCGTAAAGATCTCTGGTGTACTCTCTGACTCCAAACATGTCCTCTCAGGTGTACCTCAGGGATCAATTCTAGGCCCGGTCCTCTTTAGCCTGTTCCTTGACTCCCTCCCAGAATTCTGCCTGGAAAGAATAATCTTATATGCTGATGATGCTGTAATTCTCTCTTCTCACAAAGAACCAAACTCCCTATGCCAGAGCTTACAATCTGCTTTCTCTAGTGTTGAAAAGTGGTTCCTGGATAGTAAGCTTGTGCTTAACCACAAAAAAACAAATGCCATGCTTTTCACCAATCACCAAAACAAAAATAGAAACACTCCATTCACCATAAACACCTCTGTTGGTAATACACTGGACCAAGTAAATACTTTCAAATACCTTGGCATCATGTTTGACAAAGGTCTTACCTTTACAACCCATATTGACAACACGGCGAAAACAGTGAACCAACGTCTAGGAATACTATTTCAAAACCGACAATTCCTTAACCAAGCTGCACTGAGGATTGCTATACAGAGTTCCATAATCTCAATCATAGACTATGGCCTCATTATCTATGGCTCAGCCACTACCACAGCGCTAAGGCGTATCTCAGTCATGCTAAATAAGGCTTGCCAGCTCCTTACAGGGGCACAGAGACTGACACACACATGTGAGCTTTACTATGAAACAGGCTGGTTACAACTATCAAGTCACCTTAAATATCTCACCTGCATAATGGCAAAAAAATCTATTATGGGTCTTACTCCACTATGTATCCAAAACCTGCTCTGCTGGAATCATGGCCTGCGTCCCACCACCAGATCTGAACACCAACCTTTTCTGGTTCCCAGATGTCGGACCGCACAGGGACAAAGGTCGTTCGCGTACAGGGCCCTGACCTGGTACAATGCTCTAAGTCCACCTACTCTATTCTCTACCTGTCTTGGAGCTTTCAAAACCATGCTCTCTGCCCACCTCTCTACCACTAGCAACTGTGACTGCTTTTGATACAGACCTCTCCTCCTCTGACCATCCCCAAACCATGGCCCATCCTCCCTGTCTAATGAACCCACACGTACCACCAACTACTCCTTTTTTGCCTCCTAACTCACTCTTCTACAACCTCCCTTCCTTCCCCTCTCACTTGCTCTACTGCCTCACCACTTCCCCTTCTTTTCGCCTCCTTGTAGGTCCACAATTTACCTCTCTCTCCTTGGAAGCTTTTGGTTTTTCCCAAATTGTTTACTGCCTTGAAACTGTTTAAAGCATATATTCTATGTAACCCCTAAACTGTAATGCCTTGTAACTGTGTAAAGCATATTTAGTATGTAACTTCTCTTGCTGATAATACTTGTAATGTGTTTTGTCTGTTTGATGTTCTATGTGACGTGGAACCTTTGTAAAAGAACCCTGGCTCAAAGGTATTAATTCCTAGACCAATAAACTAAACTAAACAGAATGGCAGTTTTACAGGATTTAGAAGAAGAAAAAGAATCAGCATTTATATAGTGCTTTTCATACATCCAAAGTGCATTACAAACAATGCTAGACTGGTAGTGAAGTGACTGAATGTGTGGTGGCGGCCATATCACACATCATCACCCACACACAGCATGGATAATTGCATGAACCGGTTTATGGGAAGGGGAATGTTGGCCAGGACACCGGAAATGTTCCCTACCCTTTGCGAAGAGTGCCCTGGGTTCTTTTACTTCCACCTGGACACCCACCAGGACAACACCAGGATGGGCAGAAGGGACCTTGGTTTGACGTCTCATCCGAAGGATGGCACACCCCAGCAGTACAGCACCCCCAATACTGCACTCGGATGTCAGCAATTTTTAGGTGCAAGTCCAATCCCGGTGTGGGATGAGAACCCACAACCTTGTGGTTCAGAGGCGGATGTGCTACCAACTGAGCCACGCTGACACTGTCCTACGTGCTGGACCATTGGAGACTTTGGGCTCAGCTCCAGGCAGCATGGGCAGAGATTGCGTGCCTCAAATTTCATATTCAAGAGGAAATATAAGAACCACCCACCATTTCCCCAACATCCAACAGAAGCACCTCAACCGCAGAGGGTAGTTGATCCAGAAGGTTGACAGGTGGTTAGGAGGGGTAAATCGGGTGCCCCATCACTCGGTGCTCTCCAACATATTACCTCCACAAACCATATAAAAACTACAAACAGGTATCTGCCTCTATCTCTGAAATCAAACAAAGGGACAGAGGACACTGCAGAGCAGGACACTGCAGCACAGGTGCTAGCACAACAGAACTTGCCCAAAACAGGAACCAAAACAAAAAAGGAAATCCAAAAAACTTCTGATCATAGGAGACTCCATGATTTGGGGACTTGATATCTATCTCCAGCCAGGGGTAATGGTCAGATGTTTCCCAGGTACATCCGCGTGGAGAGACACTGACTGCATTGCCAAAATTGTTCAGGAAGCAGGAGAAAACATTGACATCCTGGTACACATAGGGACTAATGATCTCACCAGTCAGTCAGTTGTGGAGACCAAGGAACACCTGACCAGGCTGGGTGGCAAACTATCATCCATTTCGTCCAGCATCTCCTTCTCTGAGATCCTGCCGGTCTGGGAGAGGGGGCAGATGGATGGAAGGTCAGAGAAGGGGAGATAGGGGAGTTAAACATGTGGCTTAAGGGCTGGTGCTAGGAAAAAGGACACAAATTTGTAGAGAACTGGCAACAGTTTTGGGAGCAAAAGTTCTTTAAATCTGATGGACTGCATCTGACTAAGGAGGGAGTTAGTGAATCGGGGCAGAAGTTTGACATCTTTGCAGAATATTTAAACTAGTAAATGGGGAGAGGGGTGCAGTACCCCATACATCGAATGGGAAGAACACCCTTCCCCCCTCAGCTAGTGGTCAAACAGTAGTTCAGCATGTCTGCAGTTCATTTGCATCACCAGGTATGGGAAAAGGTCTGGCTCCCCATATGACGCACAGCGGAAACGCCAGACCTCACCCAACAACTAACATGCCAAAATCTGGCCAATGGAAAATCATGTACACAAATGTTCGCAGTCTGGGAAACAAGATCCCAGACCTGCAGGCAATAATGACAGAGGCTAAACTGGACATAGTAGCAATTAGTGAGATATGGTTTACCAGTAACCACACTTGGGAGACTTCAGTACCTGACTATGTACTGTTCAGAAGAGACCAAGGTGCAAAAGGGGGGGGGGGTTGTGGAGTGGCCCTGTATGTCAATGAAAATATCAAAGCTACAGAAATTCAGAATACACATAAGGAGCCAGAAGAACTGTGGGTCACCCTGGAAACAATGGGACAGCCATAAGAACTGGGGTTGTCTACAGGCCCCAAGACCAGGGGGAGGACACAGATACATTACTGTCAGAAGATATACAAAACATTACAGCTAAAGGGGAGGGTCTGATAATGGGAGTCTTCAACATGCCAGATACAGATTGGTCGATACCAGCAGGAACATCTGCCAGAACTAGACACATAGTGGATTCCCTGCAGGGGAAGGTCTCAAACAACTGGTACAACAACCCACAAGAGACAGGGCTATCCTAGGTCTAGTACTGACTAACAGAGAAAGGATCACAGATCTCTAGCTAGAAGGTCACCTGAGGGCCAGTGACCATTACATGGAATGGATCAGTTTGGCCACTACAACTAAATCATCCCATTCCAAAACAAAAATATGGGACTTCAGAGAAGCTGACTTTGATAAGATGGCCAACAGAGTTAGGCTAGCCCTGGCAAAAAGAAATACAGGTGAGGGGTTACAGACAAAGTGGGCAAGCATTAAGGATGCAGTACTTGAAGTAACATCCCATTGTGTTAGAGAGAATAGGAAGTGCTAAAGAAGACAGGAACCATTTTGGTTCTCAAAAACAGTAGCAGAAAAGTCAGAGCCAAAAGGCTGGTCTTCAGGAAATATAAGGGAACACAGAGGGATAAAGATAGGGAAGAATACCAAACTTGTCTAAGGGAAGCAGGGAAGGCAGTAAGGCAGGCAAAGGCCCAAACTGAGGAAACACTAGCACAAACAGTAAAAGAAGGTAACAAGACTTTCTATAGATACATTAGTGAAAGGCGAAAGTCCAGAGGGGGTATTGCTAAGATCAAAGAAGATAAGGTGGTGTGTGAGGAGGAGGGCCATGTAAAATCATATATCCTAAATAGATACTTCTGCTCAGTATTTACTGAAGAGAAGGTAGGGCAGGGCCCACAGCTCAGCACCATGGAAACAGGGGGAGGAAGGTGAACACTAGTTCCTTCACAAAAGAAAGGGTCCTACAAGAGTTTGAGAAGCTCAGGGTGGACAAGGCAATGGGACCCGATGGCATACATCCCAGGGTACTAAAGGAACTAAGGGTGGAACTAGCAGAGCCATTATCAGAACTGTTTAGTGAATCTCTGAGCACAGGCAATGTCCCAGAAGACTGGAGAAGGGCTCATGTGATCTCACTGCACATGAGTGGTAACAGGGAGGAGGCAGGGTACTACAGACCAGTCAGTCTTACCTCAGTAGTGGGCAAGATTATGGAGACACTCCTTAAGGAAAGGATAGTGCAACACCTGGAATCCATGGGAGCACAGGATCCAAGATAGCATGGGTTTACAAAAGGAAGGTCCTGTCAAACTAATCTTATAGATTTCTTTGGCTGGGTAACCAGAGTGGTGGACCAAAGGGGAACAGTTGATGTCGCCTACCTTGACTTCAACAAAGCTTTCGATACTGTTCCACATAGAAGATTGATTAATAAGCTTGGTAGGCTTGGGTGGGTCAGAAGTTGGTCAACTGGGTGGCAAACTGGTTGATGGGCAGAAAACAGAGAGTGGTGGTAAATGGTATACAGTCAGAAGAGATGCAAGTCACAAGTGGGATACTTCAGGGATTAATCCTGGGGCCAGTCCTCTTCAATATCTTCATCAGTAACATTGCAGATGGACTGAAGCGTAAGGTTTGTCTGTTTGCAGATGACACCAACATCTGCAACAGAGTAGATTATCGAGATGGGGTGGACAGAATGAAAACAGATCTGGATAAACTGGCAAAATGGTCGGAAGAGTGGCAACTGGGGTTTAACGCAAAGAAGTGCAAGATCATGCGCGTAGGGAAGAGAAACCCTGAAGCCACCTATAGACTGAGAGGGGAGTTGCTGGTAGTCACAAGGGAAGAAAGAGACTTGGGCATCATCATCACCGATGACCTGAAATCATCCAAGCAGACCACTAAAGCAGTAGGTAAGGCTCGGGGGATGTTAGGGTGTATTAGTAGGGGTATCACAAGTCGGAAGAGGGAGGTAATAATCCCTCTTTACAAGACACTGGTTAGGCCCCATCTGGAGTACTGCGTGCAGTACTGGAGGCCACATCTTCAGAAGGACATTAACCACATTGAGGCAGTCCAGAGAAGGGCAACCAAAATGGTGTGCAGGGACTGCATCAGAAAACATATGATGACAGCTGAATGGAGTTCAATATGTATACCCTAGAGCAATAGTTCTTAGACTTTGTCACAGTGAGCCTCCCCAAATCCACAGAAAAGATTTTGAGCCTCCCCCAAAAACTGAAATAATCTTGGGCCTCCCCAAAGAAAAATGACTCTGTACTTTGCGCAGTACACCATGAATACATTGAAACCCCTTTGAGTACTTGGCTCACAATCAGTTCTTTGTCTTATGCTAATGTGGAACCTTTGAAAAAGAGCTCCTGTGCTTAAAGGCGTTATCTGAATAACAAATAAAATAAACAAATATTATTATTCAGCTTATTGTACCCCACAGGCCAGCCTACTGTACTTGTTCTGTTATTTTCATTCTTGAACCATTGTTACCCCTTGTTGCAGTACCTTCATGGGTCAGACTACTTTCTCTGTTTCCTCTTAATATGAAATAACCTTGCTACATACTTTGCCTCTCCCTCTCCTTCCCTGCTCCTAAGCAACTTCTTTGGGATTACTTAGCTCCTTCCTGCTATTTCTCTTAGCACTTCTATGCTCAACCCTTGTGTTTGGGTTGTTCTACTGTCAGTCTACAAATTGATCAATTACCACCACTCATTATTAGTTTATTGTTCATATTTGTTTGCACTATTGTTTACCGTGTATTTCTTGATTGTTTTGCAGTTACCTTTTGAAATGTATTCACTCCCTACCCTTCCCTGACTACACCTGAAATGAGCCTTGGTTCATTCACCTTCCCTTGTCAGCTATTAGTAAATAAATACATAAAATTCACCTACTATTGCCCTCTTCCAGTTTGCTCCATCTCTTCACACAAAATACATAAAACTCAAAATTTAAAAACAGTACTTTTTCAGACTTGCTTGAGCCTCCCCTGGAACAGGTTGGGGCCTCCCCAGGGAGGCTGGCCTCACCATTTGATAACCTCTGCCCTAGAGGAAAGTAGGGAGAGAGGTGATATAATCGAAACATTCAAACACCTTAAAGGCATTAATAAGGTGAAACAGTCTAACATGTTTCAATATAAGAAAAATAGTAGGACAAGAGGATACAGCATGATATTAGAGGGAGGCCGACAGAGGGGTAATGTGAGGAAGTTCTTTTTCACAGAAAGGGTGGTGGATGCATGGAATGGCCTACCTCAAGAAGTGGTGGATATAAATACAGTACAGGGCTTCAAACAGGCATGGGATAGGCATGAGGGAGCAATACAGATGAGTATGAATAGATAGGCCATTGACAGAGCAAAGGCCGATGGCACATTTATAAGGTAGAAAAAGAAATGGGCAGACTAGATGGGCCTTGCAGTCCTTATCTGCCGTCAACTTCTATGTTTCTGTGTTTCTATGTAAGAAATCATGCAGAGGGCTCCGGGAGTCGATCACATAAACACAAAAAATCCTGAAGCCTGCTTAGACCACAGCTGCAAAATGATTACATTAGTCTACAAGCACTGTCTTCTATGCAAGCCACAAGCAACTGAATCAAAAGTACATAATATGTTGATCAAAACTGGGGGGTGGGAGGCAGGATTCTGGGCAAAGTAACACAGTTTATATACAGACTGCATGCAGCAGTAACTGCTGCTGAGAAACTGATGTGCCTTCTGCTATGCAGTGGTTGGGAGGGGGAAGAAGCATTGTTGGAGCAATCACAGACTTATTTTATAAATAGCTGCCTGTGCTACTTTAAACAGTGACACGCTTACACACACACACACACACACACACACTCCTCCAACAATTGGGCCCTCCCCAGTATTGACTTTTTTTGCAAGTTGAAACCTCCAATAAAGTTATTTCTGTGTCTTTTCTTTGTTAAGTTTCAGGCTTAATTTACTACCTTTTGCCATCTGAGAAACTCCTGCTTTGCTGGTATCCCTTCCCCCACTCATTCAGAGGTGTAAAATATTTTGTTTTCAAACCTTGGTGGTTGATTTGCCTTGATTGGTTCTCACACAATTTGAAAGCCTTATGTTTTAAGTAGATGATCCAACCACCTCAGGTCCCCCCTCCCCCACTACACACCAACACAAGTAGAAACCATTTGGCATCTGGCAGCACTTACACAAACAGGAAGAATATGCCATTAGCAAGCAGTTCTTCAAATATTTTAAAGTTTCAGTTACTATGGTACTAGCTGGTTTTAACAATAAATCTTGAAGAAATCATGCAGAGGGCTCCTGGAGTCGATCACATAAACGCAAATAATCCAGAAGCCTGCTTAGCCATTGAATGACCACACCTGCAAAATGATTGCATTTGTCTACAAGCACTGTCTTCTATGCAAGACACAAGTGTACACACACACACGCAATACCCTAAGCAGAACACAGCTGGATAAGGTACCAATATTTAGGAAACTTATTACACTTCCCCAGACTGGCAGTGTGACTCCTGGCTGCTTCTCTGTACTGTGGATGAACTGTAATAAAGACTCTGTGACAAGACACTGGCCTCCTGCAGGGGCTATTAGATATCAGAGTAAAGGGCACTTTGGGAACACTGTCTAGGACAAGATGCAATAAAAGAAACCTGAATGACAGCCCCCAGCCTGAGCAGAAAAAGAAACACTTGGATAAAGTAAGAACACAAAAAGTAATAATACATATATTTTCCCAATTTTAACATTGTTTTCCTTTAATAATCCACAACAAGGTGTGGGTTGGGCTGGGTTTTACTCACATCTGGCAAGTGACCAACAATGCCAGGCATGCATGAGTTCCAGTGCACTCCACACTGTGCAGTGGATTACTGTAATTGTGCAACTGATGGGATGTAAAGAATTTTAAAAAAGTTATTAAAATACTCAATTTCTAGAGTGGAGCACACGTGCAAAGGGGATGAGGTATTGGGCTTACTCTTAGATGTCAGCTGTCCAGGCATATCCCTGTCTAAATCAGTCTTATTTAAATCAAGGCAGTAGCCATTTCATAGGACAATGAGACTGGAACTAATTCTGCAGTTGATAAGCTGTGATGGGCAGCATATTGCTAGCTAAACTCTGGCATCAATTTCTGTCTGAAGGTTTTGTGAAATGTCTTCTGCCTTTTTTTATTGCTTTGTTGCAGAGATATCAAAATTGATATTGCTGGACAACTGACAGCTGAGTAGCCCTTCACACCTACATAGAACATAATTTATAAGACATTACCTTGTGACTTGCAGGGTTGTTATTCCTTTAATTTCTTCCAAAAAAAGTTTGCTCTTCATCTTAACAAATTTGAATTGAATAGACGTGGATCTTGGTCTAATTTAAAATAATTGTATGACACAAGTTTATTACTTAGAAATCCTCAATGCAGCACTAACTAGAGAAAATACTGGATAGGCAACTATGCACAACCAGTGTCTTCTGCCACAGAGAGGTTCAGATTCCCTCTGATCAGGAGAGCAAAGCTCAAGATGTCCATGGGAATCAGAACCCCGAGGCGACAGAACACATTGGTTATCCATAAAGTTGCTCATCCTATATTTTTTATAGTGTATAGTAGTATTATGTGAAATGTGTCAATTGTGTTTTTTTTCTCTTTCATAATGAAACTGACTTGTGAAGTCTCCAGAGGTTCCACCACCCTTTCTGTGAAGAAATGCTTCCTCATGGTACCCCTTAGTCTACCTCTTCCAACTTCATGTCATGCCTCCTCATTCATGGACTTCTCCTTTTCTGAAAGATACTACCCTCCAGCACCCTATTTATGCCTTTTAGATATTTGAAGGTTTCTATCATATCACCCCATCTCTTTTCTTCTTCAGGGTATGTATATTGCGGTCTCCCAGTCTCTCCTCATATGACTTTTAGTGCAGGCCCTGCATCATTTTTCTTGCCCTTCTTTACTGCCTCCACGCTGTCTACATCCTTGCAGAGATGCAGCCTCCAGAGCTGGACACTGTATTCCAAATGAGGCCTCACCAGTGATCTGCACAGTGGCATCACCACCTCCTTCCTTCTGCTGGTGATGCCTCTCCCTATGCACCCCAGCATCCCACTGGCTCTCCCTATAGCCTTTGTACATTGTTTCATCACCTTTAGGTCATCCAGTAAGATTACTCCAAAATCCCTTTCTGTTGGGTAATCATCAGTCCCACCCCACTCCCACCCGTAATCTTCCCTGGATTCCTGCAACCCAAATGCATGATTTTGCACTTTTCTGCATTAAATCTCAGCTGCCACACTTCAGACCATTCCTCCAGTTTACCTAGGTCCCTCCTCATTCTTTCCACCATTCCCAGAGTGTCCATCCTGTTGCAGATCTTAGTGTCATTCGCAAAGAGACACACTTTCCCCTCCAGCCCCTTCGCAATTTCACTTATGAAGTCATTAAACAGGACTAGTCCCAGGACTGATCCCTGTAGCACCGTGCTGGTCACACTCCTTTCCTTACATTGAGCTTCATTTACCATGATTCTCTATCTTCTATCATTCAGCCAGTTCCTAACCCAGCTTACCACCTTGTGACCCACTCTCAGGCTGCCCAGCTTGTTCACAAGTCATAAGTGGAACAGTATTGTAGGCCTTACTAAATGCAATTCATGTTTATGTTTAAGCCCATGAAACACCCTTATCTAGTTAATGTATTTCAGCCATAGTGGCTCTGCCAGAACCTGTACCAGTGGCATATCAGAATAACGTGTCTTCCGGGCAGTTCGGATTACATTCAAGTTTAAATGATATATGTCTATACCTTGCTTCCAAAATACAAGATTTGGGTGTGGAATCAAAAAGAAGTCATGTAAGCAATAATACCCGACAGGGTGGGCGGTATTGGGCAATACCGGACCGCCCAGGGGCGTAATGAAGGCCCGGCGCGCGCAGGCAGAGGCCTTATAACCCCTGGAAGGTCCGGTATTGATACTGCACCCTGGAGGGTATTATTAGCTTTAAAAATGGGCTAAATGTAAAGGTTTTTTAAATTATAAAAAAAAAAAAAAAAAATTACTACAAATTACTTTAAAGTTGCTTTGTCAGTAAAATAGTCCCTCTACTGGGATAGTTACCAATACTTACCAGTAGAGGGCACTGCAGCTTTCCTAAGAAGTTTGCAGAAACATCATCTCCCAAACAACAGTGTCCTCTACTATCCAAGTATAGCAGTAGAGGGACCACTTTACAAGGAAAATATAGATTTCTTTTTTTTTTTTTTTAAATTTGTATTATATTTCTTTTGCATTTGTGAAACAACAGTCACCAACTTGACAACTTGACCCCCGATGGTCGGACAGAAAGTGAAACAGGAATGGGATATGAGTAAGGTGAATAGAAAAAAATTAAAAACAGAAATGGGTTGCCACAGCTGTATTTCTTTTAAGGCATGGCATCTTATTACTTTCCTGGTGTTCTGTGATATTGGTCGGCTTTCCGGTGCGAGCGGGTAAAGAGAGAAACGAGACTTTTGTGAAATGCTTCCCAGAGATAAGTTGCACTGCAAGGGTAGAAAATCTTTGTGAAGTGGTTCATGGGCTGTATGACGAACTCCCTTTCGCTGAGCTACCAGTAAACTGGAATTATATGGGAAATATGAGGAGTACCATTTACCTTGTGGGGAAAAAGAACAGCAACAGAAAATTTCCAGTGTACTCTGCTGTCTGTACGGTATGCACATTAGGACGTGAGGGGAAGAGGAGTTGACAGCGGCACACTCGTGATCGCCGGTCAGAGAAATTAAAGGCAGTCACAAGTCAGGAGGGTGAAAGACAGTAGCAGACATACAGTAGACATCTTTTTGTATGCTAGTGGCATGACGAGAAGGGGAAGCTGATGACAGGGACGGGCAGAAACTTTTAGCTGGGAGTGGGACGTAATGGCTTTCACAGTGGACAGGTAACCACAAAAGTCAACTGTACAGTGAATCGCAGTGACGCTGGTAAGCACAACTAGTTACTTAGTAAGCTGCTGCTGCCTACTAACGGAGGGCACAAGCATTTTTGAGAGGGAATAAAGAGAGATTATAATTCTTTTATGTAGTGACAAAGTGAGCTCAGCTGAGCTTGGTGTGTGGTTTCTTGTGGTGGCTGGCAGTCTTGGTAGTGCAGTATCTCTCGCTAAGAGAGAGAAAAAATGGCGGCATTTTCAAATTAAATAGAGTGGTTTAAGCCAATGGGCAAGCAGGGTGGGCACAAAGATACTTGAATGGGTTATGGGGCACTTGTGCTGGAACTTTGTATTTGCTGGGCATCTATTGAAAGTTAATGTACCCCCCCTGGCAAGGGTACCAGCCAATCAGAGCCCAGCAAATAAAAAGTCCATTTCTAATACTTAATACCATATCCTTGATTAGTTCCAAATAAGGGTTCCGGCAGTGAATCTCATTAATCTTAGCTAAAAGTGACCTGAAACTGCATGCAGTTATTTCTGAAAGGCCCCTTTGTCTGGCTTGATCAGACATCATTTCTTTGATGGAGATTTTATACTTATCAGTCAAGCAAATGTTTTGTGGTAAACTCCATAAATCACGTAAACACAATTCAAACTGGATTTGCCCATGTTGTTGCATATCCTTTTTCCAACAGGCTTATTTCTTCACTATATACTAAATAGGGTAGCCTACCCATTTTTTGTGTAATTTTAATCATTGTCTTTCAGTATAGCTTTTTCTCATGTTGGGAGGTGGCTGGCAGGTAAGACTTCGGCACTCTCTCTGAGGGAATCCAATCTGCCCTAATCAGGGCTTCTTGTAGCCTGCCAGTGTCCCCCATTTTCTGTTTTTCTCCCATTTCCCCGTTGCTGAGGTGCACACATCAGCGTACACACATGGAGGTGCACACATGCTGCAAAAGTCCTGCAGCACTTTCCCTTCATTGGCACCCTCAGTCCCACACTACTCTCTGGCCTCCACCTGGAGGAAGTCGTTTAGTGGGAATGTCAAGCCTCCCTCCCCAGGAGAGGAGAGCAGTCCTCCAGACACTTGATCCTCTCTCTCCCCGGCTGACCCCCAGCAATCTGCATTCACATCAACCATGGGTCACCAGCATGGCAGGAAACCTCAGCCCTACATGTCACTGGGCTGGCTATTTTTGTCATTTTTATCATTTTTATCCGATAAGAAAGATTTCTATGCTGAAGTTGCACCTTTAACCTAACTTGACCCAGTTCTGCTTTACATGCCACTCCTGGAATACCCTATTGTACTGATAGCAGAAATCAATAAAATGTTGCTATTTTTTTTTTCAGAAGTCCTGGGTTAGAATTTCCCTAGACCTCAGCTAGATAATGTTCATGGGATGGCAGATTAGCATTGACTACATGGAGTGCTGTTACTGTTTAGCCCCTGTATTTAAACAGTAAGGCATGACAAGGGGTGCGTTATGGTGGGCTAACAGCCCACATCAGGTGGGTTCAAGTACGAGGTAAAGCTGAGTGCTTCCACCAACCAAGAAGGGCTGTTAGCCCTCCATAATGCACTCCCTGGAGTGCCTTATAGTGATTATGAAATGGGTCACTTTTAGTAACTTGGATGTATTTTTTAAACACATTTTTGTTGAGCTACTTTCAGCTGGGCCATTGTGCTAGGATAATTGCCAAGCAGAAAGTACCTGTTGGCCAGTCAGGAGCCAGCATCCTTTCTGCTCATTTCATAATTTTTATTAAATCATAGAAACAAAGAAACATAGATGTCAGCAAAAACAGGACCTGCATCCCAACTGAGTCTGCCCAGCTTTATTTATCTACCTACTGCTTATTTATTTTTTCAGTTTTTGGTAACAAGGTAAATTCACTAGGCAATAAATGCTTATTATTGGAACAACCTGGGGTGAACAGAACTAACAAGAATATACTGGTAACAAAAAAATGTGTCAAAAAATCATTGTAAGAATCCTTGTAATCCTTCATTCAGCATTCCTCCCTTCCAGTTTGACACTGTCTTCACCAGCCCCATATGCCTATCCCACATACATTTGAATCCCACCCCCACCCCAGCCACTGTACAGACTACCTCTCTTGCTTGTCTGCTCCATACATTCACAACCCTTTCCACAAATAAATGTTTTTGTATGTTCTTCTTAAAGGAGAAGTCCACCCAAAACTTGAAAAATATATGTTGTGCAGAGTGTTTTAATTTGTGTGTGAAATTCTAGTGTTTCCTTCCCTCTGACTGGTAATAGAAGTTGTTCCTAAATTAGCTTGCTAGCTTTAGGGTAGTTCTACGACCCCTGAGGATCTTCATCCCTGACAGCTTAGTTGTATTTCTTGTTCCCACAGTGCATCTTGTCTCATGTGACAGTGATGTAAGAGAGACCCAACATACAGCACACACATGCCAAACAAACTAAATATCTTGGAAGCTTTACAAGCTGCACAAAAATTACCATAAGCAAAGTTTTTCAGGACAGTAAGACCTTTACGTTGAGGGTAGTCACTAAGCTGAATTTTATTGATTTTAAAATATAGCCATCTCTACTGTTGTGAACTGATTGTAAAGCAATGCTTTCTGCTGAATTTATGGTCTCTGCTACATCACTGTCACATGAAACAAGGTGCAGCGTGGGACAAAGGAATACAATTAAACTGTTTGATATGGAGATCTCCAGGGGTCATAAAACTACCCTAAAGCTAGCAGGCTAATTTAGGAAAAACTCCTATTATCAGTCAGAGGGAAGGAAACACTAGAACTCCACATACAAATTAAAACACTCTGCACAACATATATTTTTTCAAGTTTTGGGTGGACTTCTTCTTTAAATCTCCTCACCCCACCTCTCCGCAGCTTCGTTGAGTTCATGATGGTGCGGATGTTCCCACTTAGTATAAACAACTCTCTACTGCCTACCTTAATCCTTTGGAGATATTTGTACACCTGTATCGTGCCTCCCTCCCTTCTTGCATCCCATGTATACATGTTATACACTATACATAAAACCTTAGACATGCAATACATATATACTGCATAGGACAAAGTAGTTCTCCACAGATGGGGGTCGGGGGCACACCGGGAAACGTTAAGTGCATAAACAAACATGGAACAATACAGCAAAAAAGTAAATGCACCCAGAGCTGAAGGAGGCAAGTGCAAGTACCTATTTAAAACATCTTAAAGCATATTTTATTTAATAAAGTGCCATACAGTGATAAAAATGGTAAAGGGAAGTCCATAAACACTCAATATTCGTGACTGCAATGAACGTGTTATATCATGCACAAAGCATGTCAGCTGCAATTACAAAGATTGTGTGTTGCAAAGATAGTTTTATACAGCTAATTGTCTATGCCTCCTTTTACTTTCATTTTGGGTGTGTTTACTTTTTTGCTGTAATATATATAGAATAACACATGGGGTGGTGTGTTTAGCGAGAATTTTACACATACCCAAGGTGTTGGATGCTATATAAACCCCGAGAGTGAAGCTCGAGGGGTTGATTCAAGCATCCAACACTGAGGATGTGTATAAAATTCAAGTTTTACACACCACTCCATGTTTTATTTCATATAATTGCTGGGGATTATTTTCTCGTCACAGCAATTATATAAAATACCAATACATTAGTGTTCAACTGCGGTCTGGTTGGGATGAGGAGCAGTCTGCCATCTGCAGCTGCTGAAAACTTCACATTTTTTCTTTTTTTAAAAAAAAAGGTTTAATAGAGGAACACTTGTTTCAATAAGGATTCATAAATATTTATGTGAGAGGTGAGTTTTTTTATTTATTTACTTACCGCCAATGTCAAGTGTTACTTGCAGCGATGCAGAGAGCACTAAGAAAGTGAAAAGTGGAAGCTTGTGCACGCATAGAGCGAGGGAAACCTGGTGCATGTTCGCCACTATAACCTGCAGGTTATAGTGGTGAATTATAACTGCATTTCCCTATGGGAGAAAATACTCCCCAGTTATTATACAGTATACTGTATAAATGTTTATGGCTGATATGCGGTCTCCTTCAGGGTGACAACCTGATGCAGCTGGTATGGGGAAGCCTTGCATATCAGTGCAAAGCATTCTCCTAGAGGGGTGCAAAGTTAAAGAAGGCTTGATAGATTTTGAAATAAAAACTAATGTTATAATCTAAGTAACTACATGCTCAGAACACATATTGTGGTAGGCACAGAGGAAATTTGAAAGAAAGCACCACAGTGCTGTTTCACAGCATGGGAATTTTAATGCCAGGATCAGTGTAGTGATATAACAACAAACATATTGACATGTAGACATTAGTTGCATTACAGCTTGAAGACAGCTAAAAGGGAACAGTTAGCATTGGAACCCCACACCCAAGTGTGGGACTAGTACCAATTTGCAATTTGTGTGTAAAAATCTTTTTTTTTTACTTTCTGTTTACTGCAGTACAGTAGATTGTATTGAGCTGATTCTGCTTGCTCCCGAGCTGACATATGCTGTTACCAGAAATCTCAGAATCCTGTGCAGCTGATATTGGAGCTGGGCTATAGCACTGGGAGATTCAATAACCTGCAGTACATGTTTGAGTTTTTATAAGCTCTGATTTTTTTTTTTTTTTTTTTTGCTAGTCCTGCTGTCCTCTTGGGGCTATGTACAGTCACCAAGGATTATACTTATTCTGGGAGAACAAGGTGACTGCAACTGCAACTGAAGAGCCATTTAACATCTCACATCTACAGCCCTCTGCAGTCAGGTTTCAGGAAGAGGCACAGTACCAAGACCGTTCTGGTTTGGCTGCTGAATCATCTCCTGGAGGCAAGGGATAGGGGGAGATGTTCCATCTTGATTCTCATTGATCTCTTGACGGCATTTGACACCATGGATCATGGGGTGTTGATGGAGCACCTATGAGTTAGTTGTGGATTGGCTAGCACAGTCCTTAACTGGTTTAAATATTTCCACACTGGCAGGCTCAATGTGTGGTATCTGGGATTTTCTTCTTTGGCACTTGTGTCCCAGCTATGTGGGGGTCCTGCAGGGCTCCGTTTTGTCCCCCATGTTGTTTGCAGTGTACATGCTACCACTAGGAGACTATAAGATGGTATGAACTGAGTTTTCACTGCTATCCAGATGATACTCAGCTATACCTGTCTTTTGCACCCAAGCAGCAGGAAATGGTCTTGGTATTTAACAACTGCCTTTCTGAGCTCCAGGACTGCATGAGGGCCAACTGGTTGAAGTTGAATCCCGACAAAACTGAAGTGCTGGTGCTGGAACCTGGTCACCAGAGGGGAGGGTGCAATTGCGGCAAGTCTCAGGGCTAAGGCTTGGGGACTCCCGGTTGCTTACCTCTGATCGGGCGAGAAATCTTGGCATTGTTTTGGACTGTGGTTTGACACTTAAGTCACAGGTATCAGCTGTGGTCCAGATCTCTTTTTACCATCTGAGAAACATTGCTTGGATTAAACACCTGGTACCTTCTGCTGACCTGCCGGCACTGGTCCATGCCTTTGTTACCTCACGCCTTGATTACTGCAATTCCCTGCACCTAGGGCTACTCGGGGTAGATCTTTAATGCTTGCAGCTAGTGCAGAATGTGGTGGCCAGGTTGTTGACTGGCCAGTCTCGGTTATGTCATATTACCCCATGCTGTGCTATCTGCACTGGCTGCCGGTTGGGTGGCGGATCTCCCTCAAGGTCAGTTTGCTGATCTATAAAGCCCTACACGGCCAGGGGCCCAGCTACCTGCAAGACTTCCTGACTATCTGCCACCCCCTTCACTCCCTTCACTTCACAGATGAAGGAGTGTTGGAAGTTCCAATGGTTTCTCTGAAGACATCAGGTGCTTGAACTTTTTCTTTTGCAGCACCAACCCTCTGAAAATCCCTCCCTCGATACATCCAAGTCAGTCCGACAGTAAACATTTTCAAATGAGAACTACAAACTTATTGATTTAGACAAGCATTTTTAGATGTGGATTAATGTTTTAATTGATGATTAATATGTGTTAATTGTGTTTTGCTGTATGTATTTCTTATTATAATATTTACATTTCTGTGAAGCGCATTGATTCGAAATGAGACTTGAGCTATATGAAATAAAGCGTGATTGATTGATTGATTCCCCCAATGTTCTCCCCTTCCACCATCTGTCCCCCAAAGTAGCCCTTCCCATGTTTTCTGCTTCCCCCCATTGTCATGCCCCCCCAGAGTTGATTATTTTAAGACTGGGGGGCATGACAGCAAAGACAAGGCAAGGTAAAGGCAAGGCAATTTTTATTTAAAAAGCCACCCATCCCAGACGCTCTGGGTGCTGTACAAAAAATAAGACAATAACAGAAAACAAAACAGACAATACAATCACATAATAAATACTATGCATTAAACTGGCACAATTAGATAAATAAATCAGAATAACTAATAAATAAATAGCTAAAAAGGCCAGGGACAAAAATAATCTCAGATGTCAGGCCAAGAAAGCTCATAAAATAGAATCAGGGGAGGCTTTGTTATACAAAAAGGCCTTGCGGTGGGCTGTAAATACCTCTACTGATGGGGTCTCTCTTACAGCTGGAGGCAGCAAATTCCACAGGATGGGGCTGGTGATGCTAAATGCTCTGTCGCCGGCAGTTTTCAACCTCATCCTGGGAATCACAAGTAGGCCCCTAGAGGAGGAGTGGAGGGAGCAGACCGAGACAGCAGGTGTTAGAAGGTCCTTTAGGTAGCCAGAGCCCAGGTCATGTAGGGCTTAAAGGTGAGTAAACCCACCTTAAAGAGGACCCTCCGCCTGACTGGCAACCAGTGCAGATCATGCAGCACCAGGGTGATATGGCAGTACCTAGACTGCCCTGTCAACAACATGGCAGCTGCATTCTGCACCAGCTGCAGCCAGCAGAGGGTACCTTCAGAAACCCCGAGATAGAGTGCATTACAGTAGTCAAGCCTTGACATCACAAAGGCATGCACCAATGTGGGGAGGTCCAGGGGCAGAGCTAGGGGCTTAATCCTGGCAATATTCCTCAGATGGTAAAAACTGGTATGGACAACGGACAACACCTGAGATTCAAGCGTCAATCCGCTGTCACGAATAACACCAAGATTCCACACCTTAGGGAGGCTTTCAGTGGTATAGATCCAAGGAAAAGTCCCATCTCTGTACCAGAGGCCATCCTATCATGCCCTCTGTTTGACTCCACCACCAGCCCCCCACAACGGGGGGTGCAGGGGTATAGTCACCGACATTAAACCTAGAGAAGCATTATGTTTTCAGCGATTGAGTGGAAGTTAGCTGTTTGTGATGGGCGCTATGTTATACATTGCCATTTTGCTTTTCGGCAATGTGCAGTGGCTGTTGTTGTTGGAACTATTATGCTGATGTTGTTGTCACATGGAACCATCAAATACCAACCACCACCCCTTAATTTCTTGTGAAATTTCAAAATATTCATATATTTAATCTTGTCAGACAGGATTTATTGTGCTTTATAATATAATTTTATGTTGTCTAAAAGGGTAAAGATTCTGGTTTGAAATGCATATCTGGCTGTGAAGTTTTAAGGTAATATAAGAGGATAAATTGATAAAAGGGAAGACACCATTAATAGACGAAATTTTAGCAAGTTTATACTTTTTGAGTTCTTCATGCCATATCTTCTATGTTTATATATGTATGGCGAATGTATGTATGTATATGTGTTTGTGTATATGTTATATATAAACAGTAACACATTCAATTTTATTTTAGACTCTTCAAGGATGTCTCTAAACTTTTCTGTCAAGTGGAAAGGAAAGTCCTAGGACTCTGCAGTGTATAGTACATTACCCTACCATGACAACAAGAGGTTCTGAAGTAACTCCTATGGGTGACAAAAGTTACTGCACACTTATAGAGAGCAAAGATATTCAGACCCAGTTAGGTGATGAAAATCGTCATGATGAGCAGTGTGTATCAATTCCAATGCCTAACTATGACCCTGCCAAGCATACCTCTCAACCTCCTGCCTCATAAATCAGGGACAAGGCTTAAAAAAATCAGGGACAAAGGCCCAAAATCAGGGACACATTTTTAAAATTGGTGCTATCCACTCAAGAAGCTGGCAGAATAAGGGACTCAGTGTATAATACATTTTCTGAAGAATAAGAAGTCTGCAACTTTATTGTTTGACATAATTTTATTCTTACAATCATCACTGTTTAGTCAGGGGAACACAGATTTTAGGAGGGACAGAGTAAAATTCTGAGGTGAAATCAGGGACATCCCTGAAAATCAGGGACACTTGAGAGGTATGCTGCCAAGCATGGCTACCATAGACGATGCTATCAGAAGTTCACAAAAGCCAAGAGTATCAGAAAATCTGGAGAACATGAAAATGCTGGTGAACGTAGCTCACATCATCATCTCAGGAGTGGTGTTCCTTGTGCCTCATCATCTAGAGTGTTATTTCCTGATACATGTGGAATCTGTAACAAATATATAATCAAAGTGAAGGGGAAGAAGCAATATCCAACTGCTGTTGTTACAAAAACAGCTGAAGCCACAATAAAAAGGGTGGCAGAGCTACGTGATGACCAAGATATGTACACAAAAATTAAGACAGAGGACCTCATTGCAAGGGAGTTTCGTAAACATGACAAGTGCTACCTAAATTATAATCACAAGGGACAGGACCCCAGATAATCAGAATAGAAGTGATGATAAGAATGACAGTGAGCAGGCAGATGGAGCTGGGTTTGAGGCCGTTTGTCACGCAACTGAAGACAATGTGCTTCAAAGACACCAAGCCGTTTCAATGAAAGTGTTGAATGAAATCTCAGGCGTCAATGATACCGTTATAAACTTAGAAACCGAAAAAGAAATATGGAGATTCACTTTAATTTTTAACTGTTGAGTTTCAAAAACCACTTGTTGTAATCAGTGCTGAATCATTAACTGATGGTACATCAGTCACAGAGTTTTTGAGGACAGATGACAATCAAGTTATCAAGCATGCTGCTTCCTTGTTGCTTGAACATATCTTAAGATTTGTAGAGACAGCACCTTCACTACCATGGCCACCAACAGTGGATGCTCTCCTGAGTAAAGAACAACAGCACCCAGAGATAGTTCAATCATTTTCCTCGCATGTACTAAAATCCCCCAAACAAACCTATGAACAAGTCTCCCAATTGTCAAAGTCCTGCTCAGAAAACATTATTCATGGGTTCATACGTGGCAAGTTTCTCACTACAAAACATGCAGTTGTTGGAGTTGTACTGCACAATATGACCGGACAGAAAATGTCTGTGAACATCCTATTTCATTTAGGAAATAGTTGCAGTTATGACCAAGTGTATGAAATTGAAATTGGTTTAGTGGAACTTTCTCAGCATTTTCAAGAAAAAGATCTGTTACTGTCACTTCAGCCAAAGTCAGTCTTCTGTTGTTTTAACAGTTTTCTGGAGAAACAACTTTGATCAGAACATTGAAACAGTAACTGGACATGGGACAATACACATTACACATGGTGTTGCAATGCATACCAAGAAGAATTTTAAGGCTCCATTCTCCGAGAATATTCTTTTGAAATTCCTCACTCAAAAAGGACAATTGTATCTAACAAAAAGGAATTAAAACATTGACAGGTGAATTCAAAGAAGGAGCCAACCACATTTGGCAATATGCCCAAGTCTACTGTGCCAACATCAGTGGTAAAGATTGGCAAGGCAAAGCTAATGCTATGGAAACTCAGTCAGAAAGCACACAAGGAGGATTAGCTTGTCCCAAGGTATACTGATTGGCTGACGTTAGTTTGTAGTAATCATTCAAGTTCATCAAAGAAGACGGTTGTCGCGTATCTTCCACCTATTGACAACCCCATCACTGATTAGGCCAGTGCAGTTGAATACCTTACACAAACACAAGAAATAGCTCAGCAAGTAAATGCGCCCTATGTTCACCTGACACTTGATGTTGGAGCAGCAGCAAAGGCATATCATGTTGTGTGGAATTTCCCTGATCAGTTCCACAATGTCATAATTCATAAGTACCTAGAGGCCAGCGGGGCACAGGACCGAAAGCAGCATGGATTTACAGCAGGAACGTCATGTCAGATGATCTAATTGATTTCTTTGACTGGGTGACCAAAGTAATAGACCAGGGAGGGGCTGTGGATATGGCCTACCTAGACTTTAGCAAGGCATTTGACACAGTCCTGCACTAAAGATTAATAATTAAGTTAGCCAGCCTGGGAGTAGGTCCCAGGGTGGTAGCCTGGGTAGCAAACTGGCTGCACAACAGGACACAGAAGGTAATAGTGAATGGAACACATTCCAAAGAAAGGGGGGTTACTAGTGGAGCACCTCAGGGCTCAGTACTGGGTCCAGTCCTCTTTAACATCTTTATAGGTGACATTGCAGAGGGTCTGGAGGAAGGTATGCCTCTTTGCAGATGACACAAAGATCTGTAACAGAGTTGATACATGGGGGTAGAAAAGATGAGAAGGGGCTTGCAAGGTTGGAGGAATAGTCAGACATATGGCAACTTAGATTCAATGCAAGAAGTGCAAAGTAATGCACCTGGAAACAAAACCCAGGAGAAGAGTACACAATAACGGGAGGTACTAACAACAGCAAAAATGGAAAGGGACCTGGGGGTAGTCATATCAGATAACCTAAAGGTGGGTAAGCAATGTGAAAAGTTGGTAAGGAGAGCCAGGGGGATACTGGGATGCATAGGAAGGGGCATCACAAGTAGAAAAAGGTAAGTGGTTATCCCTCTGCACAGACAGTTGGTGAGACCCCATCTGGAGTACTGTGTGCAGTTTTGGAGACCTCATCTACGCAAGGACATAGACAGGATGGAAGCAGTCCAGAAGAGGGCAACTAAAATGGTGCAGGGTCTGCAGCAGAAACCATATGAAGAGAGACTGAGAGAGCTTAATATGTATACTCTTGATGAAAGGAGGGACGGGGGGACATGATAGAAATGTTCACATACCTCAAGGGAATCAGCAAAGTCCAGGAGGGTAGCATCTTTCAGAAAAAGAGATGTGTAAGAACAAGGGGCACAATTTAAAGATGGGGGGCGGCTCAGGGTAATCACGAGGAAATTATTTTTCACGGAGAGAGTGGTGGATACATGGAACAGCCTTCCTGAGGAGGTCGTTGGGTCTAAAACAGTGGGGGAATTCAAACATGCATGGGACAGACACAAGGCAATTATAGTGGGGGGTTGCAGGAAGTAGGCTGTTGGTTAACTAGAATCTGCAGCGTATCCAGTAGGTAGGGAAATGGGCAGACTGGGTGGGCCAAGTGGTCCTTATCTGCCGTCAAAGTCTATGTTTCTATGTTTCTGTGTTTCTATTTGGGAGTTCCACCTATTCCTGGAAAACTTTGGCATTATACGACAGTTAGTTGGAGGCAGCGGCTTTGAGGACATAATATTTCAGGCTGATCTTTGTGCCTCTGGCAGCAAAAGGGGAGTTTTGCGTGGGAAGCATTACAATCGGGCATGGACTGTACATGAACATTTTGCAGATACCTTAGAGCGATTGCTTCAGGTCAGATTTCTTGAGTCTTCAACGGAATTGAATGCCACCTCTGTAGTATTGTTTGACCTGATCAGATCATCACCTCAACCCATAGACTTCCATAAACTGCTCAGAAAGATAAGGCTGTCACTTTCTAGACTAAGTATAAGACCTTCAGGCAGTGGATTTGTAGCGGTGAGCTGGGAAAATCCCACAGCTCTGGATGACATATCTGGATATAGTGGGTTGGCAGCAATAAAAGAAAACAACTTTGTTCTTAGACTACTATGTTGGAAATATTCACTGGCCCTGTTCTTCACCTTCAACAAGCAAAATTATGTTCGATATGGAGCTTACTATGTGCACTGACTTGAAACTCTTGAAGCTTCTCATCCAGGATCCAGGAAATTAATTGAAAAGCAAGGGCTTTCAGTTCAAATGAGCCATCACAATGCTTCTAAGAAATCAGTTGACTAAGCTGGTGAGCAGACACACAATCAAAGTGCCAAAATTCCAGGTGGAATCAAACACTTTGCTGCAAATCAAATGACCTGTGATAAATGGGTGTTAAATTAGCCACATCTAGCAAAATTCAGAGAGGTACTTTTGGAGATGACTAGCCCTCACAGTTCAGCCAATAATCTGCAAAAGGCATGCAGGCTATCTGAAATCATCAAGTCAGAACAATGCGTCAAAGCCATATTGACTCTTCTCAATCAAGAGTTTATCAATCTCTTCAGTGCTACTTTAGATGCTGAAATATGGTACAATTTGTCCTCGGGAGCACCTTTTCTGCCTGATATTGAAGGAAACCTCACCAGTATCATTGAAAGAAGGTACAGAAATGTATGAACAGTTTGTCAAAGAAAGACTGGAAAGTGGTAAAAATAAATAGTTTGATCCCATTTCAAAAGCCCCAGTGAAAACCTTCAATGATGCAAACAAAAAAGCGAAAGTAACTACCACAGAAACATAGAACATAGGAACATATACTTTGACGGCAGATAAGGACCGCTTGGCCCACCTAGTCGGCCCATTTTCCTACCTAGAGGATAAGCTGCAGATCCTATTTAACCAACAGCCTATTTCTTCCTACCCCCCACAAAAATTGCCTTATGTTTGTCTCATGCATTCTTGAATTCTCCCACAGTTTTAGACCCCACAACCTCCTCAGGTAGGTTGTTCCATGCATCCACCACCCTCTCTGTGAAAAAATACTTCCTCACATTGCCCCTGAGCTGTCCCCCCTCTATCTTCAAACTGTGTCCCCTTGTTCTTGCACATCTCTTTTTCTGAAAGATGCTACCCTCTTGGACTTTGTTGATTCCACTGAGATACTTAAACATTTCTATCATGTCCCCCTCTCCCTCCTTTCCTCAAGGGTATACATATTAAGCTCCTTTAGTCTCTCCTCGTATGGCTTCTCTTGCAGACCCTGCACCATTTTAGTTGCCCTCCTCTGAACTGCCTCCATCCTGTCCATGTCCTTATGGAGATGGGGTCTCCAGAACTAGGCGCTGTACTCCAGATGGGATCTCACCAACTGTCTGTACAGGGGATAACAACTTCCTGTTTTCTGCTGGTGATGCCTCTCCTATACATCCCAATATCCCCCAGCCCTCCCTACTGCCTTCTCACATTGCTTGCCAACCTTAAGTTCATCTGATATGATTACCCCCAGGTCCTTTCCATTTTTGTTTTGTTACTACCTCCTCCCCCATTGTGTAATCTTCCCTGGGTTTTTGTTTCCCAGGTGCATTATTTTGCACTTCTTTGCATTGAATCCAAGCTGCCATACTTCTGACCATTCCTCCAACCTTGCCAAGTCCCTTCTCATCCTTTCCATGCCTCCTTGTGTATCAACCCTGTTGCAGATCTTTGTGTCATCTGCAAAGAGGCATCCTTTTCCTTCCAGTCCATCTGCAATGTCACTTATAAAGACATTAAAAAGGACTAGACCCAGTAATGAACCCTGCAGTACCTCACTAGTAACCCCTCTTTCTTCAGAGTGGTCTCCATTTACAATTACGTTCTGTGTCCTGTTGTCCAGCCACTGTTTTACCCAGGCTGCCACCCTGGGACCCACTCCCAGGCTGGTTAATTTGACTATTGATTTTTTGTGTGGTCTGTGTCAAATATCTTACTAAAGTCTAGGTAGGCCATGTCCATAGCCCCTCCCTGGTCTACTTTGGTCACCCAGTCAAAGAAATCAATTAGATTCATCTGACATGACCTTCCCACTGTGAACCCATGCTGCCTTGGGTCCTGTGCCCCACTGGCCTCTAGGTACTCAACAATTCTTTCCTTCAGAAGTGATTCCATCACTTTCCCTACCAAAGAGGTCAAACTAATAGATCTGTAGTTTCCTGCCTCTGTCTTGGTCCCACTTTTGTGAAGGGGAATCACATCTGCCTTCCTCCAGTTCTCAGGTACTACACCATCCTCCCATGATTTGTTAAAAAGGGTAGTCAGTGATGTCACTAGTTCTCTTCTTAATTCTTTTTGAATTCTGGGGTGAATTCCATCTGGCCCCATTGCTTTGTCCGTCTTCAGCTTTAGGAGTTCTTTCAGAACCCTTTCTTCTGTGAAAGAACTGGGATCGACCCCCCTCTCCAGAGTGCTTCTGTAAATTGGATTAGGCACCTCCTCCACTTCCTCTTTTGTGAATACTGAACAGAAGTATTCATTCAGTATCCTTGCTTTTTCACTTTTCCTCTCTGCCCACCCACCGTCCATTCTATTCGACCTCACTATCCCTCCCTTTGTCTTTCTGCGCTCCCTGATATACCTATAAAAGGTTTTATCCCCCTTCTTAACCGAGTTGGCTATCTTTTCCTCAGCTTGGGCCTTTGCTATTCTGACTATCCTCCCTGCTTCCTTCTGCCTTAACTGGTACAGTTCTCTGTCCTGTTCCTTCTGTGTTTCCTTATACTTCCTAAATGCTATCTTTTTCTCCCTAACCTTAACCGCTGCCTCTTTGGAGAACCATAGTGGCTTTTTCTTTCATTTTGATTTGTTTATTTGCTTCACACAAAGACTTGTTGCCTCTGTGATGGTAGTTTTGATATTTCCCCATTGTTGCTCCACCCCTCCTTCTAGCCTGTTTGCTAGTGCTTTTCTAAGGCACTCTCCCATCTTACCAAAGTCAGCCCTCCTGAAGTCCAAAACCCTCACTTTTGTATAGCTTGACTATGTAGCTGAGTTTATCATGAACCACACTGTTCGGTCACCACTTGTTCCCAAATGGCTACCCACTTCTAGATCTAAAATCCTCTCACTGTCCCCATTTGAGCATACAAGGTGTAAAATTGTTCCCTTATGAGTAGGTTCCAAAACTAGCTGCCTGAGGCATGCCACCTGAAGGGCATTGAGAATGGCCCTGCTTTTGGATGTGGCTGCAGCAAAGGTGCTCCTGTTGACATCCAGCATATTAAGGTTCCCCATCAACAGTATTTCCCCTTTCTCTGCCATCCTAAGTATGCCTTCTATCATATCCTTGTCCATTCCCTCCCCCTGACATGGGGGTATGTATACAACTCCTTTGCAGATTGTGGTGCCATTTCCAGTCTCTAAGGTGACCCACAGTGCCTCCTCTCCTCCCTGTTTACTGTTTTGTTCAGTTGCTTTCATCCCTTCCTTTAAATAGAGAGCTACTCTGCCCCCTCTTCTCCCCTCCCTGTCTCTCCTGTAGGTTGTGTAACCTGGTATGTTAACATCCCAGTCATGGTTCTCTGTGTACCATGTTTCTGTGATGGCTACGATATCCAGGCATCCCTTTTCCATCAAGGCCAGCAGTTCAGGGAGCTTGTTAACCAGACTACGGGTGTTGGCACTCATTATCCTCCATTTCTTGATGGCCTTACCCCTCTTTGCCCCATCCCTGTCCTTGTTGCATTTGTCACTTTCTCCATTTATCCCTGCGCTTCTCCCTATTGACATCACTATGTTGGTGTCTACCTCACTTAGTACCCTGATTTTTTTGGGGGGCTAGGATTTTCCTGCTCCTCTCCAGTGCCTCCCCCCTTGGCTAGTTTAAATGCTTGCCAATGAAGCATTTAAACCTATCACCTAGGATCCTGGTTCCCCTTCTGGACAGATGCAGACCATCAAGCCAGTATAGGCCTGCATCCCTCCAAGTGGACCCCAGTCCTCAATGAAGCCAAATCCCTGAGCTCTGCACCAATCTTTCAACCACTGATTGAATCCCATGGTGTGGAGCACCCTAGCCTCACCCTTGCCATAGACAGGCAGCACCTCCGAGAAGGTTGCCATGCATGCTATTTGTCTAAGGCCCTTCCCCATCTCCACAAACACTTCTTGCACTGCTCTGATCCCTTTCTTAGCCAGGTCATTTGTTCCTAGGTGGACAGTGACATCCAGCTCCCTCCCCTGTGCAGTTGCTCCTGTGATCATGAGGATTCGCTCCCTATCCCTCCAAGCCATTGCGCCAGGCAGGCGCCTTACCTCCCTCTCCCCTTCCACCCCCAGTTCTACCTTCCTAACAATGGAGTCTCCCACCAGGAGTTGTTTCCTTCCCCTGTGGTGTCCTATGCCACCCTCCTGTGGGTCTCCTTTGCAGAGGTTCCCAGCATCCTCCTTGGTCTCTACTGTGGGTGCCTCCATAGAGGAACCATACTTTTCCAGAATGGCATAGAAATTGTGGAGAGGTACAACTGGAGGCATGTGCCTCTGTTCCACCACCTTCACCCTCCCTGAGCCCACTGTGGTCCAACTGCTCATCTTTCTTGGCAACCTCTGAGGCAACGGTAGTGACCCTGGTGGTCCCTGGGTGGGAGAGGAGGTCCCACAAATCCTGGCCAACTCAGCCTGGAGATGATCAACCTCCTCCCTCAGCCCAGAGAGTTGCCTGCAGATGGGACAACACCGCATTCTCCAGAACATCTTCCGGAAGACTACTGCGCCACAGCCACTGCACTGCACCACTCCCATCATGTCTTATTTCTGGACCCCAAATTGTTGTTTGGAATACTTACTCTTTCCTCTGTTTATTTCTTTTTTTTCTCTGTCCCTACTTGTGCCCTTTTAGCTCCTGATCTTCCTGTTGTGAGACTAGAAGTTCCTATATTTCTCAGTAGTCTCCTTACTTACTCAGAGTCAGACCTCCAGCAACTGGGGGGAACGGAGAGCTACTCTTGTCCTTTTAGGGTGATGAGTCTTTGGTGGCTCTGTGATCACTCACTTCATGCTCCCAAACAGGAAGTTCCTGTTGTCAGTTAAATCCTGTGCTTATAAAAGTAGAACTTCCTTTGGGTGGAGGGGTGGGGGGAGGAGGGAGGGAAAACAATATAGTCCCAGTAAAGAAGTTTAGTTATACCAGCAGGTCCTTCCTCCTGGTGCCCTGCTTGTTCTCTGGCAGAAGTTATCTAGGGCAGTGTTTAAATCTGGTTTTAACCTGGCTCCTTCTAGCTAAGCCACTCCCCCTACTTTGCAAATCTTTCTACAGTTAGTTAATTTCACAGATAATTCCCTTTAGCCATCTGTGACAAGCACCTAGATAACTACACAGATAACACAGATAACAGGTAACACTTCACTTCAACTAACTCTGACAAACACACTAACTTTTTTTTTAACAAAGGAAAAGTTACAGAACTTAAATTTGAAAGAGATATACTGAGAAAACTTTTGGCCCTTTCAAACAAGCACAACTTCTTGTAGATCTAAACAAGTTATTAAAGATGTTGCCTGGGCCCAGTCCCACTGAATCTAGCCAATGCAAATGGAACTAAGTGAACAACACCAAAGAGCAAGTTACTTGAGGTGCTAGCAGAATACTGTCCAGTGTTAGACACTTTGGAGCTTTCCCCCAGAAAAAGTGTCTCAACATGCATAGTTGATCTAATGGCAACAGTGCAGGTTGTGATAGGAAACCCTGAAACCTTCGGTGATCGGGCAATGAAACTCCCGAAAGGGATTTGCAAGAGTGGATGTTGTTGCAGATACATACAGAGAGCAGTCAATCCAAGAGGCTGAGAGATTTCAATGAGGATTTAGTGAGAAGCATATTATCAAAGGTCCCAACAACAAAGTACCAAAGAATTTCAGTTACTTCCTTTCTATTGGATCTAACAAGGAGCACCTGATTGATTTGATCATGCAGGTCTGGGGAGAAAATTGCAAGAGTCTGCCAGAGGGCCACGTGATCTGTTTTTCAAAGAACCACCAAAGAAGGGACTGTAGTTGTGAATGATCTCTGTTCTGACCAGGAAGAATACACAAAAATTGCCCTTCATGTGCAACATGCCATTACAATACATCCAGGCTCTGTCACCATCTGGGGATACTGATATACCAGTAATTTTACTGTCATTATTTTCAGAATGCAAGCAAAGTATATACCTGGACAATGGCCATGGTAACAGTAGGAAAATCTTTGACATTAGCAAGTGTGAAATGACAACAGCAACAAAGAAAGCCTCAGTAGTTTTTCATACATTCACAGGCAATGACTAAGTTTCTGCATTCTTCAAAAAGGGTAAGAAGATTTGCTGGGATGTCCTTCAAAAGTACCCCAAATTCCTGAATGCCTTTCAGAAAATTCAGAGTAATTGGCAAGTGAATAAGGATGTTGTAGCTCTGTTAAAGGAGTATGTCTATAATCTGTATGGAAGGAAGCAAGTTACTAGTGTAAATACAGTGAGGCAGAAGATCTTCTGGCAGAAATATAACAAAAACAACAGAATAACTGATCTGTCTCTGCTACCACCCTGCCAAGAAACCCTGAAGTTACATATTCTATGAGCCAACTACAGTACGTCTGCCATGTTGTGGAGGCTTTCTTCTGTTGTTGTTATCAATGCCCCAAATGCAGCTTTGCATGGTTGTACAGATTATCTCAATATAAAGTAGATGGACACACCATTTCCAGATGATGTTATGTCTCTGCTCTATGATGCAAATGATGAGGACCAAGATGTATGTGACTACCAAGATGATATTGACGTATAGGACAATGACGAAGATTTTTCCTAGATGGACAAGACTTAAGTTCCAATACTTTACCAACAGTCATATTTTAAATTTAAATTTTTTTAAATAAAAATGCTTTGTGTAAACAAAGGTGCTTTGTTTCTTTTAGATAGAAACATAGAAACATAGAACATAGAAGTTGACGGCAGATAAGGACCACAAGGCCCATCCAGTCTGCCCATTTCTTTTTCTACCTTATAAATGTGCCATCGGCCTTTGCTCTGTCAGTGGTCTATCTATTCATAGTCATTTGTATTGCTCCCTTATGCCTATCCCATGCCTGTTTGAAGCCCTGCACTGTATTCATAGCCACCACTTCTTGTGGTAAGCCATTCCGTGCATCACCACCCTTTCTGTGAAAAAATTTCCTCACATTCCCCCTTAATCGGACCCCCTCTAATCTCATGCTGTGTCCTCTTGTCCTGCTATTTTTCTTATATTTAAACATGTTAGACTCTTTCACCTTGTTAATGCCCTTAAGGTGTTTGAATGCCTCGATCATATCACCTCTCTCCCTCCTTTGCTCAAGGGTATACATATTGAGCTCCGTTAATCTGTCCTCATATGTCTTCTGATGCAATCTCTACTCCATTTTGGTTGCCCTTCTCTGGAATGCTTCAATTTGGTTAATGTCCTTGTGAAGGTGTGGCCTCCAGTACTGCATGCAGTACTCCAGATGGGGCCTAACCAGTGTCTTGTAAAGAGGGATTATTACCTCCCTCTTCTGACTTGTGATATCCCTACTAATGCACCCTAACATCCCCCTAGCCTTACATACTGCTTTAGAGGTCTGCTTGGATGATTTCAGGTCATCGGTGATGATGATGATGCTGCCCAGGTCCCTTTCTTCCTTTGTGACTGCCAGCAACTCCCTTCCCAGCCTATATGTGGCTTCATGGTTTCTCTTCCCTATGTGCATGATCTTGCACTTCTTTGCATTAGATCCCAGTTACCACTCTTCTGACCAGTTTGCTAGTTTATCCAGATCTCTTCTCATTCTGCCCAGCCCATCTGGATCATCTACTCTGTTGCAGATCTTGATGCCATCTGCAAACAGACAAGCCTTACCCTCTATGTGTAAATATTGTATATATTTGTATATATATTTCTGGTGACGCTGTGTCAGTGACGCTGTACCTTAGCATATTGACTATGATTACTGTCGTGACCTGAGATATCTTACTATGTATGTTATGCTTCTCCTGACATCTGTGTATCTGCCCTACTTGCTACAAATTGTACTTTGTATGTTATTTGATTTCCTGTACTCTCCTGGGTCATACCTGAAAATAGGCATGTGTTTGTCTAGTGTACTTAGCTGGTTAACAAAAGCTAAATAATAAAAAAAAAAAAAATACATATTGAGCTCTGTTTATCTGTCCTCATATGCCTTCTTTAAAAAAACTTTAAAATTAACCTTTGAGGCAGCTTAAGTGTATGCATTTTAAAGCTCTAACTCCTGCCTATTCATTGAGAAAATTGAATGCATATTTAAATTAGTCTCAAAGTAATGGCCCAAGAATCTGCATTAAGTATGTATAGCTGAAAATAGCAAAATTTGACAAGGTATAAACTTGATAAAATTTCGTCTATTAATGGTGTCTTCACTTTTATCAATTTATCCTCTTTATATTACCTTAAGATTTCAAAATCACATATGAATTTCAAAGCAGAAATCCTTACCCTTTTAAACAACATAAAATGATATGATAAAGTGCAATAAATCCTGTCTGACAAAATTAAATACAAGAATATTTTGAAATTTCACAAGAATTTAAAGGGTGGCGGTTGGAATTTATACCATATAACTTTTAATATTACTCTTTTGAGGTAACATTTGGGTATGCATCTTAAAACTCTATCTCCCACCTATTCATTGAGTCCACACTTAAATGTATATTTCACTTACTCTCAGAGTAATGGCCTAAGTATCTACATCAAGTACGTGGAGCTGACAATCGCAAAATTTGTCAAGGTGTCAGTACAAAATTGATGCAAACTACCATTTTGCCCCAGCTTTCATGTGATCAACAGACAAATCATGAATTTTGAGTATATCTGCTAGATTAAACAGCCCTCTGTGTTAATTTAGCTCTCAGGTGACTCCCCACCTCCATCTACACCTGGTCTATGAAAGGAAAATCTACTTGTTTTCTAAGTCATCTGATGCTGATAAGTTAGCAGAAAAAATCAGGAAGGAGTGTGCTACTGGATTAGACAAGGCAGTCTCTGAAGCAGACTCAGAAGCTTGAACATAAAAATATAAGATGCTGTTCAGATAAGACATTGATCTTTTAATTGTGTGTAAATGCTTTAGCAGCTTTGGATTCATATGGGATGTTAGAAACTTTTCTCTTTCTCCTCTTTATTACTTGTGACACCTGGGAGTTGAGCGGGGACCAGAATCATGACTTAAGATGGTGCCAAGAGCGTATGGTGTTTGGCCATAGTTTCTCCACCCTCCTCCTTCCTGAGGTGCATTATCATTGTGGAATTTTATTTAAAGCAGTGGACGGGTAAATTGTGCATATCTGTACTTGAATTTCTAAGACTCTGTTCATACTGGGGTACTTGAAGTGGACTAACTGGGCTAAAACATTTTAAATCACCCCAAGTTCAGTTTCCATCCACACTGAACATGGTTCCTGAACTGTTTTTAAAAACCGTGCTCAAACCCTACTTTGAGGTAGGCTTCAACATGGATTTAAAATTGGTTCAGTTTTTAAATCAAACTTACCAGCAGTGCAGATGGTGTAGTCCTCATCATGGCTGTTGCTGTTCCATGGTGCCAGAATGCAATGTGAGAGATTTCCCAGCATGCCGCTGTTGCATGTACTGCTCATGCACAAGCATCGGTCAGAGGAGGTAAATTTGAAGTAGGAAGTGCAGATTGTTTGGTGACTATTTTATGGTGAAAACTGTGTCATACATAAAGCACATTAGTGCTGCACATTGGCAGTGACTGCATAGTGATCAATTTGGTGAAGTACATTCATGCAATTCATGTGGGAATACGGACTGTTCAATCCTATGTGCATAGTGTGCAGTGGTCCACAGTTGTTGCCAGTCATCTGTCAATACCCTCCAAAGGTCATTTTAAAAAAAAACATTTGTTTTTGTAATTGTGTTCTGTGTGCACAATGAGTGACCATGCAGCTAGTTGGACTGATGAGTCAGTGAAGGCATTAATTGATTATTGGTCCACTAAAACAGTGCAAGAGAAGTTAAACTCAATGCACAGAAATACAAAAGTATACCAGAGAATGTCCCAGCATCTTGCAGGCCTTGGCATAGAGAGAACTGCTAAGTAGTACGGAGAAAAAATAAAACAGTTGAAAGACAAATATCATCATGCCAAGAACCACAACAAAGTTTTCTGGTTCATGACATGTGGTATGCCAGTTCTATGAAGAAATGGATAAGATACGGGGCATAGGACCAGCCAAGGAGCCAATTATCATGGTTCAGAGTTTGGATCAAGTAGTGACTGCTGAAGATACAGAGGCTGATGATTTCCCTGTTGATTAATTGCCCATATCAGGTTATAAAAGATAATACAGGCATGCTGTCAGCTAATGTCACAATACCATTGATATGTTGAAGGTGCAGATGCCCACAACAGATGTAACACCCTGCTTGCTTTTTAACACCCCACCCCCCAAACCAATAACTCACCCCCTAACCAGGCAATGATGGAAAACTGTAGCCTACATCATTAACAGGGCACTTATGTAATCACTGCCCTCCCATCCCAAAATTAGTCAGCTAGCAGTGATTCACCCAAAAAGATTATTTACAGTATAAGCTTTCTTTCTTTATTTTATGGATTGTGAGAGGGATCATGAAGACCTTGAAAATGCTGAAAGTCATGCTGATAGATCTTCTGGGTCTGAACATGGGTCTTTACAGTACGACAGCCTGCTGGATACCTCAGATATTCATGTGCCCCATCCAACCACCAGTTTACCAGTTGTGAGATGACAAAAGAGATCAGCTGGTTGTGAAAAAATCTGCAAAAGAAAAAGAAAATGAACAGGCTCCAGGAGATCATGGAGTCCCCCTTCAAACCAACTCACAAGCTATTGATTGAGCAGCATCAGCAAATGATGAAGGCCAAACAGGAGAGAGCAGCAGCTGCACTTGAAATGGAGGAGTGCATGCCTACCAAGGGGACTGAACAGTCTGCCACATTCTTTAGCAATCTGTTAGAGATCTTACGCTGTAACCAACAGCCACAACAGCCATAACCACAGCCACCGATTCAATATCAAGCACCTCAAATGCCACTGGTGGTTAGTCAAAGTACTGCCCATGGTGCAGTGTTCAGTGTTAGTGGCCAAAGTGTTAGGGGCAGCAATGTGTTCAGTTCTGACACTGCATGCCACAGTTCATCTGCATCAGGGTCACACTACTCAATTGCTAGTGCCAGCCATAGCACGACACAGGACATGTTTAGTGATGACATTACTTGGACAAACCTGTGATGTCTGTGATGCACCAATACTTACAACAACAAAAAATAATTGCTGTACATCAGAGGGCATTGCAAATCAGTTGGAATGTTTCACATGTGTTCATGCAGCAACATATATTCGATATTGTTGTGCTTGAGAAGAACAAATAGTTCACAGTTTGAATCAGAAGAAGCACTGAATTAATGAATTGCACTGAAAGTTGTAAGAAACAGATTCAAACAAAATAGCATTTTATGCAGGTTCAGTTGTATGCATTGTGGTATTATTAACAGTTTGCGAAGTTTAAAACTTTTAAAATATTAAAGTACAGTTTATAGTGTTTGCAAAACAACTTTCAAGAAATCAGTCTCACTGCCAAACATTTTAACAAGTATTCATATAATTTATGTACTTGCACATGAAATGTGATTCAAGAAATATAATTAACTCTGTTTTTTTATCTTGTCACTTGTTTTAATATAGTATTTATCAACTGCCTTTCCTGTTATTACATTGTGGCAAGCACTGTGACATTGGCAACTGCTGTAGAACCAACCATCAGACATAATTTTGCTAGTCATCTTTCTGCAGTGACAAGTTTAAAGTATGTCTTTCATTGCTATTCATAGCCTTCTAGAGTAATGAAATAATAAATTCAATTTGAGTTACTATGCTGCAGCTTGTTAGATTATAACAATATGATCCACAAACTGGATGTTTTTAAAAGTTTGTTATGAACAATAAAACATTTATACAGTACCCTGAACTGTGTGGGCTCATTACTTTATGCAACCTGATATATCTGTGAAGTACAGTATTACTGGAATATATTGACACATTACAGCAAATAGGATAAGAAACACCAGCTATACAGATACAGAACAATTACTGGGTGTACAGATAGATGGGTGGTTAGTGTTTTACAAATGCATTGTGCCCTTCGTCCAAGTTCTGCCACAGAGCTGTCTTGGTAATTAGGTAGATTGAGTCCAGGTTGTTGAAACACTTCAGTTTCACACAACCAGTCCTGTAGGAACAATTCTGATTTGGACTTGCACACATTGTGTAGGACACAGCAAGCAGCCGCAACTATTGGTATGTGCTCGACAGAAAATTCCATCCTCTTCAATAAACATCCCCAGCAACCTTTCAGGTGCCCAAAGGCGCATTCCACCACCATACGTGCACAACTTAGTCGATAGTTGTAGTTTCTCTTTCTTGGATCTGTGTAGTCTGGAAAGGGCTTCATGACCCATGGAAGAAAGGGTATGCAGGGCTGCTGATCAAAACTGTTGGTACAATGATTCCACCAATGTCCCTCACAGTACCCGGGAACAAAGTGCCACTCTGGCCCTTTCGATACATGGCACTATTTTTAAACACTCATGCATCGTGAACCCTGCCTGGCCAACCAATATTGATATCCTCAAAACAGAACTTGTGGTCCACAACAGCTTGCATTACAACAGGGTAGTAACTGTTGTGGTTGAAGTACTCAGTGGCATTATAGGGTGGGCATGTGCTAGGGAAATGGATGGCATCTGTGGCCCCACCACAGCATGGAAAACCCCAGTCATTTTCAAAGCCAGACACAACCTCCGTAATTTTCCCAAACCGTATGACATGTGGCATTACAACAGCCACTAATGCATGGCATATTTCAATGACTCTCACAAACTGTGGATCCTCCCACCCCAAATAGATGCCCCAGGGTGTGGTACTCTACGTTTGTAGCGAGCTTCCACAGTGTGATTGCTAGATGTTTATGTATAGATATGCATTTTCTCAGCTGGGTGTCTTACTTTACAATCACATTGTGTACCTCTGAGCACAGCATGTAAAACAAAGCCTTGGACATGTGGAAATTCCAGACCCACTTATCATCCTGCCACTTGCTCATTACTATGTCATCCCACCAGGCAGAGCTCCTGTCCCAGGACCATACACCCTTGTCCAGAGTCAGACACATGTAAGCTGTAACTATTGCAGTGTACATCAGCACAATGAACTGCACAGTTCTTTGCCTAACAGCTTGTAGTCTCTGCTGGCTGCTACATAAAATACTTAAGTCTCCGACTCAGTCTCCTGATTCTCAGCTGCTTTTCATGCCTTTGAAAGGTACAAATGACAGCTGTCAGCGCTGAGTTACTGATGGGTATCATTTGTACACCAGGGGTATAGCCAGGAATTTCTGAGCTGCACAACAAGTGGACTCACCGCTACCCCCCTCTTAGGGTGAGCTACCCTTCCCCCACCGTCCATGCCCTCTCAGACGCTAGTGTCATTTTCTGTGTTGTATGCCAGCACGCCACCATTCCACCACCAACAGGTGTCAGACTAACAGACTGGCATTTGGCTATAATACTGCATTGTGACAAGCCTCTGTACCAGATTGGCCAAGTTACAATGTTGCACTGCGACAAGCCTCTGTGCCATATCAAGGTAGCCAGTCCCACAGAGGTCCATTCACACTAGCCAGTCACCAGACTAGCTTTTAGTTACAATGTTGCATTGTGACAAGCCTCTGTACCAGATTGGCTTAGTTACAATGGTGCATTGCGACAAGCCTCTGTGCCATATCAAGGTAGTCAGTCCCACAGAGGTCCATTCACACTAGTGTCTTAATCTTACACTATCCACTCACTATTCACTCACACAGAAGGCCCACATCCAAGTTCCCCACACCAGCCACTCAAAAGCCCCAAGTCCGAGAACCCAAAAGGTTCAGTACCATTACAAGTTTAGATGTAAGCAAGATCCAAATACTCACCCAGTCCACACAACATGCATACCAAGTTCAACCACTGAAAACATACCCACAGTGGAGCAGAGTTACACCCACTGCAGATAAGTACTTACCCACACAGCAGAGTCTGTCCACATTACAAAGAGGGTTGTGGTAAGCTAGATAGTGCTTTGGCTGGTGTTCTGATTTGTTCAGTTACATTAACTGAAACCATGGATACCAAAAAAGCCTAATTCCAGGCACAGCATTGTGTAGGTATCTGCTCAGGTTCCAAACTGACTACATGCAAAAGCAAAGACAGTTGCAGAGCTTACAACCACAGTTATGCACTGCAGCCCACTCACAGCCAAAGTATCCAAAACCCACCACTGCAAGTAGCCACATACCCACAGCAGTGTTACAAGTAGTATAAGTAACAGCTGAGCCCTCAGTCACACATTCATGCTCTTCTGCCCACTCACACCTAAAGTATCCAAAACCCACCACTGCAAGTGGCCACACACCCACAGCAGTGTTACAAGTGGTGTAAGTAACAGCTGAGCTCACAGCCACACATTCATGCTCTTCTGCCCACTCACACCTAAAGTATCCCAAACCCACCACTGCAAGTGGCCACATACATAGATATTGTACCTGTAACACTGCTGTGGTATGTGGCACTTGCAGTGTGGTTTGGATATTTGTGTGATGGGCAGAAGCACATGAATGTGTGGCTGTGAGCCCATGTTACCAACAGCAGTGTTACAAGTGAACAGCTGAGCCTACAGCCACACATTCATGCGCTTCTTCCCACTCACACCCAAAGTATTCAAAGCCCACCACTGCAAGTGGCTACATAACCACAGCAGTGTTCCGTTACATGAACACTACACAATTTGTCAGGTAACTGTAACATTGCACTCACTGTTATATGGAGGCTCTGGGTAAGCTAGTTGATGTACTGGTTTTGTTAAATTAACCAAAAGCATTCGCACCAAATAGCCCAATAGCCCCATACCGTGCAGTAAGTGTTCAAAGTCATCATATTGGCTTATTTGAGAAGCATCAGTCCTGGCATGGGTCAAAGTCTTTGAGCACCTGTTCCACATCAATTTCCATGTCTCTGTGTATATGTAAAAGAGTGAGTCCTGTCAGGCGTTGTTCTCCCATGCTGTTTCTGAGCCAGGTCTTCAGCCTCCTCAAGACACTGAAGGATCTCTCTGCACTTGCCACGCTGACTGGCATAGTTGCCAAGACTGATAAAACAGCATTAACATTTGGGTAGAGATCTGCATTCACATCCTGTAATGTCATGAGAATGGTCTCTGGAAGTTCTGCCACAGGAACATCGGCCCACTTTTCTTTCCATCTTTCCAGCTCCACCTTAAGCTCCTCCAGGCTGCCCAGGTCAGTATTGTAGGCACTGTACACTGCTGCTATTTTGTCCTCCTGTAGCAAATGCAGTTTGCATGGTAGAAGATACTGCCCAAGGAACTGTGGCCGGCACGCTATAAGTTTATCCTACAATTCCAAAATGACATGGTCTATGAAAGGAATGAAAATGTTGACTCTGAAGTAGTCTTGAGGGCTTGCAGCACTAATGTTGCTTCTCTGCGTTTGCCTACCACATATGCGATGTACCTCCTCCTGAATGAATGCAGCCTCCGCTAGAGTCAGGATACTCTGATACAGTTCTGCAAAGTGGCTTTCAGACCTGTCCCGCATTTTCTTCAATACTTGCACAAGGTTGGAGGCCTCTTGTGTTGCTTGTTCAAGTTCAAGTTCAAGTTCAAGTTTATTGCAGGAAAACTCCACTGAGCAAGCTCATTCACAAGGAGGTCCTGTGACATAAACACTTAAAGTACAAACACAGATAGGTAATAACAGTGTATACATGAAATGCACGTTACATGATACAGGCTGGATATACACACAAGGGTACCACATAGGGTGACTGCAGGTGGTAAACATTGATATGAGACAGGGAAGTGACTTACAGGTTGCATACTGATAAATGAAACATGATGACTGGTGTGTGCAATACATATACAGTATTTTGGCAGCTAGAACAAACAACAGTCTACAACTGATATGGGGGGGAGGAGTGATTTGATAGAGTAGCAGTGGAGCGTAAGCAAAGATAAAGCCAGGAGTAGAAGGGGAAGGGAAAGCAGTTAATATGACAAATCAATTATACCTTACCAGTGGATAAATATGGCACACATGGGGAAGGAAGAGACTTAATGACAGTTACAGGTGTCTTTTATTTTGGCTGAACTTAGCGATTTGTAGAAGTTTATTGAAACTGTGCTAGTTAGTTTCAGTACGATTTGTAATTGGTTCCAAACGGAGGGAAGGGCATATGCAATAGCACATTTACCAAAGGAAGTCCGCGTCCTTGGTATGTCAAGCATAATAAAGTCAGATTTTCTTAATGAGTATGCACTATGTGAGATACTAATAAGGGAAGAGAGATAGCTTGACAATTTCTGCAGGAGCAGTTTAAGAGTCCATAGCCCAGCATGGAGCAGGCGTCTAGTAGTAAGGGATGTCCAACCAACAGCTGCATATAAGTCACAGTGGTGCGAACGGTAAGGGGAGTTGGTAATGAACTGTAATGCACAGTGATAAAGGATGTCCAGTTTACTTAGATTTGCAAGAGTGGTGGAGGAATAGATTACATCGCCATAGTTGAGTAGGGGGAGAAAAGTGGCCTGTACAAGCTTGTTTCGAGTTTCAATGGGGAAAAGGGGCCTATTTCTGTAGAAGAAACCTAACCTTGCTTTTAACCTTCTAGAGACATCTTCGATGTGGTCACTGAGAGATAATTTATTGTCGATCCAGATACCTAGATATTTAAATTTGGTTACAACTTCCAGAGGCTCGTTTAGCATGGTGACAATGAAGTCTTGGGCAAGGGTATTGGGGGGGCCTAAGACAGCACTGTGGGAGAATATCATCACTTTAGTCTTCTTAGCATTGAGCAGAAGCTTTGCCTTTATTAGATTATGCTCAAGTTGTGTGAAGTCCGCTTGAAGCACTCCCTTGACTTCAGATAACGATGAGCCAGAAGTATACAACACAGTATCATCTGCAAAAAAGTGCAGATTGGACGTAGATATGTTAGCATCGAAGTCATTAATGTACAGAGAAAACAAGATAGGGCCTAAGATGGATCCTTGGGGAACTCCTCTTGCAACTGGCAAGGCAGCAGAAAAAAAGCCTTCCTACTACTTTTGGAATCTTCCAGTTAGGTAGCTAGAAACCACTGGGTGGTACGGTATGTGGCAACCAACTTTGCAAGGCAATTGACTAATAGTTTGTGATCAACAGTATCAAAAGCTTTGCTGAGGTCCAAAAGACTGCACCAGTTACCTTCTTAGCATCTATAGCAGAGATCCAATCATTGGTTACTTTTGCTAGTGCAGTGATTGTGCTATGATTAGCCCAGAAGCCAGATTGAGCTGGGTTAATGAGAGAAAAGGTTTCAAGTGAGATTTTAACTGAATATGGATCAGTTTTTCAAGAACTTTAGAAAGGATAGGCAATATAGAGCTAGGCCTATAGTTGTTTACACCATGGGTCACCAGATTTAAATAGAGGAGGATATGTGCTGATTTCCAGCAGGACGGCACAGTAGCAGATGTAATGGAAAGATTGAAGATGTGGAGAATTGGGGCAGTGAGATGGGCGTAGCCTGACCTTAGGAAAAAGGGTTCCAAGCCATCGTCCCCTGTGCTTTTTTTGGTGTCTAAGTTAAGAAGAGAATCTTCTACTTCTTTATAAGTTATCTCGCGCAGTTGGAAGGGGCTGGGTGCAGGACTAGATGTGGCGGGAGGGGTATGCTGGCTCACCGCAGCACCAGCATAAGGTGACGAGTCAAAAGCTAATCCAGCTGTGGCAAAGTGGGAGTTAAGTTCCTCAGGATTAGGGACTTGTTTTCCGCAATCTTGCCACTTGCAACTATCTTTGTTGGGACAGAGGGGCCATGGGCGTCCTTCTATAGCTTTGATAGTCTTCCATATTTTATGAGGTTACCTTTAGCTTGTTCAAGAGTAGAAATATAATAGTTAGCTTTAGCAGAGCGAAGTTTTTCACACAGTTATTCCTGGCTGTTCTAAAGGCCTGCCAATCCGAAGATTCTTTGGAATGTCTAGCTTTAGCCCAGAGCTTATCTCGAGCTATAAGGGCTGCCTTGAGATCCGAGGTGAACCAGGGGTTGGAATTGTTCCGTACCCTTACTTTGATGAAAGGGGCATGCTTATTTATTATTGTAGTGAGTTTGTCATTAAGGATGCTAGCTGCCTTGTTGACATCTTTGGCTAGGTAAAGATCTTGCCATCTGATTATGCTCAGGTCAGATAGGAAGTTTACTGCACTGAATTTGTGAAAGGATCTTTTTGTTATAAAGATGGGTTGCAGCCGAGCCTTAATTTGAGATCTTATGCAAGCAACAATTCCATGATCGCTCATGCCGTTGTGAAACACTGCCAAATGAGATATTTTGTGTGGATAGGTGGTTAGTACCACATCTAGAATGGAACTGTTGGCAGTATTTAGAGTGTTGTTCTAGTAGGTTCACTGACTAATTGCCCAAGACCTAGCTTGTCACAAGGGATTTGAGGCCGTGTGATTTAGGTGACAGCCAGTCCATATTTAGATCTCCTAGAAATATTGTTTCAGTTTTGCATCTCTGAACATGGATTTCAAAAGATTAAGGACTTCATCACCACCAGGCGGGGTCTATAGCCACCTAGGATAGTGATACATTCCGAGGAGGGAGATGAAGGCTCAGAAACTAACTCAAATTCCTTGGCTAGAGATTTGCAACTAATATTGGTGACCAAGTACTTAGATTTGGCATAGATAACTACACACCCCGCCTCTAGACTCTCTATCTGCTGTAAATAAATTGTAGCCCTGCAGTGATATTTATTGATCAGTGTTCGTCTTTTTAACCACGACTCAGTAATTATGATAAGGTCTGGGTTAACGTGTGCAGCCCAGGCTTGCAGCTTACAAGTTTTTAGGCAGGCTTAAAATGTTGACCATCATCATTTTGAGACCTGTGGCCTCAAGCAAAATCGATAAGCGAGGTAAGTTGTAGGGGGGCCAGGGTTGAGCTTCACATTTCCTGAGCAGAGAAGAAGCAGAAGTATAACTTTCTTTAAGGAGCTTATAAGAATGGAGACTGCTTTTTATTTCTTATGACAACCCATATCGTTGCTCTAAGAGGTGGCACCACTGTAATGACAGTTGATCGTGATCAATGTAAGTGCTTGGTAGACATAGGTGAGGACAGTAGCAAGGGGTGTAGGCTAACCAGGGGAATATGCTAAAAGAGGAGAGGAGAATGACATAGTGTCTGCACGGTAGACTGTTATAACATTAGGTATTGATAAGGTACATTGGAGAACTGAATTGCATTGAGGTACTATGAATTGCACTGTATTGCTGAAAACTCTGCACCTTAGGAGCAATAAAAACACAATAAGGAGAGCCATGGTCCCAGATTGAGTGGTCTCGTGATTTGTATTAGTGCAATATTTTCTAGGCAAGAAATTTGCCCACCTAGGTGCTCACTTAAAACCTAGATGAGAAAATACAGCAGAAAGGGAACAAGGAGAGCAGGAGCAGCTTAGTTAGTGGCCATCCACCCTTCAGACTCAAGTCCCCTTGTAGCAGCACCGGGAAAGAAGTAGAATGATAATGCAGGCCATATTGCCCACAAATGAATACAGTGATTTATGTAGAAGACCAAGAATCCCTCTAGTGGCAAGTCTGTATAACCTGCTAATGGAAAACTAGCTTGTAGGAGGTCAGTGTTGACACGCTGCAAATATATATGAAGAGGTTTAGTTCAGGACAAAACATAATCAACTGAATGAAGAGTCACGGGGAAGTCGAATCGCTGGATGTACAGTAGCAATCTGTTTGCTTCATTGTCAAACTCTTCAATTTTCTCAAGCGTACTTGCTACTACCAAAAATTTTGCTTTTAATCTTGATAGAGAATCTGCCTGACTCATCCACCTGGTGTTTCCAGCTGGAGGAATAGTGTATATCCGATCTGCTGGCTCATCATCGTAGTCGGATGGCAAGTTGTTGAATTCTTTGAATTCTGCCTGAAAGATGTTACTGCGCTTGTAGGACGACTTGAGTGTCGAGATAATCTTTTTTGTGGTATCAAACATATTGGACACTTGTCGCAAGGAACATGAATGCACACTAGGTGTGTTGAGACCATGAGCCTTGCAAACTGTATGCACTGCTTCGGGGACAATTGCTGTAATGTGTGCTTGCGCACCATTGAATTTTCCACTCATGTTACTCCCCTTATCGTACCCTTGTCGGCACATTAGTTTTGTGTTGATGCCCCAAGCCTTTAAATGCCACAAGAATAGTTCTGCTAAACCATGGCCAGTTGTATCCATATCTTCAGTGAACTCGACAAAATCTTCACGTAGTTCAGTTGTGCCTGAAAGGTCCCGATGTACATAGCGAACCGATAAAGAAATCTGCTCCTTGGTCGCTACATCTGTTGTTCCATCTGCTATCAAGCTGAACCATTTTGCCTCCCTTACATTGTTTAGTATTTTTCGCTGTATTTTCTGACCCATCAATTGAATTAGTTCATTCTGAATTTATGGGGATGTGTACAGTGCATTCCTTGGAGCCGCTTGTAGGTGTTCTTGCAGACTGGAATCTATTTCTACGGTGTATTGCAACAAGCCATGGAAATTTCCAGTATCATCATACTTACCACAAAGAGCAACGTTGTGTCTCCCACAATAGAGAACGATCTTGATGATTCTGCATAGAAAGTGAAGAGTATTCTCTGTCACCTTGTTGTTGCACTCCACCAGAGAGTGGCTTGCTGTTTTCATCTTCCTAGCACAAATGGAGAGAAACCCATCTGCTCTCATGACAGCATTTCCATGGTCCTTAGACTTGCTATGCCTCTTCAGAGTCTTCTTTGTACTTGACCAGTCCCTCATTGGTGCAGATACCAGAATGGTGCTAGTGCTGGAACTGTTGAACACGAAGCATGGACCACAGAACACGCCATCCAATACCTTTGAATATCTAGTAAGTTTGAAGTCATGCAACACATGACCGTTGAAACACCTGTAATGCTGGCTCGGACCATCTGGACCCATCAGACGACTGGGAAACTGAAATCCTGGAGGTGGTTGCCACTGATGTTCAAGAATTTCCTTCCTCTGAGCATCTGTGAGATGGGATCAATTCATACAGCCGATGTCTTCAGTATTTGGTGGATGCACATCTGGTTCCTGGGAAATGCTTGAAATCGGGACTGCTTCAACAGTAGTTGCTTCTTCCATGGTCTCCAGTAACTGGGAGTAGACACTCACTTCCTGCAGATCTTCCATGGTCTCCACGAACTGGGAGTGGACATCGCGTTCCAGAAGAACACCATGTGAGGCTGTGTATTCTAGAACTTCACCAGCAACCTGTTCTTGTGCAATCACACATGCAAGGTTATTGGATGTGCAAGTCTCCTCCACACCAATTCCAGGCTGTGACTCTGTGCTGTGGACTCTGCAAACAAAGGTCTGCAGTTAGCGAAGCTATTTACCTATCAAAATTCTGTTCACTCTGTATCTTATGGTGGAATTTCTTACCCAGAGCTAGATGAAGGCCGAGTGAGGAAGGACTGCATCAGCTTTGACACTTGTGCCATTTTCTCCATTCTGGCCCTCTTTGCTTTTCACACCTGTGCTCCAGATGGTTGTTTTCTTTTTCTTGCCTCCATTCTGGAAACAGTAAAAACAGTTTACCCCTGCACTACAAGTGGAAGAGGGGACAATATGGAAGTAGGATACAGGAATAAGGGAATGGAGGGGCATGAGGAGGCAAATTAAATATAATCAGATACCTTACCTTAATGCAGCAGTTGGTGCAGTCAAGAAATCTTACAATCAGAATATGTAGCAGTTTCCTGAAAACCACTGATGCTTTTGCTTCTGCCTACGAATCTAACGCTGTGACTTGTTTTCAGTAACTTGCAGTGTTAATGCTGCTGGCACCTGTCCCAAGTAACTATGCTGCTTACCTGTCATGGCTGCCACCCTTCAATTGAAAAAACAAAACAAAATACACCTCATTTGACAGCCTGTGGAGTGTGTGCAACTAAATTCACATCATAAATTATACTGCTTCAATGTAGCAATACCTAACTGTCTAGGCCCAAGGGTAAAGCACACAGTTCGCAGCATCCACCAACACCGTATCACCAGCAAGGCTGCTCCAGTTGTCAAACTGTGGAACCAGGTAGCATTCAGAAGAATAACTGTTCCTCATGCAACATTCCTCTGAACTATTTTACACTAAAATGCCAAAAAAGCACTCGCAGGCATGGTATCTGACACTTACTAGCATAAACAGACATTACATCAGAGGTCCAGCACTAGAAATTAAGACAGAAACAGACCCCCACAATGTAGTATACAGGATTTTTGGAAGTGGCTCTTTACAGGACAGTGTAAATAGCTCATAGGATGTACACAGAGACAGAGGTTTAGCCAACAGTCATGTTAGTGGAAATAATGCAAGATCAGTTACCTCACAACAGAAGTTGAATGCATAATGCAAGAGTATTTGGACACATTGATTGTGCTGATGACAGCTGTCAAGACAACATTTACTGTACATTGCTACGAAGATAATCACTCTGGTTGCCCAGCATCAGATTCAACGTGCTTAACAAGTTACATTTATCTACAGCGTTCGTTTTACATCCCAGCCAAACAGTACAGAGCCTGAGAAACTAGGATGGAAGCAGGGTACACGCTTACAAACATATAAGCATTCAGGAAAACAAATCCTTCACTACACAGTGGGCTCCAGACTTACTCAGATGCTGGGCAACAGACTGCTGATAATGCAGTTTAAGAAAAAAATAGCTACAGTAATTTTATACTCAGTTTCAGTCGGTTGCCCAGGCAGCATCTGATTTCAGTTTGGTGAGGCCCTATGTGTGCCACGTGTTACATGACTTAAGTATCACTTCATATTAAAATTCCAGCACATCAGAAATGTTACCTGATTACAGATTCAACTACAACAAGACACTAAAGAGCAAACATACAACTTAACCTGCAAAAACATGCTTCTCTCTTCACTCAGATGCTGGACAACTGCCCCTACCATTTTATGGTGTCACTGCAGTACGATACAAATAGAGATACCGATTAAACAGTATAACAGCCAAAGGCCACTATTCCAGTAATAGCCATGCATCAGTTAACTTAGGTTGTCCAATTCTGGCATGAATATTGGCCAAATAGTCATTACTCATTAAGACAGAGCTGCCAATGGGTACATACAACTGCAGTTGGTGAGCTTCACATTTCTGAACGAACCACCAAGCACACTGCCATTTTGTTTTTATAATGTTCCAACATACACTAACCAAATACTGTCTGAGCAAAGGTGCAGAACTCAGTGCGTTCACTCCAAGGGGTTCAAATTCCCCAAGCTTCTCCAGTTTAATGTGTGAGGTCTGTGTGAATCAGAACCCCTCTTGGTGAACAAACTGGTTCTACGCCTTTGCTCAGCCAGATTCTCTATACACTCAAGTTGTACCAGGTGACAAATGAATGATCTCTACAATCTCTTATAGGTCTCTACAGAAGAGAAGATTAGTTTGTGGTCTGCAAGATCAACATTCCGGAAAGAGACCTCCTGCCATAAAGACGTTGCTATGGTTACTCTCCCCCCCTCCATCATAAGCTAACAGCAAGTAATGCATTTCATGACATAATAAAGAGTTTTAATAAAAGAAACTGGTGCCTTTCTCTGTGTGTCTTTATAGTTCATATTTTCATATTACACAAAATGATGCCACCTATTGTAGCTCACTCCAGAATGAAGCGGTGGGGGGGGGCACCCATACAGCAAAAGGCCAAACACACAAGCAGTATAAAAAAAACACCCCCAAAAATTGCAATTTATTACTGGTACAGTTTTCAGTTTCATAACAGATGGCGACACAGGATATCTCTCATAGAAACATAGAAACATAGAAACATAGAATTTGACGGCAGATAAGGACCACTTGGCTCACCCAGTCTGCCCATTTCCCTACTTACTGGATAAGCTGCAGATCCTAGTTAACCAGCAGCCTACGTCTTCTTACCCCCACCCCCCAGAATTGCCTTATGACTGTCCCATGCATGCTTGAATTCCACCACTGATTTTGACTCCACAACCTCCTCCAGAAGGCCGTTCCATGCATCCACAACCCTCTCTGTGAAAAAATACTTCCTTAAATTACCTCTGAGCCGCCCCATCTTCAAATTGTGCCCTCTTGTTCTTGCTCACCTCTTTTTTTGAAAGATTCTACCCTCTTGGACTTTGTTGATTCCCTTGAGGTACTTGAAAGTTTCTATCATGTCCCCCCTCTCCCTCCTTTCCTCGAGGCTATACATATTAAGCTCCTTAAGTCTCTCTTCATATGTCTTCTGGTGCAGACCCTGCACCATTTTAGTTGCCCTCCTCTGGACAGCATGAACCTGAAAAACATACAGTGAATCTGAGGGATGGCCAGTTTTCTTACTGTTTTTAATTTTTCTTCTGAGACTCTGCCCCCATCCAGAGATTCAGATCAGGAGGAGATCAGCTAAAATCAGTGGATGAAATTAAAGTGTCTGTCTCAAGGGAGGGAGACCCAGAGGAAAGCAATCAAACTAACAGCTAACACTGACATGTGCCTCTACTTGGGCGAGGGAGGATTTGGAGAAGACCAGGTGGCTAAGGCACAACACCAGTGGCTTCAGGAAACACAGGTAATTCCTGTAATGCAATGCTATATATAGACTCCTACATGATTGATAGCATTACTTTACAGCTACGAATGTTGCGGCATGCTGCAGAATACTGAAGAAATTGCCACATGAATTCCTAGCCTTCCAGTATCACATTTGGAATACTCTTGCAATCACCTGGCTAGTGTCTCTGGTCAACTTTTATTGCTTGTTACTGAATTATTTCTCTGTATCTCACTGTTGTTCTCCTGCCCCATTGTATGTAACCTCCTGGGTCATCCCTGAAAATAGGCAGCTCTGCTATCTAGTGCATCTACCCGATGAACAAAAACTAACTAACTAAATAAATAAATAAAACCTAACAACTCTAGGGAATTTATTGCTTTTGAGGAAATTATGTTGTGTGTTGGATTGAGTCAGGTAAATGTAATGCAAGAGATATCAGGTTTGAACCTTGTGTGGAGCTTTTTTTTTTATTTACACTACTTTTATTTATGTTCTCATGTTCCCCCTTGATGTTTCTCATTATTTTGAAATAACAATTTACAACCCCCACAACACACACACACACACGAAGTCCAGCAGTGTGGTTGTAGAAATTCCTCCACTGCTAACAAATTCTGCCCACCCCCAACTTCTAATAAAAGCCAATCCCCCTCTCCATTTCACCCACCTGCATCACACCCTTGTAACTTTTAACATACAGGCATAGCAACATATAACACAAAGGGGAAAACACAAGGATGTCAATTAAAAGGTTGGAGCCTGTTTGAAAACACCACCCATTCTGAGTTGGAGCACAAATGCATTTTCTAGTATAACTCCCATTTAGAACCTGTCCATTTGTAGGAGTATTTATTGAAAAATACATTGACTGTTCCATCCAGGATTGACAGATAAGGACAAGTGAGATTGTTATAATAAGTTATCCATAACAGTGGCTCACTAGCAAGGAGTCATAGTTCAGTGTTTTAAAGTAAATATAAACGTTTTGTGCTCCTTATGTCCAGCCATAGTATGGATCAAAAAAACAAGACAGGCCTGTGCTGAACTTCAAAAAGACGTCCCAAAGCTACATATTTAGTGACTCAGATCCATGAGGAGTCCCCCAGAAAGCACCTGGTTTCCAGAAAAAAATGTCACTCAAACTCAATGACCAAATACCACGTCTCAGAATAGGTTCACTTAGAGGAAACCATAAAATGCACATCATGAAGCCAGAAAACCAACTTTTATAGTGTCCATAATAATTTTTGAAAGCTGTAATTTTCCCTCTTATATGACAGTGAAGCTAAAGTAGTTATGAAGCTTATAAGATTGATAACCCAAAGTTACCTCCCTTCATTAATTTTACTTCAGGTAAGTGGACTCAAAATAGAGCCACTCAGGTAAAACTAGGTAGCTGTGCTTCGGTCAGGACAAGAGTTCCCCTAATCACTTTATTGCAGTTCAGCATTCCAAGAATGTAATTTCTTTACTGCCTAATCATGGAGTCACATCAAAACAACATGAAGTACAAAAATATAAGCAACTCCTTTTTTTTGAGGAATAAGAGGCATAAGAGTCTCGCTTAGTGTTTTTATATTGGAGACAGTCTAGCGTGGTGGTTTAAGGCGCTGAGCTGTTAATCTGGTGACATCCAGCAAACCAGATCTGGGTTTGAATCCCACAGCTTCCACTTGCATACTATGTGACTCTGAGTAAGTCACTTAATTTCCTTCTGCTCCCAGGTCGCTCCTGTAAAAAAGCTTTCAGCTTAGTGTGCTACTCCTGGCTAAACAACTAAATAAAAAAAAAAAAATTACGTAATGCATATCACTCTTATATTTAAGTAAAACACACTGATTCTATAATAGGGAGTTTCCCTTCCAGCAAATTCCTCTAACCTCCACACACCTATTCGAAAGCTCCAAAATAAGTCACAGCACAAGAGGACCAGCAAAACGAGAAAAGAGCTTTTAAAAAGTAGTGTTGAGTGTATTAAGTATGGCCCCACTCAAGCTCCAGTATTTGAATCAATGGGAAATGGTTCAGGGTCAAATTGTAATTAATCAGTGAACTAAGTATTTTATCAAGGGCTGACAGAAAATTTGGAAAGATTATCTCTGGAAGGCTTCAGAGAACACACCCACAACATAATTGCTAGATGCTACAGAATGCTACTACTGAACAGACCACCACACTACTGTAGTCTCGGCCTGGCTCTTACCTCACTGTCTGTGCCTGTGACCCTGTCTGAAGATGGACAGGACAACTCCTCTTAGTCTTCTGCAGTGCACTAGCAAATCAACGATGCAATGCCTATCAGAACAGTCTGCCAGGTAGCCTCGGTGCCTCCTCAAGCTAGTCCTGTGTCTCTCCACACAATTGATGCTAGCGCCTAGTGCGGCTTGGTTGGCTCTGTCTTTCATTGACTCCAGCTCACTCGTTGCTCTGAATTTCTGAACTCTCTGACTGACTCAATGCAGCACACACTAGCAGTGCAGCTCTGTTCCAAAATTTGCTGGAAAAATCTGCTGGCTCCTCCGGCTAAACAACACGCTCTGGAAACGGAAGTCTCAATCTCGAGTCCCCGATTCTTCAGTCCCGATAAACAGACCGCTTTACATTTTCACAGGGCATTTAAAGAGCCTGCCTGTCTCCAACCCACCCACTGCCACACCTCTTTTCTTCAAGCAGACCTGATTGAGACATTTTGAGAGGACTAGCAAGACATTTTTCAATCAGGTCCGATGGGGCTAGTAGCCAGCGTGTCACTCAAAGCTAAGCTCCAGTCTGAAGACCCCGCACCCCCACCTTAACCATTAGAGGAAGATCAGCCCCAGGAAAGCCATAGTGAAAAAAAAAGAATACTGGGAGAGATACAAGCACGCCTGCTACCCCCGCTGGATTCTGCAACATGCCATGGCATGTCGGGCGAACGGCAGCTACGCCCTGGTTGTACACTGTTTCCTAGGCAAAAACCACTGCATTATGGGATGCAAGAAGTCACACAATGCATGACAGTAAGCAGCTTGCGAAAACATAGGGACAAACACATTGCAGGCAAACAAGGATGAAAGACAAGCACACTAGCAGAAGAAGAAAAACGGATAACAACTTGCTTCTGGGACTGAGAACACTGTAACACAGTAAGCACTAATTTGGTTTCAAAAACCTTTCTCACAGCCGGCCTGGTGGTACTGAGGGTTGAGGCACTGGATGCCACACCTCCAGTGACCCGGGTTCGGGAACAAACTCGGGTCATCAGGGGTCAGCAGGGGGAAGGAGGATTGAGCATCCCAATGGATTCTCTCCTCCTTTGTGGTGGGTTTCCAGGGGTGCTTCAGGCACCTGATGCCCTTGAGGGTCAGTGGGAGCATCGACTTTCAGGGCTTTGGTGGCTTCCATGGCACTGGAGTCAGGGAGGGGAGGATGCAGTTCGACACTTGGTAGGGTCATGCATCAGCACTTCATCTACCCGAGCCAGCATCCACGGAAAAACCCTCTTCGGTCCTAGATGACGACTGATCCATACCTCCCAGCCACCAATCTCCTCTGAAAAAAGGTCAAGGAAGAGGGGCCCTTCCTCACCCCACCCAGGGAGGGGATATCCAGGCATCAAAGAAGTACAATGGAGAGACCAGACACTCTAGGGGCAGACTCCATGACGGTGGTCTGGGGGTTGATCGGTCCAAAGGAGTGGAGAGAGAGGGTAGGACGGGTAGGACAAAAAGAAAGTTAAAAAAAAAGAGGTTTCTTGCTTACTGTGTTCAGTGTGAACAGGGTATGATATATTGGGCTCTATGCACAAAGGGTATGCCACATGCACAGCACACGCGCATAGTCAGCAGGGGAGGTTATGAGCACAAACCACGAGTGGCACGCACGATGTCGAGGGATGAGCCCATGCAGCAGGGCAGTGTGGAGCTATGCAGGCTGCACACGTAGTGGCTATGCATGGGAGGAGCCGTGTACCAGGTATGCGCTGATGTGCACAGCCCATGCATGAACATGCAGAACATGTGTACATGTGCCCCCCAAAGTGCACAGAGCAACGCGTGGACGGGGGCAGATGTAAACAGGTGAGCAAGCAACAGGAGCACCAACAGCAGCAAAAGGCCACAAAAGGGGCACGCAGCAGAGCACAGATGCATGGCACAGTGGGAGGCAGCCCACCACAGCCACACCATGAGCACCCAACATAGGCAGACAGGCATGCCAGCTTGGCACCGCTACGCAAATGCATGGCAACCAGGCCACTGGCAATAGTACCCAAGTGGCACACAGCAGTGACGGTGACAACGAGCATAGCATGGGATGCCAGAGCAGTGCATAGGCACCCACACACCTGTGCAATGGCCTGGCGGTGACAGTGTACCCACAAGCCAGTGGATGGTGTCCTAACCGACCAGGGCCCATGACCCACAGTGACAGCCATGGTGGCACACTGCTCAGGGATACCGAGCGGGCAAACCACCCACAATGGTGAGAGAGGCACACCCCCACAGGACAACAACCCACAAATGGCAGAACCAGCCAACCAGCAGGTAGGATCAGCCCATCGCCACAATGTGGCTGCAGCCACAACACACCACATCACTCCCCCCGGGGCACCAGCACCACACTACACATGTGCCCCTGGGAACAAGGGACAACCCAGCACTATTTCCGTGTGTGCCATCTGTGAGCTCAGAAAAGGTGCCAGGCACCATGACAGTGCACAACTCGTCCATGCAGGCTGGCAATGAGGGAAAGGACACCACTACAGCAACATGAATCCCACACGGACAACCTTACCTCTCAACCATTCGTCCCCCAAATATGGAACATTGCCTGGCAAAATGTGGAACACTTAAAGTGATTTACCAACTTCCCCCGATGCCATGTTTGCAGATCATCTTCCCTTCATTGGATGACTTTTTCAACAGTTCAGAATTGTAATGTGCAGCAAGAGTATAAGCACTGAGCTGTACAGTCCAGTCCCAGGAGAACAGTGCAATAAATTGCGTATTTTTGGCAAGTGCTGCTTCCAGTGTGATTGCTTCAGTAAACTGTCTTTGCTATTGCATTTCTGATTGTCACCATCATTATAGACATTTTATATTTTTTCTTGTGCTCATTTGGTGTTCTCATGCAAGCACCATAACACTGATCACCAAAGTAGGCTTAGATGTGTATGAATAAAGGGACATGGTGCACTGAATTGTTTCTCCAGCTTGCCAGCTCCTCGCTAAGTTTATAAATGAATGCAATAAAATCAGTTATATACTGTACATAGTTATACTGTACATAGTTTACAGTGCATCTCAAAATTAAAAACACTTTGTTTTTTAACATTTTAACATACAGTCTTTATTTATAATTAGAATTATAGCATCATTGCATGTGCTCCAGAGCATCAGCAAAAGAAGAGACTGCAGTTGCCATCCTCTCCCGACACTGTGGTACCAATGTACGGCTTCTATGGTGTTATATTGCAAAGTGTGCTAGTCAGTTCGACATACTTAGGAATAATGTCTGAACCAAAATATGGCACACAGCAATAAATGCAGGGAGTCACACAATGCACCATGACATCGGTAAGGCATAGGAGACAGTATAGTGCAGTATCTGTTGTATTTGCTGTACACTTTACGCATGTGCATCAGAGATCCACTGTAATGGAAAAAATGAGAAAACACAGACGGCTTGACACAGACTGAAGTGGTAACGAAGTATGGTGACATAAGTGAGGAAGGGTGGTTCAAATACAGTCTAACACTTGAGTACCTACCGCAAGGATATGTCCCTTTTTGTAGTGGACCAATCAAATGGTACTTAGGCTATCTAAACATAAATGCGGTCTCTTTCTCCATGAAAAGGATATTGGCAGTGTCATTTTTAACCTTGGGGGTGGGGGATGATCACCGACTGTACTGTACATTTTTTGCTCAATTCATCATGCACCTGGAGGCACACATATAGTGGCAATAAGCCAATGCCAGGATGGTATTACAGATGCTTATGCAGACACTAATGACAGCTGCAGTCTGTATAGTTCCTGGGCACTTAGAGGTAACACAAAGCTGGTGCAATAATTTGTAGTTTTAAATTTATAACATGCCGTAAACAGGAACCAGTGACTTCAACACATTACTCAATCACTGATACCTCTAAAGGGGAAAGTACAAGCAGGTCCCCCAACCCCCAAACACACAAATACACAGAGAAGAAAGCTATTGCATAGACCAGTTGGCACTAGGGCAAAGACAGACCCAAACAGTATAAATAATTTACAGATAATAAAAGTTCTATGCTGTAGCATTTTACTAAGTGTACGTGTGCAGCTGTGGGGTTTGGAGTGGTTGGGGTACAAGGTGCCTGCTTGTAATTTCCACCCTGTGCTCCATCAGAGTGAGTGACTGATAAATCAATTGGTGGGAGGTCACTACTAACAAGTACCAGGTGAGGGATTTGGACAAATTGTGAGCCATTTATGCTGCTCCAGCAATGCCACCAGATTGAGCCACTCTCTCAGTGTCAAGCTGGAGTGGCCAACAACTCGTTTGCATAGGGAAGCAATCCCCCTCCCCCCCAAAAAAAGAAATATAAAAACCCAGGGTACTATCTCTAGCATTTGTGTGGGCACATCGTTGCTGGGAGTAACAGAACACACACCATACCTAGATTTTGCACAGTAAAATGACAGCAATGATGGGAACCAAACCGTAGCACTAAGTAGCAAAATACAATATTAACAGTCCATGTTGCTAAGTCTGCTCTCGCTGCTGTACTGGAATGGATCGGGACTACTGCTGTGACTGCTTGAGCTACTGCCCACATCATTCTCGCCGCTGTAATAGGGTCATCCCTGTGGGGATCTACTATGCAGTGGCTGTCAAATTGTGGCACTATGTCAGTGTCCGAAAGATCACTGTTAGTGCAGGACAACATAATGCTTTCATCATCGGACCCTGAAAACGAACTGTTTGACATTGCTATTGTCGTGCTGGATGCTGCAACCAAGAGCTCTGTTATCAAGACAGAATTGCTGTGACTAACAACTAATTTTAATTGCAGAGCACAGATCTTCCTGTGGTGACATTGCAAAGGTAATGAGTGTCAAAGGTCACCAAATACAGCTCCAATATACAAAATGACACTTCCTGGTTTGTGAGGGTGAAAACCTGATTTAATTTGCTAAAATAGGTTATGCATTTATACAAATACATTTCGAATCAATTCTATATGCAGTCACCTTGCAGTATATGCGTTCATATATCAAAACTTGGTAAATCACTTTAATCAAATCTGCATCTAGGAAGCCCAGAACACTGTTAAAATGTTGCATATATGTTCATAAAGTCTGTTATTAATTGAATAATACATATTCTGCATCATTTACTATGGATATTTGCTTTACAATATTGACATTGAATGTGGAACAAGTCCTCACAATGTGGAACAGGGAGCTGAGGTGAAGTAAAATGAGGGACTGTTCCACTTAGTATGGGACAGTGGAGAGGTATGCGGCCAACACTGTGCCATGCCCTGGGACCATGACACCATGTGCCTTGACATGCCCCCCTGCACGGTCCCCCGTGACCCACACTGACCCACCCTGGCACCTCCTGCCAGCCCCTGACAGACAACAATGGACCTGCAGCCAACCAGGGCAGTGTCCCCCCCCAACACTCATGCCCACATAGACACACACACACACACACACATGCAAGGCAAGGATGTCACATCATAGATCACCAATCATTTATTACAAACAGCACAACTGCACAAGTGGTAGAAACCCTAGGCTCTCCCATATGCACAATGCCACACAAGGTCCATAGCGGCTGCACATCCGGATGGCCACGCCGTGGCTCTGCTGCCATCTCACATGGCACACCACCTTTTCTCCTCCAGCACTATCACAGCCCGTCTGTCCACCTCCTCACTGCTGCCACTGCTCCCCTCATCTGCCAGCACAAGCATTGGCACATGGTGTAGCTCCATGCGCTGAATAGGTCCACAGTATTGCTGTGGAGAGAAGCAGACAGTTAGCACAGTGTACACAGGAAGAGCCACCAACCCCCCCACCACCACTGCTGCCCACCCCCCATGCCCACGCACCAGGTTGGATGGGCCTGATGCAAGCTGCACACACTCACCACCCGGATCCACCCACTCCAATGCAGGCACACCCCCGCCCAACCCCAGCACCCAGGAGGCCTGACCAAATCCCCGAACCCCGCCTGCACAGTCCCCGACCCCGATGGGCCCTGCTGCCAGGGCCTATGTACACTGGAACACCATTCCCAATGCCATCTCAGCCCACACACAGTGCAGTCCTGGGCCGGGGGTGTACAGACACAGTCCAAGTGTCACACTGCCATATGTGTTTGATGGCACAGCACCCATATCCCAGTCGTGCATGCGGAGGTACCCCAGAAGAGGGCCAGAATGGTAACCCATGGTGTGTGAGGTGCACCTACCTGCGACGGCACATCGGCCCTCCACAGGGTCCGTGGCTCTGCATCACCCTGCTCCCCTTCGTAGTGCAGAATACCTGCAATGATGGTTCAGTGAATGTGCCATGCATCCTGCACACCCACAGCATGTGGTACTGTGCCCTGGGTGTCTCCACCATGACAGACACCCCATCCAGCTTCTCCCTCCACCACAGCTCCAGGCACCTTGTAATGGCTGTCAATCCCTGCGGGGGGGGGGAAGACACACAAGGTCAACACACGTACATGCCAAGGCAGCCCACTGCATACCCCCACTGGCATCACACGACACTGGAGTGGCACACATACCCTTGGCATGGTCGTGGTGGCCCACAGCATGCCATAGCCTCTGCTGTCAAAGAACTCGGCCTCTGCAATGTGCCACAGGTCCTCTGGGTATCGCTCTGTGCTGCCAATGTGACATGCTGAGGCACAGGACATCCCCTTATGTAGACCACCAGCACCTGGCATGCACATGGCATCTGGTCCCCATATGCATCCCACACATGGCATGTGCAACAGGGCACACATGCACCCCCCCAGAGCACACCATGCACACTGCTCCCAGGTATGCGGCAACAGGGCGAGGTGCATGCACAGCCTGCTGCATGCATGATGTGGTCCGTGCCCTGTGGGACAGTCTGTGCCCACAGCCAATACCACGTGCACATGTGGGGAGGTCCCCAATTGGTACATAGTGCATGCGCAGTACAGCCATACCCCTGCAGTCCCAGACGCTACATAGGTGGTGTGACACCCATGCATTGTGCTATTCCCAGTACAGGCCAGTACCGACAGATGGCCAACATATGCCCAGGAATGCTAATGAACATTTACCTGCTGAATGCAAGGCGACGGAGGGGCAGCGGACGTCGGCCACGGGAACATGTTTTCCGGCCCTGGATGGATAGGCATGAGCTATGGGACACCCACTGTATTGACCCCTTCCAGCTGCCATGGCCGATGGTTGAACACCTGTGCAACATGGTCCCGGACAGCATGGGCCCACATACATGCCGGTCCATGGCCATGACCGTGGAGACCAAGGTCATGTGTGCACTGTAAAACTACGTGACAGGGTCCTTCCAGCATGTCGCCAGTGACCTGGTCGGCGTGAGCCAGTCATCTGTGTCCAGGGCACTGGCCGAGGTCATGGACGCCCTGCTGCCACATCTGTGGGACCATATCCATCTCCCACAGATGGCCGGCAAGATCCACACCATGAAGCAGGCATTCCACGTGTTGCACAGAATTTCCAATGTGCTCGGTGCCGTGGATTGCATGCACCTCGCAATCCTGCCACCCACGGTTGATGAGGCAGCATATCGCAACCGCACAGGCTTCCATGGCATCAATTTCCATGTCGTCTGTGATGCGGGGAACCTGTTCATAGACATGTGTGAACAGTACCCTGGGTCATGCCATGACACCTACATCCTGGCTGGTTCAGGTCTCGGTGCCTGGCTCTGTGCGGGACGTGTAGATGGATGGCTGCTGGTTAGGCATCGCTGCCCCTGTATGGCCATAACACATGTATGTACCATGTCTAACATCTCCCTTCTCTCTTGCAGGTGACAGTGGTTATCCATTGCAGCAGTACCTTCTGATGCTCTACCTGGGGCCTGGGGATGCAGCGGAGGTCACCTACAACACAGCACACCAGAAGACAAGGGCCATCGTAGAGAAGAGCATTGGCCTCCTGAAGATGCAATTCTGGTGTCTGGACCACACCAGGGGCACCATGATACTGTGTCTGATGCATGCCTGCCATGTCTTTGCAGTCTGTGTGAGATGCTGCACAACATGGCCGTGCATCAGGGTGTATCGATGCCTCACTATGAGCCCCCAGATGTGCCACTGGAACACGAGACTGCCAGGAGACTGCAGCAGGCCATGCGGCATGTGTGGCAGTCATCAGTGGCACATTCCACCACTAGGTATGGCGGCCCACATTTGGGTGTGGCCTTGCAACCCAGTATACATACTGTTGGGGTGCTGTGGCAGCTGATGCATGCCCAAAGATGAGGCATGTCTGAAGGCATGCCTAGGCCCCACAGTGCCTGTGGTGCATGCCCACAGGCATGGCTGGCATTTGGTGGCAAGGTCCCATGGCCCCTGTGACAAACCCCTGTACCATGGCAAGGTAGCCAGCCACACAGGGGTCCCCCATGCATGTCCATGGTCCTAACGTGTGTTGTGCGACCATCACCCTGTGCTGTCCCATACCCTATGTACCTTGCCAGTGCATGTGCATGTGTGTGCGGTGCCATGTGCATCCACCCAGGGCCACGTCCATGGCGCAGCCCGGTGGCACAATGGTCCAATGTGTCACGGCCATTGCATGCCCTGTGGTGAGACACACTTCTGTCCAGACACCCGTGTCTCCCGCCTGTGCATCTGCCCCAGTGCCCTGCCACTGTGGCTCCTGTGCCATGGTATCTCCTGCAGGTCGGTGGAAGCCACAGGGTCCGTCCCGGTGCTGCCTTCCATTGCCAAACTGTCACCCCCACCGTCGGTGGCCTGGCTGTCCCCCATGTCCGACCACGGCTGTGAGTCTGCCAGTGTCCCCACAAGTGTGGCCATGTCGGCATCCGGGCCTGGCAATGTGGCTTCGTCCAGTGTTGGCCCTCCAGTGCCCATGTCCCTGTCCTCCTGTGGGTGACCCCCATCTGCCAATGCCACACGGGCACCATCTCCCTGCTCCTGGCATTGCCCTCCACCTGTTGCCCATGGTGACATACCCCAGCCCACGATGGTCATCTCCAACCACTCCTGGGACATGGTGATGCATGCTATGTAACGGCCCACGGTGGTTACGACACCTGTCAGTACCACCAGTGCCTCCATGTGCTGCTGTTGCTCCTCTAGGCAGTCCTGCTCCAGCCACTGCAGCTCACTGTACTGCCAGTCGGCGATCACCACAGTGCATGCCACCATGCTACACCCTGCTGTCCAGGTGGACATGCCCTCATCACCGCTGTCGGGGTCTGCGATAACCACGGTGTGTGCACGCACATCATGGCATGGTGGGGGTGTGCCGGGTGCACTCCACTGGCCAGCCGTGCATGGTTCTTGTGTGTCCTGTGTTGTGCAGCTGCCCTGCATGCTGCCCTGTGTCCCTCCACCTACGTGGGCTCCTGCCATGTCCATAGCAGTTGCATCCACCTCTGTGTCTGGCCTGCACCACTGTCAGGTGCCATGGCCAGTGCCTTAGGTGCCACTGGCTTTCTTTGCCCTGTGGGATGTAGATGGTAGGCCATGTTACATGCACTGCTCATGATGTGAGGCCTGCGTTCCCACCCACACATACCCCCTGGCTGACCTGCTGTGTTGTCCTCCATTGCCTAGGCATGTCCTGCATCCATGGTGTGTGATGTCTGTGTCAGTTGGTCATCACCATATCCACCACCTCTGGCTGTCTCTATTGGCACATGGGGGGTATGTTAGGCTTCAGCAGTTGTGTGTTACCCGTGCATGTGTGTGCAGTGCATCTGTGCCATACCTACCTGCTGACGTGTCCACACCCTCATCCACTCCATGGATGCTCACTGCCATGATTGTATCCACCACCGTCCGCTCTACTGGGGTGAGCTCGGGCTCCTCTGTGGGTGATCCCCCTCCCGTGCCATGATGCTTGCATGCTGCCATTGCCTGGCGCCTCTTCACAGTGATCCACAGGTCCCGCCATTTGTGCTTTATTGTCATTATCATCCTGGCATCTGGTCCAGTGGCATTGATGGTAGCCTGCACCTCCAGCCACAGGTGCAACTTCATGTCTGCAGGGGTAGACAGGCTGTGTGCGCTGTATAGCCTGTCATTGTTGGCACAGATCTCACTTACCATTGCAGCAGCCTGAGGCCCAGTGAAGTTGGATGATTGGGATTGCCTGGTCCCACCAACGCCGGGGTCTCCATGTCCCAGGCCCAGCATCTGCCTCCCCTGCTCTCCATCCCTGTTGCTGTGCACAGCTTGCTCCATGCCCTCCCTTGGTTCTGCTATTCGTTCTACACCTCCTCCACATTCGGGATTCATGTTCCCATGTGCAGTTTGGCAGGCGTGGTTCTCCTTTTATGGCAGAGTCAAGGGGAGAGAACTTATACCCTGTCCCCTCCTCTGCCACCTGTGTGTCCCATTCCACACCTTCCGTGGTGCCACCCACTACCTCTGTGTGGCCTGTGGGTCTGGTCATACATGCCGTGTGCTGTGCGGGTACTGCGCGGTGTGCAGCTGCACACTGTGTATCCTGTGTTTTCCGCGCCTTTCCCGCACCATCGTGCATAGGCCCCATAACGTTTAGCCAATACCATTATGTACAGTCTGTGCCATGTTAAGGTTCAACATTATCTTTCCCTACAAGGTTAAACTAGAGAAGTTGCTATACTCATTGCTTGCAATCATTTTGTTTTCCACAAATCTAAAACTCTTTATATGCTCATTGATCAAGCCAACCACAACATGTTTTTTCATAATAGACTTACTGACTACCCGAGCACCAAGCCAAAGAATTTGGCCAGAACTTTCCAATTTGAGACTGTTTAGGAAGCAATTCAGTGCTCAAGCCATGTTGTAGCCGGTATGTTTCTTGACTGTATGATCCTAGAGACACTGCTATGTTTTCACCTCTAGTGCTGTAACAAATTGCGGAGATGTTGTGGTACACTCTTTGTAACTATGATCCTTGTTTAATATGGATTCTTACCTGCATATGGCAAATCTTTTGATTTGTACGCTACAAAAAGATTTTACAGAACAAAAAGTGCAAATTGAGACCATCGCCACACTCGGATGTGAGGCTCTTAGTGCCGACTATTCCCCTTTCATACAAAGTGTATGTATTTTACAAATCATTGTAATAAAGTTCTGACTGCCCAGAGAGGTGGCTGAAGCCAAGACTGACTGGGTTTAAATTTAGGTAAGACAGATATAAGGGAAGAGTGGGACCCACAGGCAGTAGATGGGAAGGGATACCTTGGGAAAGGGCTGACTATCAAGCAGCAACACAGGAGGCAGCTCCCAAGAGTCGTGGTACTCAAAGTAAAAAGTCACAGAACAAAAGCGCCAAGAGCTAGACACTCTTACAGATACAGGGACTTGCAATTAAGTAATAATGCATGACAGGACATGTGTTGCTGTGGGATTTACACATGCCTTGTGTGGCGTGTCACGAAGTGCAGCCCAGACTTTAACCACATACAAAGTGTATAAATCCCACTACTATACACGCCCTGAAGTGCATTACTGCAATTATAAAATAAATCTGTTATTTAAAATACAAAAATGAATTAGGTTTGAAGAAAGTAACCAGTTGATCAGCAGGATTTTTACCATTTGTCTGTTGCAGGATTTACACACAGTCATGTGACATGTTTTGACCAGTGAGGCTGCAGGATTTTCGAGACCCATTTTATATTGTTGCAATACAAAATTCAAAATGAATTTATTTCATATCATTTGTTGATAAATTAAAAAAGCCTCATAAGCAGCAGCAGAATAGAGCACTCCTCCATAGTGCTGTCTTGTACGGCTCTTATGAATTTTTGCAGCTCAAGACCTGCTCCTGGTGCTTTTGTTCTGTGATGATCAGCCACTAACTAAGGGCTATTAGACCTTTAAACCTAGACTGAAGTTAGGCTGAGCGCAGCTGGGAACTGGGCTGATTAGAGGGATCTCTGAGACTTTTTCTGTTGTCACAATCTATGCTTCCATGCTAATGATGAAACTGGAGGTTTTATTGCTACTTTTTTTAGATGTGTTTTCCAAGTTAACTCCTTATAAAAACAAATGCCCACATCCTGTTGCTCCTTAGCTACCTCCAAGGTAACATTATGTAGGTGCATTTAATTTGATTTTCCCCCAAATTGCAAAAGTTTGGTTTTATTAACATTAATTATTAACTTGTTTATGACACTTAGCTATTATTATGTTTCTAATTGGCTTTGCAGATGTATTAAGGACAGAGAAGTAAGTGCCACATCATTAAAAACAGAAACTTTATGTGACAAACTGCATGGCGGATAAAAAATGTTGTGGCAAAGTAATAATAATGCATCATTAATACAGAGATTAAACAATATTGGCAATAACATGCACCTCTGTTTGAAGAGGGGAGCCATTTCAGATTTCAACGGGGTGGGGGCTAACAACCGGTCAGAGGGGCTGTGGGGGCAGAGCCAGGGGCTGAATGGGGGCGGCACCAATGAACCCAGCGGTTGCTTTGCTGGGGTATAATACTAACATATGCCACTTCCTGGGGCAGGCTATTCCATGTATCTACCACCCTGTCTGTAAAAAAGAACTTCCTGACATCACCCCTTATGCGGCCACCCATCAGTCTCACATCATGCCCTCTTGCTCTGGCACTACTTTTAAATTGGAATATGTTGTCCCCTTTCACCTTGTTCATGCCCTTGAAGTATTGAACATTTCTATCATCTCACCTCTTTCCCTACTTTGCTCCAGCATGTACAAATTGAGGACTCTGACTCTTTCCTCGTAAAGCTTGTGATGTAGACTCTTCACCATTTTGGTCACCCTCCTCTGCACCCTCTCCATTTTGTAGATATTATTAGCAGCTGCACGGGGCAGATGTGATGAGTAATTACAACAACGGATATGACTTTCAGTCAGCCTGAGTCTGCACTGCATGCTGCAATGTGCAGTAATAGTATGCATATCAATATCAAATCAATACCAGCGAGGCTAGCAATAAATAAACATGTTCAAATTCGAAATGCAGCTGCAGATGAGAAGAAGTTTTTGTGATATGGTTAGACTCAGATTATAAAATAATATGAAAACTCAAGTATCTGAATAAATTGAAAAGGAAAGGAAAATCAACTTTTTTTTCCTCCATGCATACTTTTTGTTGCTTTTCATTGACTCACTGATTCCATCCCCACTCGGAGGCAGTGGAGGCGCGAACACCGCAGCATCTTCAGCACCTCCAGTGTCTCGCCATACCACCTATATGACCACCACCCATCCATTCGTAAGACCAGAGGCAACAACCCACAGGAGAGGAGCTGCCAGCCACTCAGTCTCTCCTGACCCTCCCACCCATGCCAGCTTCCCGGATTACCAGAGTCCGTTCCTGCACTCGGGTTGCTGGTGTGCCATGAAGTAAGGCATCCAGCCCCTCAGCCCTCAGTGCCACCGGGCTGGCTAACATTTTGAAATGATTTTTGATTTCACATACTTTACTAGCCAGTCTTTGACTCACTCAAGAGCTCTCTCTCCTCCAACCTCTCAGACTCCTCATGGGCTCCAGTCCAGTGTTTCAGAGACACATTGACCCTCATCTAGTAGTCCAGTGGTCCAGTGGTCCAGTGGTTGGTCCACTCTACTCGATGAGTCTGACTTTCTTCTTTTTCTAGTCTGCGCTGCCTTGCCTTTTCTTCTTCTTGGCTGCTGCTGCACACTGCTGCAGAGACTACTAGTGCAGACTGTGCAGTGAATGAGCCTGCCACCCTGCCTGGTGCCTCCTGCACCTGCCCTCATCACCATGTTCAGATCACCCTACTCATGAGGCTGTCACACCCCGCCCGCCACGTGGCACGTGGCTGACACCGACATACTGTTTGGTGATGTGCCCCCAGTGAATGACCTGACCAGGCCAGCCCCTGCCCCATAACTCTGCTTGGCTTGCAGCCTTGCAATTCTGCTGGTGAATGTTTTTTTTCGGTGAGTGCTTGTGTGGCACCTCAGTTGGCACTATGGCCTAGAGCCTTCTCATCCATTGACAACGGACCATCAACGATGACTGACTCCCTCCCTCCTCCTCAAATTTGCAGCACTGCACCACACTATTTGCTGCATGCAGTACTTTCTCTCACAGTCACAACATGCACCAGGTTGACCTGAGTCTGACAGATGGACCTCAGGCTCCTGAGCAAGCGAGACCGCACCAATGATGGACAAGGAGTCCTCCATCCAAGCCATCTCCGCTGCTCAGTACACTGACTCTCTTTGATCTCGATCTCTCCCAGTGTCCACTGGCTGGCTGTGGTGGTCTGTCTGGTGGTTTAGTGGCTGATCTGGCTACCTGGACCATCGCCTGACCAGCACCTCATGACTTGCCTCGCTCGGTTCCAGCTACCAGCTGGATGTTTTGCTCCACCTCCACTAGTCCTCGTTCAGGCTCCTCTCCATCCTTCACACTGACTCCCAGTCCTGACTCCCAAGTGACAAACCGAGGACCAACCACTTTCTGACTCAGCACTGCACATCCCCTCCTCCTCCTCCTCCTCCTCCTCCTTCTCCTCCAGTCCCTCTAGGCCTCACTAATACACTCTCCCATCCTCAGAGTCTTCTTCTTGGCTCACTCACTCCCCTCCCTTGAGAGTCGAGGAGGAAGGCCTCTCCTCTCCTCTCTGATGCTTCAGCCAAGTAGTCCTCCCTAGTAACTGTCCACTACCTCCTACAGACAGTACTGTGGACTGGACACCTTAACAAAAAAGCATTTTTTTTAACTGTACTTACTTTTTTTTTAGCCCCACATGCAAACTCCTGACCTGAACAACTCTCTTCGAATACCACCTTGCCTCACTGCTACCAACAAATCATCTTGTACTCGCCAGTGGTGGGGGAGCACATTTTTTCATAAGAAAAAAACAACAGCAATGGCCTGAGATGCATGGGGGGCAACTGCCCCCTGCCTCCCTAAATGGCGCCCCTGTGTTTGACTCCTTTGTTACTTTTAAATCAGTCTGATACACTATTTATTTATTTATGTAGTTAGTTGTATATGTGTCATTTTTTTTCTATACATACTTTTCGGTGCTTTTGTAATTTTTCTCCCCGATTCCCATCCCTTACCTCAGACACACATGTGCATGTGGAGGCATGTGTACACCGCATCTCGAGGCACCCTCCCAATGTATTACCCCTGCCACCTATGCCGACCATTGGACCTCCACCCAGTGGTAGTGGGACTACAGGGGACGGCAACCACCACCACCAGGAGAGGAGAGCTGCCTTCCGGTCACTCAGTCCTGCTCCAACTCCCCCATACGTCTGATGATCCACATCTTTTATCGAACCTGGGTCATCGGCATGGCGCGAGGCAAGGTGTCCAGTGGGCCGGCCGTATATGTGTACTTTTTGACTGGGAAAGGCCCACTAAGCTGTGTAATAGCTTGTTTTCAGGTGTGTCCTGGGGGATGGGTTACATGGACCTGTTTTATTAATGGGGAAATGTTGGCCTGAACATTAGAGAAACTCCCCTGCTCTTGTTTGCTGCAAAGCAAATAATCACAGAATTTGGGCATGTCTCTGGTTCTGAGGTCAACATAAAAAAAGAGTTGTTGCATTCTGATAGGAGAAAGAGAAACTGAAACAGAAGGGTTTATAGGGTTTACCATGGTATCTGAATACCTCAAAATTCTAGACATCCATTTTGGTGGGAAACCCCACAATTTCACAGCTGGGATCTAAAATTAAAAGAGGCAAGTAGTGCTGTAGCCAAATGGAATAAGTGGTGGATGGGGGGGGGGATTTTTATGATTAAAACATTTTTGCTTCCAGTGTTCTTATTGTTAAGTATTATTCTCCTCACCCAAATCATTAGAAACTTCCACTTTTAGTGTTTTATTTATTAATGCTTATGGGGCAGCCACCTGAACCCACTTACTGTAAATGAGGAATTACATACCTACCAATATCACAGGGTGGACTAGCCATGGTAAATCCCTTGGTGTTCCTCTGTTGCACCCTTCTACATCACAATATAGTTCCTCTTTTGCAAGAAAAGAGCAAAGTATGGAAACATAGCATAGGGAATTTCCTAACAGATTGGGATAATGTATCACCAATACCAAAACAAAAACATGTGCCAGGATTAACTAGATATTTCTCAGAAATGGTTAATAAACTTAAATTTTGGAAAATAACCAAACGTCAAATCATCAATACCACAAGAAAAGTTTTATATAACAAGCTATCAGAAACCCATTACATTGAACACCCATGGTAAATGGAAAAAAGACAACAAGAAGTTAAAACTATGCCATAGAACACCCGTACATATGTGGGTTTCATGTCGCTCTGCGTTCACTTCAAATTGAGGGTGAAGAACAACATGAAACGTAAAGACAAATCAGAAACAGTGTGTCCAAGAGGATGGGTTTGCCTAGAAAAACTAGAAACAATGGAGCACCTTTTCCTAGACTGCCCCTTTGCAGTATCTTTTTGGCAGTACCTTCATAAAATATGGACTTTGGGCCCGCTTCACAATATCACCCCTAGCATTTTCCCTGTGGAATGGAGGAACTTTGAGAAAGGCACAATGCAATTAATTTTGCTATGTATCAAATATCAACTTTGGCATGCAAGATGTGCCCTCACAGTAAAGCAGCAACACAAAACTGCTGAACGGGCTGTATAAGCTGTACTACAGGACTCTTCTGAATTGTATAAATTATGGTGGAGGAACACATCTTAGTTGGACACTGGATAAACTAAAAATAAAATATCCTTTTGTTTGTGAAAACATAACTTGCAGGGACAAGTGAATGCTGATATAAACTATGTACAGACTAACAGTTAAAAAGGGTGTGTGTGGGGGTGTAAAAGGGAAATAAAGAGATCTTTCTGTTTCAAATCCCTAGGAAACAACATCATTTCTTCCATAATTCTTAGAAGCAGATTATTTTCTTGCCTTCTTTTATGTTTTATTTTACCCTTTCTTTTCACAACATATACTGTTTTTACATGTTTGAGACATGAAGATGGCATGTTGTAACCTGTTATCCTTTTTGCTTTTTCAAAAATCTTTAATATATTGTTATCCTTGTATCATGTTCCGTATAACATGAATTGATCACTTTAATTTTTTGTATTTGTCTTTTGAAGTTACAATAAAAAAATTCCCCTGCTCTTGTCTGTAGGGGTAACCCTTGGCCATAGTCAAGATGGTTGACTCTGGAAAAGGCGAGGAAGGAGCTGTGGCAAGGAACCTGACCTCTGTCCCTACCATTGAACCTGATGATGTTGAAATGCAGATGGGTGAAGTGCTGACTAAAAGTGTTGAAAATATGGAAGCAGACCTGAGTGATAACAGGGCAGAGTACTACCTGAGTGGAGTCCGAGTATCTGTATCAGAGGAGGAGAAGGACCTGGGAGTGATGATCACCAGTGACTTGAACATACATGTGAGATGTCCAACTTGCTTAAGAGGGAGATTTGGGTCAAATTAGGAGGGAGATTGACCTGGCAACTTGCTTAAGAGGGAGATCTGGGTCAAATTAGGAGGGAGATTGGCCTGTTAGTAGGGAGATGCCGTAACATCATGAGTTTGTCCTTAAATGGCGTCAAAAAAATAAGAAAAAAGTCACTGCAAAAATTGAATGTATTTCATTTTGTCAAGAATAAGCACTAAAAAGAATAACCAACTAGTTATATAAAGTTATCAGATACATTGTTCATCACTAATTTAATTTTTATGTGTCTTAATCTGCCCAAAAAACATGGATATTTTGGACAGAATTTTACTTAAGCAGGAGATTTTGTTTCCCAGGAGGAGGGAGGGAGGGAGTTCAGTCAAAAAAAACGGGAGTCTTCTGCGTAAAGAGGGAGATATCACATGTATGCCTGAAGCACTCCACGTAGTGCAAGAAAGCAGCAACAAAGGCAAACAAGGTGCTGGGATGCATAGCTAGGGGGATCAGTAGTAGGAGAGAGGAGGTTATACTGCCCTTGTGCAGGTCACTGGTAAGGCCGCATCTGGAGTATGGAGTTCAGTACTGGTGCCCACACCTCAAAAAGGACATTAACCTGCTGGAGAAAGTTCAGAGGAGGGCTATAAAGATGAGGTCAGCCGGGTAAGGCATACAAGGAGAGGTGGAGGGCACTGAACATGATTGGTACCTGACCCTTCATCAGCCCCTGTGCCCACACCACTGCCAACAACCACACCTGTGCCTGCAGTTAGTCGCAACTCATACCACAGGCTGAGGATGTTTTCAGGCACCCTCCCCACCCCCCGGGGCAGGATGATTGGGAGACCTGGATAGACTATGTTGACCCTTTGGTACCCAAGTGGCAGTGTGTGGAGGCAGACAAACAAAAAAGGATCTTGGAAAGTTTGAGGGGTCCCGCGTTGGAAGCAATTAGGTTCCTGCAGTCCACAAATTCTGATGAGCCTGCTCAGAAGTATCTGTCTGAAATTGAAAGGTGTCTTTGGTAGCATTAAATCTGGAGAGACTTTGATTTGGCAGTTGAAGGGCACTACAGAGTGAAAAGGGGAATGTTTGTCGGCATATGTTACTCATTTGGAGAGGGCCCCACGGAGAGCTTACTGAAAGGGTGGGGTATCAGCCAGCGAATTGAACCATGTGAGGTTGGATCACACACTACAATATGCCAAATATGCTAAATTGCAAATTATCCAGCTAAAGCTCCAGAATAGGAGGGATAATCCCTGTGATTATTGTGACCTAATAAAAGAACTCAGGGAGGCTGATGGTGAGGAAGGAGATTGAGATTCTTGTGTGGGAGCAGCCAGAGTAGCCCCAGCACAGGAAAGCCCTTCTGAATCAGAGACTGCTAAGGATGTTCTGCCATGGGCTAAGCTGTTGAGATATGAGCTGCTGAGAGAAGTCAGAGAAGTGAAAGCATGTGCCTCTATGAAGTCTTCTCCCATAGACCAAGACCCTGGTCCCTCTCAGAGCGTGTCTGCTATGGGGGTGGGGGGTACGCTTATACATCCTCTACTGAGAGCAGCTCCAAGATGTTGATCAGTGAATGGACTGCCACCATAAAAGAACTATTAAGATATATTGCATCACCTTCAATGCCGCAGGCAGTAGTTGAACCACAATTTTCTGTTGTTAGTACTTCAGCTCCAGCCCCAAATGTGTACTCTGCCTAACCCTCTAATTATGAATAGAGACAAGCTCCTAATGTAATGTTTCAGGCAATACGGACCCAAGAACCTGTAATCTGTCACAATTGCAGAAAGGATGGGCATATGAAGAAAGAATGCCGGTCTCAAAAGGATTTAAAGAAAGTGGTAAACAGACTCCAAGGGCAGATTTAGAAGGTAAACCAATGGCCGAGGGGTGCAGGAGATGACCACAGTGGAGGTTCAGGAAATCCTAACTCCAATTTTTTTGTGGCCAAATCATCCATCCAGGTTCCTACTAAAGTCTCCCCGGATTGTGCTGAAGAGTTGGGCCCTTCCATGGAGACTACTGTGACAGTGAATGGCATTCCCACTTGTGCTGTGTTAGATAGTGGGTCACAAGTGACCACTGTATTTCAAGACTGATATAACAAAGACTTATCCAATTTCCCACTGCAGACCCTTGAAGGTCTACATGTGAAGGGGCTGAGTGAAAAGTCCAACCCCTATCTAGGATATGTCCAGCTCTAGTTATCTTTCCCTATGGCTGTAGTAGGTGTAGATCAGCAAGTGGAGACCTTGGCTCTGGTGTGCCCACCCACAGGGCTATACGATGGCGTTCCCTTACTAATCAGTACCAACGCCCACATGTTCGGGTAGTTGGCTCAACTGTGTCTAGAGAAGCAAGCCAAGTGAACTGGATAGGCCTTGCGCATTTCAGCATTGGTAAAATGAGCCTATGAGTTAAATAGGCAGAGGAAGGAAATGGAGAAAGATGAACCTGTGGGGAAAGTGTGGAAGAAAGATCCTGATTCTTTGGTGCTACCTCCCAATGCTCAATATACTATCTGTGGTGACGTGCACCTTAAGACAGATGTGAAGAACAAAATTCTCATGTTGGACCCCCCAGAGGAAGGAAAGCTGCCTGAGGGATTGTTGGTCAAGCCTAGTATTTCACCAGCCTGAGCTCATGCCTATGCCCGACAGGTGGTGGTACAAGTTCAGAATATGTCTGATCGAGAGATTCGAGTGAATTGGGGGTGTACTCTAGCCACTGTGTACTGTGCAGACACTGCCGTGCTGCCCAGCAAGAAGTGCTCTGTTGAGAGTGATGAACTGACTCCTGACCGGTTTGATTTTGGGGAGTCTCCCTTACCTGCTGAATGGAAAACCAAGATCAGCCAGAAGCTGTTCCAAAGGTGCCGAGTGTTTTCTTTGAAGGAATGGGATGTGGGCTGTGTCACTGGGGCTGAACATCATATTCAACTTTGGGCCATTCAGAGAGAGATCCCACTGCTTTGCCCTGGCTGATATAGATGACGTACAGAGGCACCTTCAAGAGATGTTAGCCACAGGGATCATCCAGGAGTCGAGAAGCCCCTACGTTTCCCCAATTGTGGTGGTACCCAAGAAAAATGGATCAGTGAGTATGTGTGTGGACTACCAGACTATGAACCAAGGAACAGTGCCGGATTCGTACACCATGCCCCACATCCAGAATGCCTTTGACTGCCTTAATGGGAGACAGTGGTTTTTAGTGCTTGACCTATGGACCAGATACTATCAAATCCCAATGACCCCAGAGGACCATGAGAAGACAACATTCATTTGTCCTCTGTGATTCTATGAGTTCCTACACATGCCTCAAGGTATTTTGGGTGCACCTGCCACTTTCCAACAACTGATGGAACAAGCCTTGGGGGACATGAACTTATTAGAGTGCCACGTGTACCTGGAAGACATCATTGTATTTGGGCAAACTTTAAAAGAGCATGAGGCCCAATTGTTTAAAGTCCTTGATCGCTTGCAGGATTTCAAATTGAAGCTGTCTATAGATAAATGTAAATTCTTTCAAACATCCATAAAATATGTTGGGCATATAGTATCAGCTGATGGAATTAAAACAGACCCCAGCAAAGTGGAGTTGTTGACCACCTGGCCTCAGCCGAATAACTTGGAAAGAGTTGCAGCAATTTTGGGGATTCTGTGGCTATTATCACTGATTTATCAAAGAGTATTCCAAAGTTATCTGTCCTTTGCTCAGTCTCGCTCAGGGCTATTCTCCCACTAACCAGAAGTACAAGAAAAGCTCCATCAAGGAGGAAGACAAGGTCTACTTCAGGACCAATGACCCTATCAGGACCCAGTGGACATTTGAGTGTGAGGCTACTTTTTACGAAATTATTCACCAACTCACCCATGCCCTGGTGCTTGCGTATGCTGACCCCACTAAACCCTATGTACTGCATATGGACGCCAGCCTGAAGGGACTCGGGGCTATTCTGTATCAAGAGTATGAAGATGGCCTGCAACTAATGGCTTTTTCTAGTAGAAGTTTAACACCTTCTGAGCGGAAATACCCAGTTTATAAACTTGCATTTCTCACTCTTAAATTGTCTTTGGTGGACCAATTTCACGAATATCTATATGGGGCCAAGATTTTAGTCAAATCTGTTAATAACTCGCTTACCTATGTCCAGACCTCTGCTAAACTAGACGCCACTGGGCACCAGTGGTTATCTGCCCTTTCCACATATGACTATGCGGTGGAGTACCAACCTGGCTTGAACCACATCAATGCAGATGCCATCTCAAGAAGGCAGAGCCCCACTGAAAACTGGATGAGGTTGTCTGAACAATCTATTAAAGCTTTGTGCCAAAAGTTCAATAAAGATGAACACCCTTCCTCAGACACTGGTGATTGCCTAGTGGACTGCTTGGGGCCCCCAGAAACCTGTGTCCCTGCAGTCTACTGCCATTTTGCAGCATTAGGCCTCAGTGCATAACCTCAGTCTGACAATGCAAATATTCAGTGGGCTCAAACCCAAGATCCCATGATTAAATCTGTGCTTGATGCCCTGCATGCAGGAAAAGACATGTCTAAACTTCATTAGTCTGACTCACAGACTGCATTATTGTTTAGAGAAGGCCCCAGACTTAAGTTACGTGACCAGCTTTTGTATTGAGAGACAGTGAATCATCAAGTCCAACTGGGTAAACAGCAGTTGTTATTGCCCACAGCCTTCAAACATTTAGTACTTCAGGCACTCCATAATCAGATAGAACACTTAGGTTGTGACCGGACCCTTGACTTGATTCGTTCCAGATTCTACTGGCTGAAGATGGGAGCTGATGTCGAGGCACATATTCAAACATGCAGTCATTGTCTTCAAAGAAAATCCCTCCCTCAAAGGGCTGCCTCACTAGTCAATATTTCCACCAGCACCCCCATGGAGCTGGTCTCCATCGACTTTCTGTGTCTTGAGCTTGACCAAAAGAATATTGGGAATGTGCTAGTTGTGACAGACCATTTTACAAGGTATGCCCAGGCCTACCCCACCAAAGATCAGAAAGCATCCACAGTGGCCAAGGTTCTGGTAGAGAACTTCTTCGTCCATTATGGTGCTTCACAGAGAATCCACTCTGACCAAGGGAGAGACTTTGAAAGCCGGCTGATAAAGGAAATGCTCTCTTTGTGGGGAGTGAGAAGGTCCAGAACTACTCCTTACCAACCTCTAGGGGGATCCACAACCTGAACAATTCAACAAGACCCTCCTTGACATGTTGGGTACACTTCACCCTAAAGACAAGCCCAAGTGGAGCCAACAGATCAGCACTCTGGTACACGCTTATAACTGCACCAAAGGTGATGCTACTGGGTTTTCCCCTTACCATCTAATGTTTGGCAGAGAAGCCCAGTTGCCTGTAGACATCTGTTTCAGGGTGTCCCCAGATGGAGTTCAAGATGAAAACTACTTGCAATATGTCCAGAAACTAAAAGCCCAGCTAAATCATGCCTACCAACTGGCACAAACTATGGCGGCAAAAAGAAATCTTGCAAACAAAGAGGGGGCATAACAAGCATGTGAAAGCTCAGGAGTTGTTACCTGGAGATTGTGTGCTGTTGCTCAACTTGAGACAGCATGGAAAACATAAAACTGCCGACAGGTGGCATCATCTTTCACATATCATAGTCAGCAAACTGGATGACCTGCCCGAGTATGAAGTACATCCTGAAAATAATCCTCGAGCTGTCATGACCGTGCACAGGAACCACCTGCTGCCTATTGGCCAAGTAATTATTGATTCCAAACCATCTGATGCTGCCCCTCCTGGGCCTGTGACTTGTGCTGCTGCCAAAAAGAGACAGAGTCAGCCGTCTCCAGTTGTTCAAGACTCAGGGCATTCCCCCAGGCAGGCCCAAAGTTACAGTGACTGCCATTCTGATCTGACAACAGTGAGTGTGAAGCTTCCTATTATCCTTCCTATGAACTAAGTTAATTATTTCAAGGCAACCCTATGTGCAATTATGGAGATGAAGCTGGACCTTCAGGACTGCCTACCCACCCAGTTTCCTCCTTAAAGCCTGTGCCCCCTGTAAGTGGGGGTGAAAAGTACTATATAACGTCTGAAGTAGCTGATTCTTTGTGTTTAGTGGAACTGTTTGAATTACCAGAAGAACCTGATACTGTAAACTTCCCTGGTGACATACCAGAAACTAGTGAACAGTGTGAACAGTGTGAACATGATGATCTGGCCCTGCTGTGATGGATGACCATAGTGAACCCTCTGTTGCTGAAAGTGTCAGTCAAGTGTTACAAGATCAAAATGTCTCAGAGTTTTCCCTGGATGATAAATCTGGGCCTTCTACAGAGTCCAATAATGAGTACAATGTTGTGGAAACTGAATCAACAGAGCAAGGAACAGACAGTATTCCTAATCTGGACCCTTCAACCAGTGCAGAGGTACCCCTCCCCACAGGGTAAGAATCCAAAGCCAGTGCTGACACCCCAGAGCCTGTGTCTGTTCCTCTTCAGAAGTCTGGAAGACCTACTAAACCAGTGATAAGTCTCAGTTATGACTCTCCTGGGAGACCTGTGGACCTCCCCTTACATGTTGTCCATAAAGGAGTTTGTTTCTGAAAGCTCACTTCCCAAACTGAATTTCTCTGCCACATCCAAGCTAATTGTCCTCCCATCAGAACATGGTGCCCTGCACCATCTAGCCCCAAGTTAGCTCATAGGGATGGGGCACATCTATGTTATTTAGAGTACAGGAAACTACCCATCTGAATAAGTAAAGTAAGGCTATTATCTTTTGAATCACAGTGAAATCATTAATATGTATGGTAAATGCATAACTGTTGTCATTCTAGAGTATAGGATATATCGTCAATACATAAAGTAATATTATAAGCTTACATTTACTGATGCAACAGTCTTTATTTTTGTCTAGTATATCAATGAAACATATATGTCTCAAATAATGTAATGGCTTTATATAAAGTTATTGTGAGTATAGACTTGACGCAGACACCAAATTCTTTCCAGGCAGAGAAGGATGTAACCCCCCTACAAATGGGGGTTCCTAAAATGTCTTCCTGGGCTTGTCTAATGCCCACTGCCAGGCTGGTGTTCTGTGTCTAAAACAGTTTGAATGTGCCTGCATGAGGGTGCCCTGTTAGCCTCCGTGCCTGCCTCTTTAAGAGATATCTATTTCTTAAGACATAATTGATCTGGGTGGCGGTCAAGTGGTTTCAGGCTCGAGTCCTGCCCTGGCTATGGTACAGCTGCTTCATTCTGCCGTTGCTAATTACGCAGAGGAAGCCCTAATACGATCTGTGATTGTTTGTTGATTATCTGCTTTATTAATAATAATACAGACATTTGTCTAACCTGCCTTCCTTTGCAGTATGGACTGTTTGTTTAAAGCCACCATTTTGGTTGTGGACTGCCAGTTTGGACCAGTCGGTACCTCGGGGGACCTTAAAATGCAGACTATCCCCTGAGGCCTTGTGGGATTGAATTTCTGTAGGAATTGTAGTTTTCAGTGTTTGGCGCCTAAATGGACCTGGAGGGGGAGCCCTTTCTGTGCCAAACAGATGGATCAACCAACCAAACATTTTGGATCACTGGGAAATCCCAGAGCTTCCTGCAGCAGAGTGTCAGTCGAGAGTTGGAGTTTGGAGAGTGAAGAGATCGAGCAATTCAAGCAACTGCTCCTGTGTGGTAGCGCAGGGATTCAGCGGGAAGGCTGTGTCTGGCCTGCCTGCTACCATCTTCTAGTGTGAAGAAGCCTGCAATCTAATATTGGACTATATCCATATTGCTGTTTGTTGAGACCAGAGTCCTGAATTGGGTGAGAGAGAGTGAATTTCACCTGGTGTGGACTGAAGACTTGCTCCTGGAGTGCACGGCCTGTCAGGAATCTGAAGAGAACTGCAGAGCATATGGTTTGCACAGAGACCCTGCCTAATTGCAACCAGACTGTCATCCGAATCGTGGCATCTTATTACTTTGCTTATAACTGTGCTGAAAGTGCTGTGTGGGTCATGATTTTGACTTGTGAATGTGTCATGCTAGCTGGAAGCTGCTCCAGCACTTAAACGGACTGCATTCCAAACTATCCACCTATACTGGACCTCACTATCTCAGCCTAGATTGCCGCTCATGCCGCAGAGATTAATCTGATGAAAGACCTGCTCGGGGATTCGGCTCCCTGCTCAACACCATCAAACAGGCATCGACCACCATCATTCACATATCTGGAATGGGTAGTACGGTACGGGCTGCATGCCCATTGGCTCACGCTGTGAACCAATGGGCGTACAGCCCTATGGTGTCAGTTAGCGGGCGGCGGGCGGCAGGTGGGTGAGGTGCTGCCACCCACCGGCTGATGGGGAGAGGGGCGGTGGGCTCAGTGGGTGGGTGGGGAGGGGTACCCCTAGACCACCAGGGATATTGGACTTATGTCTTTTTAGATACAGATGCCCGCGATCAGGCAGATAGCGGTCCACTGGACCACCAGGGATACTGGGAATATTTCTTTTTAGATACAGATACCTGCGATCGGGCAAATAGCAGTCCACTGGGCCACCAGAGATATTGGGAATATTTCTTTTTAGATACAGATGCCCGCGATCAGGCAGATAGCAGTCCCCTGGACCACCAGGGATATTGGACAACATTCTTCATATTTTTAACAAATGCCCGCGATTGGGCATGGGGGAGTGCCACCAGGTGCAGCCGGAGCTCGGGTGGCCACCCACAGGTGGCAGCTGCCGTGTTGCGCCCTGCAATGTGGTAGCTCACCTGTGGGTGGCCATCAATCAATCAATCAATCAATCAAAATCTTTATTTATTCAGGCGAACATCATTGAGCAAAGCTCATTTACAAGATGGACCTGAGTGGTCATACAAATGAGGATACAAGTATTATTACATAGACAAGAATAGAATAAATAGCAATACAATGGCATGAAATGATTATATACAACAATTTACATATATACAAGTAACAATAGAACCATTTAGCCTGTAGGAAAAAAAGAGGACAAAGGTATAGCAGTCCTAAAATATAAGTTATATGGTCTAAACTAGTTTTTAAGTGAATATAATAGGTGATTCGGAAGAAAGAAATTGAGTTAATATAATGGATAGAAAAAGGGAGGTTTAGTTGGGTCAGATTGGTGGGGGATTATGCTTTATAAAAGCAATTGCAGAGCTCTGGAAAAAGGGCGGAGAACAATCTTTTGAAGGATGCCAGAGGTAGTAGGCTATCTAGCTTCATGGATTTTTGGAGAGAGTTCCATGCAGCTGCTAAGGAATAGCTGAAAGCAGCCCTCCCATACGGGTGCAGGCATTGGGGACCTTTAATGTGATGAGTTTACTGATCCTTAAGGTGTATGGCCTGGTTGTAATTTAGGTAAAGCAATCAGTGATATAGGTCGAGTGTTTGCCTATTAACGCTTTGAGTATCCAGATAACAGCATTCCTATTTCTTCTGTGTTGCAATGATGTCCAGTTGACTGCCATATAAAGGGAGCAATGATGGGTGTTGGAGGGAAGGTCAGTAATAAATCTTATGGACCTGTGATACAGGGTGTCCAGCTTATGTAAGAGATGACTTGAACAATGGCAGTAGAGAAAATCAGCATAATCAATGAGGGATAGGAATGAGGCCTGAATTAACCTTTTTTTGGAATCACTGTTTAGGTAATGTTTTATTCTAAAAAATAGTCCGAGCCTCTGTCTTAGCTTTTAAGTAACTCTTCAATATGGACAGAATAGTCAAGCCTGTTATCTATCCAGACTCCAAGGTATTTGAAGTTATCAACAAATTCAAGTTTCTCTCCAAGTAAGGTGGATATATGTAGGGTGTTGGATGCTGGGGTAGTGGTAGTACAGCTCTTTGTGGTAAAGAACATAGCTTTTGTTTTTTGCATTTAGAAGTAGTTTTTGTCAAGTAGATTGTGCTGCAGAATGGAGAATTGGATTGTAGAAGTTCAAGGCTTTGAAAGGTGAGGATTGCTGACATACAATACAGTATCATCAGCAAACAGATGAATGTTAGATTAGTGAGGTTGGCATCAATATTGTTTATATAAATAGCAAAGAGGATAGGGCCAAGAATAGAGCCTTGTGGTACACCCTTAGCAGAGGTTTTGAGGTGGATAGGTAATTTCCATTTCTAACCAGTTATGACCTATCTGAAAGGTAATCCTTAAACCAGTTGAGTGATAGGGAATCCAGGCCTAATGAGTTAAGGGAGGTGAGTAATAAGTCATGATCCACTGTGTCAAAGGCTTTACTCAAATCCAGAAACACAGCACAGGTAAAATTTTTTGTCCAAATTAGTCTTCAATCGTTGGTTACCTTGGCTAAGGCAGTAATGGTGCTATGCTTTGATCTAAATCCAGATTGTGCAGAATTTAGAAGGTTATTGTTATCCAGATAGTCCCTTAACTGAGAGTTTACTAGTTTTTCGAGCATCTTAGATAGTACTGGTAGGATGGAGATAGGTCTGTAATTGTTGAGATCCCTAGTATCACCAGATTTGAGTAATGGAACTACTTGAGCTGTTTTCCAAGTAGATGGAATGGATCCAGTAGTTAGGAAAGATTGAAGAGATGAGTAAGGGGGCAGATAAGACATGTGAAGCAATTTTCAGGAAATAGGGATCCAGGAGTCTGCACCTGCACTTTTAGTTGTGTCTAAATTAGAGAGAGATCTTCCACTTCTTTCACGGATATTGGGATGAAGGAAAAGTTGAAGTGGCCATTTGTCCCACAGTAGTTTGCAGGTTCAAGGAAGATCTCAGGATATTTGCAGGTGATGAGTCAAATGCTAGGCCAGCAGTGGTGAAGTGAACATTGAAGGTATTTAAGATTTCTTGTTTACCTGTAATTTCTGTGTCATTTAGTAGCAATTTGGTGGTTAAGGCAGGAGTAGAATTCTGGCCCAGAAGTCCTTTTATTGTACCCCAGAGTCTGGATGGGTTATTGTAGGAGGCATCCAATTCAGCTGTATAGTAGGCAGTTTTGGCAGTTCTTATTTTTTTTGTACATGAATTCCTTGCTTTTCTGAAATTTAGCCAATCACTGGTGTCCTTTGTTTTCTTGCCTTTTCCACAGCTTGTCTCTGGTTCTCAAGGCTGCTTTAAGCTCAGAGGTGAACCAAGGGCAGGATTTTACCTTAGTTCTGATACTGGTGATAGGTGCATGAATATTGAGAACATTGGTGATAATATCCTTTAAAGTCTGGAGTGCTGTTTCAACAGAGGTTGTAAGATAGAAATCTTGCCAATATATTGTAGTACTCAGGTCATGGAGGTAACCTGAGATATTGAAATTCTTTTTTGACCTTTTGAGGATAAATTCTGCAGGATTTGGTGGTTTGAGTGTGGATCTTATGCCAGCTATAGGTAATGGTCACTCACATCACTTGGCAGTACTCCTGCATGTGAGTATAAGTGAGGCTTGTTTACCAACATAATATCCAGGAGTGAGCTGTTGCTGGAATTTCTTCGGTTAATCCTAGTTGGGTCTTTAATCAGCTGTGTGAATCCATAGGTGTCACAAAAGGTTATCAAAGGTGCAGATACATTAGACAACCAGTTTAAATTCAAATCACCAAGGATGACGGTATCTTCAGGGCCTTGGTTGAGAATTGACCCTAGGTGAGAAAGCAGTTTAAGGCCTGCAGAGGGGGCCTATAGCATCCAATCAGTTTAAATGGAGACAATTAGGAAGGCAAATTTTGATTGATAAACATTCAAATTCATTTGGCTCAGATGTGTTGATGAGGCAGGTTGCAGAGATGGTGTCCTTAATGTATATGGCCACCCCACCACCCCTGGAAGGCGATCTGCTCTGAAGAGCTGGTAATTGGGAAGGTTTACAACACTGTCTTTTGTTGTAGGCCTGAGCCAAGATTCAGAGATGACCAGGAAGTCTGGAAGAGTATGTGCCACCCAAGCCTGTATTAAGATGAACTTTTTTAGGAGGCTGCAAGCATTGAAGTGTATGAAGCTTAGTCCTTTTATGGTAGTCAGCTCAGAAGGGGAAGATAAATTGACAATGGGGCCAGGATTAATCTCAATGGTGCCAATGCATAAAAGGAGGTAGAAGATTAATTTGACTAGGGCTCCAAGGGATAGGGATAGAGAGTGATCAGAGCATTTCCTCTTAATCCTAGATGCACACTGTGTAGTGGGAGATGGTGCTGTTATATAGGTGTGTCTTTTATCATAACATAGGAGTCTGATGGACAGGCATAGAGGGTTTTTATAGATCCAGGATACATGTAAAGGGCTAGGGGAGAGCTGGATTGTTAGAGAGGCTTTATGTGGGATACCCCAGGGTTGCAGTGTAATAGTGGTTCAAAGTGAATAAGGAATAGATGGTTGTACATTGTGGATGGCAGTGGAGAGCAGAACATATTCATTAACTTATTCATCATGACAGGGGTATAATATGATTATCATAATGGAATGGGGAGATGAGAGGTTAAGGAGCAAAAGGAAACAAGTTAGCATTGTGCGGTAGGTATGGGTTAACAGAGAAGGGAATTAGATGTGGGCGTGGATGAGAGAAATGGCGGAAAGAGTGTATAAATACAATTAACCAAGAGGGAGGAAATGGGCAAAAATTTTTGTTTCTTTTTGGAGATCAGCTTTGTGCTGGCGCGGGTGAGGGTTAGCGCATGCATGGCCCTCGCATCCCGAGCTGAATATCGGGCTGTGAAGAGTATGCATGGGCATGACCCCCCACCTGTGCCTGCACACATTACTGATGCACTCCGGTGCATTGGGATTTGTGCTGCACTTTCCTTTGAAGATCAGACCAAGCAAGACAGTGGGTTGCGATGGTGCAATAATTGTTATGCCCATGCGCAAACCTTTTGAATATCTGGGCCCACATTTTTAACATTGCCATTTTTGCACACCTCCTTCAAAACAATGCAGCTGTCATTTTCCACAACCTGCCCAAAAAATGTGTTTTCACATCTGTGGCACAGAATAGCATGTTAGGTCTGCACAATCACCTTCTGGGACAATTGAACAAAGTGACACTGGCACTGTTCATGAGGAGGGGTCCAAAAAAGGCCATGTTGAAAATTTGGCGCAACACCTCCAAAATATGGCCAAGTTTCACCTGGGCATTGAATAATTTCTATGCACAACTTTCTCTACTTGGTAACTTTCACAGCCCTATTGGCTATGGCTAGAGTTTGTTCATATGGGGAATTCAATCTATGATATTAGCTTCAAGCAAATTGCGGGTCTAGACAGATTTGGGGTGTAATACCAGAAATTAAAAAATACTCCACTGCAGTCACCATTTACTGCAGTTCCTCTGACTCAACCAATGTTAAGAACTATGCCACCACTGCCTCAGTAAGTCTATGGCCAAGCTGCTACCCTTGGCAGTGTTGTCTCTTGGTCTACAGAAAACTGACTTATTATCTTAACAGGACTGGATACATGGGGATACCAGTGGACTCAGCATGTGATGTATGGTGGAACTGGATTAACTACTGAGGCAAAGACCTGGATGAATGGAGGGTTATTGTTTTTTTTGCAGTCCTGGTCTGCTCCTTGCGCTTGTGTCCAGCCCAGTATGTAAGCACTGCGCACTCACACACTAACATCCCAGCATGGCAGTTTTAATCGGGTGAGCGCACTATGACTGGTGGGAAAGGGAGAGCTTTGTGAGGTAAATTAGAACAGTGCGGTGGATTGTCCCAGGGTTTACATTTGGTGCTCCATTCAGCTCTGCTGCTATGTGGGAGTGGCAAGCAGGTCCATAAAGGCTTTTGTTAGTACAGACTGGAACTATTTATGGTTGTATTTTTTTTTTTTTTACAGAACCTGACAGGAAACAAGCATGACAATTGATTACTGGGTCTAAAACAGTGGGGGAATTCAAACATGCAAGAGACAGACATAAGGCAGTTGTAGAGGAGGGTGGCAGGAAGTAGACTGTTGGTTAACTAGAATCTGTAGCTTATCCAGTAGGTAGGGAAATGGGCAGACTGGTTATCTGCCATCAAAGTCTATGTTTCTATGTAAGTTTGATGTGTGAGCACAAATAGGAATGAGTACTGGTTTTATTCATCAGACAGCAACATTCATGCTGAGTTTGCTGACATCTGTGGCATATGCAAATGTGAAAACAAAAGGAAGCTGTGCTAGGAAAGATGCATCATCAGTTTAACAAAAAAAAAACCTTTCAGCAATAATGATCACACTTTAACCATCAGTCTTTTTAAATCTAACAAACTAGAGCCGAATAACCTGTCAAATCTCTAATTTTTTTCTTCATTAAATACCTTTGTTAAAAAGGGACTCAATGTGTTTATTGTCTGAATTCTTTAAAAAAACTATGTTAAGGAACCAGTTAGGGTGGTTTAATGCAAAAAAAGTCAGGAAATGGATTTATTAGAGTTTCCAACCCTGACTCCCCACCTCCATCCTGCAAGCAGCAACAGGAAAAAAAACATTATGGTTTCATCTCTCTTGCTTTTTCGCAAATCAGACATGGGGTGTGCCTTGGGGTTGTCAGCCCTAACGTTCACCCCATTCTCATATACTGTACCCATCTCTGCTTATTTACTGATGGAATGCAGTGAGTGTTAGGGTTGACAACCACAAGACACACCCCACGTCTGATTTGTGAAGATGCAAGAGAGGTGAAACCCTATTGATGGTTTTCATGAGTGCAGTCAAAGAGTAGACGCATGCAGCCGGAGTCTGTTTTCTGGTAATGACATCCCACAGACTCAGACTTACAATGCATCCTCTGAGCAATGTTTTTTTCACATTCTCTAATCTGACAGTTGAGTAGCATGGTTGACAATGCTATTTCTTTGTAAAGTGTGCACCAGTGGTGTCACTATTGGCAGGTGTTGAGCTTGCACGGTGGTTGCTGGAATCTATGGTTTGTCCAAGCGTGGACATTTTTGAGCAGTTTGGAAAGTTTTCTTTTGGTGCTGCTGACAAAAAGAGATGAAATGTGTGAGCTAATCTTTGTGGGACCTACAGTGTGAGAAAGAGGTGTTGACTGACTCCGGGGAGAAAGGTGTTTTTATGTTTTTGGAGTGCATCCGACTGTTTGGGGAGGTTTGTTTTTCATGTCAGTTCTGAGAACACTCCACATCATAAAGCTAGTCAACTGCTTACTGACCAGCTTCAGACAAATGAAAGGACTGAAGGGTTCTTTCATTGGAACACTTCAGTCCATTCAGCTACATGTTTCCACCAAGCAAACAGTACTAGTGTCATGACTAGAGTGCCTGGTCACTGGTCTGCACTGCTGAGCTTATTGCAGCTTAAGCTGCAGTGGGCTTGGCAGTAACACACCTATGAACATGAAAACTTATGAGGAAGCCTGCAGAAGAAGGCCATTTGGTCTGTCAAAGCTGCTCATATTGCAGAGCCCACAGCTTAAGCTAATGTCCCTGCCCTCCTTCCCCACTCCTCCCATCCTCCCTACCCATGAGCCTTACCTTCCCCCTATGCTTATCCCAGCCTCTCTTAAAGCTGACCACTGTCTTCAACGAGATGACCACTTCTGGCAGCACATTCCAAGTATCCACCACCCTCTCTGTGAAGAAGTGCTTCCTGATCTCCCTCCTAAACCTCCCATCCTCCAGTTTAAGACTGTTCCCCCTCATGTTATGATTGCCACTCAGCTTAAAGAGACTCTCCCTATTAACCTTATTTATCCCTTTCAAGTACTTGAAGGTCCCAATCATGTCCCCTCTCTCTTTCTCTCCTGTCTTCCAGGGAGCACATGTTCAGTGCCCTCAGTCTCTCCTTGTGTGCCTTACCCTGCTGACCAGCTATCATCTTTGTAGCCCTCCTCTAGACGTTCTCCAGTAGGTTAATGTCCTTTTTGAGGTGTGGACACCAGTACTGAACTCCACACTCTAGATGCGGCCTTATCAGTGACCTGTACAAAGGCAGTATAACCTCCTGTCTCCTACTACTGATCCCCCTAGATATGCATCCCAGCATTGTGTTTACCTTTGCTGCTGCTTTCTTGCACTGCGTGGAGTGCTTTAGGTTACTAGTGATCATCACTCCCAGGTCCTTCTCCTCATCCTCTGATGCAGATACTGGAACTCCACCCAAGTAGTACACTGTCCTGGGACTCTTGGCTCCAATATGCATAACTTTGCATTTCTTGGCATTGAAGCCAAGCTGCCAGATCCTGGACCACCTCCCCAGCTTTTCCAGATCTTCCTGTAGGTACTGTATCCCTTCAGCTGTGTCCACTCTCCCACAGAGCTTGGTGTCATCCATGAATAGGCACATTTTGCCCTTAATGCCATCTCCAATGTCATTGATAAAGACATTGAACAACACCGACCCCAGCATCGAGCCCTGCGGGACCCTGCTGGTTACCTCTCTGGTGCCAGATAACTCTCCCCCACAATTACCCTCTGGGTTCTGTCCCTCATTCAGTTTTCCACCCATCTGGCCATCATTTCCCCAACACCAAGATACACCAACTTCCTGATCAACCTTTAGTGGGGCACAGAGTCAAAGGCCTTGCTGAAATCAAGATAGAGGATGTCTACTGCTTGGTCCCTGTCAACTGTCTTAGTGACACAGTCAAAGAAGTTAATCAGATTTGTTTGACACAATCTCTGCCCCATGAACCCATGATGCCTCTCATCCTGGAGACCATGCTCCTCTAGATATTCTACCAACCTTTCCTTTAGTATGGTCTCCATGAGCTTGTCCACAATAGAGGTCAGACTGACTGGTCTGTAATTTCTTGGGTCATCCTTGGGACTGCTTTTGTGGAGGGGCACTACATGTGCTGCTCTTCAGTCCTGCAGTATCACACCTGACTCTAGTGAACTATTAAATAGGTCTGCCAGTGGCCCTGCCAGCTCCTCAGCCAGTTGCTTTACAGTACCTCAAGGGAATCAACAAAGTCCAAGAGGGTAGCGTCTTTCAAAAAAATAGGTGTGCAAGAACAAGGGGGCACAATTTGAAGACAGAAGGGGGGCAGCTCAGAGGTAATTTAAGGAAGTATTTTTTCACAGAGAGGGTTGTGGATATATGGAATGGCCTTCCAGAAGAGGTTGTGGAGTCAAAAACAGTGGTGGAATTCAAGCATGCATGGGACAGTCATAAGGCAATTCTAGGGGTTGGGGGTAAGAAGAAGTAGGCTGCTGGTTAACTAGGATCTGCAGCTTATCCATCAGGTAGGGAAATGGGCAGACTGGGTGGGCCAAGCGGTCCTTATCTGCCATCAAATTCAAATTCTATATCCTTGGATGTACTCTGTCTGGGCCTGGTGATTTGTCCACCTTCAATGCCAGCAGCCCCTCCCTCACTCTATCCTCCTCTATCATTACATCTGTGTTCCCTTCCCCCCTGCTCCTCTCTTCCCTTCTGTAGGCACTGGTCCGTCCTTCTCCCTGGTGAAGATGGAGCAGAAGTATTCATTTAGTATCTCTACTTTTCCTCCATTATCCTCAACCCACTCCACCCCTTCCTTAAGCCTAACAACCCCTTCCTTCTTGTCCTTTTTCTCACTTATATGTTGAAAGAAAGCCTTCTCCCCCATTTTGATTCCTTTGGCTATCTGCAGCTCCTTCTGTGTCTCTGCTCCCCAGACTTCCTTATTTGCTCACTAGCCAACCTTAGGTAATTTTCCATATCCCCCTCTCTCCTGGTCTTCCTGAATTTTCTTTAGGCTATTCTCTTTTCTCTTACTGCCTGGGCAACCCCAGAACTGAACCAGCTGGGTGCTTTGGCCCTTGTGTTCTTCCCCCTGAGCCTAATGCACTCATCTGTGGCAACCAGTATTCCTTCTTTAATTAGGGACCACCTTTGGTCCACCCCCATTTCTGCTCTGATGCCTGCTAGATGGCTCCTTAGCACTTTGCCCATTTTCCTGAAGTCCGCCCTCCTGAAATCCAAGATTCTGGTCTTAGTTGAGATACTTTCCATGCCCATATCTTACTGGAACCACATTGTGCAATGGTCACTTCCACCCAGTGGATCCCTGACCATTATTTCCTGTACATGCTCACCATTTGTGAGCACCAGATACCAGATAAAATACCATTAGTTGTAACAACATGTTTGTGCAAATGCAAGCAAACATGAAAATGGAACCTACTGTACTTTGTAGACTGTCAGTGCTGTGCATGCATGCTAATATTGCCCTCTGGTGAGAAGATAGTAAAAAATATTCATGCACATTTTTTCAAAAGCATAGTGGCCCAGATATTCAAAAGGGTTGCGCATGGATCCCATTCCACATATCCTGAATGTGTAGTATGTATAGTTGCATGCGCCATTGGCTACACGCTAGGACCAATCGTGCACAGCCCTACCGACAGTGTCAGTCGGCGGGCGGCGGGCGGCAGGTGGGTGGGGTGCTGTCACCTGCCACTGACTGTGGGGGAGCGGGGTGGTGGGGATCAGTGGGCGGGTGGGGAGAGGTTCCACTGGATCACCAGGGATGATGGGTTTCTTCTTATTCTACTTCAGCCCGTGATCGGGCAGTCAGGTCCACTGGACCACCAGGGATATTAGGGATCTTTTTTAATTCACAGAAGCCTGTGATCAGGTGGGCAGGTCCACTGGATCACCAGGGATATTAGGGATCTTATTTTATTCTACTGAAGCCTGCAATCGGGTGGGCAGCGGTCCACTGGACCACCAGGGATGAAATGATTAATCTTCTATTTACTTAGCCCGCGATCGGGCAGTTCACTGGACCACCAGGGATACAATGATTATTCTTTTTTGTACTGCAGCCCATGATCAGGCTGTGGGACACATTGCCACCCTGCAGGGGACGTCGGTCCCCGATGGTTGCTGCATTGCAGGGAACCAGGTGCAAGTCGTCGGGGATCGGTGCACCTGCATGCAAAAGAGGCCATAATGACATGCAAATGGCCCCATGTGCGCCTTGCATACATTATGGCTCCATTTGCAAGTTAACTTTTGCATATCACTGGTGCTGCACCTTGCGCAATGGAACTTGCACTAACGCATCCACATGCTCCACTCTGGTCACTAGCGCTGGCACAGTGCCACTGCGCCATGTGCACTGTGGTAGGCCAGGGTGCGATATTCAACAATGCTGAGCCATGGTGCAGCTCCGTTGAATATCGCCCGGTCAACGCCCCAGCGCAGCCAAGTTGCACTGTGCCCAGGCTTGCGCCACAGCCTGGCGCAGTTTGAATATCTGGGCCACTGGATACAAGGCAAATAGAGACCATTTAACATATTTGCACTTAAAGTCACAGCTCTAAAACTTCATTTCCAGACCTGAATTGGAAAAAATGGATTACAGTAATCAGGTTTCAGCAATAAAAAATAAAAATGAGACAGCTGCAATATGACAGAGCCCAGACACTATATCTAGAGTTGAGGTTTGGCACCCAGTGCAGACAACAAACTTTTGGTCCTTACAGAGACTGCCATATAAGGGTAGAAAATAGGTCAGTTCAGTAAGTATATGCTGCAGATGGTAGCATACTAAAACATAAATATTACCAACAGTTTCTGCTTTTGTTCAAGATACTTTTAGTACTACACCAGATATAAAATCTGACTCTTCTTTTTTTTCCAACTCCATATACCGGGCCTCCTGGATAAGGAACTGCTAGCTGTGCCCATTACAGTGGAAGAAGTTAAAAAAGGAACTGAGTCCCTCAAAAATAATACAGCACCAGGAATGTATTGTCTAAGTTCAGAGTGTTATAAAATGTTTAGTGCACACTGCAGGCCCAGTGGTGCTGAGGGTTGAGGCACTGGACACCTCACCTCATGCCACGTCTGTGTTCTGGGCTCAGGAATGAGCCCGGGTTGTTGGGGGTCGGCTGGGGGGGAGGACATGGAGTGGGATTGAGCTGCCTCGAGGTGTCTCTCCTCTCCTGGGGAGATAAGAGGGATTTCCCTGGCCCTTGACTGCTACCCAGTGGAGAATGGATGACAGTTCATGCAATAGTCAGGGGTGGGGCTGAAGGGGTCGAGCCAGTAACTGGAGTGTGTGTGTGCCTCCACATGCATCCACTGTTGTGTCTGCCAGGGTCCCTGGACTCTTGGGGGGGGAACGGGGGTAAAAGCATTAAATACATATGGAAAAAAATGTTTAGTGCACAATTAGCTTCTGTGTTGATGAACCTATACAATCATTCTTTAGAACAAGGCTCCCTTCCTGACTCTATGAAAAAGGAAATGCTGATATATTTATATAACAAAAGGAGACAATGCTGATTTAAGGAACTGACGTCCTTTAAGTCTTTTAAATTCAGATTATTAGATTTTTGTAAAATTACTGGCAGATAGGCTGGCTAAAGTGGTGGAACTCCTAGTAAACCCTTGTCAAACATATTTATTTAGGACCAGGGAATACGGGATAACTTAATAACATTACAAGAAATGTTTGTGAGTGGTTCATTAGGTTCTTGAAATGGCTATATTCTTAGTATTGATCAGGAGACAGTGATAGAATTTTGCATGAGTATTTATTTTATACACTTAGAGCCTTTAAAATACCAGAAATCTTCATAAAATGGATAACATGTTTATACCAGAAAGCAGAAATTATACCAAATATTAATTGTTGGTTGGGGAACCAGGTTGGACTTAAGTGCAAGGCAGGGATGCCCAATAAGCCCACTGCTATATATTTTCAGTTTAGATCCCTTGTTAAGGAATATTCATTTTAATCCAGAAGTAGAAGGCATCTTCATAATGCCTGGCACCTCCCAAAATGAAGATCATGGCTTATGCAGATGACCTAGTAATTATGACCAGGAATGAAAACTCTGATAAAGAAATTTTAAATAACGTAAGAACATTTTCAGCAGTATCAGGCTGTAGCATAAACTTTGAAAAAAAAGTATAGGGTGCCCATTAGATTTAGCAGCAGATGCTCATCCAAAAAGTATAGCATCCATCCAGATAGAACTGCAGGATATAAAAAATCTTATGGATAATATTTGGGCAAATTAATATGGCTGAAAAAAAATTGGGCACAGTGTTTTAAAATTGCTGATCCAAAATAAACATGTGGAAATGTAAAACAATATCTAAATCAAAATGGATTCTCCTGATAAAGACTCAATTACTACCTATTTTTCTATATGTTAGTCACATCTTTCTGCCACTTTCAAAGTTGGAAATAAAATTATATAGTATTTTTTCCAGGCCTTATGGGGTAGTCACCTTAATCCCATAAAGAGAGAAATAACATACAGAACCAAACCAAACCAAACAGTGGGTTAGGGATAATTAATCTCCTAGTATTTTATTATCATTTTTTTGTTTCTGCATAGTAACATCAGTCCGGTAGTGAAAAAAAATGATAAGGCCTGGATCAGTACAGTTAGAGAATGGATAATTTATTTTTTCAGGTTGGCAAATGGGCTCTTTGAAAATCATAAAGAAACCATTTTTTTTGTTCCAGAATACATTACAGAAACCTTTCACAAGATTAAAAAGATGCAACTGTACCAGAATATTATGAATGTTATTTTTTCAATACATATGTTTCTTCAGTGCCCATTAATAGACACTGTATCTGTACTGAATTATTTATAGAATTCTAGACTGTCCCTTTTTGTATGGGACGTATTGTGGTGGAGTAGTCATGGAAAATTAGGAGTAAGAAACTCACATAAACAAAAGCAGATCAGTGAACATTATTGCCCTAGAGAAGAATGTGTCTATATATTGGGGACACAGAAACATGTGTTTCTAGAGTCCCCTTATGTCCAAAGATTTGGTGATTTCCTTGCTAACACACTGGGATGAATCCTCGCTCAAGAAAACTACTTATTTGGAATTAGTAGTATTGGGTATTTTTTCTTTCAAAAAATGGAAACAGTACAATATTACTACACTACATGTTATCTGTGTGATATTAAAATATTACATTTGGCAAGCAAGATGTTCATGGGTACTGCAGCAAAAATGTGTTTCATATTTAGAAATAATTAAAAATGTTGTATTAAAGCCGGTACATCAGCAGTGCAGTGGTGGTGCTACCACTCCTGGTACTGGCATTCAGGAATGAGCCTGGATCATTGGGGTCTGGCTGGGGGAAGAAGGATTGAACATCCCAAAGGACACTTTCCTCCTCTGTGGGTCTCACATCACCCGTCCCTGCTGCCTGTGGATGCATGGTGGTGGGACATGAATCACAGTGTCAAGAGGGGAGGACACCATTAGGTGCTTGGCTGCAACATGCATTAGCTCATCAATCAGTCAATTAATTTATTGATCGGCCTTAGCCATTTCATAAAAAGTGATTCACAAGTCAATACACAAATAGAACATTGAATTATTTACAATAAAGATTTTATACAAAAACATAAAAGCACAACCCCTATGACCCTAATACATTGATAATTCCTAACAAATAAAAATTGACTTAAAACAAGAAGAGTGGACTTATAAACTATTGAATCCATTTAATGATCAGTAGAGCAGTATTCGTGCATTATAGTGTTAATATAGCAGTTTTTTTCTCTTGGATCTTGCCAATAGAAATTAGGCAGAGCACAAGGTCTGTAAGGACCTTTTCATTTTCTGCATTAAATATTAGGTTTCATAAGTAACTGTCTGGAATATTGCAAGAATTTAGATATTTACCCAAGGATTTCCTCCTTGGTATATTGTACCATGGGCAGTTTAGTATAATGGCCCAGATATTCAAAAGGGTTGCGCCATGCGCAATAGGGTTGCTCCACCGCAAGTCCAAAAATGCGCCATTCTGTGATATTCAGTGGAAGGCAGATGCGCCCTCAAATCACGCTGAGCAATAGCGCAATGATAATGAATGTATGCACAACTGAAGGGGGAGGAACCATGAATAAATGGCACAGTGCGATATTCAACAACATGTGCCATGCGTAACAGGGGAGCAAGTGGAAGTTGCACGATAGTGGAAATGAGCCAAAATAAAAAGGAACAAGGGAGAGGCACAAGAATGCTACAGGGAAGGCACATTAGGCTGAACTCTAGCTGCACAAACAGGGCAGGAGGGACACACAGGGCAGGCCAGGGAAAGGGCACCCTGAACAGAGAAACACAGGGACGGTGTGGGGAGCCACAGCCAGTGCAGAAGGGGGAAATGCCACACAGTACAGAGGCCACCACAGGAAGGTGTTCCTGGTGCAGGGGAAGTAGCAGCCAGGACAGTGGGGGGAACACAGAAACAGCTGCCAGGGGGGGTGAACACAAGCCAGGGACATGGCCAGTGCCACCATCCAGATGGAGGCAGTAATGAGGGGGGTGAGAAGGCAGGCAGCAGGAGGGCGCAGCCGTGGAAGGGCCCATCGGTGGTATGCCCCCAACAGGTAGTACCGAGCCCACACCAGCTTTGAGCTGTACAGCAATATTGGGATCATGGGCCAGTACCGTCTGAATCAGGCAATTATGAGGTGGCTCTGTGAGCTGTGCAGTGATGTGATGCAGGCACCCACATGACGGAGCCATGCTCTGTCAGTGGAGACTAAAGTGACAACTTGCATGTGCTTGCTCACCATGGGTACCTTCCAGAGACCAGCAGGGGACACCACAGGCATAACCCAGTTGGCCACGTCACGCCACCTCACCCAATTCCTCAGCACACTGCTGCCACATGCTGCAGAGTACATCCATTTCCCCAGCACACTGGCGGAGCTCATAGCAAACATACAGGAGTTCCACAGGGTAGCACATATGCCTGGCATGCTAGAAGCAATAGACTGCACCCATGTGGTCATCTGCACACCACCTGGCCCTGAGGGAGCCACATATATTAATCAGAAGGGCTATGCTAGCATCAACTGCCAGGTGGTGTGCGATGCCAGGGGGCGCATAATCAATGTCTGTGTCACGCACCCTGGGGGAGCACTTGATGCCTTCATCTGGTACCAGTCAGCACTGTGCCACAGATTCAAGAGTGGGGACATCCCCACTGGCCACTTAGTAGGTGAGTATGCAAACCACATGGACAAACATAGAGCTTGGGAGGGGCATGGTCAGAGGTGACATGGGTAGTGGCCTACATGGCCCGAGACAGGGCGATGCTGATCACCAAACTAACCTCCACCCTCTACACACAGGTGACAGTGGATATGCACTCCGTCCCTGGCTGCTCACACCATACCGGTGGCCCGCGACCCCATCGCAGCAATGCTACAGTGAGGCACATGCCACCACACGCAATGTCATCGAGCGGGTGTTCGGGATGCTGAAGGCATGTTTCCATTGCCTGGACACCTCTGGCGGTGCCCTACAATACAGCCCCTCAAAGGCCTGCGGGCTATTCCTGGCCTGTTGCATCCTGCACAACATAGTCAACGAATGTTGGATAGCCGTACAGGTTGAAGAGGGGGACAGCAATGGGGACGATGAGGACATCAGTGATGATGGTGATGGGCAGCCCCACCTTGGGCGACGGGACCCCCAACTGCTCTGGCTGGCACAGCTGCACTGGGACACCGTCATGGAGGAGAACTTCAGCCAACCCAGGTAAGTCATGGGGCCATGTGCAACCACCAGTGGCAAAGGCACAACCCACAAACACGCATGGACATACACCAGGGGTGCATGCCATCAAGGGAAGTGGCCGGGCATGGAACCGCACACACCACCAGGGATGGGCGAGGTCTAACATGGCACACGGTCATACACACACACACCCCCTCACCAGACATGCACAAAGGGTAGGAGCACACGGCCCAGACCTCCACCACCACACACATGTCCACAGACCACAACACCCACTGCCTGTCATTATGCGTATGTCAGATGCTGGGCACCTTTGCACAGTGGTGTACAGCACAATGCAGGCATCATCATGCATACGCAACTACGGACAGCAGCTGGGAGGGTGTGCAGATGGACTGTGTGTGTGCATGCAGGGCCGGGTACCCACCCGTGCATTGCCCGCTGAATGACACAATGCACATAGGGCAGCATCAGACAGTAGCCGCACTGGGAGATAGGTCAGTCATGTGCCACAGTGCCACGGCCACCACAGATGCGTGGGAGGCCCCGCTGAGACCCGCCAGCAATGACAAGCTGACCACTGGCTTCATGGGGTGGCACTGATGGTCCCCAAGGGGTTCCACTGCATGAACATGACCGTGCTCGCGCAGGGGTCTGCAGCACACCGAACATGCCTGCGCCAGGCGTGCTCTGGATGCCCACAGCTGAACCCGGTGTTGACAAGGATGGTGTCGCACAATGCCAGGAATGGGGGGTGGACATTGCACTGCGTGGTGTCTGCGGCACATGGGCAAATAACTGTGTGCCCATTGTGGCCATAACAGCAGTGAATGCCTGTGTCTGTCTGTCAATGGCAGCGGTCACATCCTCCCACAACCAGTCCATCCCTGCCAGGAACAGAGCAGTGTCTCTGCTGTGATGCTCCTCTGCCTGGTGCAGAGCCCCACTCAGTGCATCCACTGCTGTCACAAGCCGCATCTGCTGATTGACTGATGCTTGCACTATGTGGGTGTCCTCAACCAAGAGGTCATCTTCCTGATCGGCATGCTGTCCCTCAGGGTTTTCCTGGCCCTGATGCTCATCACCCCTTGAGGGTGGGCACTGCACACCAGGGCCAGGCCTGGACATGTCCACAGGTGGTGCACTGATGCTGCCCCCTGACACTGTACCCCCATGGCTATTGGCCAACTGCTGATGCTGCCCCTCCGGCTGCCGCTCCCCAGGGCTCAATGATGCCGCCACAGTGGCCACAACAGTCCCACTGTCCTGGACACACACCATTGCTGCTCCACTGGTGCTGACAGGCACAGGCTGGGACTGTGATGACACGCAGGCCTCCACGGTGGCACCACCTACAGCCATGGCCGCGATGTCACCTGCTGTGTGGCCATCCTGTGGCACACACATGTCACTGCCCATGACGTTAGCTCCATCATCATCAGTGACGGATCTGGCACCAGCCCGAGTCTCAGGCATGCTGGCATCCATGGACACTGGCAAGCTGGGACATGGACAGGGCCTCCTCTGCACCTGCTCCACCAACATCAGTCTGGATGTCCAGGCGGGCCCACTGTCACCCTGACCCCAGTATTCCTGTGGAGGTGGATGGGCCCTCCTCCATCTCCATGTGACTGGCCTCAGTGGAAAAGCCCACCACCGCTGACCCATGCAGACGCTCAGGAGCTGTAAGGGAAAAAAAGTAGCATTACTGCATGTGACCTACCCTGTCCATCCCCCCAATAGACAGACCATGACCTACCATGCAGTGATGGGCTACCACCCATCTGGAATCCACCACCTAGAACACACTCAATGGCGCAACACTGCATGCTGCCAGCAACCCGATCTTCCTATGGGGTCAGGTGTAGCACCTCCGGCTGTCCCCCACCTGTCGCAGACCATGCTGCCCTGATGGCAGCCACCTTCTCTTTAATCCTCCACCTGTTTGTGCCCATCTTCTTTTTGCACTCCTGCACGGAGTGCTGGTGGCTGCCTTGCAGGTTTACAGCATGTGCCACCTCGTCCCATGCAGCAGCATGGGCCTGTGGTGTTCCCTGGTGTCCGCTGAGAAGCGGCTCCTGGTCTAGGTAAGGCCTTGAACAGTGAATCTGTCTCGGCCTTAGTGAAATTTGGCCTCCTCTTCCTCCCACGACTCTGTTCCTCTTCCTTCACCACACACTCGGTCATGATTCATCCTGTGAGAATGACAGGTGTTACCTGTGACTGTGCAGTCCCATGCATGTCCCAAACACCACAGTCCACACTCCCAAACAGCATGCAACTTACTGCAATAGACTGCAATAACTGACTATGGCCAGTGCAGCCCAGTGTCGCACTTTTATAGCGCAACCCATGCAAACGAGGTGAGGTGCATCTTTAAGTGGATGCAAATGCAGTGACTGTGCCATTGAACGGCTGATTAGATGATTTGCATATGCCGGCTGAATATCGGGCTGTTGCGCTTTGTGCAATTGTGTTGAACGTGCTGTGCCAAGGGCGCAGTTCTGTGACATGCACAGTACACACCTAACTGTGCATGCCCAGGTTGATGATGCAGGCGCCTGCTGTGCTGCTGACGTGCTGTGCACGGGAGGCAATGCAGGGCACGCCCACCATTGTGCCAGTGGCACTACGGCACTGTTCATCTATATGGTGCTGTGGCACTGGGGCATTGTAGGTGCACTGGGGCAACAGCACTGTAGGCCACTACAGGAGGTGGCACACAGGCACCCAATTGCGCTACATGCATTGGGTTCCAATCATGCTGTGGCTGTCCATGCACCAGAGACCCTTGACCCTGTGCCCGACCTTTGCCCCCTAGGTGCCATGCGTCAGGCATGGGTGCACCACTATCGTGCTGTTCGGTGACAGCACGATAGGGAATGGCAGCGCTGTACCGTGCAGCATCTGCATGTGGCAGGACCGTGCTGCAGAGCACCATTTTGCTTGAACCGAGCAGCAGAGATGGTGTGGATGTGTGCTGTGCAGTGGAGCCAGATCAAGCTGGCAAACCTTGTGGTCATAGTTGAGCCCCATGTTGGGGCTTTGTTTGGGGAGGCACCCCTGGACAGGGCCAGAAGTGTGGTATGGCAGGAGGTGGCCGATGCCCTGGAGGAGGCCACCAGTATGGGGCGGAGGGCTGAGCAGTGCTGCCACTGTTATGGGGACCTGAGGCGCAGGGACCGGGACCTGCTTGCCCGCCTGCAGGCAGGTGCCAGAAGGGGCATGGTGCTAAGGCCAGGTAGGTGCAACATCCATACACTTTTATCTCCATATGGGTATCACGGTTGCATGTGTCCAGCACATGGGGGGGCCGTCCGGTGTTGGCCATGGTGGTGGTAACGGGGTGTGGGGTGAGTGGGTCTGGCTGTGTGGAATTGCACACACATGGGGGCAGGGGGACATTGCTACTGGATTGTACTGATGTTCCTCTCTTCATGTTTGCACCTTAGGGCCAGAAGAACGGAGGTGCAACCGAGAGGGGAGGCGCCGCATGTTGGAGGAGAGAGACAGAAGGGATGAAGGTGGTCCGTGGCGCGTGGACCAGCCTGCTGATGGTGAGTGTCTTACATCCATGATTACTATTGCATGCTGTATAACTGGGCAGGCAGTTGGGCATGGCCACCATCCAGTAACACCACTGCCATGCACGCAACTTGTTACAGTCAGCACTGTCCAGTGGCACTGCATGTCTTGGAGTGCGTCAATGGTGGTCCATGCGTGCACCGGGCACATGGCTGTAGCACTGCCTTCACACCGCATAGCCAAGTCACTATATGGCCATGATGATGCTGTGCAGGACATGGGCAGTGGGTGTGTGCAGTGGTCCACATGGCTGTGGCTGCCTGGATGGGCAGGTCTTCTGGACATGGTCACAGCGGGTGGTCGCACACCATCACAGGAGCATGTCACATGGCTGTATGCCATGCACAATGGGTGGGCTGCAGGGGGATGGACAGTCACACCTATTGACTCTGCTCCCTCATCCTAGGTGGCTGGAGACTCCTGCAGATCCAGTGGGACATTCAGGAGCTGCTGCTGATCAGGAGGGAGACCTTAGAGCTCCTGCAACACATCCACCGCCACGGGGTGAGGAGGAGAAGTCGGAAATCCCATCAGCACCAGGAGGAAGAGGTCCGGGGCGGCCAGTGAAGTCCCCATGCCCCAACTACCACCTTCCCCCCTTTGATCCACCCTCACACCCCTTATTCCCTCTCCCATATGTTCACCCCTGCCCCTTACCTGCCCCCACCTGTTATGTGGCCCTTCCCCCACTATTGTATATAGTTTTGTATATAGCTTTATTGTACATAGTTTCAATATATACATTTTGTTATAACAACTGTTGTGGTCTCTGATTTGCAGCAGGCTACAGGTGCTCAGCTGCAGTGGTGTGCATGGCGTCAGGGGTGGTGCACGCATGGGCGTGTGTGTGTGTCTGTGTGTGTGTGTGTGTGTGTGTGTGTGTGTGTGTGTGTGTGTGTGTGTGCAGAGGTGAACCACCTATGGTGTGGACAGGGAATCAGTCACTGTCTGTGGTTTGTGTGTTGTACTCTGTGCACTACATGCCTGTGTGCAGTGGTCCATGGGGCTGTACTGTGTGCATGGCACCCATGTCATACCATCCATGGCCTGTGCAGCTGACGCCTTTGCATGTCTGTGATATGCATGGTACGCTGCCGTGTCAGTGGTGGCTGTCCATGCTGGATAACAACTGTACCTGGCACAATGCCAGGTTGACCGCCATCACCAGTATGGTGCACGTCTGCCTCCGGTGGCACTGTGGCCTCCGCTGTTGTTGTCCACCATCCATGCCGTCGCTTGTGTCTGTTGCAGAGGATGTGCTCCAGTGTCTGTCACTTGTGCTCCGGCAGCATGCTGGTGGTATACAGTTTCATGGTGCCTGCGCAGGGTGGCTGGCGCACCTGTGCAATGTAGGGGTGCTGGTCATGTGTACACATCAGCTGTGGCCACACACCAGTGGCTTGGTTGACCCGCTACTGTGTCCCTGTGTTGCTGTGCCCTTGGGTATGAGTGGGTGTTTGTCCATGCACTGTGTTGCATCCTGTGTGGTGCATGCCTCCATGCTACACTGTGCGTGTCTGTACTGGCTGTTGTGGCCAGTGCTGGGACAGGATGTGTCCTTGGGAGGGTGTGCAGGGTGCTGTACCACTGGAGGTGGGGTCCGGGGCATGCCCTGTTGCATGTGGGGTACCTCGTGTGTTGACGCATGGTCGGTCTCTCAGCTGTACCTCAGGGGGGACATGCAGGGTGGCACTGTGTATGCATCTGTTGCATCATTGTCTACTGCCACCCGCTGCAGGGTGCCCATGATGGGGCTGCCTTGCATGGCTCCATGGTGCACAGGGTTGCATTGTCACAGTGGGGGTGGTGGCATGCATGAGGTGACCTGCACTGTTGGGTGCTACTCCTGGGCAGGGTGTATGGGGATCGTGGTGCAGGGTGTGCTCTGCATTGGTGGGATGGTGTGGTACGGGGTGGTCGGCCGTCCTTGTGTGCCAGTCACAGCTTGCCAGGGGGTATGCTGGGGCACCATGGCCCGGCTGTGGGTTGGTTGCTGATATCCATGGGCCGGTGGTTATTCCAGCTCTCCCCCAGTTGTGCAGTGCATGGGGTGTGGGGGACGATGTCTCTTCTGCTGTGTCTTCCTCTGCCCATCTGTGGCATGGGTGGTGGGCCCCTGCATCCCTGGTTGTGCTGTTGCATTGCTGCCCTGCTGCTGGGGGCGTCCCTGGTTGCTCCATGGCACATCTGGACTGCTCAGCTGAACATCCCTTGTTGCGCTATGGCACATCAGATATGCTCAGCTTCACCTCCCTAGTTGTGCTATGGCATAGGTGGTGCGATATTCAGTCATTGGCCATAGGCGCATCTTGGCCTGCGCAGTTTTTGAATATTGCGCTTCTTGCACATGGGCGCAGTGGACTTGTGCTTGCTCCTGCTGTTGCGCACTTTTTGGGCACAGTTTGAATATCTGGGCCAATGTGTTTTAAATCTCCTATTTCATGTAATAAACAATTACAGTTTACAGAAATCATTCGATCTTTATTGCAAAAGCTTCAAACCTATATCTAATTAGTATTGTTCTGTGTTCTTTATTTTTAACCCAAGTAAGGTACGGTTTAATGTTATGTTCTGCCTTGTTATTTACTAGCCACAGTGACATTTTCAAAGACTTTAAATCTTGTACATCTTTCTGTCTAGAAAAATCATATACCTTTTTTGTTATAAAAGTTGTGTATTTTGGATTTGCAACTATATTTTGATTAGCCAAGTTTTATAGATATGTAAGCCCATAACTGTCCAATAGAAGTTCAGTTTTGTACAACCAGGCTTTTTTTATTATATTGTAATAATTTCTCTTTCATACGTATTTTGAACAATGGATCTTTTAGATCTGTTTTGGTTTTGACCCAAAAGTTAAGTAGTTTTGCTTGTGCCATATGTTCCAGACTAGGTTGACCCATCTGTGACCTCGTCAATAAATTTGGAGTACCTTTTGGTAATTTTAAATATTTTTTATATGCACTATTTAGAGTAGATTCTAACGTCACAAGATTGGCAACTCCCCAAACTTCAACCAAATACAAAATTTGAAAGACAACCTTTGCATTCAATGCTTTAATGACTGTGATAACTGAGTGTCCACCATATAGGTAGTCAAACCTGTTCAAAGCTGATAGTGTATTTTACATTTTCTTAAGGATATATTGTGTATGTTTATTCCATTTTAAATTGCTAGCAAACCAAATCCCCAGGTAGGGATATTCCTGTACATATTTTAATTTTTTGTCATAGCATGTATTGCTTCCGACAACCACCACTTGTGTTTTCTGTAGATTGGGTTTTAAGTTCTTTACATGGCATATTTGTTCCATATCTTTAATTGCTTTTGTGGAGGCCTGATCTACTGGTGGAGATTACTGCAAGGTAGTCCACATAGACTAGTACTGGGATTTTTATATTACCAGTTTTTGGAGCATGGTGGCTATCCTTGCCCAGTACTATAATGATGTAATTTGTGTAAATGTTAAATAAAGTTGGGGCTAATACACAGCCTTGGCAGATGCCTAGGTTGGTTTTAATTTTACTTGTTATGTCCCCTTATTTTGAATATTTTATTTTAACCCAAGTATCTGTATATAGTCTTTTGATTATGTTGATTACATTTATATCTATACCCATATTTTGCATATCATCCCAAAGCAGTTGGCTGTTGAGTGAGTCAAATGTGGAAGAAAAGTCCACATCTGCAACAAATAAAGGTTGGTTTCTTATCATACAATATTTTTCTAAAAGATGATTTAAAATAAACATTTGGGTTACTGTACTTTTGTGTTTGGTAAAACCCACCTGCAACTGGGACAATATTTGAGAATATTCTTACCACATAGTCAATCTATCTAACAATACCTTTGCAAAAAGTTTAGCTAGATTGTCTAATAGACTGATTGGTCTATCAGAGCCAAAGTAGAACCTTTCTTATAAATAAGAAGAATATAACTTCCATGCCATGTTGATGGAAGATATGCATGCATAACAATTTAATTACAAAAAAATCTGTGAGTATATTGGCCCACCATTCAATAATTAATTTACAAAAATCTATAGAAAGTTTATCTGGTCCTGGTGTCTTAGAAACATAGAAACATAGACTTTGACAACAGATAAGGACCACTTGGCCCACCCAGTCTGCCCATTTCCCTACCTACTGGATAAGCTGCAGATTCTAGTTAACCAACAGCCTACTTCCTGCAACCTCCCACTATAATTTCCTTATGTCTGTCCCATGCATGTTTGAATTCCCCCACTGTTTTAGACCCCTCGACCTCCTCAGGAAGGCGGTTCCATGCATCCACCACTCTCTCTGTAAAAAAGAAATTCCTCACATTACCCTTGAGCCATCCCCTCTATCTTTAAATTGTGCCCCTTGTTCTTACACATCTCTTTTCTGAAAGATGCTATTCTTCTGGACTTTGTTGATTAAGCTGAGGTACTTGAAAGTTTCTTCATGTCCCCCGTCCCTCTTTCATCAAGAGTACACATATTAAGCTCTCAGTCTCTCTTCATATGGTTTCTGCTGCAGACCCTGCCATTTTAGTTGCCCTCCTCTGGACTGCTTCCATCCTGTCTATATCCTTGCATAGATGAGGTCTCCAAAACTGCACACAGTACTCCAGATGGGGTCTCACCAACTGTCTGTATACAGGGATGACCACTTCCCTTTTTCTACTTGTGATGCCCCTTCCTATGCATCCCAGTATCCCCCTGGCTCTCCTTATCGACTTTTCACATTGCTTACCCACCTTTAGGTCATCTGATATGACTACCCCCAGGTCCCTTTCCATTTTTGTTGTTGTTAGTACCTCCCCTGCTATTGTGTACTCTTCTTCTGGGTTTTTGTTTCCTAGGTGCATTACTTTGCACTTCTTTGCATTGAATCTAAGTTGCCATATGTCTGACCATTCCTCCAACCTTGCCATGTCCCTTCTCATCTTTTCTACCCCCTCTTGTGTATCAACTCTGATACAGATCTTTGTGTCATCTACAAAGAGGCATACCTTTCCCTCTAGACCCTCTGCAATATCACCTATAAAGATGTTAAAGAGGACTGGACCCAGTAATGAGCCCTGAGGTACTCTACTAGTAACCCCCCTTTCTTCAGAATGTGTTTCATTCACTATTACCTTCTGTGTCCTGTTGTGCAGCCAGTTTGCTACCCAGGCTACCACCATGGGACCCGCTCCCAGGCTGGCTAACTTGATTATTAATCTTTTGTGCGGGACTGTGTGAAATGCCTTGCTAATGTCTAGGTAGGCCATATCCACAGCCCTTCCCTGGTCTATTACTTTGGTCACCCAGTTAAAGAAATCTATTAGAGTTGTCTGGCATGACTTTCCTGCTGTGAATCCATGCTGCTTTGGGTCCTGTGCTCTGCTGGCCTCTAGGTACTCAACAATTCTTTCTTTCAGAAGTGATTCCATCATTTTCCTACCACTGACAGGACTGTCAAACTTACAGGTCTGTAGTTTCCTGCTTCTGCCTCGCTCCCACTTTTGTGAAGGGGAATCACATCTGCCCTCCTCCAGTCCTCAGGTACCACCTCATCCTGCCATGATTTATTAAAAAGCGTGGTCAGTGGTGTCACTAGGTCCTACCTTAGTTCTTTTAGGATTCTGGGGTGAATCCCATCAGGCCCCATTGCTTTGTCCATAAGGTTTTAGAAGTTCTTTCAGGACTCTTTCTTCTGTGAATGGACTGGTGTAACCCCCTACAAAGTAGCTTCTATTGTCTGGTTTGGTAACTCCTCCTCATCTTCTTTTGTGAATACTGAGCAAAGTATTCATTCAGTGTCTCTGCCTTTTCACTGTCTCCCTCTGCCCACCTCCCCTCTCCTTTATTAATCTTCACTATCCTCCCTTAACCTTTCTATGCTCTCTAATGTACCTATAAAAGGTTTTCTCCCCCTTCTTAACTGAGTTGGCTATTTTTTCCTCGGTTTGGGCCTTTGCTGTTCTGACTGCCTTCCCCACTTCTTTCTGCTTTAATTGATAAAGTTCCGTGTTGTGCTCCTTCTGTGATTCCTTATACTTTTTGAATGCAGCCTTTTTCTCCTTAACCTTCCCTGCCACCTCTTTTGAGAACCATAGTGTTTTTTTACTCCGCTTTGTTTTCTTTATTTGTTTCACAGAAAGGCTCTATGATGGCAGTTTTGATTTTTCTCCATTGTTCTTCCACCCCTCCTTTTTGGCCATTTGCTAGTGCATTCTTCAGGTATTCACCCATTTTGCCAAAGTTAGCCCTTCTAAAGTCCAGTATCCTTGTTTTTGTATGGCTTATCTCCAAGGTTGTTCTCATTGTGAAGCACACTGTGCAGTGGTCGCTTGTTCCCAGATGTCTACTGACTTCTAAATTTGTGATCCTCTCTCCATTTGAGAGTACCAGGTCTAGTATTGCTCCCTCCCGAGTGGGTTCCAACACTAGCTGTCTAAGGCCTGCCCCCTGCAGAGCATCGAGAATGACCCTACTCTTAGATGTGGCTGCAGTACATGTCATCCAGTTAACATCTGGCATATTCTGGTCCCCCATCAACAGTATCTCCCCTTTTTCAGCCATTTTGAGAATGTCCTCTATCATTTTCTTGTCCATTTCCTCCCCTTGAGATGGGGGTCTGTATACAACCCCTGTGTGGATTGTGATGCCATTCCCTGTCTCCAAAGTGACCCAGAGTGCCTCTTGTCCTCCCCCTTTACTTTTCAGTTCTGTAGCTTTGATCCCTTCCCTTATGTATAGAGCTACTCCACCTCCTCTTTTACCTTCCCTGTCCATTCTGTAGATTGTGTGCCCTGGTATGTTGACATCCCAGTCATGGTTCTCTGTGTACCATGTTTCCATGACTACCACAATATCCAATTGTTCATCTTCCATCAGGGCTACTAGCTCAGGAAGCTTGTTTCCAAGACTACGGGTATTGGTACTCATTGCTCTCCATTTAATGTTGGCTTTATCCTTTTTTCCCCAATCCCTGCTCTTATTGCCCTTGTCTATTTTTCCATTTATCCCTGTCCTGCCCTGTATTGAGCTCTGTACCTCAGTGTTTACCTTACTACCTCCCATGTTTTGTGGGGGGAGGCTTGAAATTTCCTGCCTTTTATCAGCACCTCTCCCCTTGGCTTGTTTAAAAGTTTGCCAAGGAAGCATTTAAACTTGTCACCTAGGAGCTTGGTTCCCTTCGTGGACAGATGCAGACCATCGTGCCAGTAAAGTCTTTTATCCTACAGACAGATGGTGAGACCCCATCTGGAGTACTGTGTGTAGTTCTGGAGACCCCATCTCCGCAAAGACATAGACAGAGTGGAGGCTGTCCAGAGAAGGGCAACCAAAATGGTGCAGAGTCTGCACCAGAAGACATACGAAGAAAGACTAAAGGAGCTTAATATGTATACCCTTGAGGAAAGAAGGGAGAGAGGGGACATGATAGAAACTTTCAAGTACCTCAAGGGAATCAGCAAAGTCCAAGAGGGTAGCATCTTTCAGAAAAGGATGTGCAAGAACAAGGGGCACAATTTGAAGATAGAGGGGATGGCTCAGAGGTAATGTGAGGAAGTATTTTTTCACGGAGAGGGTTGTGGATGCATGGAACAGCCTCCCTGAGGAGGTCGTGGAGTCAAGAACAGTGGGGGAATTCAAGAATGCATGGGACAGACATAAGGCAGTCCTAGTGGGGGGTAGGAGGAAGTAAGCTGTTGGTTAACTGGGATCTGCAGCTTATCTGTCAGGTAGGAAAATGGGCAGACTAGGTGGGCTAAGCGGTCCTTATCTGCCGTCAAATTCTATGTTTCTATGTTTATCTCTCCTGGTGGACCCCCAGTCCCCAATGAAGCCAAAGCCCTGTGCTCTGCACCAGTTTTGCAACCATTCATTAAATTGCATGGTGTGCAGTACCCTAGCCTCACTCCTGCCATGGACTGGCAGCACCTCTGAGAAGGTTACCGTTCTTGCTACCAGTCTGTTCCCCCTCCCCAACTCCACAAATTCATTCTGCACTGCACTGATCCCATGCCTAGCTAGGTAATTTGTCCCAAGGTGGACAATGATATCTAGTTCCCTCTCCTGTGATGCTGCTTCTGCAATCCTGAGGATTCGCTTCCTGTCCCTCCAAGCCATGGCACCAGGCAGGCACCTTACTTCCTTCTCTCCTTTCCCCAGTTTTACCCCCTAAACAATTAAGTCCCCTATCAGAAGCTGTTTCCTTCCCCTGTGGTGTCCCTTGCCATCCTTTTGTGGGTATCCCTTGTGGATGTCCTCAGCATTCTTCTGGGTCTCCACTGAGGGTGCCATCATAGAGGAACCTTGCTCTGCCAGAATGGCATATGATTTGTGTAGAGGTACAACTAGGGGTCTTCGCCTCTGATCCACCAACCGCACCCTCCCAGAACCCACTGTGGTCCAACTGCTCTTCATACTTGGCAACCTCTGAGGCAGTGGTTGTGGCAGTGGTGCTCTTTGGGTGGAGAAGGCCTCCTTAATCCTTGCTAGTTCAGCCTGGAGGTGGGCAACCTCCTCCCTCAGAGCTGACAGTTGCCTGCAAATAGGACAGCAATGCAGTTTCCAGAATGTCTCCCGGAAAACTGCTGCCCCACAGCCAGTGCATTGCACCACTCCCCACATGTCCCTCTCCCTTATAATATACAATGGGCTGGATCATATTTTTTTTGTATTCCTTTTTTTTTGTGCCCTCCCATGGTCCCTCTGTCTCCTCCAGTCCTGATATTTGTGTTCACTGCAGCTGCTCCCTTCCTCCAGCTGGAAGAGCAGCCTTTACTGCCGACAACAGTAATGCTACATTGCAAACAGGGGATGTGTGCTTATCCGGTAACATGCGCTCTCCTTCCCTGACAACCAAACACCTCACCTGCACAACATAACCAGCCCCCAGCCACCCTAAGCATGGGTTCCAGGGCTTGAGCATGTACCCCAGTATGCTATTGGGCAGGCCTGGTCAGTTATATCCTTTATGATTTTAGGATATGTCTCCATGACACGCAATGCAGTGACATTTAAATTTTATAAGGGCTCCTTTAGTAACTCATGTATTAATTCTATAGTTGGTCTTTTTATCCCCCCAATGATTAAGTAGTAGGTCTACAATTTGCTGGGGATATGGCTGATGCCACACCTGTATGCTCCCCATGGGGCCTATTCATGATGGTGTGGGTTATATCTGCGAAATGTTCGTATAACACCCAAGCTGTTATACGGCTCCAGACAGGCACAGGGTGCACAGTATTCACAGCCATGAGCATCTGCAATGCACCTGTCTGTGGCCCTGCCACCTGGCACTCAGGTGTACAGGGGCAAATAGCAGGACTCAGGCAGCCTTCCAGTGGGATGCCCATCCTGAATCCCATAGTGGATCCACTCCTCCACATGAGCAGGGGATTCTGGGTAGGTGTGAATTCCAGGTATTTTTAAAATATGGGCAAGTGCCTGAATGGTTGCCCCCGGCTTACCATGCAGCTAGGTTGGCTGGGGCAGCACGGTGGAGTGAAAATATGTCCCACCGAAGCAGTGACTGTCATCACTGGGGCACATAACTGTTACAGCAGGTCTTCCTTTGTGTAACTTGTGCTCCCCCTCACCCAGTACTCTACACCTTAGTGAATGGTACTATAGAATGCCTCCCTGACACTTTCCCGGACTACCTGTGGCACATAGCTGCGGGATCAGCTTGGGATCATGTGCACAAGTGGCTTGGGCATCTGGTGTGAATGCCATCGGGGGTCCACTGGACCAAGCAGCATTCCAACTTAGCGTTGCATACATGCCTCAGATATGTGGCACATAAGCAATCTGAACTTTTGTGAATAGACACCTATATTTGTATGTACTTTGCATGCACTAAATTTGCTGGCATCTCTGTTCAAGTGAGACAGAAAAGGGAGGAGGGCTTGTACTATATGTGAGGGAGGGAATCAAGGCCACAGAAGTACAGTGACAGCCAGAGGAAAAAGTAGGGTTGGCAGTACTGTGGGTCATCTTCAAGCGAGGTAGTGCGGCTGCTGTCCATACATGGGTGCTATAAAGACCTCCAGCACAGGGAGAGGAGTTGGATGAGGAACTTGAAAGACATCATCAGGATGGCAAATAAGGGGGAGGTCCTGCTAGCTGGGGTTCAGTCTGCCAGATGTGGTCTAGAGCTTTCCAACTGCAGTTATGGCAAGGAGCAGGGCCATCTTGGCTCCATGCAAAGTGCTTTTCTCAGGCAGCTAGTCAAGGAACCCACTAGGGATGGGACAGTACTGGACATGGTGCTTACAAACCTGGATGGCATTGCAGACATCACAGTGGGCAGTCCCCTAGGTACCAGTTATCACTGTACAATGTGGTTTGACATTAACATGGGAACAGAGGCAAACTACATGAGGACAAGGGTCCTGGACTTTAGGAGGGCAGCTTTAAAGAAATGGAGACTGACTCAGAAACTGCCTTGTGGGGGGTTGCTGGGGGAGGGTAGAGCACAGTGGGGAAAAATAAGTGGCAACATAATTGAGGCAACCAACCGGGTCGCTCCTGAAAAAGGGACCTCTGTTCTCAGTGAGCTTACCCGGTTATCAAAATCTAAATAAATAAATGAAGGAAATGAGTAAATGTAGAAGTAAAAAGAGACCATTATGGTTCTCAAGGGAAGCAGCCATGGTGGTGGTGGTGGGGGTGGAGTTGCAATTCAGGAGATATAAAGAAATGCAGAGGGAGAAAGACAGAGAGGTATGCCAAGCAAAAGAGAGAGAAGCAGGAAAGGCAGTAAGGAGAACAATGGTGCAGACAGAGGAAAAGATAGTCAAAGGGGTAGCAGAGGGGGATTAGACTTTCTTCAGGTACATAAGTGGGAGGAGCAAAGCAAGGGGAGGGATAGTGAGGATGAGGAGGGTGTCGGGAGGAGACTGCACAGAAGAGGATCAAGAAAAAGCAGACATCCTAAACAGGTAGTTCTGATCAGTCTTCACAATGGAGGAAGAGGGAGGCGGTCCACCAGGGAGCAGCAGGAAAAAGAAGGAGGAGGTGGACACAAGTTCATTTTCAGAGGAAAGAGTCCCAAAGGGACTAGCATCTCTGAAAGTGGACAAGGCTATGGAACTGGATGGGATACACCCAAGGGCACTAAAAGAACTCTGGGAGGTGCCAGCTGCCCCACTGATGGCCTTATTCCACAGCTCACTGGTAACAGACATGGTTCCTGAGGTTGGAGTAGGGCAGATGTGGTCCCTTTCCTTAAGAGCAGCAGCAAGGACGAGGCTAGCAACTACAGGCTTGTCAGTCTTACATCAATGATGGAGAAATTAATGGAAACCTGGTTAGAGGAAAGGCTGGTACAGTATCTTGAATTCAGTGGGATAGAAGACCAAAGGCAGCATGGATTCATGGGCCGAAGGTCATGCCAGACAAATCTGATTGATTTCTTCAAACTCAGTGAGCTCAGTTTCATTATATACCAATGACTCTATATTTTTTCTTGGCCAGCCTAAGGAATCTGTCCCCTGCCTCATTTCATGTCTGGGTGAATCTGACATGGTCTCTGGATATAAAATACATTTTGATAAACCTGAAACTATTATACTTAGTGAGTCCTGTCCGGAAGATTTTGGGGACATATATCCCTTCTTGTGGGCTAAGTGGAACCAAACCAAATACCTACAGTAGGGATACAAATCAATAGTAGTTTGTCCCAGTTATTTGACATAAACTATGATAAACTCTGCAGGAAGATACAACAGGACCTGGCCAGGTGGTCTTTGCTACCCTTAACAGTAGCAGGCAAAACAGATTCCATACAAATGAACATCCTTCTACTTCTTTTTGGAGCCCTCCCTATACCAATCCCAGCTGTGTTCTGTTCATCTCAGCAGCGTCAGTGGCTCAGCAAGGTGCACACTTACCTCTGAGGCCAGATCAGAAGGCTGTGGGTTCTATCCCCACACCAGGCACTTGGACTAATCCCAATACTGACACTGTAGTGCAGCATGAGGGGGGTGCTGCACTCCTGAGGTGCCATCTTTCAGATGAAACATTAAACAGAGGACCTGTCTGCCTATTCTGGTGGTTGTTCAGGTGGACATTAAAGATCCCTTGGCACTTCTCGAAAAGAGTTGGGTACGTTTTTATTGAACAAAACTCAAAGTAAATCACATGTAGTATAATTCATAATTCATCATAAAAAATTCAAGTCAATCATAAGAGGTAACAGCAGCATCAATTAAAGTAAATTGTGTGCATGCAATGTGGAAAATTCACTTAATTTCCCTTTATACAGTACATATACTGAGAGCTTTTATAAAGGAAAACCTTTCTATGATACTTAATAATTTATACGTTTAAGTAATGAGTACGTCAGAGTTACTAATCCATGGCAAGTTCATCCATTTTTCCATTAATTCAGCCTGTGTTAAAATTTTCATTTCTTCTAGGTATTTTTTTCTAAGGTTGCCTGTTACTTTCTGTATTAATTCATGATGAGGACATTGTTTTTGCTGCAATGTAAATAAACACCTTGCATTCCATATATGCCATTTAAATATGATAAATATTAAACTCAAAGTGTTCCTGTTCCCCTTACTCCATCTATATGTAAAAAAAAATACATTATATTTTCATATGTTGCTTTGGCAAATATAGGTTCTGACCATTCTTTTGCCACAAAGACCCAACATCCATAAACAAAAGAGCATTGAAACAATAGGTGTCTGATAGTCTCTTCCTTAGTTATACATGCTAGTCTACTACAGTAACATTCTTTAAATGTTTTATATTTATGGTTAACTTTCACGTTAAGTTGTTCATGGCAACTAAGTCAGTGTACATCCCACATATGTATCAGGATCCTAGGGTTTATTAAGAGATCCTTGCATGATGTTACATATGTTTGTGGACAGTTTGGAAATATTTCAGTTGCTGGACATGTTTCTTGCATATTTACTGTATACTAGTTTTTCCTGTGTAGTGTAAGGATCATATGACCAGTAACTTTCCATTGCCTAAGTCTTGTGAAAGTTTCTTTCATATATATGGGTAATACTGGAAAACTTTTAACAATTTTAAGGTGTCCTGTTTCCCATTGTTGGAACCATGTCTGGCAACTTAAAAATACCCATGTTTCCCAACCTATATTTTGATTGATTTGCCATAAAAAAAAATATTGTTAAAAAATAATCACTGTGTTAACTATTTTTAATCCTCCTAAATTATAAGGCAGGTATGTAATATTTATTTTCATAGGATTTAAGCAACTTTTCCATAAAGCTTGAAAGAAAACGCTTGACAAGGTGGAGTCAGACTGATTTTGATTTGTCTATTGGAAGCTGAGAACATTGCTATACTGCAAAGAACAAACTACAACTCTGTTTAGGACCTGGAAACCCGGTAAGGCATAATATTGTTGGGGACTTGTTAAGAAGGGGAGCTACGCTTTCTACAAAAAAGTTTCACTTTTTTTCCTTATTGGCATTAAGCAGAGAATTGCAGGATTCCATTAAAAGTGTAGTAATTTTATAACCAGAGGGAGTGAGATACAACTGAATTTGCTTGATTCCTGGGGTTGAGACCTAGGATTTGGAAGGACATTTTTGCAACATTTTAAAAGTGTCCTGGTGGCTGAGAAATTAAGTTTTTACCCCTGGCTTCACTGAAAGGTTTTGTGTATTTGAATCAGACATAGCAGAGTGCCTACATTAAAAAGCCTGCTTACATCAGAGGTGTCACTAGTCAATCAATTGGTTCTGGGTGGGGTTTCATCACTGTGCTGTCTTAGGCATCCTTCACAGTTAGAAGCCAGTCAGACTGACTTTGATTTGTCTATTGGAAGCTGAGAACATTGCTACACTGCAAATTACAAACTATGACTCTGTTTAGGACCTGAAAGCCTGGTAAGGCATAATATTGTTGGGGACTTGTTAAGAAGGGGAGCTGCGCTTTCTAAAAAAACTTTCTTTTTTTTTCCTTATTGGCATTAAGCAGAGAATTGCAGGATTCCATTAAAAGTGTACAGTAGTAATTTTATAACCAGAGGGAGGGAGTGAGATACAACTGAATTTGCTTGATTCCTGGGGTTGAGACCTAGGATTTGGAAGGATATTTTTGCAACATTTTAAAAGTGTCCTGCTGGCTGAGGAGTGAGTTCTTTTTTATCCCTGGACTCAGTAGAGTGGTTTGTGTAGGAGCAGTGGTCTAGCAAATTGTGGTGTTAGTTGGATTACTATAAAGGGCAGCAATCACCAGTGTGGTGGAGCAGTTGTGTATTTGATTGTTTCTAACAGTCACCAGTGGCTGTGACTACCCACCACCCTTCCCACCCCACTTCCCCAGGCGTGGCATTTCCTTTATAGCCAAAGTTCTGACATCACTTCCTCAACAGGTCTTGGGGCAGAATTGCCATGTTCTTAATAACCCAGCACAGTGCATAAAGGGTAGGTACACACCACAAATAATAATTGAAATATATATATATATATATATATATATTACATATTGTATATTATAAGGGAAAGGAACATGTGGGGAGTGGAGCAATGCACTGGCTGTGGGCCAGCAGTTTTCCGGGAGACATTCTGGAAACTGCGTTGCTGTTCTATTTGCAGACAACTGTCAGCTCTGAGGGAGGAGGTTGCCCACCTCCAGGCTGAACTAGCAAGGACTAAGGGGGCCTCCCCCACCCAAAGAGCACCACTGCCATGACCGCTGCCTCAGAGGTTGCCAAGTATGAAGAGCAGTTTGACCACAGTGGGTTCTGGGAGGGTGCGGGTGGTGGACCAGAGGTGAAGCCCCCTAGTTGTACCTCTACACAAATCATATGCCATTCTGACAGAGCAAGGTTCCTCTATGATGGCACCCTCAGTGGAGACCCAGAAGAATGCTGAGGACATCCACAAGGGAGACTCACAAAAGGGTGGCAAGGGACACCACAGGGGAAGGAAACAGCTTCTGATAGGGGACTTAATTATTGGGGGTAAAACTGGGGAAGGGAGAGGAGAAGGAGATAAGGTACCTGCCTGGTGCCATGGTTTGGAGGGACAATGAAAATGATAGAGGACATTCTCAAAATGGCTGAAAAAGAGGAGATACTGTTGATGGGGGACCTGAATATGCCAGATGTTAACTGGATGATATGTACTACAGCCACATCCAAGAGCAGGGTCGTTCTTGATGCCCTGCAGGGGGCAGACTTTAGACAGCTAGTGTTGGAACCCACTCAGGAGGGAGCACTACTAGACCTGGTACTCTCAAATGGATAGAGGATCACAAATTTAAGAGTCAGTAGACATCTGGGAACAAGCAACCACTGCAGAGTGTGCTTTACAATGGAGATAAGCCATACAAAAACAAGGATACTGGACTTTAGAAGGGCTGACTTTGGCAAAATGGGTGAATACCTGAAGAATGCACTAGCAAATGGCCAAAAAGGAGAGGTGGAAGAACAATGGAAAAAAATCTAAACTGCCATTATAGAGGCAACAAGCCTTTATGTGAAGCAAATAAAGAAAACAAAGCGGAGTAAAAAACCACTATGGTTCTCAAAAGAGGTGGCAGGGAAGGTTAAGGAGAAAAAGGCTGCATTCAAAAAGTATAAGGAATCACAGAAGGAGCACGACAGGGAACTGTATCAATTAAAGCAGAAAGAAGTGGGGAAGGCAGTCAGAATAGCAAAGGCCCAAATTGAGGAAAAAAATAGCCAACTCGGTTAAGAAGGGGGAGAAAACCTTTTATAGGTACATTAGGGAGCATAGAAAGGTTAAGGGAGGGATAGTGAAGATTAATAAAGGAGAGGGGAGGTGGGCAGAGGGAGACAGTGAAAAGGCAGAGATACTGAATGAATACTTTTGCTCAGCATTCACAAAAGAAAATGAGGAGGAATTACCAAAACCAGACAATAGAACCACTCTGGGTAGGGGGTGGTTGACACCAGTCCATTCACAGAAGAAAGAGTCCTGAAAGAACTCCTAAAACTCAAGGTGGACAAAGCAATGGGGCCTGATGAGATTCACACCAGAATCCTAAAAGAACTAAAGGAGGACCTAGTGACACCACTGACCACGCTTTATAACAAATCATGGCAGGATGAGGTGGTACCTGAGGACTGGAGGAGGGCAGATGTGATTCCCCTTCACAAAAGTGGGAGCAAGGCAGAAGCAGGAAACTACAGACCTGTAAGTTTGACCTCAGTGGTAGGGAAAATGATGGAATCATTTCTGAAAGAAAGAATTGTTGAGTACCTAGAGGCCAGCGGGGCACAGGACCCAAAGCAGCATGGATTTACAGCAGGAAGGTCATGTCAGATGAATCTAATTGATTTCTTTGACTGGGGGACCAAAGTAATAGACCAGGGAGGGGCTGTGGATATGGCCTACCTAGACTTTAGCAAGGCATTTGACACAGTCCCGCACAAAAGATTAATAATCAAGTTAGCCAGCCTGGGAGTGGGTCCCAGGGTGGTAGCCTGGGTAGCAAACTTGCTGCACAACAGGACACAGAAGGTAATAGTGAATGGAACATATTCTGAAGAAAGAGAGGTTACTAGTGGAGTACCTCAGGGCTCAGTACTGGGTCCAGTCCTCTTTAACATCTTTGTAGGTGACATTGCAGAGGGTCTGGAGGGAAAGGTATGCCTCTTTGTGGATGACACAAAGATCTGTAACAGAGTTGATACACAAGAGGGGATAGAAAATATGAGAAGGGACTTGGCAAGGTTGGAAGAATGGTCAGACATATGGCAACTTAGATTCAATGCAAAGAAGTGCAAAGTAATGCACCTGGGAAACAAAAACCCAGGAGAAGAGTACACAATAGCAGGGGAGGTACTAACAACAACAAAAATGGAAAGGGACCTGGGGGTAGTCATATCAGATGACCTAAAGGTGGGTAAGCAATGTGAAAAGTCAGTAAGGAGGGCCAGGGGGATACTGGGATGCATAGGAAGGGGCATCACTAGTAGAAAAAGGTAAGTGGTTATCCCTCTATACAGACAGTTGGTGAGACCCCATCTGGAGTACTGTGTGCAGTTTTGGAGACCTCATCTATGCAAGGACATAGACAGGATGGAAGCAGTCCAGAGGAGGGCAACTAAAATGGTGCAGGGTCTGCAGCAGAAACCATATGAAGAGAGACTGAGAGAGCTTAATATGTATACTCTTGATGAAAGAAGGGATGGGGGGACATGATAGAAACTTTCAAGTACCTCAAGCAAATCAACAAAGTCCAGGAACGTAGCATCTTTCAGAAAAAGAGATGTGTAAGAACAAGGGGGCACAATTTAAAGATGGGGGACAGCTCAGGGGTAATGTGAGGACATTTTTTTTCATGGAGAGAGTGGTGGATACATGGAACCGCCTTGCTGAGGAGGTTGTTAAGTCTAAAACAGTGGGGGAATTCAAACATGCATGGGAGAGAAATAAGGCAATTATAGTGGGGGGTTGCAGGAAGTAGGCTGTTGGTTAACTAGAATCTGCAGCTTATCCAGTAGGAAGGGAAATGGGCAGACTGGGTGGGCCAAGTGGTCCTTATCTGCTGTCAAGGTCTATGTTTCTATGTTTCTAAATTCTGAGGGGGGAAGGATATTACTGATGTATAAAAAAAGTGGAATTAAGAATGTTTTTAGTAAGTACACCCTCCTCTTTTTCCCCATCTTCCATCTGTTCCACTGTGATACTTTTTGTGCCTGCTTGTTACAATTTCTTTTTCCAGCTTCTCTCTTCTGAATTGCCGTCTCCAAATGTAATACCTAAAATTTGTATTGTCAGTTTGTACTGAAATCCCTACTATTACTTGATTTGTGGCTTGTGATCTATCTATGTTCATGCCTACACACTTCCCTATATTTAAAGATGTCCCTGAAACTTCCCCAAAAGATTTACAAATGTCCACAGCGTGAGTTACTGAATACTCATTTTGAACCATCAGGCTCATGTCATCTGCATATGTAATAGTGACATATGGAATGACTCCCTTCTTATTTTGTAATGGTTTTAATAGGGGTGAAGTGTTTAATAGTCTCAATAAGGTGTCTAAGAAGTAGTCATACAAAACTGGGCTGAGTTGGCAGCCCTGCCTGACCCCTCTTAATATGAATGATTGGGCCCTTCCACCCATTTACTATTGGAGCTATTGTTGCTGTTGTTGTAAAACTTGCCATAGAAATCCATGGTTTATCAAATCAAAAGCCTTGTTCTGATCTAGAGAGAACAAGGTGCCTTTAATAGTACCTTTATTCCCTCATTCTACGATCTCTCTAAGTAAAATAAGATGGTACTGAACATGATTGTGCAAGGGTAATAATAAATTTAGCTATTTTAGGTAGTCTGTTGGCAATTATTTTTGACATAATTTTGAAGTCTACATTCAATAGGCTAATAGGCACCAATTCTGCAGATATTATTTGCTTCCCTTTTTATGAAGAAAAATGAATGTGCCCATATTCATATATAAAGGTAAGGTATTGGTCTGAAAAATATAACTGTATACTATTGTTAATTCTGATACTATGGGTTCTCCCATTAATTTATATATTTCTCCATGGAGTTCATCAAACTCTGGTAAGGTACCTTTTTTTAAAGAAGAGATTGCAATTTGTATTCTTCCTTCAGGATTACTTGTGCTAGTGTCTGTACCTCAATTTCTGGTATGTCAGGCACTTCTATGTTATAAAAAATTATTTCAATGCTGTTAAGTCGTCGATAATGGATCATATGTGGCCTTCGCATAATTGGTCACTGTGGTTATGATACCTGCATTTGAAGTATGTGATATATTATTTTCATTCACCAAGAGTGACATTTCTTTTCTTTTGATTCTATCAGAAAAAGTTTCATCAGGGCAAATGATGTATTGCCCTCCCTGGGTCCCAAAGTGTTGTTGATAATATAAGTTACTTGCCTTTTGTGTATAGAAGGTTGTTAATTATTTTTTTATTAGCTTAATTTGCTTAGAAAAGTCCTGATTTGTGATATTTGCTAGAGATATTAGCTTTTGTAAATGGTGTCTTTTATCTATATATTGTAAATACTATAATGTATTGATGGATTTGCTCACTGATATAAGTAATTTCTGTAACCCATGTTTCGTGTCTTCCCACCATGTCACCGGATCTTTGTACAATATTAGGACTGATTTTCTAGCTACTACATACTGTTGTATAGGCTCCACAACTTCTCTGTTTTCTAGGTGCAAAGTATTGAATTTCCATGTTCCAGGACCTCTTCTAAAAGTTGTGGAATGCCCTGTTTTAATACTGAGCATGTCATGATCTGCAAACTCTACTGCTTCTTTATTTGCTTGAAGAATCTGAGTTTGTTTAGACACAAATACATAATCTACATATGAGTGGCTACATTTCCTTTATGGAATGTAGGGGGGTGTTTACTAATGTGGGTTATATATATACATCTTTCAATCTTGTTGTATTTATGAGAGAATTAAAAAAAAATTTGAGTCACAGAAATTTTTTTTTGCTTTAATATATCGACTCATCTTGTATAGATAATGCACAGTTAAAATCTCCCAAAAAAAATGCATGATGAGATGAAAACAAATAAGGTTGAATTAGTTTCAGGACCTCTGTCCTTTCTCTTTTAGTTTTGTGGTGCATATGTGTTGACAAACCACATGAGTGTATTTTGAATTCTTGTATCTAAGATCATAACCCCCCCTGGAACTAAGTCTATCGATTTTATGACTTCTAAATCAGTTCCAAAAAATAAAATACCAATGTCACAGCATGTTTCATGTTCAAAGGAACAAAAGGAGGGTCCTCTAAACCAGGCTTTTTTTGCCTTTGAAACTTTCTGTAGTGAATGTAATCTAACATCTTGCAAAAGGTATACATCATGCTGTTTTTGCTGTAAGAAAGAAAAAAATGGCATTCCTTTTCCATGGATTCTTTATACTACTTACATTCAGGGTACAAATGTTTACAGATACATTCATTCAGCGATTTATGTCCTTTTCACCTAGGCCTCCCTTTTCTGACCGTACCCTCTATATGCTTCCTCTTTTCTTTCACTTTTCTGTTTTGTGACCAGTATCTGTTTTAACTTCAGAGTCAGTAGTGAGTTCTGGTTGTGAGGATGTGAGGGAAGAGGTATCTGAATCATTTTCTGAGTCCTCTGAAGGGCTTTGTAGTATTTCAGACTGATTATGGAGCTGGAGTTTGTCTGTTTTAGGAAGTTTGGGATTAGGGAATCCTCCTATTTGTCTTCACCTTGTTCTCAGCATTCTCCTGCCTAGTGATGGGTTAGGGGGAGAGGACATATCTTTACTTCTGTTTCCCCCATCTGGGTTCTGTTCTGCCTGTTCTACAGTGGGATTTTCCTCCTTTTCTGAGGGCTGTGGGGTTATAGCCTCCATAGTGTCTGAAGTGTGTTCTATATTGTCTATGACCATCATTATTACAGGAGTCTGAGTTTCTGAGGAAAGGTTGAAGGGTCAGAGAGATTAATCTCGGTGGATGGGAGAAGTGTCACCGAAGAACTGCACTCTCCATTACCTTATACAGTCCTAGGGGTTATGGATGTTTCCTCCTTCTTTTTCTCTATTATTCCAGTCCGTTATGCCAGTGTGACATACAATCTTTGCTCAGCCCCATCGGCTTGTTCGGGCTGATTATGTGCAGCCCATTTACAGTTTGAAAAATAATGCCCTGTTTCCTCACACAGAGTACATCTACCTCCATTTTCACACTGGATACTAGTGTGCCCAACTTCATTGCAAAGACAACAGACTTTGTCGCAAATACTACTTAAATGCATAGGAAATCCACATTTGTAACAAGCTTTCGGTTGACCCTGATAAAACAGGACCCCCCTGTCTCTGCCTAAAAATAACTGTTAGGTAAGTGTTTTACACCATTGTCATCTGCTTTTAACATCACTTTGACCTTCCACATGCTTTCAGAGTCAAAAATTGCTTCTCGTTCCCCCAACGCAGTGCATCTCTGTTTCAGCCGGTATACCAAGTAATTTACACTGACTCCCTTGTTTTGAAAGAGCACTGTAATGTTTTTATTTGCTGGCTTTGTTAGTGGTATTGCTGAAAATGGTGACCATGGTGGGGATTTTTTCAGTGTATTATATTTAACCCAGAAGTGCTCTAGGCCAGATGCAGTTTTGAAACTTACGTCGAAGTTTGTTTCCCCAGACACATGAATTATTGCTTAAATCTCATTTGTGAAAAACATTATAGATTCTTTAAGTAGGACTCTAGCCACAAAAAGTCTGTCTGGGGCCTCTTCCATGCCTCTATTATACCTCAGACGTACTGCATTGTGCCATTTAGCTGGTAACACAGGTCTGTGAGAGAGACAGGTATAGGCCTAGCAGGTCCTGAAATTATATTTTGCTCATTAGTTCTGTGTGACAAATCTGCAGAATTATTATCCGAGTTAGCTAAATTTATAGGAATTGTAAGATGAGAGTTAACAGGAACCAGTTCTTTTTGTAAAGTTACAGTATCAGCTGAATCATTATTGTGTCCTTTGTTAAACTCCGAAGTGGGGTTTTGTGTCAGTCGCAGTTCGTGGGGGAGATCTGGTAAACCAGTTACATATCTTCATTTAACTCGTTTTGTTGTACCAAATTCTGTACAATAAGAAAAACAGGTACTGTACCTTTAGTTTTGAAGCCTGCTGGTTTTGGCATCTAAACTGGTGATGTGCCAGACACTCATCCTTCTGTTGTATTTTCCCATCCTGCTGCTTTTAATGCTTCTTCCACCGACCAACTTTCTTCTGTTGGATTTGTACTCTCTATACACTGAGACTGTTTTAGATCGAGTTTGGGTGAACTCGTATGTGCCATTCCTGATTTGTCTCGGTGTAACATGTCAGGCAACTTCTTTTATTTGCTTTTTTCAGGTGTTTTCTTTGTCTGGTTGGCCTTAGTGGCACTTATCGTAAGACATTCTCCACATTTACGTTATCGCCTGTCACACTGATGGGCGATGCCTTTGAAGCGGCCATCTCTTTGACAAACAGCTGAGCGTTCTTGTCAGACAATCCCTTTGAACTTTCCTTCATTTTGTTCAAGTTGTTTAAAAATGCTTGGTGCCTTTTTAAATAGCATTGTTCCTCCTTTTGCAAGGCTTCTTGGATTGAAGAAGCAGTTTCTTTCATGCATGTCCCCTGGTTTAGTGGGGCACTAATTGTGTGTTCCTTTTGTACTAGTTCCATATCTTGTCGATCATCATTATTTGCTGCACATGTTTCCTATGTAGTTCCTGGTTACATAACAGAGATTTGGCTGTGTGCCTGATGCTCCACATCAACTTCCTTCACGTTGCTTTGCCAATGATTGGTCTCCAAACTGGCTGAGGCAGAGGAGGAAACCTGCTCCTCTGCCTCCTCATCCTCCATCCATTCCTCCCAGTCGACAACGACCACCATCGTTGCAGAGTGCCAGGATGACAAGGAGTCCCCCTTCTGAAGAGTAGGGGTACTTCCTCGGTGTTCTGGCCAAATTTCCCTCATTGACTAAAAATACCACCAACAGCTTATTCTGGTTCAGTGTCAGTTGGCATCCATCTGTATCCCCCTCCCCTGGTATGAGGCTGAAAACAGACAGAATTGTTTAGTCTTCCTTTCCTGGTCAACAAAAAAAATAAATAAATCTCTCCTAAAAGGAATACCTAAATGTATATGGGGTGGTCACAAAGCCTGGATAAACAAAAAGGTATTGATGTTGCCAAAGGAACAGGGAGGTCCTGCTCTATCAGATTTTAAACATTATTATTTAGCCAGTCAGATGGTGGAAGTGTGCACACAAACGAAGCAAAGGGTTATTTTGGGGTGGTATGACATTGAAAATGCAGGTGCAGAAGGTCAACCTCTCTTTAGTCTTGCATTAATGCCAGTTACCCCTCAATATGTCCTTAACTGGATATGTTCCAGTTAGTCACCCAGCCCACCAGACTCATCCCGCTCTGCCGGCACCAGCATGCTCCTAGATGTGATTATAACTAACTGCCCCCACAAAATCTGGGATGTCACTGTCTTCCCCAACTCTCTTAGTGATCATTCCCCTGTTCTCTGTCTCTGGACTTCTTCCTCCCTGAAGCCAGTGTTGCGGGCCACTCTACGCCGGTGTTTTCGCCCCAGTGGCCTCAGAAAATTAAAACAATACCTAACCCAGTTAGACTGGTCTCCCATCCAATGCACTCATGACATTGACTCTGCTCTAGATCATTTCACAAACACCTTCTGTAAGGCTTGTGACTTTTTCACCCCCCTCACCAGAATCCGCTCCAAAAAACGTAATACTCCATGGATCTCCCAACCCCTCATCCAGAAACTCAAACACAGAGATAATATCTGGCACATTGCTGTAGAATCTGGAAAGGTATCTGACCGACAAGCCTATAACACTGAACACAATAAGTGCACCTGGGCCATTAGGCAGGCCAAGGCTGAGCACTACCAGACCACCCTCGCTTCCACCTGGGGTTCAGCCCGGACCTTCTGGGATAACATGAAGGAACTAAATGGGAAGTCCCACTCCCCCCCACCATCCCAGCTCTCCATCAATGGCACCCCCACCACAGACCCGCTCCTTATAGCCAACTGCCTTAACACTGCCTTCTCCAACCTAAGTTCAGTCCTCCCCAGCAGCTTCTTCAACCATATCCCCGCATCTCTCCCTCTGGTCCTGCATCACTCACCAGTCTACCTGCGCACCCTATCCCCTCATGAAGCCAGGCCACACCTGCTGAAAGCCTTAGGCAGCAACAACCCCAGTAGTGACTCCCTTGACTCTAGGATCCTCCACATGGTTTTGGACAAAGTTCTATTCCCCCTAACTGGCCTCCTAAGCTGTTCTCTATGCTTGGTTCAGTTCCCAAGTGCCTGGAAAACCGCTGCAATCACATCCATACATAAGAGTGGGGACTGGTCCACTCCAAATAACAACCGGCCCATTTCCATCCTCCTCCCACTCTCTAAAGCCCTTGAAAAAGTGGTATCTATCCAGCTCTCAGATTACCTGGCCAAGCATGACATTATGTGCCCAGAGCAGCTCAGATTCTGTCCAGGACACAGTATAACCATGGCTCTCCTGGAAATCTCCCAATACCTGGACACTGCACTCGACTTAGGCAGCCTTGCAGAGGCAGTATTCATCAATCTCTCTAAGGCCTTTGACACTGTCTGTCACTCCCTCCTGCTCAACTCCCTCCACCAACTTGGCTTCTCAGATGGTCCCATTGCCTGGTTCTCTAGCTACCTCTCCACTAGATCCCAGCACGTTAAAGATCTGTGGCTCCCTCTCCAGCACCCATCCCATCCTCTCTGGGGTCCCTTAAGGCTTGATCCTGGGGCCAGTACTTTTTAGTCTCTACCTCAACTCCCTCCCAAGCTCCTGCACCAGTAAAATGCTCCTCTACACTGATGACGCGGTCCTCTTTGCCTCACACCCCATTCTCTCCCCACTCCAATCATCCCTCCAACAAGCATGCAACCAAGCTGAAAGGTGGCTCAGCGACCGCAGACTGGTCATTAACTTAAAGAAGACCAAGTCTATGCTCTTCTCTCGCCACCAAAACAAAGTGAAAAATACCCCACTCTTGATTACCGCCAGCTCCCTGCACCCTCTTGAGCAAGTAATCACATATAAATACCTGGGCATCACTTTCGATGCGTCCCTCTCCTTCCACACCCACATTAATGCCTTGTCAACCACCATTAACTCTCAAATTGGCCTGCTATACCAACATAGGGACTGCCTGCCGCAGGTTGCCCTCAGGCTGGCTATCACCTCCTCCGTCCTGTCCCTTATGGAGTATGGCCTGCCCATCTGTGCTGCAGCTGACAACACTGCACTCTCGAAAATCCAGCTATCCATCAATAAGGCCTGCAGGCTTTTGACTGGTGCCCCCAACCACACCCACACCTGCCTGCTATATTCTACCACCAATCTGCTCAACACTGAGGAATGACTACAATACCAGACCTGCCTCCTCACAAAAAATCCTTGCTCAGACTCTCCCCTCCAGGGGTCTCTGCCACCCTACATCATCGACCATCGCCACATGTAGCTCTGTCAAGACCACCTTCCAGGTGCCCAGAACAAAGACTTCTCTTGCCCAGAGATCCTTCCACTACCGTGCCCCCCACCTGGTTCAACTCCCTCCCTAGCTGCATCCCACTCTGCCCATAATTGGCTCATTCAAGACAGACCTCCGACACCACATCTTAAATACCCGCTGTTGCAGGTACAAGTAACCACCCTGGTCTCCCCTTGGCTGTAATCTGTGTTTTCCCAGCCACTTTGCTTCATTAGCATGATAACATCCACTGGACAGTGTCCCCAGACTCCTCCACCCTTAAATGGTCATTCAGTAGTCTCCTCTGAGGACTTGTCCTCTCCTAGGACCTACTAAAGCTATGCATATTACATTCTTCTACAACACTATGTAACTAAAGCTTCCTACAACTTGAAATGCTCTGTAACCTAAATTAATCTGTGTTAAATGTTCTGTTGTATTCTCACTGCATATGTTATGTTGACCACTGTTGTTTCTGCACCATGTCCTGTTTGTCCTCCCTGCGATGAGGCGCCTTTGTGAATGAGTCTCTAACTCAAAGGTTGTAAACCCAACTTGTAATTAAATACATTAAATAAGTAAATTAAATATACCAGAGATATCACCAGTCTTTGGGTTTAACATTGAATGTTGGAAAAAGTGTGAAAACTACTTAAAACAACAGGTAGCCTGGGCCCCACTTCCCTAATCAGATAGCACCCTGACTTTCGTCCTCCCCAATTAGATGAAGAATATATCACCTGGGAAATGAAAGGCCTCACCTGAGTCTCTCAAGTATTAGGAAATAGTCACATATGTCCTTTCAAGAATTGCAGCAAAAATACAATCTACTTCACTTTCATAGGTACCTACAAATGATGCACTTCATTAACTCAGGGGAAAACGGAAACTTATTAATCAGAGATGTGACCACATGGGAGGATTTTCTTTATCAGGTGGTGACCCTAAAGGATCCACAGAGATATACTGTACCTCCAAATATATAAGATGTAAGATGTTGTTGACCAGTAAACTTGATAATCTTAACCACATAAAAGAGGCATGGGTAGCAGATGCTATACGTGTATTATTATAGAGGATGACTGGAATAAGAGATTGCAGAAGGGGTGATCCCTACCTGGAGGGAGTTTTTTGGAAAATTTTAGTTCGGTACTTTAGAACCCCAAAGGTTAGTAAGCACTTTAATCCCATGAATACAGCAAACTGCTGGAGAAAATGCAGTGGGATAGTTCCTCATTCGCACATCTTCTGGGGTTGCTCAAAGATTTGTCTTTTTTGGACAGATATACAACAAAATATTAATACTATTCTGGGTAAAACTATCCAAAATGATTTCACAGAATGGGTTTTGGGGTTTTCTACCATTACATCTTTCCCCACAGGTATCAGGGCTGTAGCACTCACTTTAATTTTAGCAGCTTTAAAATGCATCACAGCACACTGGTTACAAGAAGAGCCCCCCTACGGCTACAGAATGGTGCAATAGGGTCCATCAGCTGCATCACCTAGAACAAATGACTGCCAAGTTATGACTTACAGAAGCAAAACACCAAAACAGGTAGAGCACCTGGCAGCAATGGGACTCCACACAGTAATCACAAGGCTGTCCTGTGGACCATTCTCGACCTTAGAAATGGTAGGTTTGTAGGTCAGTCATTGAATATTCCGAATGTGGTGTCTCGTTGGGGATTGCCCCCCTTCCCCAATCCATTTATGTTTAAATCATATCATCATGAAAATTAATAAAACAATAAATAAGATACCCACAAGGGCAGCGCGGCTTTCCAAGTTGTTATAACCTTTTGCAAGTTTACTGTTAACAGTATGTATTTTTTTTTTTATTCTTTCTTTTCTCTTCTCTATAATTCAATAAGGATGCAGAGTAATGCATTATAAATACTCATACTTCAAAATAATGCAGTATCCTGTCCATAAATATTAAAGACACACGTTACACTATACTAGAGCGTGTTAGTTTAAACTTTATTATTTATACTCTCCCCTCATCTTTATCTCTTCATCAGAGTAGTGGTGTCAGAATGATCTTAAATAATATTAATGCATTAACGGACAATATTTTAACACTGCATCGAGAAGAACGAGAATTATTTCCAGGACCTTAGCCTTCTACATTATTATGATGAACTTTCATGTACTTTAGACTGGAATAATACTGACACATGGTTCCTCATCACATAGATAATGGATTGTAACCTATGAAACCTTCTTCAGTATTTACTGGCTTAATTATCTTGTCTTATGTTAATTTTAACAGTGTTTTCTGGGTTTTTCAGTCTATTACAATTGTATACTCTGCATCCTGTGTATGACATGTCATGTTTAAATAAAGTGTAGTTTAAAAAAAAACTTTCCAAGTGTTGATGGCACACACTGAGGTGGACCTTGTGACCATCATGGAAATGTGGGTCAAGAAAAATGACAATTGGGAGATGGTAGTCCCTGGATACGCGTTGTTCAAAAGGGATAGAAGGACTGGTAGAGGGGGATAAGTCATCTTTGTCAAGGAGGGCATTAAAGTGACAGAAGACAGAGGCATTGGTGTATCAGTGAAGAGGCTGAGTGTATATGGGTGAAACTCCTGGCAGCCTCAGACAGGGAAGTATGCTTAGATATAATCATTAGGCCTCCAGGTCAAGAGGAGAAAAGGGACAGAGAACTCAGAGAGGAACTTAAAAGAGGAATAACAAAGGGGGAAATAGGTGTGGTTGGAGACTTGAGCCTGTGAGACATCGATTGGGAAGTCCCAGTAGCCAAGAGTGCCAGGAGTCAGACATTGATGAATACCTTCCAGCTAGTTAAGGAACCCACCAGGCAGTCTATAATCCTTGATGATAGTGCTCACTAACTCAGAGATGGTGGGTGCTGTGGGAGTGGGAGAACTAATAGGGAATAGCGACCACAACTCTGTGATTTGAATTGGCCCTCGGGGAAGGTAAGCCACAATCAAGAACCGAAGTCCATGACATTAGAAGGGCATACTTTGATAGGTTGAGGGAGCTGGTCAGAGACAAGTTAGTGGGGGTAGAGGACATAAGCAGGGTGGAGGAGATATGGGGGGCAATTAAGGGAGCCATCCTGCAGGCATCAAAGTCATACATGAGAACAGTAACAAAGAAAAATAGGTTTAAGAGACCACTGTGGTTCTCAGCCAGGGTCAGGAATGTGGTTAGGGCCAAAAGGAAGGCCTTATATGTAGCACCCCACCTTCCACCACTTTCTAGGGGCATGAATTTATCACAGATGAACCAGGGGAAATAGAAGGGACCACAACAATGCGAAACAACTCCGAGCTAGTGCACCCAAAATAAAGATAGGAAAATATGTGCCCTACCTCTTGATGGTTTCAGCTCTCCATGCACTCTCGATCTCTACCACTGTAAACTGATTCTGCCCAAAACCTCTTTCCGCCAGATCCAGGCCCTCTGATCAATCTGCAGCCTCCAGCTCTCCCTGGACTCCCGAGCCCCTTGATCCTTGTGCAAGCTGATGGACACCTTCTGAAATTACAACTCATGAACAAAATAAATATAAGGGGCCTCTCATTTCATTTCTCCTTTTAACTTAAATAAAGGAAAATTAGTACTCAGTTTCCTTCCCAAACAGCTCTTTATTTTTCACCTGTGCCCCAAATGATTCCAGGGGCACGGGGATGGGTTCCATCTTACTCAAAGAAAATAAAGCAGCTCCATGGGGCTATTAAACTCTTTACAACCTCACTCATGCTGGAACTCTTAAGCAGACAAAAGATGGCATACAGGCAGTACAAGCAGGCAGTTTTCAATTTCTGGAAGCTCAGGTGATTTATCCAAGCAGATCCTTCATCCCTGAAGAATCATCAGGCTCCTTTTTCACTGGCACTGGTAAGCCAAACTCTCTTTTTTCTGTTTGGTTACCATTTCCCTGATCTCCTTCCCTGGCACTGGTCGGCTGCCATATCTCCAGCACGGAGAAGTGAGTTGCTTCCCCCACCTGGCCACTGGACCTTGTCCCGAATCTCAAAGGGTCCCAGGATTTTTCCTTTCTGACCCATGCCCAGTGACCCTCATCATCTCTTCTACTAGTTCAAGCCTGAACAACTCCCACACCATTTCTGTCCCTCCTTCAGTCCTCAATCTCCCACTCCCACTGGTGCTGGGGCTTTGCTACGGCCCAGCCCCAGTGCCCAACTGCTCCTCCAAGCTGCCCTGCCATGAGAGGGACCTGGGCCCTGCCACCACCCAGGCCCTCTGAGCAACTTGCATTGCTCTCTCAGCACCCATGGCATCCTCTTTCTCTAAGGTGCCCCCAATGACACTCAAGGGATGGCCCCAGCCTCCTCTTTGCATCCCTGCCATCACATCCTGGGCTTGAACTAAGCTCCAACCAAGGGCTGCCCTCCAAAGCCTGTCCTAAAGACCTATGACCCACCCAGCCCTGAAATGCAGGTGCCCCAGGACCTGCCCCTCAAAGTAGGCCCCGTTTTATAGGTGGACACTGCTGGCCCCCTGCATGCCTGAGCTGCCCTGCCACACCAGGTGCAGGAGGGAACCTCTGCCACCAGCCCCTCCTCTGTGGGAACCATGCCACAGTCTCCACAGCCCTAGCAGCCCAAGCAACACCTGCACAGGATCCAAACAGGGCTCCTGCCTACCCTGCTGTCTGGCCACTAACTAGGCCTCCCCCATCCCGATGACGCAGTTCAGGCTAGCTGACATCTTTCCTCAGAGCTCCCATCCATACTCCTTGCCACCACATTGCTGAAGATGCCATCCCTAAATACTGGCTTTGGGGGGAGTCCCCCACAAGCTCAACCCAGACCATTGAGCTCCCTACTTGTCTGCCTCTCCTGCTCTTCCAGCCACCCCCTCCAGCCTCAGGCCTACTGCCTGGGTTGGAAAAGACCCAGCACTCCCTGTTTCCTCCCCTTTTATACCCTTCTCAAACTGTCCTCTGTTGCAACCTTTATGCATCCAGCAGGGATTAACCCCCAGAGCACTAATAAAGTCATATGCTCTGGGGGGTAGGAGGTGGAAGACGGTCCCTAATGGGAGCATAAGCCCCTCTGAAGAGAGGGGGCTTACATATATAAATACAAGGAAAAGCAGGAAGAAGCAGAATGGGGGGAATGCCTACAAAAAATAGGGAGGCAAAGAAGGCCATCAGGGAGGTGAAAGCACATCACAACTGCATGTCACAGAGGGGGTCAAGAATAGAAAAAAACAGTTTTTTAGATATAGTAATGAAAAAAGGAAAAAAAGAGGGGCAGCACATGGTTAGTTTAGGGGGGTAGGGTGATAGAGACAGTTGGGCAAAAGACCACCATCCTGAATGACTACTTTTGCTCAGTATTCACTAAGGAGGGCTGTGGGTCCTTGCCTGAGAGTGGCATCAAAGCGGCCACAAAGGAATCCCAGTGGTGAGTCAGCCATTGTTTACTACTGAAAGGGTCCTGAAAGGGCTGGCAGCCATTACAATAAAGCCCCAGGACCAGATGGGTTGCATCCGAGGATACTTAGGGAATCAACAGTGGGGCTGGCTGAACCACTGACTGGGCTGTTCAACAGCTAACTCAGGTCCTGGGAAGTTCCAGGGATTGGAAAATTGTAGACGTTGTATCGCTACATGGGGGGGTGTGGATAAGGAGCGACCAGGGAACTACAGGCAGTCTGACCTCTACTGTGAGGAAGCCGATGGAATCTCTGATCAAAGAGGACCTCATAGACTACCTGGAGAGCAATGGATGTCACAATAGTAAATGGCACGGATCTATGGCAAGAAGGTCTTGTCACACTAACCTGATAGTCTTCAACTGGGTGACAAAGGAAATAGACAAGGGCCACACATTGGATCTGCTGTGCTTTAGCATCAGCAAGACTTTTGATTTGGTACTGCATAAGAGATTGCTTTAGAAAGTGGAAGACCTGAGTTTAGCTAAAACTTTAATGAACTGGGTGGGTAATTGGCTTGGAGGGAGGCAATAGAGGATGCTGGTCAAGGGGGTTAAATCAGAGGAAAGGGAGGTAATGAGCAAGGTTCCACAGGAACCTGTCTTGCATCCAGCCCTCTTCAACATGTTCATTATTGACATTGGTGAAGGAATCCAGGGCAGGTTGTCTCTCTTCGCAGATGACACAAAACTATTATTATTATTAAGTTATTGTTGACCAGGTAAGTGCACTAGACAAATCCTGCCTACTTTCAGGCACGACCCGGGGGAGGGGGATACAGATAAATGCCGACTGACCTTGAGCCAGATTAAGCTGTTGGTGGTATTTTTCTTGAATGGAGGAAATTTGGCCATTGCACTGGGGAAATTCCCCTGCTCTTTTCGAGAAGTGCTGTGGAATCTTTAACATCCACCTGAACTACCACCAGAACAGGCAGATGGGACTTCAGTTTAACGTCTCATCCGAAAGACGGCACCTCAGGAGTGTAACACCCCCCTACAGTGTCAGTATTGGGATATTAACCCAAGTGCCTGGTGTGGGGATAGAACCCACAGCCTACTGATCTCCTGGCCTCAGAGGTGAGTGTGCTGCCTGCTGAGCCACTGACACTGTGTAGAAGGGCCTACAAAAGCTTGAGAGTGGTCAAAGGTCTGGCAGTTAAAATTCAATGCTAAAAAGTGCAAAGTAATGCACTTAAGGAAAAAGAACTTCAAGACGGAGTATTGAATGGGAGGGGGAGAGACTTAGCACTGCAGACAAGGAACAGGGTCTAGGAGTTATCATCAGTAACTCCCTTAAACAAATGAGCCAGTGCAACAAGGCCTATAGCAAGGCTAACAGGATGTTGGGATGTATCGGAAGGGTTATTGATAGCAAGAGAAAAGAGGCAATACTTCCCCTCTACAGATTACTGGTGAATCCTCACCTGAAGTACTGCACCCAAGTTCTGGAGTCCGCACCTCAGAAAAGACAAGCATAGGTTGGAGACAGTGCAACTAAGGGTGACAAAAATGATTCAGGGGCAGCATGGCAGGTCCTATGCGGAGTGCCTCAAGTGTATTCAGTGAAAGACAGAAGGGAGAGAGGAGATATGACTGGGACCTTCAAAGTCCTCAGAGGAATTAATAAAGTGTACTGTAGAGAATTATTTAGCCTGAATACCAACTCGCGGTCACATGGACACAAATGGAGATTAGCAGGTGGGAGGCTCAGGAGGGATGTGAGGAAGTACTTTTTTTGTTTTTTGTTTACTTTCTTTCCCTCCTGGTCACTGGAGAGGTGGCCTTCTCAGCCGTCATCCAGGCATCTGCCACCAAGCCTGAAACCCCCCCATCCTGGGACCCTCCCAGAGCTCCACTGACACAGACCTTGCCTGGTGAGTGGTCCCCTGGCTTACCCCCAGGGTGGCACTGCCACTCCTACAGGTGCCTTAGACACCTAATATCATCCAGGCTTTGGTGGTGGGTGGAGGATCAGGACCCAGGTGGGCAGGGTCCGGCGGTGAACGTGAAGCCAAGGTGTGTCATCGCCTACCAGCCTCTCCGGGGTTTTCCTTGTTCTGGTGGTGCCACTCCTAGCCTTCCCACAGTGGGTATGAACGTGCAATGATGTCTGATCTGGCATGCTCTGCCTCTCTTCTGTAAACCAGGCTGCCGGCTCAGTACCACCCAGCCACCGCTGGGAGGCACCCTATTGCCAACACCTGCAACCCTCCCTACCCAGGAGAAGGTGAGCAGTCTACAGACACTCTAGCCTTCTCCTCCTCTGCCAACCTCCGGCAGCCCGAGAAGGAAGTACTTCTTTACAGAAAGGGTGATGGACTCTTGGGACAGTCTACAAGCCAAGGTGGTGGGTGTGAACACAGTCAGGGGATTCAAGCAGGCCTGAGATAGAATGAAGGGAATAATGGCTGCCAGGGTCGACAGGCCCAGGGAAGAGAATGGGGAGAGGACTGGGAGGGATAGTGCCCTGGAGGAACAATAGGTTCCAAAGAATGTTCCAGGGATATAGGGAACTTGGGAAGACTGGATGGACCTCTGGTCTTTTCTGCCATCATTGTCTATATTTCTGTTTCAACTGGGTGACCTTGGAAATAGATTGAGAAGTCAGTGGATGTGGCCTATCTGGACTTTAGAAAGACCTTCGATATTGTGCTGCACAGGAGACTGATAAAGAAACTGAGCCGCCTAGGGGTGGGATCCAAAATGCAAATTGTATAAGGAACTGGTTAATGGATAGGTGACAGAGGGTGGTGGTTAATGGCACTCACTCTGATGAGGGGAGAGCGACCAGCAGGGTGCCGCAGGACTCTGTATTGGGACTGGTCGTCTTCAATGTCTTCATTAGTGGCATTGAAGAACTACTAGAAGGGAAAGTATGTCTTTTTGCAGATGACACCAAAATCTGTAATAGGATGGACACTCAGGAGAGGGTGGAAAGAATGCATAGGGACATTGGGCAACTCTGAGAGTGGTCAAGAGCATGGCAGCTGGGATCCAATGCTAAAAAGTGCAAAATCATGCACCTATGGCATAGGAACCCATAAGCTGAGTATAGGATGGGGGGAGGTACTGACAGTCACTAAGCAGGAAATGGACCTTGGAGTTATCATATCTGATGACCTCAAAGTAGTAGAGCAGTGTGACAAAGCAGTGAGTAGACCTAGTGGGATGCTGGAATGTATAGGCCTCCTTGGAGTTCCCAGAGTGAGGCTACAGCATTCTGGAGATAGGGCGTTTTCGGGGCCCGTGCCCACTCTGTGTAACTCCTTGCTTAATTATTTAAGGGAGGCCCCCTCGGTAGAAGCCTTTAAGAAAGCATTAAAACTTATCTGTTCCAGCAGGCTTTTAATGATTGATTGGTTTTAAAGGGATGGATAGCATTTTACTTTGTGTTTAAGCTGTTGCTTTTATATATTGTGTTATTGAATTGTTTGTGTAGTGCCCAAAGTCTATGGAAATGGGTGCTTTATAAATAAAATATCTATCTATCTATCTGGAGAGGTATCTCCAGCAGGAGGAGGTAGGTGGTGTTGCTACTGTATCACTCGCTTGTGAGACCCCATCTGGACTGTTGTGTTAAGTTCTAAGGGTTGCACCTCAGAAAGGACAGAGACAAGGTGGAGGCAGTCCAGAGGAGAACAACTAAAATGGTGAAGGGGTTGCATCAAAAGCCCTGTGAAGAGAGACTGGAGGCCGTCCCACTGGAGCAGTGGTTGGATTTCTGCTTGCAACGCCAGTGACCCAGGTTCGGGAATGAGCCCAGATCACTGGAGGGCCGGCCAGGGAGGGGAAGGATCGAGCATCCTGTAGACAGCTCTCCTTCTCTGGGGGGGAGGGTAGGGGACTTGTCCGGTGCCTGCTGGCTCCTAGCAGAGGCTGGGAGTATCACAGGACGCATGGGCCAAAGTTAACTGGGGGAGGAGTGGACGTCGGCATCTGCCTTGACGCCACTACGCTGCCCCCAAAAAAAAGCAAAAATTGATCGCTGGCCGCTGGATAACGGCTCTCCGTTCCCTGAGTGCCTCCAGTACCTTCCCAGGGCCTCCTGTTCCTCAGCAGCATTCCTGGGCCCTAAGTAGTGTGTGCTGGGGCCATCCCCTCTCCCCAGTGCCCTTCCCCCTCAGAGGAGGGGGACCCGCCCGGCAAAGGGATACGCCGGGATATCCCAGGGATCGGCTGTGATTTGAGGACCAGAGGAGGGCTGGGTAAGGGCAGTGGAGCCGGGGGGAATTTGTGGAGCCTGAAGGAGTTGGGGTCAGCGAAGCATGGGAGGTGGGGAAAAAAAAAAAAAAGAAAGACTGGGGGATCACAACATGTACACCCTGGATGAGAGGAGAGCAAGAGGAGGACATGATAGAGACCTAGAAGTACCTCGGGGGGGGGTGAACAGGGAGCAGGAGAGGAGTCTCTTTCAAATGAGAAAGAGCACCAGAACCAGAAGGCATGCGATGAAGCTGGGGGGGACTTTAAGAAGAATGAGAGGAAGTATTATTTCACTGAAAGAGTGGTAGATGCCTGGAATAGGCTGCCAGCAGAAGTGGTGGCGATTAAATCAGTAGGGAGCTTCAAGTATGCATGGGATAGATATAAGGGAATATTAGCAAATAGGTAGGGAGGAGAGAGGGTAGCTGAAGATCAGTTAGGGAATGCAGAGACAGACTAGGCAGGGACCATTTGGGCAGACTGAGTGTACCAAGCGGTCCTTCTCTGCCAACAAATTCTATGTTTCTGTGCATGTCGTGTGCTATTTTGTGGAACCTTTCGTGGATTGGGTAGCACAGTCAGTTTACCGATAGCACATTCCCCTCTTGTGCCATCAGTGTGGGATCACAAGGCTCAAGTATGAACCCTGATACACTACTTGGTTGGCCTTGTCTTTTTATATTCTTTATAATTTCATGATCTAGCTTCATGAAGGGGAAAGTCATACAGTACTGTGTTATTGGATTCTTCCAGCTGTAGCCACTCAGATTCTCTAGCCTCAGTCCCATTTACTCCCATTTACCACTTGAACTGCAGTGTGGTGTCTGTGCAGATCAGGAACCCCCTAACTCGCCCATTTGTTATAGACTGCAAGGTCACCCCACCTACCAGCTGACTCTTAGCCCTTTTTCTTCCAGATAAACCTGTTACTGAATGACTTTTCACTTTTCTTCATCAGTCTAAAGTCATGAATCATGTGATTATCAAAACAGAACTGTCTACTTTGTGTCTTGGCACATTCTTTAAAAAATGCAAGACTGTTTCATTCTACACTGTTTAAGGAATTTCTCAGAAAATGGATCATTGTTCCTGCACAGGAACTCACAATTAGTTACGTCTTTAAGCAGAATGGAGTGAATTTTGCATTGTCATTTGACATGTAACAAGGAAGTGTCCCAGACTAACAACTTGAAAACCACTAAGCCATATCCAATCAATGGCAGCAAAGAAGTTCTTCTGGTATAAAAATATATTTCACCCACGCAGTGCTGTTGCCAGATAGTAAGTGACCTATATGTCCACTACTCTTTATCACACATTATGCTGTTAATAAAATAAGGAAATCAGTGTTCGATAGACAGCATTTCAGCAGATTCTCTGCCTCAACATGTCAATCTAGAACCAGTTTTTTTACATTTAGAACATCCTGGGTGGGATTCTCAAAGCTGTTGCACTCGGCGCATCTCGGCTGTCCGGGCGCAAAAGAGAAGCACCAAGCCCAAATTGTGGTATTCACAGAGGGTGTACCGGAGAATGCTCCTGGTGCATCTCCTCTGTGAATACCACAGTTGCATCCAACCCAAGACGTGCCGGCGCAACTCCCTGGTTGGGCTGGGAAACCAATAGGGCAGCGCATCTCCAGATACACTGTGCCCAATGGTGCCATTCACAGCCCCAAATATGCAAATGGGGTCATTAGGCATGCATGGCGCAATGGGCCATTTGCATGTCATTGTGGCCCCTTTAACATGAGTCTTGTAGGGATGCACCTGGCGGAATGTGCCAGACACCCTGCAAGTGCGGCAGTACAGCCACAAACCCAACACCCCTGGTAGTCTGATGGTCCCCCCTGCCCTACCCGAAGCCCTGAAAGAGAAGTAAATTACCCATAGATAGCCCTGGTGGTATAGTGGTACCCCCCTCCCTGCCTGTAGCCCCAAAAGTGAAGTAAAGTCCCTATAGACAGCCCTGGTGGCATAGTGGTACCCCCGTGCCTGCTCTGGCCTGATCACATTGTGATAGGACCCGCTGAAATATTCCCGGTGGTCCAGTGGACCCCCTACCCTCCATCCAGTCAGGCACCTCCACCACACCCCGCTTCCCCCTCGGCCCAGCATGGACAGAAGGCCAGTGGGCAGCTCAACCCACCTGCACACTGCCATGGCTGCCCGCCAACTGTGCTGTCCATGAATGACAGCGAACTCTACTACTGTAAGCATATTGGTAGACCTTGTCGACCAATGGGCTTGCAGTGTGTACTGTGCACTGTCATTCACAACTTTGTGAAGGACACAGGTCATTCACAAAGTTGTACATGACAGTGTACGGTACATGCTGCAAGCCCATTGGTTGACAAGGTCTACCATTGCACTTATAGTAGTAGTATAGTATGCTGTCATTCGCAGATAGCAGTGGTGGGCAGCCGTGGTGGTGTGCAGGTGGGTTGAGCGCCCACCAGCCTTATGCCATGCTGGGCTGGGGGGAGTTGGGTGGGTGGGGGTCCACTGGGCCAACAGGGATATTTTGGTGGGTTCTATCACAATGTGTTCCAGGTCGGAGCAGGAGAGGGGTACCACTATACCACCAGGGCTGACTATGGGGACTTTACTTTACTTTCAGGGCTACGGACAGGGAGGGGGTACCACTATACCACCAAGGTTATCTACAGGAAATATACTTCATGATCGGATTGGGGCAGGAGGGGGTTCCACTAGACTACCAGGGATGCATGGTGACAGCTCCACCACTACAGGAATATGGGCAGGGTGGGTGGGACCTGGACTGCAAGAGTAGGTAGGCTGCCATGCTGCTGTCTGCAGTATGGCGGATTGCCTGTGGATGGACACCGACTTACATCTATTGTTTGTAGATTTATCTTTTGGAGATGCATCTCTGGATTTGCTCTGAAGATGCACCTCCAAGTTAGGTTGTGACTAGGGCTGCATCCCATATGCATGGGCATGCCGCCTGCACAATCCCTCCAGATGCACCGCATAACATTATGGGTGGTGTGCTGCGTCGATGCATGCATCAGTGCCCTTCTATAATCGCAAGTGGGAGCAAGTCGGGGATGCGCCGGCACATCTCAGATGCGCTGGTCTCATCCCTTTTGTGAATCCCACCCCATGTGTTTTTTTCCATTTATCTTGGCCTTTACTCCAAAATAATCTCATTGTCTACATTACATGGAAAAAAGGGGCATTCTGTTAGAAGAACCAAGAACGAATGGGATAATTAATAATGGAATTTCATTTGAGTAGCTTTAGGAGATATGAGGATGCCATAAAGAAACTGCCCCCCCATGGTATTAAAGGGATGCATGAACTGTCAGGCTCAGTTCTCTAGGTAAGCTGTGTGCTGGCCCTTTTATGCAAGGATGTTGAAATGCTGCATAAGCTGATCTGGGCAATTTGTATACTGGGATGCACTACTGACTTCAAACCTGGAAGAAAACCATACATACATACATACAGAGAAAACAGAGAAAAATGTTACAAGCAGAAGACCAGAGTCCGTCTACTCTGCTGTGCTGCTACCTACTCATGCCCCACCAGCCTAGCAGAGCCCCAACAGTAACTCAGCCCCCTCCCTGCTGCATTTGCGCCCCCATCCTTATCAGCCTTTTATGCTTGACCCATGGCTTCTTAAAGCCCTCTATGGTTTCCATCGCCTCCATTTGTTCCACTAGTCCACCACTCTTTACATAAAGGAATGCTTCCTCACATCATTTCTGAATGTCCCACTCAACAGCATGCACCCATGTTCTCTGTGGCATACCCCTCACAATGCTGAAAGAACTGCTGGCTGTCTACCCTGTTAATTCCATTGAGAAACCTCAAAGTCTCAATCATGTCACCCTGCTCCCTCCTGGTCTTCAGGGAGTACATGTTAAGGCTACACAGGTACTCCTCATATTATTTCCCCCTGCTAACTTTTAATCATCTCAGTCACCCAACTCTGCACAGACTCCAGTCTATCCCTGTTGTCCTTCAAGTGGGGGCTCCAGGCTTTCACACACTAGTCCAGGTGCAGCCTCACCAGAGATTTGTATGGCGACAGAATCACATTCTCAGTTCTACTGGGGAACACACCCCATATGCATCACAGCATTCTATTTGCCTTCCCCTCTACTTTGTTGGCCTGAACCATGACATTTAGCCTTTAAACTGCTGACAGAATTAGAAGGTATAGGGATTTTGGACAGATATATCAGTCCGTGCACAACAAAAATTGTCTGCTATAGTCACTCCCGGTTCCCTCTCTTCTGATGTCTTGGCTGCTGTGACATTCCCAAGGCAGTACTCTCTTTTAGGATTATCTCTACCACTGTGCATTACTTTGCATTTTTTTAGCATTGAACTTGAGGTGCCAAAGCCCTGACCACTGTTGTATTGTATTGCTATGTGAGTGTTGTACATATAATATTGTAATTATTACTGTGTGGATGTCGAGACACCATTTTGAACTCCACCACTAAATACTGTGGCATTCAATCAGCTGAGGACTTGCAAAGGGAAGACATTGGGGGCCAGTTGGGCTCTATTGGAGCTATAAAAAAAGAACTGTGTGCAGAGTGACATGGACTGAGGTCTGTGCCTGTTTGGCTTTCTGCTGCAGGCTTCCTGATTGTGACTTCCCAGCCTTGCCCTAAAACTCCATTCGGGAGCTAATGTTGTACAGGGGGCATGTCATATCTACTCTATTTCTTGGCTTCAATCTGGTGGCCCTACACTGTGGTCCACAAGCTAAAGGGCCAAACTTAACAGTGAACACACTTAGGGTGACAGCATGGTATGTCAGTCGTAGGACATGCTGTACCCCTGGTGTGCTACCCTTGACCACACTACTTTTAAGTGTATTGAAATTGTAAAGCTAAAAAATAAAGGGTAGACCAAAACAGGCAATAGGAGCAACACCCTAGTTAGGGTAGGTGTTTAAGGTAATAACAAGGAAAACTAGAAGCACCTTATCATGGGTAAAAGTACAAAAGGGATGGGTGGAAGGTAAAGGGTAGGCCAAATCTGGAAACAGGAGCAATTCTCCATCTTGGGTAGGTGTACAAGGGGCGTAATAAACAACGAAAGGGGAAAAACTAGTAACACTCTATCGGGGTAAGGGCACATAAGAATTTTCAAATATCACAGGGAAATGTAGGGAATGAGAATGCTAGGAGTGGTGAAGTGCAGTGGCTGTGAGGCAGCAGTTTTCAGAGGGACCTTCTGGAGAGTGCAGTACTGCCCTATCTGCACACACTTCTTTGGGTTGAGGGAGAAGGTTGCTTGGCTTCAGGTCGAGTAGGCTAGGATGGGGGCATCCTCTTCCCCCATCCAAGGGCCACCTTGTCTGACACCGTTACCTCAGAAAGTGTCTAAGAGGAGGAACTATGGACTATGGTAGGCCTTGGATGGTTGGGGGTGGTGGGTCAGAGGTGGATTCCTCAAATGGTACCACTAAGCAATTTCTACACCACTCTGGTGAAGCAGAACTGCTGGGAGGAGGCAACTGTGGTAAGATCCTGGAAGGATGTGGGGGCCTCCATGGAAGATACCCCAAGAAGGGTAGTAGAGGACCCCAAAGGAGGAGGAAAAAATTTCTGGTAGGGGACTTGATTGTGAGGGGGAGAGAGATATGGGAATAAGAATGGGGGGAGAGGGAAGTTAGGTGCCTACAAGGTGCCATGGCACAGAGGGATGGGAAACCAATACTAAGAATTGTTAGGGTAGCAGGAAGAGGAGCAGAGCTAAATGACATTGCCCACCTGGGCACTAATGACCTGGCTGTAGATGGGGCTGGGATAGTGCAGAGAGAGTTCAGGGAGCTGGGGATTGGTTTATGCATGTACCATGTTCAGTGGCTTTGGCACAGGTGCTGCCTGTCTGCGTCGGGGGGAGGAGAGTGATCTCCACACCAGGAGCTTTAACTCATTGTTGAGGGAATGGGGCAGAGAGGAGGGTTTGGCTACATTGGGAACTGGGGTTGAAACTGGAGGGATAAGGGCCTTTACAGGAATGATGACCTACAGCCACCCAGGAGGGAACCAGAGTCCTCAGTGGACAGTTTAAATGTTACTTTGGTGAACATTTAAAGTAGCCAAGGGGGGTGGGGGAAGACATCAGAGGGGCAGTAACTGTCTCCCCCCCCACAGGCTAAAGTAGTGTAACACCCCTTCCACCCCACTGTCTCTAGGGGTCCTGATGGTAAACAAAGGGGAGAGGGGGAGGGGTACAGACCGAAAACGTACCAGGGAAGTAAGTTACCAGATATAAGAAAACAAGACCTTACCTCAAACTTAGTTCTGTCAGTGCAGTGCATGTCAAACCTCTTCCACCAAACCGCATCTTACCACTTGCTACAGCTCCAGGCCGGGTCAGGGGGAAATAGGACTGACCAGCATGCTTCATCCAAGGAAGGAATCAGTTTGTTCATTCAATAATCTTAGTACACTTGAAATAGAAATGAAAAGAAATGTAATTCTGATTCTCATTTTAAAATTAGTAAATAAATAAATTGCTCAGCTCCATGCAGCAAGGAGACAAAGACATACGTAGGGCAGTATTTGAGAGGTATTAGGCAGTACCAGAGGATACAAGTATTTAAACAGGCCTGGAGTAATTAGACCAGGTGCAGACTCCACACAGATACCCAAAGCCATTTCAAAGCTCAGCACTGTCGTTGAGGCACAGGTCGGAAAGCATAGGAAAAACCAGGAGCAGTTGTAGAATTTGCAAAAAGTGTTTATTAGTACTAGCAGTAACATAAAAAAATAAACTTGTTCAGTATAATTATTTACAAAGGCAGAATAAACAGAGAAGATCCATCTGAGTTTCCCTTTAATCTCTGTGTGTCTCCCAAAACATTGCAGCTCTCTCTTATAAGTCTTTGCAACCCCCCTCCTTAACAGGCATCCTGTTTTTTTCTAAAATGTTCTTGTAAGTTTCAGGCAGGTGCAGCAAGAACACAATGTCCCAGAACTGAGGCCCCTTCTCCACAGCTTCTGAAAAAGGGCTTACAAAATGCTATCGGGTTAGACCCTTGAATTCCCAATAGCTTTTTGCAATCATCTCAAACTATAATTATATACATTTTAACAGTAACATCATATAATTTATAAACAAAGGGATCTCAATATCAGTTACATTTCCACATAATGATTTGCATATATTTTTATACTAGCAGATACGCAAGGGAGGAAAAGACAGAAACAGCATGGGAAGACTGAGAGACAGTGAGAGGCAAAGAACTGCAAGACTGTCAGGGTGATCAAATCCTAGGTCTCACAGGAAAATTTGGTTTCGCAACCAGGCAGAGAAGAGACAGGAAAGGAAAGAACAGAACAGATCCCTGCATTCAAACTCTCCATAACAACTGGTACAGGATCCTATTCAACCTTGTCACATACACCCCCCTCCTTAAGAGGGAACCTGTTTTATCAAACAGGTTTCCAAAACTTTCTATTAATTCTCTACTAAAATTAGCTTCTAACTTTCAGAAATTAAACACATGTGCAGTATCCTTTTTTCTATAACAGTACAGCAAACAGAAAAGTTTAAACTCATACAGTTTTTCAGCCTTCAGAACCCTCAATTTCTGATCCATACCTTGACAGAAAATCAGCATTGCTATTCTCTTTACCAGATTTGTGAATCACCTTGAATTTAAATGGCTGTAGTGCCAGGTACCACCTTGTGATTCTGGAATTTTTCGCTTTCATTTGGTTAAGCCAACAGAGAGGATTGTGATCTGTTATAAGTACAAAGTCAGTTCCTAGCAAATAAAACTTAAGGGACTCCATGGCCCACTTGGCTGCTAAGCATTCCTTTTCAATGGTGGAGTTCCTTTTCTCTCTGTCATGCAACTTCCTACTTATGTACAGAATAGGATGTTTTGTCAAATCTATATTTTGACTCAGGACTACACCTAGACCTACCTCTGATGCATCTGTTTGTAACATAAATTGTTTCTCAAAGTCTGGGTTTCTTAAAACAGGGGCTGAACATATGCAGCCTTAATGGCCCGAAATGCTGCATTACACTTTGTGGTCCATTTCACATTATTCAGGAACTGTTTCTTTGTGAATTCAGTGAGGGGAGTAGCTAACTTGCCAAAGCTGGGAACAAATCTCCGATAATAACCAGCCAGCCTTAAAAATGACCTGACATGTTTCTTGTTTTTTTTTTTATTTATTTATGTATTTATTTATTAGAAAAGTTGGATTTACATCCTTGGAGTCATGGATTCATTTATAAAGGCACCTCATCGGGGGGGGTAGACAGAGTTACATAGTATGGTTACAACAGTGAGAACAGTACAGATGCAGAACATTAAACACAGAGTACACATAGGTTACATAATAGGGGGGTAGGTTACATTGTGGGGGGTAGGAAGAAATAGGCTGTTGGTTAAATAGGATCTGCAGCTTATCCTCTAGGTAGGGAAATGGACAGACTAGGTGGGCCAAGCGGCCCTTATCTGCCATCAAAGTCTATGTTTCTAATAGTGTTACTTATAATAGGTTACAGTCATATACAAGGTACCCAAGGGTTAAATTGGGAGTACAGCCCTGGACATACCTAGATAATACCTGGAGAGGGTGGAGGTAGGGATGGGGATAGGGGTGGGAGGGAGGAGGAGAGGATAAGCTGTCCAGTTGATGTTGTCAAGGCAGGGAGGCCTGACAGGAGGATCCCACAGTGGGATCAATTAGGCACATTTACACCAATGAGCATAGAAGAGATGGTTCCAGAGGGTGATTTTGAAGGGACCAATTTTGGCAATGTCTGTGATGCAGGGTGGGAGGGAATTGAGCCAAACAGGAGCTCGGTAATGGAAGGACCTCTGGGCTAGCAAGGTCTTGGTTCTGGGCACCAGAAAGGTGGCCTTGACAGAGCTACAACAAGTAGCAACAGGCAAGGATGCACGCCATAGGGAAGCAGAGACCCCTGGGGGTGTTACGCCTGGCAACAGGGGGAGAGCCCTAGAAGAGTTTTTTTTGTCAAGTAGGCAGGTCTGGTAGTGCAGACGCTCCTTAAAGGTGAACAGGTCGGTGGTGGAGTAGAGCAGGCAAGTGTGAGTGCAGCTAGGGGGCTCCAGTAAGGAGCCTGCAGGCCTTATTGATTGAGAGCTGGATTTTAGTCAAGGTGTATTGTCTGCTGCAGCGTAAATGGGCAAGCCATAATCTACTAGCGACAGGACAGAAAAGGTGATGGTCAGTCAGAGGGCAACTTGGAGAAGGCAATCTCTGTGATGGTATAGTAGGCCTATCCAAGAACTTATGGCGGAGGATAGGGCATTGATGTGGATGTGGAAGGTGAGATCCGAGTCGAAAGTGATGCCTAGATATTTGTAAGAGGTCACTTGCTCCAGCGGGTGCAGAGTTCTGGGGAGAATGAAGAGGGAGGCATTCTTGGCCTTGATTTGATGATGGGAGAAGAGCATTGACTTAGTCTTCTTTAGGTTAATGACAAGTCATTGGTCAAGGAACCACTTTTCAGCTTGGTTGTAGGTGTGCTGGAGGGATACCTGGAGAGAGAGAGAAGAGGGATTGGGGTGGAAGGCAAAGAGAACCGCATCATCCGCATAGAGGAGCATTTTTCATGTACAGGAGCTGGGGAGAGTGTTGAGGTAGAGGCTGAAAAGTACAAGGCCCAGAATGGAGCCCTGGCATACCCTGGAATGAATGGGCTGGCTATTGAACAGGGAGCTGTTTATCTTCACACGCTGGGATCTAGCAGAGAGGTAACTGGAGAACCAGGCTAGGGGACCAGCGGAAAAGCCGAGTTGGTGGAGGGAGTCAAGCAGGAGGGGGGTGACAAACAGTGTCAAAAGCCTTGGAGAGATCTATGAACACTGCTCCGGCAAGGTTGCCAGAGTCAAGAGCAGAGTGCAGGTATTGAGAGGACTCCAGGAGAGCAGTAGTGGTACTGTGTCCTGGGTGGAAACCATGTTGTTCTGGGCACATTATGTCATATTTGGCCAGGTACTCAGAGAGTTGAATAGACACTATTTTTTCTGGGGCTTCAGAGAGTGGGGGGAGGATAGAGATCGGCCAGTAGTTGTTAGGTGTGGACCAATCTCCACTCTTATGTATACGGGTGATTTTGACTGATTTCCAAGCACTGGGAAACTGACAGAGGCATAGAGACTGGTTTAGTAGGCCTGTAAGGGGGACTAGGATGACATCCAAGACCAGGTGGAGGATCCTGGAGTCTAGGGGGTCACAGCTGGGGTTGTTGCTACTACCAAGGGCTTTTAGCAGGTGTGACCTGGCTACGTGGGGGGATATAGTGTGCAGGTGGAAAGGGGGGCAATCCAAGGCAGGGAGGATAGAGGCAAGGATTGGGTCAAAAAAGTTGCTTGGGAAGACAGAGCTTAGGTCAGAGAAGGTAGTATTGAGGCATTCAGCTATGCAAGTTGGGTCTGTAGTGACAGTGTCATCCATGGAGAGCTGGGACAGTGAGGGGGAGCAGGTCTTCCCATTAAGCGCTTTCATGCTGTCCCAGAAAGTCCAGGCGGAAACTCAGGTGGATGTGAGGGTGGTCTGATAGTGTTTTGCCTTGGTCCATTAATGGCCCAGGTGCACTGATTACACGCCGCATTGTAGGCTTGTCTATCAGCCAACTTGCCTGATTCAATAGCGATGTGCCAGAGATTATCCCTATGCTTAAGCTTTTGAATAAGGAATGGGGAGATCCATGCGGCGTTTTGTTTCTTATTACAGATTCTGGTGTGGGGGGGCGAAAAGGTCACAGGCCTTTATGAAGAGGTCTAGGGCAGAGTCAATATCAGGAGCATAATGGATGGGAGACCAATCCAGCTGTGCCAGATGCAATTTTAGCTTTCTGTGACCCCCCGGAGCATAGGCGCTGGTGCAAGGTGGTCTAGGACACAGGTTTCGGTATGGAGGATAACCAGAGACAGAGGACAGGTGAGTGATCACTAAGTGAGTCGAGAAGGATGTTGATATCCCAGATTTTATGAGGGTGGTTCGATAGTATTATGTCTAGGAGGGTGCTGGAGCCACTTGTCTGGTTGAATCTAGTGGGATGGGTGACTAACTGGGACATGTTCAGGGCAGCGAAGGAGTCCCTGGTATGGGAGGCAGCGGTACCAAGCCAATTGACGTTAAGGTCACCTAGGATGAGTTGCTCAGCTTTGTGTGGTAGAGAGGTGAGGTAGTTGATGAGAGACTGGACCACTGGGTTCTGGTTCCTCAGGGGTATGTAGGAGACCGTGAGAAAGAGTGGGCCCCTGGCTGGATCAGGGGTAATTTTTAGAGTGAAGGCTTGAGTGTCATAGTCAAGCATGGGGGCAGGGAGCACATGGCTTATAAGGGTGTCACACATGTAGATTGCACACCCACCACCGCATTTACCAACTTGGTGTTCCCTGAACAGGGTGTATCCAGGGAGGGAAATAACAGAGTCAGGGGTTGTTTTGGAGAGCCAGGTCTCTACTAACGCAATAATATCGGGTTGGTGTTGTACAACCCAGCACAGGAGTGCGGTGGATTTCTTTAGAAGGCTGTATATGTTCAGTGATGCAATACGGAGTGGGGTATGGGAGGGCTAGTTGGCATAGGTCTAGGGATTGGGTGTATATTCCTGAAGAGCAGTAAGAGCAGAGTGATTAATCTAATTAGGGGACGGTGGTGACAAGGACCTTTAGTGTGGTGCCGATGGGAGGTCCTGATAGTAGGGGTGCAGGGGATGGGTAAGGCACAAAGGGTAGGTATGGCAAGGAAAAGGTGGGTCCAGGATGGATCCGGGAGGGCAGAGGGATTGGGGGTGTTGGTAGATTTTGGATGCAGAGGAGTTGGGGGGGTGTCTAAGGTGAGAGGGAGCCGAGCTGTTTGGGGTGGCTTAGGAAAGAAATGCTCGGGGTGGAGGGCGGGGGCACAGGATGGGGGGTGGTCTGAGCCAGAAGGGTAAATGTGAGCAGGCCTAGTAGAAGAGCAATGGTGCCCATTGTTATGTAGTAGGTAGCTGGAGGTAAAACTGAGCCAGCAATAGTGTGCCAGCTGTGAAATTAGCCAAAGAACAGGGCAATTTTGGTAAAACACCTGGAAATAGTCACTGTAATATTGTTTTACTGCGTGAGGGTGGCAATGACACTAGTTCTAAATTAGTGATATCATTGAAAATTCAGCTACGGCAAAGGTGCCAGCTACTGGGATACTTTGGCTGTGACTGGGTATGTCACCATAGGCAGTGGAAGTGTAAGAATTGAAAGGGTATATAGTCGAATGATGGTGAGGTGCCTAACAATAGGGCAGATTACAGCAGTAATTGAAAGGAGTTAACTGGAGTGGCTGGAGAAAAACTTGAGAACAAATGTGCAACCCTGTGGGTGAGATTGCTTTAAAAAGGGGTAATAAGAAAGTGAGCCAAGTCAGGTATTGAAGACAGGGAGGCCAATAGCCATAAGAATGTGCAGCAGTGGAGTGACCAATCAGCTGCTAGGCTGAGAAAGGCGGACCAAGGGTATATTTAATAGGGAAGGGGGGTGGGCAGAGCACAGAAAGAGATTTCCCCGAGATCAGGAAGTGCCAGGAGTTGGAAAATCAGCAGAGGAGCAGAAACTGCCAATCAGTTCCTGGCTCCTGTACTGGGCATCCAGTCAAAACAGCAGCATTCAAAACCACAAGTTTCGGGGGTCCAGTGCATACCTGAATCTGTCCGGGGATCAGTCGGGTGGTCTGTTAGCTGTGGCTGGCTCGGAGAGTGCCGGGGCCACAGCAGCAGCTTGGGAAGCCTGCAGATGGGCTTTCTATGGAACAAGAAGGGAAAGACAGAGGATTAAATTCAGTTAGAGTACAATAGCAAGCTCAGTGGGGGGCAGGCAATGGGGAAAGACAAAGCACAAGATAAAGAGGTGGCAAATGCAGGGCAATTATTTAGAGATAGAAGAGGGGTTAACAGGAAGGGGGGGTTCTGTGCTTTGGCACTGGTACGTCTTAGGAGGAAAACAGCAGCAGCAGGAGGGGGTGTAAAAGGAGGGTTTGTAGGCAAGGCAGAGAAGAAATGAAGCTGTTTACAGAGACAGCATTGCAAGTGGGGAGGAGAAATTAATGATTAGCAGAGTGACCAGTGTGGGACAGGAGACAGGGTTTGGCAGTAGAGGCAGAAATGGAAAAATGCAGCAATCTTAGTCAGTAGCTAGGTCTAAGCAGTCAAACATCCGCTACTATACAATACAGTTTGTCCAGTACTAGTCTCAGAGCAGCAAGTAACACTGAGAAGCTGAACTAGAGGCTTGTAACAGACTAGCTAAACTGGCAAGTAAAGTAAGACCAATTGATGCATAACATAAGTTATTACATTTACAAACATTCAGTCCAGAACACAGCACAGAAAGAGATTTTGGTGACAGGACTGTTAGCTACAGCTTCTATCCTGGAAACCTCTGGCTTGACTTCTCAATTTCCCAAAACATAGCCCAAATAGCTGGTTTCCTGCATGCCCAATGCACAGTTGGTATGATAAATTGTCAGACCTGCCTTTTTGACCAATTGAATAACTGCTTGTATGTGTTCCAGGTGACTTTTCAGTCTGGATTGTACACCACAACATCGTCCAGGTACGCAGCACAATAACCAGTGTGAGGGGATAAAATTACATCCATATACCACTGGAATGTAGCGGGTGCATCATGTAAACCAAACAGCATGGTGGTAAACTAATAGACTCCTATAGGAGTGGCAAAAGCAGTTTTGTCTTTGGATTATTCAGCTAGGGGGATTTGCCAGTAACCCTTGGTGAGATCGAGGGTACTGGTATACTTGGCACTTCCCAGTTTGTCCACCAAATCATCTATTCTTGGCATAGGGTAACCGTCAACTTCTGATACTTGATTAAGTTTCCTAAAATCACGGCAGATTCTAATACCCCCTTCTTTTTTGTTTACAATTACCATTGGAGATGACCAAGCACTCCTTAACTCTTCTATGATACCCAACTCTTTCATTTTTTGCATTTCCTTAACCATGTCAGCTCTTAACCGCTCTGGTAACCTGCAAGTCTTTTGCATAATAGAACAAGCATTACTTGTCACTATTACATGCTCAGACCCTTTTTCTCAGCCTGGTACAGTGATAAAAGTACTGTTAAATGTCTTCAGCAAGTTACAAATTTCTGCGGTTTGTTTGAGAGTTAAGGAAACATTCACCTTTACAGCATCAGCAGTTACAATTTGTTCCAGTCTATCATATGCTACATCAATATCTCCTTTATCAGTTTCTGGTAAAACCAGCATAACAGCTTTTGGTGTTTTTTTTTCAACTCATTTCTTGAGGAGGTTAGCATGGTATATCTTAGTAGGATTTTTCCTGTCAGGGGTCTCAGTTTCGTAGTTAATGGTGCCTGTACATCTAAGACCTCTATAAGGCCCTTGCCACTTCATTAACAGTTTCTTTTCTGTTGTGGGTAACAGTAGCAAAACCTTTTCACCTGGCTCAAAAACTTTTTTTTTTACCCCATGGTCATAATATACCATCTGCTGGTTTTGGGCCTCTTCCTGATTACTATTGGCAATTTCAACATATTTTGCCAGCTTCTTTCTTAGGGCACACATATAAGACGTTATACTGTAGATTGTTTCTGAGTGGTGTTATCTTCCCATTTTTCTTTTATCACATCCAGTGGCCCTCTTGGCTGCCTACCATATAACATTTCAAATGGTGAAAACCCTGTTGATGCCCGTGGTACTTCTCTGTAAGAAAAAAGTAGGTAAGGCAAGTATTGGCCCCAATCTTTCCCTTCTTCTTTTACAAACCTTTTTAACATGTGTTTTAAGGTTTGGTTAAAACGCTCAACAAGACTGTCTGTCTGAGGGTGCTAGGGGGAGGTTCTTATGGCAGTGATACCTAGTAGTCTGTACAGCTCCATAAGTAATGCAGCACCAAAATTACTACCCTCATCAGTAATAATTTCTTTAGGTATGCCCACTCTGCTGAATATTTTTGCAAGCTCTGCTGCCACTTTTGAAGCTGTGATAGTACACATTGGAACTGCTTCTGTATAGCGAGTAGCATAGTCACATAGTACCAGGATAAATCTATACAGCAATCTGGCAAGGGTGCAATCCCTCCCTGAGTGACCCACCATAGGACTATCATGTGCTATCTGTAACAACTCTGTTCAATACTTATGTGGTATAACCAGTTGTTCTGTTTGTTCCTGTGTCTGAGGTTTAACCCAAACTCTGTACAGTAACCCATTACATTTTTTAAACATTGTTTCACCCTGTTTTAGTTTCACCCCCATCTGCTTAAAATAACCCTGGAGAGAAACATTGTTAGCTTGCTCTGAAACAAAATCACAATCAGTTATCAGTTTATCTTCAGCATTTTCATATTTTAACCCTTTATGTCCATCAGTTTTTTGTTGCCACTGTTGTTTCAGACATCTTCTTTCTTTCCTGGACTTCCAGATCTTGGAGCTGTTCTCAAACAAGTCTGAATCAAAGTCACTGAAAGGAAAAGTGTCCCCACCATTTGAGATTTTCTTTGCCTGGGCTCTTGTTACCACTGCTGCTGAAACTGCAGGGTTCAGTTCCTCTGAGATTAACTCAGTAAATCCTGGACAGTCATTTCCAATAATCATGAGTACAGGTAACTTAGGTACTACCCCCACTTTCATTTGGCGTGACACACCCTTCATGGTCAGAGTCACTTAGGCAGTGGGATAGTATTGAGTGTCCCCGTGGATGCAGATGACACCAGTACCTGGTCCTTTTGCACAGTGTTTTCCCAGCACTTCAACATGCACTAGGGTCTGTCTGCTTCCCAAATCAATAAGTCCCTTTACAGTCTTATCCCCCACCTTCACATCTGTTAAGTACGTGCCCCAATTTGCCAAGGACAAATCTGCTCCAGTGCCACTCTCCTTACTATGGCAGTTTCTTGCAATATGGCCTGGCTTGTTACAATTATAACAAATAAAGTCTTTGGGGGCAGATTTGTTACCCCCACCAGAGTTCTTATCAGACTTTGAGTTTAAATGGGAAAAAGAGGGTCTTACCGGTGCTTGGCTGTTACCTCACTGCTGTGGCATCTGTCTAGCCATTTGGTAGTCCTCGGCCAAAGAAACGGCCTTTTCCCCACTTTCTGGTCTCTGAATGGAGGCTTGAGTTCAAATCCCAGTTCTCACACCATCTGTCATCGAGACACAGGTCAGGAAGCATAGGAAAAATCAAGAGCAGTTGTAGAATTCGCAAAAAAGTGTTTATTAGTACTAGAAGTAACATAAAAAAATAAACTTGTTCAGCATAACTATTTACAAAGGCAGAATAAACAGAGAAGATTCATCTGAGTTTTCCTTTAATCTCTGTGTGTCTCCCAAAACATTGTAGCTCTCTCTTACAAGTCTTTGCAACCCCCCTCCTTAATAAGCATCCTGTTTTTTTCTAAAATGTTCTTGTAAGTTTCAGGCAGGTGCAGCAAGAACATAATGTCCCAGAACTAAGTCCTCTTCTCCACAGCTTCTGAAACTTTTTGCAATCATCTCAAACTATAATTCTATACATTTCAATAGTAGCACTGTATATTTTCTAAACAAAGGGATCCCAATGTCAGTTATATTTCCACATAATGATTTGCATATATTTTTATACCAGCAGATATGCAAGGAAGGAAAAGAAAGAAACAGCAAGGGACAACTGAGAGACAGTGAGAGGCAAAGAACTGCGAGACTTTCGGGGGTGATCAAATCCCAGGTCTCACAGGAAAATTTGGTAGCACAACCAGGCAGAGAAGAGACAGGAAAGAAAAGAACAGAACAGATCCCTGCATTCAAACTCTCCATAACAACTGGAACAGGGTCCTATTCATCCCTGTCACAACACCTCAAAGAGTGCAAATCCATAGCCAACCGTTACCTGGGGAAGTGCCTTACTCCCTTCCCCGAACCAACTGAATACCGGTGATGTGGTCTTCATTACTTACCGTGGCCACCCTGAACCCTTTGCCTGTAACCCAACCAGTTTAACACCCTATTTCCTGCATGGAAAGGATAGCAGTTCTAACCAGAAGGAATGGATGACACGGCTAGCTCTTTTCCAGTTACTCTCACCATATGCATTCTGTTAACAGGTCTAACATGGGTCCTGCCCCAGACATGGGCATGATAGGCCCAATAAAGTGAATCCCCAGAATGCTCCCACCAGCCAACCCACAGCAGTGTGCCACACTGGGTACTGGCCCCTTGGAACTGCCATCTCCAGAAAGGTCCTGCCATCACCACAGCAGCCCCACTGCCATACCTTTCCTGAAGAGCACCAGGCCTCCTGATCCCAGTCATAATGGACCTTTCTCTGATGTCCTCCCCACAGCTGAGTTCCTGGATGCCAGTCTCCCATGGTCACCACACTCCTGCCACCCATCCCTTCAGAAATTAATTTACACATGTAGCATCAACCCTCACAAGGCAGGTACCTCCTGAGCTAGGGAGGTTAAGCCCCAACCCTACTTGCCCTAGCTGTTGCCCGTCGGCTCCCCCACCAAAAGGATTCCTCCTCTTTTATACCTGAGCATGGAGTAATGCCCCCCCCTTGGGGGAGCAGGACACCAGATGCCCCAAAGCCAGGACCCTAACCAACAGGGGAGAGCACAGCTTAGTAAGCCAGCCCCAAGAGGAGTGGCTTACAGTAGGAAGTATACAGAATCTGAAGGAAGAGGAGAATCCGAGGGGGGCAGAGGTACTGTGGGTCACCCTGAAGATGAGGAACAGAACCACTATTTGCACTAGTGTGATCTACAGACCTCTAGTATGGGGGAGGAGTTAGATAAGGTACTAGTTGAAGTCACTGGCAAGATGACAGAAAAGGGGGAGGTACTGCTGGTGGAAGCCTTCAGTCTGCTGGATGTAGATTGGAGCATCCCAGCTATGGCTTGAACTAGAAGCTGAGACATCCTCAACTCCTCACAGGGGACTTCCTCAGGCAATTATTCAGTGAACCCACCCGTGATGTGGCTGTACTGGACCTGTTAATCACTAACTGAGGGCAGTGTTGAAGGCATCATGGTGAGAGGCTACCTGGGGACCAGTGATCACCGTACAGTGTGGACTTAAGGATGGCAGGTTTTATAAAGATGAGTGAATGCCTCAGAGATGATCTGACTAGAGGTGGTGGCCTGGAGGGGGTGGAGGAACAGTGGATGAAGCTAAAAGAGGGGATATGGTGAAGTCAGCAAACTTCAACATCAAACAAGTGAGTAAATGCAAGAGGAAAGAGAGAAAACGCTGTTGTTTTCAAAAGAGGTGGCTGAAAAGGTAAAGTCTAAAAGGGTAGCATTCAGAAGACATAAGAAGACACAGAGGGGAGGATAGGGAAGTGTATTAGGAGAACAGAGAGAGGCAGGGAAAGCAGAAAGGAGCACAGCGACACAAACTGAAGACAGAACAGCCCAAGTGGTAACAAAAGTGAACAAGATATTTTTTAGGTATTTAAGTGAAAGGAGGAAGACCAGAGGAGGGATTGTAAGGTCAAAAATGAATGGGGGGACTGTGCAGAGGGGGACCTGAAAAAGGCAGACATCCTAAACTAATACTTTTGTTCAGTGTTCACTGAGGAAGGAGAAGGGGAGGGACCACAAAAAAGTAACTGGAGCTCTGAAGGAAGGGAGGTGGACACTAGTCCTTTTTCAGAGGAGAGAGTCCTAAAGGGACTCGCTAATCTGAAAATGGATGAAGCAACTGGACCAGATGGGGTACATCCTAGGATATTAAGGGGGCTCAGGGAGGTACTAGCTGTACCTCCAACAGTCCTGTTTAACAGCTATGGGGAAACAGGAGTGGTTTCAGAGGACTGGAGGGGGAAAAAGTGGTACCAGGGAGGAGGCTGGCAATTATAGCCCAGTCGGTCTGACATCAATAGTAGGGAACTTAATAGAATCACTTCTGAAGGAGAGAATAGTGGAATATCTTGAATCTAATGGGTTACAAGACCTGAGAGAGCATGGGTTCATGGGTGGAAGGTCATGTCAAATGAATCCGATATATTTCTTTGATTGAGTGACCAAGAAATTAGATCAGGGTGGAGTGGTGGATGTGACCTACCTTGATTTCAGTATGGCATTCAACACCATTCCACACAGGACACCATTAAGCAAACTGGGTAACTTAGAAGTGGGTTCAGAGGTGGTAAACTGGGTAAGAAATTGGTTGGGGATTGGTGACAGTATGTGGTGGTAAATGGAGTTCACTCAGAGGAGGAGAGGGTGACTAGTGGAGTGCCTCAGGGATCAGTGCTGGGACTGGTCCTTTTTAATGTTCTTGTAAGTGACATTTCAAAGGAGCTGGAGGTGAAGGCCTGTCTCTTTGCAGATGACACCAAGATCTGCAGTAGGGTAGACACTCAGGGTTGTGGGGGTGGAAAGGATGAGCAGAGGCCTGCAAAAACAAGAGGAGTGGTCACGTATATGGCTGCTGGGTTTTAATGCAGAAAAATGCGAAATAATGTACTTGGAACACAGGAACCCAGGAGCAGAGAACAGAATGGGAGGAGTGTTATTAACGATCACCAAGCGGGAGACTGACCTGGAGTCATCATCTCAAAGTGGCCAAGCAGTGGGACATAGCAGTTGGGAGGGCTAGAGGAATGCTGGGTATATAGGGAGAAGTATCACCAGTGGAAGGAGGGAGGTGGTGCTGTCTCTGTATAGATCACTGATAAGATCTCACCTGGAATACTTTGTGCAGTTCTGTAGGCCACATCTCTGGAAGAACATAGATAGTGTGGAGGCAGACCTCAATATGTACACCCTGGAACAGGGAAGGAAGAGAAGGAATATGATACAGACCTGTAAATGCCTCATGGGGGTAAATAAGGCACAGGAGGAAAGTATTTTTCAGAAAAAAAGGTACTCGAGAGCAAGGGAACATGCTATGAAGTTTTTGTTTTGGGGGATAGATTCAGAAGAGATGTGTGGAAGTATTTCTTCACATAAATCTTCACAGAAATTGTGGATTCCTGGAGCAGACTACCAGCCGAGGTGGTAGAGGTGAAATCAGTGGAATGGTTCAAGAACAAATGGGATAGGTATAAGGGAATCTTAGTGGAAAGGAATAGGAGGAGGTAATAAGAGCCAGAGATCAATCATGGTTGGTGATGATACTGTAGGTAGGGAAAAATGGTCAGTCTGAGTGGGTCAAGCTGTCCTTATTTGCTGACAAATTCTATGAAGGGAGAGAGAGAGGGAGGTTGGCAGTCAAACAGGTGGAGAGGGAGGGGTCTTAATTGTGAGGGACAGGGGGAAGACACTGGGGCATATGGTAAAAACCCGGTCTTGAGTGGCTCCAAAAATGAGAACCTGGGTGGGAGGTGGCGACGGGCACAAGGAAAGAGAGGGGGGGTGTACTGGTGTTGGGGGACTCCATACTCAAGGGGATCAGATGGGGTGGCAAGGGGGAGAGGCACAGTCAGATATGGGTGGAGTCCAAACCAGGATTAAAGGCAGACATGGCAGGACAGGCAATCCTAAGGTGCGTAAAGAGGGGTAGAAAGAAACCACACATTGTGGTACATGTGGGGACAAATGACCTAGCAGGAGAAATGGTGGAGGTAACAAGGGAGAGGATTGAGGAAGTGGGAAGGTTGTGTGAGGAGACTGGGGAGTCTGTGGCCTTCTCTGAAGTGCTCCCATTACCCTGCACAAGCACAGTGAGAAAGGAGAGGGATTAGAGAGTTGAAGACATGGTTGGTAGAATGGTGTTGAACTAAGGGGTATGGGGTTGTGGGCAGCTGGGGAAGTACCTGGGATAATAACAATCTGTTTGCAAGGGATAGGCTGCACTTGAGTGGGGAGGGGAAGGAGGTATTAAAGCAAAGGCTGGAGAGGTATATTGTGACAAGGGTGGATTTAAACTAGATGGGGGGTGGCAAGTGGACAGCAGGTAGGCAGGGATCCGATAGAGTGGAGTCACAGCCTACCCCCCAGGCTAGCAGGGAAGGACTCAAGGAGGCCAAAACAGGAGGGAGTAGAAGGGACGAGATGGAGGCTAGTGAAGGGAAGGGGGCATTACGGAGGGTGGTCTCACTGAATGCAGGAAGCCTAGGAAACAAATCCGCTGAGCTACAGGTACTCTTAGCAGTGTGGAGGGTGGATATTGCAGCTGTCACAGAAATGTGGGCAACTGAGCACCAGGACTGGGATCTGGCAATCCCAGGATACAAATTATACAGGAAGGACCATAAGGAGGGGAGGCAGGGTGGGGTAGCAGTCTATGTGAGGGACGGGATCAAATGCACAAGGGATGAGGGAGAAGAAAGGAGAACAGAGGCAATCTGGCTGCAGCTCCTAGACTCAAGGAGTAGGAAACTAAGGTTTGGGGTGGTATATAGGCCACCATTCCAGTCTGAGGAGTTTGACAGGGAGCTCAAGGGACAAATCAAAAAGGTATGTAGAAAAGGAAAGGTGGTCGTCATGGGGGATTTCAACTTGCCGGGGGTTGACTGGAGCACTCCGGTCACCTCCAGTGCTAGGGAGCAAGTGCTCCTGGACGTGATCCAGGATGGTCTCCTGACACAGTTGATTACTGTACCTACTAGGCTAAAGAACACTTTAGATCTGGTATTGTCGAATGGGGAGGCAGTGAGGAAAATAAAGATAGAGGACCCACTATCCAACAGCAATCACCAAACAGTGTGGTTTAATATCATGATCAAGGCCACTGTTTTTCGGTTTTTACCGGAAAATCCGGTAAAATTCCGGAATTAGGGCTGCCTGAAAACCGGTAAAACGAAGATTTCATGGAATCTGGCATTTTCTATCAGATCAGTAAATTTATAAAAAAAGTCTATTTTTGTTTTAATTCCTTCCTGTACTATTTTCAGTTTGCTTTATTTATTGCTCTGTATGTTAAGCCTTCTTTAATTCTTATTATTTATGCACATACTAAAAGAATGATAACAGAATCCCGGTAAAATCCGGAAATTAGAGTAACAATCACCAGTGAAATTCCGGAATCTTAAGTCTTGAAAACGGAATTTAATTATTTTAATCACCGTAAATCAGTGGCCTTGATCATGATGTGTGGGAAGCCAGAGAAATTGGTTACTCGGGTGGTAAACTTCAGGGGGATGGACTTTGGGAGGATGCAGGAGGTACTGAAAGGGAAACTGGAGGGCATAAGGCATGAGATGGATGTGGAGCTGAAATGGGATATTATTAAATGGGGGGGTTACAGAGGCAACAGAAGTCTGCACCAAGGCACAGAGTAAAAGAAGCAGAGCAAGAAAACCATGCTGGTTGAACAGCGAAGTTGTGGAGGTGGTGAGGGAAAAACGAGTGGCTCACCAGCTGTTTAGGAGGACAGGGAAGGAAGTCGACAGGGAGGAATATGCAAGATGGTCCAGGGAGATGACCAGAAAGTGAGAGAAGCCAAGGCCCAGAGGGAGCTGAGATTAGCACAGGGAATTAATAGGGGAGAGAAAGATTTCTTCAGATACTTCAGGGAGAAAAGAAAGTGCAAGAAGACAATAGTGAGGATGAAAAGGGTGGGAATGGATGGAAAAGGGGGAGGAGCAGGCAGAAGCACTGAATAAATACTTTCGTTCCACGTTCACAGAAGAAAAGGGGGGACCACTACCAGCATGGGCTGGGAGGGTGGGGACAGGAGGAAAGGAGAGGAGGCAACAGATGGAAGGATTGAGAGAGGCAGAGTCCTAGAGGGACTGAGGGCACTGAAGGTAGACAAGGCACCAGGGCTGGATGGTATCCACCCCAGGGTGCTGAGGGAGATGGCAGAGGTGTTGGTGGGGCCACTGGCGGATCTGTACAGCACCTCCTTGGAGTCGGGATGTGTGCCAAAGGACTGGAGGATGGCACATGTAGTGCCATTACAAGGAGTGGGCCAAGGGATAAACCGGGTAATTATCATCCAGTAAGTCTCACATACATAGTGTGCAAACTCATGGAAATGATACTAAAGAAAAGACTGGTGTCGTACCTGGAGGACAATGGCTTCCAAGATGTGAGGCAGCATGGGTTTGTTTCAGGGAAGTCTTGTCAAACCAACCTGATACAATATTATGACTGGGCAACAGGTGAACTGGATAAGGGTCATGCGGTGGATGTTCTTTACTTGGACTTCAGCAAAGCCTTCAATTTGGTGCCTCATGGGCGGCTTGGGGGAAGCTAACTGGTGTAGGAGTAGGAGCAAAAATGATAAAATGGATTACAAGCTGGCTGAGTGGGAGGCTGCAACGGGTGGTGGTGAGAGGAGAGCTTTCAACTCCAAGACCGGTGAAACGTGGAGTGCCACAGGGCTCTGTGTTGGGGCCAGTGTTGTTTGGGCTCTTCATATCAGATACTGGACATGGGGTGGTGAGCAAGATATGTCTGTTTGCTGATGACACCAAAATTTGAGCAGTGGTGGATGGCGAGGAGGGGTGGAAGCAGCTGCAGGGGGACCTAAGTAAACTAGAGAAGTGGTCAGAGAGGTGGCAGCTGGGGTTCAATGCAAAGAAGTGTATGGTTATGCACTTTGGGGTGAAGAACCCCAGGAGAGAATACTGGCTGGGGGATTAAGCTGGGGATCACAGAGGAGGAGGAGAAGGACCTTGGGGTAATGATAACGGGGACCATGAACAACACTGCCCAGTGCAGGAGAGTGGCTGCAAAAGTGAACAAAATGCTGGGGTGCATAGCGAGGGGGTTTTCATCCAGGAGAAGTGAGGTGATCTTGCCCCTCTACAGATCGCTGATAAGGCTGCACTTATTGTATTGTGTGCAGTTTTGGAGGCCATACCTAAAGGGTGATATCAGGCTGCTGGAGGGGGTACAGAGGAGGGCAACAACGATGATATGTGGAATGGAGGGGAGAGACTATGACAGCAGGCTGGGAGACCTCAATATGTACACCCTGACATTCAAGTATCTGAGGGGAATCAATAAGGACTGGGCAGATGGGGTTTTTAAGTTAAGGAGGGGGAGGGTCACCAGTGGTCATGGGCTAAAAATGGAGGGGGGAAGATTTAGGAAGGAAATGAGGAGACACTATTTCACAGAGAGGGTGGTAGCAAAATGGAACGCCTTGCCAGAATGGGTGTTATCATGTAAATCTGTGAACAACTTCAAAAGGGCATGGGACAGGGATCAGGGGAGAGTGAAGGTGGGGGGTGGCAGTGGGATGACAAAAGGGAGGAGGGTTGGGGAAGCTGCAAACTAGGGGTGTTGGCTGCACACTCAAGCAGACTTAGATAGACCGGGTGGTCTGTTTCTGCTGGCACATTCGTATGTTCGTATGTTTCTATTGCAAATGAGCATTGTTCAAATGTTTTTATGCCATCATAAAATTGAAATTGAAACTGTTCTAACTCCCCAAGAACTCATTTCATGTATCCAGCATTAACTTTACTGGCTACACTCCAACATAGCCTGGTCACATCCACAAACAGATTGATCTTGCCCTGTATTTCCTTCTTTTATGTCATAGATGAAGTTGAGGATGCCCCTTCCTAATACTGATCCCAGGGGGGCACCACTCATTACACACATCTCCCCGGCATGCAGACCATTTAATACTACTCTATGAGTCCTACCCACAGCCAGTTCTGTGTCCACCTAGTCAGACCTGCCTCCATCCCTAGGTCACCCCTCCTGCAATTAATATACAAGTGGAAAAGTTCTATGCTCAACCTTATTCAAAATGGCCACCATGAACTGAATAATTAATTAACCTTCAGTGAGGCACTAAGGCAAAGACCTGGCTGATGTCCTGAGAGAGGATGTCATCAGCATGACCTTTGTCCACTGCCTGTGTCACCTTATTGAAAAAATCAGCAAGGTATGTTTGGCAGAATCTCCTTTTAGTGAAGCCATGCTGCCTTTTGTTCTGTTTGTCATTTGCCTTCAGGAACTCCACTATTTACTCCTTTAAGATGGTCTAAAGCAACTTTCCCACAATAGAAGACAGGCTCACTGGTCTGTAGTTCCCAAGGCTGGTGTTGTCCCCTCTTTTGTGGAGAGGTATGACATTTGCCCTTCTCCATTCTGCTGAAATACCTCCTGTTGCCAGGAAAAACAATTGAAGATGTCTGCCAGAGGGACAACCAGTACTCTTCTCACTTCTGTCATTACCCAGGGGTGCAATCCATCTGGGTCTGGGAATTTATTTATCTTCAAAGTACTAAGACTCTTGAGTACCCTTTCTGCAGAAATATGCCCCACCTTTAGCCTGCTCCCCTGATCTTGTGCCTAGTCATATGACATTCTGGCAGAAGATCAGCTGATTGCTTAGAAAAGACTGAACTGAAGTACTCGTTCAGTATAGTCACCTTTCCCAGGACATCCTAAACTCCTTCTGATCCTCTGGCCAGCCATTATGTTCCCCCACTTTTTTGCTTTTTCTTGCCAATGTGTCTGAAGAAGGCCTTGTCATTGACCTTCGTTCCCTCTACTGTCCTGAGCTTAAGTTCCATCTTAGTCTTCTTCACAGCTGTGCTAGCTTCGCTTAGCTTATGCTTCGATGTCAGCTGCAGGGGATTCTGGGATTTCTGGTTATGGTTATGGTTTCTGGTTACGGCAAATGTCAGCTTGGATGTCAGCAGAATCAGCCTGATACTATCAACTATACTGTAGTACACAGGACATACAATAGAAAAGCTGCTGCATACAAAGTACAAATTGGGACCAGCCCCACACTTGGATGTGGGACTCTTTTGCTGACTGTTACCCTTTAACAGTTGCATCCTCTACAAAGTCCTGATTCGAGATTACCAGATACAGCATGACCCCCTCCCTAGTTGGTTCCTACATGTGTTGAAAGAGGAAACCATCCTGAAGGACTTCTTCTAGGGCCTCTAGTCTGGCACTTCTCACCCTGGTGTACTCTAATCTACATTGGCATGTTAAGGTTATTCGTCAGTATTACATTCCCTTGTACAGCTACCCACATAGCCTCCCTCACCAGAGCTTTATCCCCGGATTGGTTAGGGGACCTATACACCACTTCAGACTTAATATTCTTTGCCCTTTCCACTAGCAGCAATACCCAAACTGATTCCACCCCGTCTCCCCTCCTGTCACTATTTCCATTAGGGCTGAGATAACTTACTTGATGTACAGTGCCACCCCTCTCTTTTTTCTCTACCTTTTCTAAATTTGACATATCCAAGAATTGTACTGTAAGGTAGTTTGCTGTGATTGTAGGTAATTACTTTTTTCACCAATTTTCTTGTTGAACCCACTGAAGATCTATTCAGACTACAGAATATTTCTAGGTGTGAGTTGTTAAGGTGCTCTCATAATGAAGTCACTTCATATTGTTTCTTTTAATATCTTGATTTATGTTCCATAGACCCCACGGCTTTGCCCATCTCAGGCTTTATCTAGGGGATTTGCTTTAGTACATCTAAAATAATTAAAAAATACATAAATAAATTCAGTTACTGAATATGTTTCAACATAATCAAATATCGCACAAAATACGTTAACATCCACATGTGAAAGTGCACTGTCAGTGGCTGTACCATTGTTTCAACAGCACATGTTATGTTTCTTTTTAGAAATTTTCTTTCACCCTGCAATATAGCATGCAAAATGATATTCTTAAACAATTCACCATATTTTTTATTACAGACTAGTATACATTACTGTGGGACCACAACCACTCTATGCCTACAATTAAATACAGCATAAATGTGTTTGGTGCCTCCTGACATATTTCTTTCATTATTTGCAGTCATGTAAAATATTTAATTTGTTACATATACACTGAATTTACAGATAGCAGGATTTCCCTATCATTGAACCTGATTATATTTCAAGCTGAAATACATTCAGTTGTCAATATGTGTTCATAGGTTTCATAGGTTAATCAGAGCCAAAAAGACCAAAGGTCCATATTTCTCGTCACAGATTAATTATAACCCTTGATTGAATTTGATCTTAAATAAACATCCAGTTGATTTTTGAAAAGATACATACTCTCACTGGCAACCACTTCTAGTGGCAGACAGTTCCATATCCTAAGAACTCTAACTGAAAACCACAAACTTCTCTGTTTTGTTCTACAGCATTCCATCATTAATTGTAATGGATGAGCTCTGGTTTCATATACCACCTCTCTGAGTACCAAACACAAAATTTCCCATAAACAATCATCATGAAAGGCACAGTACACCATACATAAATCTCCTCTCAATCTACGATACTCCAGAGTATAAAGTCTGAGTTTTTGAAGTCTATTATCATACTTTAATCCCCTTACTTCAATTCATTTAGTTGCCCTCCTCTGAACTCTCTCCAGGGCATTTATAGAACCCTTATCTCCTGGTGCCCAAAACTGAGCACAGTACTCAAGGTGCGGCCTAACAAGGGAGGAATACAGTGGGAGCAAAACCTTACTACTTTTACTTTTTATGTATTTATTTATACAATGGAGTATTCCCCCAGCCTTTTTTATTACTTGTTGGCAGTGTAGTCCAAAATTTAGGTCATTTTTAACCCTAACTCCCAGATTCCGTTCGTCCTCAACAGCTTCAAGTAATCTACCACCCATTATATAATTTGCTTTTGGATTTCTCTTCCCAAAATGCATCACAGTACATTTATCTACATTAAACATGAGTTTCTTTACATTCGCCCAGCTTTCTAGTTCACGCAAGGCGTATTGTAAAGTATTGATGTTTTCAGGCTTATTAACTGTAAAACCAATGTGGGTATCATCAGCAAATTTGGTTATCCCAACATCCGTAGATGTAGTTGATGAAGAAATATAAATATTAAAGAGACAGGGACCCAGAACTGATCCCTGAGGAACCCCACTAGTCACCTGTTCATAATCAGAATAGTAGTCCTTTATGCAAACCCGTTGAGTTCTCCCAGTCAACCAGGATTCAATCCACTTAGTAATATTCCCCTCTAAACCCATTTTTATAGTTGCATCAATTAATTCACCATGGGGGACCTTATCAAAGGCCTTAGGAAAATCCAGAAGAATAACATCTACAGCTTCTCCTTTATCTAATGCCTCACTAACACCACCATAAAAATGTAACAAATTTGTCATGCATGATCTCGATTTCACAAAGCCATGTTGTGTAGTATCAGGCTACATAATTTTCCCAATATGATTTTTAACTATGCCCTCAAGAATCTTACCCAAAACGGACATTAAACTAATTGGTTTGTAATTAGTTAAATCCTGTTTAGATCCTTTTTTAAAAATGGGAATCACTATGGCTTGTCTCCATGCTTCAATAACTACTCCCTCTGTAATAGATTTTGTGAAGAGTGCAGCAACGGGACCCGATAAGGGAATTGCTAGTTCTTTCATAATACAAGGGTGGAGTCCATTGGGGCCAGCTGATTTATTTGGGTCCAGTCCCTGAAGCAATTTTTCAACTTCTATTTTTCCCACTGTATATTGTTGATTTGTTGGTTGATCACTATGACTTTCATTTGGTCTAGTTTTTATATTAAAAACTGAAGAAAAATATTTGTTACATGCTGTAGCCATTTGGGATTTATCAGTTAGTAAGTCACCAGTCTGTTTTTTTAATGGGCCAATAATAGGTGTACCTCCTCTCTTTTTATTTATGTATTTATAAAATTGTTTTATAATTATCTTTTACATTTATGGCTAGCCTATATTCATAATCTCGTTTGGCTTTTCTTATACTATTTTTTGTCATTCATAGCTGATCTTTATATTTTGCCCAATTTTTAGGGGAACCACTTAGTTTAGCCTTCCTAAATGCTTTATTCCTATTTTTTATATGCTTCTTGACTATTGCATTTATTCAGGGTAATTTGTTTTTTTTATTTTCTATTTTCTTCATTTGGGGTATGTATTTTTTGGTGGTCATAGAAAGCATTCATTACTAACTGGTTTCAATCACCACACAAAGCCACTACTAAGCTTGTGTTCCCCACATGCACAGCTATCTTTATGTTGCTTGCACGCATGTGCAAGAAAAATAGTGCCATCATCTGAGTTTTCGGAAGTGTGGTAACCCTCTTCCAATTCAGTCAGTGTGTTTGCAGGTACAGCCGCAGTTCTCCAATCAATGCTGCAGCTGTCTATGACAGCAGTTGAAAATGCAGTGGCCATACAGTTGAAAGGGAGTGCTACGTTTCAGTGAGCAGTGATAAGATCGTGTGCTCATGCGCGCTTCCCCCCCACACACATGCACGCATACTGCGTGCTTCCCCCCATGCACACACTGTGCTAACGGGGTGCCCAATCCCCCATCGGTTGTGCTGCGCCCCCCAACAGAGTTCCAGGTGCCATGCTGGGAGCCCACCCCAGCGTGGCAGCAGTCTGTATGGCTGACAGGGGTGCCCAATCCCTTGTCAGCTCTACTGTTTCCCCCCAGACTATGAGGTGCCACGCTGGGAGCTCACCCCAGTGTGACAACAGTTCCTAAGGCTGACAGGGTGCCCAATCCCCGTTGCCTCACGGCCCCCCAACAGCCTTCCAGCTGCCACACTGGAAGCTCACCACTGCGTGGCAAGTCCGCATAGTCAAGTAAAAAATAATCAAGAAAAAAACGCCTCGCTGCTGCCCTGACCCTGCCTCTCTCACGTGCTCACCCACTGCGCACCCTGCCTCCCACACCTCTACCTCACCCCATACTTACCTCCGAGCTTGGCGCGACAATCTTCAGTGGATCAGGAACACGTCTGCACTCTTCAAAGCCGACCGCAAACTGAGGAAATGCCGGTAAACTGTGTAATGGAATAAATAGGTTTTTTTTCAACTTTACTGCATATCTCTGGCATATTGGGGAATTTTTTCACCACATTTTCAACATGGGGTTTTTGGGACCCCACCTCATGAATTCTGTCACTGACATGGCATTAATTGGCCCTGAAAGGTGATTTTGCGGTCACTGCATGGAACAACCTTTTGGGACCGATTTACAAAATGACAGTTCATGAGGTAGGCCTCCAAAAACCCTATGCTGAAAATTTGGTGAAAAAATTCCCAAAAATGACTGTTTTACGAGCATGCATTGCGCTGTTCCTACGCATGCTCATAGGCTAGTGAATTTTCAATATTTTCACTCCAGATTTTCAACATTGCCATTTTACCACACCTCCTTATGAGCAGTATAGCTGTCTTTTCTCACATCTTGCCCAAAATGTATTTCTATGCATGCAGCGCACAAGGGCGCAGTCAGTGTGCAAACTCAATGTATGGGACACATTAAGAAAATCACAGTGACACTGTTCATGAGCAGAGGTCTTAAAATGGCTATGTTGAAAATTGGGTGAAAAACATTCCTAAAAGTGACTGTTTTACAAGCGTGCTTTGTGCAGTTCCTACGCACGCTCATAATTTCGCTAATTTTTTATATTTGCACCCCAGATTTTCAACATTGCCATTTTATCACACCTCCTTATGAGCAGTATAGCTGTCATTTTTCACATGTCACCCAAAATGTGTTTCTGTGCATGTAGGGCACAATGGCGCAGTCGGTGTGCACAATCAATGTTTGGGACAGATTAAGAAAATCACTGTGACACTGTTCATGAGCAGAGGTCTTCAAATGGCTATGTTGAAAATTTGATGAAAAAATTCCCTTCAGCCATTCTGCAATGTTACTAATGAAGACATTGAACAGGACTGGCCCCAGGACCGATCCCTGCAGCACCCCACTGGTCACCCCCTCTTCCTAGACTGCACCCCCATTTACCACCACTCTCTTCCTCCTGTCTGTTAACCAGTTTCTAACCCAGTTTACCACCCTTTCCCCCATGCCCAGCCTGCCCAGCTAATTTATCAGCCTCCTATGCAGAATGGTGTCAAAGGCTTTGCTGAAATCAAGGTTAGCGTTGTCCACTGCCCCATCCTGATTCACTTCCTTTGTCACCCAGTCAAAGAAATCAACCAGATTTGTTGGACATGATGTCCCCACTGTGAATCCATGTTGTCTATGGTCCTAGGCTCCAGTGGCTTCTAGATGCCCCACTATCCTTTCTTTAAGCAATGTCTCCATGATCTTCCCCACTACTCAGGTGAGGCTGAACAACCTATTGTTCCCCGCCTCCTCCCTGTTGCCGGACTTGTGTAGAGGGACCACATATGCCCTCCTCCAATTCACTCGTGTTGAATGACTCAGTGAATATGGCTGCCAGAGGTACTTCTACCTCCCTTCGCAGTTCTCTTAATATCCTTGGGTGTATGCCATCTGGTTCCATCATTTGGTCCACCTTCAATTTACTGAGCTCCTGCAGGACTGTTTTGCCTTTGAATGGACTATTGTCCACCTCTTCACCCCCCCTTGTCAACTGCTTTACTGCTGTGGCCCTTGCCCCTCCCACTCTTCTGTGAATACTGAATGGAAAGACACAGTGCATGTCTTGGGAGGAAGGCATGGAACTATCACTTCCAAATACCTAAACAGCACATACAAGCAAGCAACATTCGGCATTGACAAATGCTTGTTATATGATGCTTTAACCTCCTCTACTGTATTCAAATGTTCTTGTATAACACACACCAGAAAACAGTGTTTTAAACTATGTTAAATCCATGTTGGAATGTGCAGCTCTAAAGGCATGTTTACACATACCATCCTGTTGCAAGGCTGCCTGCATTATTTGCCCGTTGCTTCACCTGTACTGTTCCCAACTGGTGTTTACACAATTGACAGTATACATCATTGCTGGAAGTTCAACAGAACTTCCTGCATTTCAGCCGCATTTTTGGAGGTGTACTGGAGGTACTGGGACAGCCAAGGTGTGCATGAGCTTATGGGACAGCTGAGGTGTGCAGAAGCTATATGGGACAAGTTAATTCTTTGTATCTTTAGAGTTCAAGAATATAGGCAGTTCAGGGATGGTAGTGCTAAATGGCATGGCACATTAGTTGGTGACTGTTGATGCACATATCACTTTAGTTTGGTAACTTCCTGCTGTCAACAGTCATCATTTTGTTCTTTTACATACAACAGGATCTGCTGTAGTTGGCCAAGAAAGTGCAGGACAATATTGGCAGTTCAGTTTGGTGCGGAGGTTGTAGGGCTGTATCGGTACAGATGGAGCAGCAGGTCTACATTCTAGCCAAAAATGCCTGCACTGGTACACAGACTCTCAAAACCAAGGATCATCCTGCACTGTTAGCAGAGCATGTTTAAAACACTCCACATGCTGTTTACACAGCCTGATTTGCACCAGTGCAACTCACCAGCACTGCTCACACTGGTGCAAATCCAGCTGCATAAACATGCTTTGAGTCTGCTACGTGAAATCTTCTCAGTAGGAGAGAATGGACCAAGTCTTAGCCTGACCTTATCAACAAAAACTGTTTAAAACAATACCTGTTCAAATAAGCTAATGCTCAACTACCTTAATGTGTGCTCCTGTGCATTTGGCTGCAAAGAGGATGCTGTCTGTGAATCAAACCCTCCTGAGCCTGCACAATGCCTCCATATTTGATGTGGCATAATGACGTCACATGAACATGCGTGAGCATGCTGATACATGCTGACATTGGTTGCTAAGCAACTGTACACACTGAGCCAAAGTTGGAAACAGCTCAGTAAAGGCAGGGTGTGCAGGCTCTAAAGACATGGAATGTGTAAGACCTAAATTTCATTCACCCTTAAAGGGCATTTTTACATATATAAGTAGCTATATGTGCATTTGTTTGTGCTTGTGCCTTGAAGAAATTTCAAATTCTTATTACTAATTAGGAGATATTTGCTCGGGGGGAGATTGCCCATGGACATCGTATTCAAACTAAAGATTAATAGAGACTATATCACCTTTATCGAGTAAGGTGGGAAGGGAAATCCTATAGGGTTGCCCATATCTTAATGTTGATGTCATTTTAACAAAAATTCCTCCCACCATAACCCTAACAAATACTGCTAGCCTGCTTAGTTTTGCTATCGTGTTGAGACTATGCACATGAATATCTAGTTTTGTACTCTATGTATACTCAGGTGACATACTGTAACTCATACCTACAGTATGTTATAGAATCAGACCTCCGCATTACATTAGTATCTCTCTATCACAGAAGCTGTTTCCTCCCACTAGCGACTAGCAACATGCAGTCCACATTTATACCCATACTTTTATTTAACACCTTAAAGTTGAATATCCACCTCCTTTCTGCCCTGTCCAACACACGTGTAATTGCCATCCCTTAAAGAGCAGTCAACGCCTTCAATAGAACTTTCACAAAACATAATGTTTAGAAACAGTTCAGTTTGTATTTCACATTAGTCGTGTATGCCTCCTCCCCATTTTATTACTGAGGACATTTGCATGAAAACAGAAGCTTTACTCTTAAAAGATTCATCTATTCCAGTTGCTTTCTCCATACCCAAAGTCATAATGCACTGCTTGTGACATCACAGTTACTCCCATGGCAACAGATTGTGATGTCACACCAGAGGATTATGACTTGAAGTAGGGAGTAAGCTATAGAGGCAGATGAAATCTGAAGGATAAAGATCATGCATTCATGCAAATTTCCTCAGTAATAAATAAATGGACAGAGAAATCTGTAGAATATATGTGGAATGCAAGGTGAATTGTACCTGCTTATTGTGTTTTTCAAAGTGTTCTTTGTCAGCAGCTCTTTAATGACCTATGGACTACCTGTAGTCCCCAAAACAGGAGAGGTGCCCACTGGTATCCTGCCTGTTTAGAGGATTGTACAACTGGAGGCCTTTTTTTCTCATTTAAATTGTACTGGTATTTTAACAAAAAAAATTACATAACAAAATGTGACAGATACTAAGAAAACATAACTCTTACTTTTTCTCCACAATACCCCCCTTGCAATACAGCCTATCCCAGCTCTCTTTCCTGACACTAGCCCCCTCAGCCATCCCTCTCTCTCTTTGCCAGCTCCTATCCTATACCCTACATTTCCTTATCCTGACCTGCTACTGTTCACAATTCTTGCCATTCCCCTGCCCATTCTCCCCCTGCACTTGTCAGTATTTGACCACATTTTTATTTATCTATTTTTGTTGTGCTTTCCAAACCATATTTTCAGGACTGCTACTGCAATACTCTTGCTACTGTAAGTTTTTTGTCATGCTATGACTGTAAAAACATCTATGATCCTACCAGGACCACCCTGTGTACTACCTGTAATGCTTAGCTTGTTGTTATATGTTTTTCAAAATATCCTGTATACTACCTGTGCTGCTTAGCCTACTGCTTAATGTTTCACAATGCCTTGTTTATGTATCTCAATGTAATCTACTGTTTGTTATATCTGCAACGTCTGCCCTGTAACCTCCTGGGTCGTGCCTGAAAACAGTCATCTTTAGGGCTAACACACCAACCCGGCAAACAAAAACTAAATAAATAGATAACTATTCAGTAATGCATTCTCAATAAAGTAAGATGCAGATAAATTGTTCCACATTTATCACTAAATTATTAGTGTAATGACTATAGTAATAATAACAATGAAGAAGATTAATAAATAATTGTTCTTGAAATGAAATACCATAAACCAGACACTTAATAAGAAAATGAGTCAGAGGTACGATGCTATATGTGGTAGAAAGGATCTTGCCTTAACTTAAATGATCTTTTTCCCCAGGTGTTTTTAGATCTTTTCTCCCCACTTGATAATCCAATAGTAAGAGAAGGAAAGAAATAAGAAAGAAAACTAAGGAACAGGACAAGAGAGAATCTGTATCTGAATTCCTTTACCTGAATTATTGTAAAATTACTTTGATGTTGCAAAATGTATTACCCAAAATAGAAAGTAATTTAAATGGTAGTTTCTTGATTGTGTTGTTAATATAGTAAATTCAGTTTAGGAGTTAGGAGTCTTTTAGGTATTTGGAATAAAGAACCCACATCTATATCAAATCTTTTTGTAACTCCCCCCCCCCCCCCGTAGCATCTGTACATCATTTTGGAAAATGTTAAGTGTCAGTCATCAAACGATGGGTTAAATTACCCTCTGTCAGACTGTTGGGAGTTCTGCAGGGCAGAGATCACTGTCGGTGCATGGGGTTATAAATTTTGTGGGTTCTGACGAAAGAAGGGAGGAAGGTGGGACACAGCCATGAGGAAAGGTGTGGGGAGGTGATGTAGAAAAGTGGAGCTATAGGCTCGCTTTTGGCACCAGCAGTCCGTGGCATGGGATATCTGTCAAACAGTCTGGTGGTGGATGTGGCGGCGGCCATGGTTTTTGGCCATCAGTGTTTACTTTATATAGCCATCCCAGTGGAGTTCAGGGTTTGGAGACATTTGAACAGTGTGCAACATGACTCCTGTGTGTGCTCCAAGTTTATGTGATGGCAAGGAGAGAGAGCAGGTTGAGAGTTGGCAGAGAAGTCACCAGTGCAGGGCCCATGTCTCACAGCTGTACCCATGGGTTCAAGACAGACTTGTGTGCCAGTTTCAGGAAGATTCAAGTCAGTCAGGGGCCTTGTGTAAGACAGAGCTGATAGCAAAAACCCCAGAGTCCAAAATGCCCTCCCAGAGGGTGTAGGTCTGTGGAGACATCTGCCTGTGTGCCAGGGTAGTGTCGCTTACCAGGGTCAGTGTTTTCAGGGATCCAGTGGTTGGGAGTGAAGAGCAGTCCAACCCCAGAGCAAAGAGAGAGAACCTGTGAGCCAAGCAGTGAGAGGGGAAAAGGTCACCTGCTATCATTTGCAGGGCCTGATTCAGCCCCAGAGAACTGCTACCTATTTTGCTGGTGGCCATCTTGGCCCAGGAGAAAGCTACCCTAGTTAATGGGGCCATTTCGGCCACAAGGCATCCACTAATTTCTCTATAACTGACCCCCACAGTACAGCTGTACAGATCAATTGTGAATGGCACCATGAAGTTTGTTGTTTGTCAAATGGGATCCTGTGTTAACATTAAGCTTGTGTGGACTTCAGTTATTTGATGGAACTGTTTCTATTGGCTAACACAAAGTTCATTCCATTTCAGCACCAGAAGATGGCACCCAAAGCATTGGACCCTGTCAATGACAGCCATTCCCAGTAAGGTACAACTGTTGGTTTCTGCTGCTGTGTGTGCCCCCTCCCCATAGACATGCACCATCTCATACCCCTAGACACCAGGGAGAGGGGCTTACATGTGGAGGCTCATCTGGAATGGCATTTTGGGGGTGCCAGGACAGTTCTGAAACAACCTCAATGGGTGCTGGACTAGGTCCAGACTTTGTGAACTTTCCTTCTGGCCTGTTTGAGTGGAAAAATATGATGCAGTACTGAGGGATTTCATGCCTTTGTGAGAGCCAGTGGGTCTGGAGATGGTGCACTTCACATTGCTAGAACATGTGCACATAATGTAAATGCCATGGGGCATCCTTATCAATTGGGAGTTGGGGACCTTTTGGGGGTGGAGTTAACTGTTGCTGGGTATGTTTGGACCATGAGAGGAGAGACTGAAACAGGTTATTGTAGAGGAAGCAGTGGCACAGAGTAAGAGGAAACCTAATTTTTTAATTGCAAAAATGGCCAAAGCTCCAGAGACTTCCAAGATAACCATCTCCTCTGCCATGATTAGGTGGATGCAGGATGTGGTTGAAAAGTCCACTGTTTCCAAGTGTGTTCTGTGCCAATCTGACAGCCCTGCAGTGACTCTCTTGCCAGTCTGCACTGGGTGCCACTGGAAGGTCCCATCGAATGTGGAATGTCTGTCTTTCCCGAAGATGCGTGGATTTGTTACGTTGGTGGAGTTGGACCTCGAAAGCAGGGAAAAGATGGGTAGCCAGCTCAGTGTGCCAGCAATGCAGAAAGTTGAGGAAGCCAGCCATCAGCCTTTTGGCCCCCAGAAATATGAGGCCAGTGGAGCAGCTCAGCCGAAACCCGCAGCTCCGCCTGAAGTGCCAGTACCAGTAGCCCGAGAAAAGGGTCGGTGCCATGGGGCACAGATTAAGTTACTGACCCCTAAAGGCATTTTGCTGCTGAAAAATCTGTCCCTGAATGTGCCCAAAGAACCAGTGGGTACAGCTGTCCCTGAACCCCAGTGGTGGCCTGAGAAGCCAATGGAAGCCAGTGCCCCCCACTACAGCAGAGAAGCCAGGTGACCCTGAGCCTCTCGCCCAGCCTGTGGAGGGAGCTGCTGAACTTAGTGATGATGACTTGGAGAGGGACATTCTGTTTCATTATGAATCTGTGTATCTAACCCTTTAGAAGGATTGACGCAGACTGTCCGCTAAAAGCCATAAGAGGCGTGAACAGTATGAAGGGGTCCAGGATGGAGATCCTCAGGCACAGAGATACTGAGAAGGAGTGTGACTGCCCAACTGTTAGACCCCAAGGACCATGGTGAGAAGCCTGCCTGAATGATCACAGGCCATAAGGATTATCTGGAGGAAGATACGGCAGGACTACCCCCAATTCATGTACCCATACCTGCCCGAACGTATATGGGACATCATTGAGGAGAACCATCAGGACTGGGTGTATTGGGGCACCCTTGACAAGCTGTATAAAAAATATAAGTTTGGGCCAACAAGTTCCAATATGGCCCTGCAGGAGATACAGCTGATTGCTAAGGGGATGTGTTCCTGGCACATCTATGAGGGACTTACCGTCTTTAAAACATGTGTATTGGTGCAGGACCTAGGTGGGAAGCAAACCAAGCATTTCGTGAGTGGACTGGACTCATTTCAACACGCAACCACCAAGCTGAATCCCTGATATTATATCTCCAGGTAAGGAAGTAATTTTGGTGGTTTGTGAGACTCCCCTTGGCATTCCTCATTGCTATCTGTATGCTCCTGTTATGCTCCTGTTCCTCCCAGGAGGTGATGCCTTCTTATGGACTTAAAGAATGGGATTGAACAGACTGTCAGCAATCTATAGGTGAGATCAACCCTGTTTTTGTCATCTATTTTGTTTAGAGTAATTGCAGAGACTTTTGGGCATCAGGACATTTATAATTTGAACTGGACTATCCACCTCAGTGTGGAAAGGTGGAGTGGGTTATTGTGTTATTGTTTCAGGTGGCATTAATTATTGTTCCAGTTTTTATTTTTATTGTTGCTATTGGCATGCCTGTTTGAAAAAATGCTTTTCTAGTTAAAGTAAATTTATGTACTACTGTTTTAGTACTGTTACAATTTTTTGAGCATGGCTTGACAGCATGGCAGCTGTTAGGTGGGCAGTGTTTAGAGTAGTGATATGGGTTAGTGTAGGTTTTGGGTTCAGACGCTGCCCCTGTTTGCCAGGCAATCCATCTGGAGTGTTACAAGAAGTGGGTCACCAGAACAAATAGTTGGTGCGCCAGTATTTAGGTCTCGTAGTTTAGTGGGGATGTGGTGAATCCACTGTCTCGGTGGTGCTGCCAGTGGAGCTGAGTCATTTGGTGTAGCAAGGGAGTGCACATACCTCTCCAATGGTCATTGGCAAGGTAGCTGGTATAAATATTCACCGTGGATAGTGAGTATTTAAGTCAGGGGAGAGGTGTAACATTCTCCTCCCTGTGGGGTGTGTACATAATTTTGGGAAATGTTAGCTTTGGGCCATCAAGCAATGGGTTAAGTTTCTCTGTCACACAGGCGGGAGCTCCGCAGGTTGGAGGTCACCATTGGTGCACGAGGTTATTAATTTTTAGGGGTTTGGCACCAGAAGGGAAGAAGGCGGGAAACAGCAGCGAGGAAAGGTGCGGGGAGGCAATGTAGGAGAGGATGGCTGTTCACCTGCTCTTGAGGCCAGCAGGTCACGGTGTGGGGCAACCGTCAAACAGTCCAGCAGTGGAAATGGTGGCGGCCATTGTTTTCAACCAACGGTGTACACTTTGTAAAGCCACCCCAGTGGCGTTCGGTATTTGAAGATGTCTGAGTGGTGTGCAGCATGGCTCCTGTGTGTGCTCCAAGTTTATGTGACAGTAAGGAGAGAGACACCAGCTCGAGAGTTGGTAGGGGAGTCACCAGTGCAGGGACCTTGGGTCACAACCATGCTTGTGGGTCCAGGATGGGCTTGTGTGCCAGTTTCAAGAGGATTCAAGTACACCGTGGTGTCTCATGGAAACCAGGGCTCATAGGAAAAGCCCTGGAGTCCAAAATGCCCTCCCAGAAGGTGTAGGTCTGTAGGGATGTCTGCCTGTGTGCTAGGGTACAGTCGCTCATCAGGGCCATTGTTTTCAGGGATCCAGTGGTTGGGAGTGAAGAATAGTCTGGCCCCAGAGTGGAGAGAGGGAACCCGTGAGCCAGGATGTGAGAGGCAGAGAGATTACCTGCTGACATTTGCAGGGCCTGATTCGGCCCCAGAGAATTGCTGCCTATTTTGCTGGTGACCATTTTGCCGCAGGGAAAAGCCACCCAAGTTTAGTGGGGCCATTTTGGCCACAATGCAACCACTAATTTCTCTGTAAGTGACTTCCACAGTCCAGCTGTGCAGATCAATTGTGAATGGTGCCATGATGTTTGTTGTTCATAATATGGGATCCCCCTGTTTACATTATGCTTGTGTGGACTTCAGTTATTTGATGGAACTGTTTATGATGGCTAACATGAAGTTCTTTCCAGCCCAGCACCAGAAGATGGCGCCCTATGCATTGGACCCTGTCAACGACACCTATTCCGGGTAAGGTACAACTGTTGGTTTGTGCTGCGTATGCCCTCTCCCCACGGACATGCACCATCTCATACCCCTAGACACTGGGAAGGGGGGGTTTACACTTTGTTAACTCCTTTTAAGCCTCTTGTCAGTTTTTCACTTCTAATGTCTCTTTTCAATTCAATTTTCCACTTATTAGCTATTTAAGATCTTGGTTATATCCACAGTTTTAAAATATTGTTTTTTGCAGCCATTGAAGTTAAAGCCAATGTGTATGTTTGTTCTCAGAATATGTTAGGAGAATCAAAAACATTACCTATAATACATTTTTTAACTCTGTGTCTATTGAACAACCAACAATGGCACTGTACACTTAATTGATACATTTACATTGAAACATATTTTTTGTGTGGGAGAAAAATATATAACTGTACAACTAAAGCTAATCAGGGTGCAGTGAGTCCTATCACCTATCAGTCCTGTTGGCTACCTGGTTCTTGTCATTGCCATTCCCTGTTCCAAATAAAATCTATGGGCTGTGCCACTCACCAGTCTGCCTCCATGTCTGTGTGTTATTGTTCTTCTCTTCTAGCCTTCTGGACTGAACTGTGTAGTTCTAAATTACAGTTACAGCTTGGGAGATAGTCACTGTTATTTCTTGCATGCCACACTGGAAAACATATGGATTATCTGTTTTTCAATTAGCTATCCCTGTCCCTTTAACCCTCTTACCCCAGGTCATATATCATTTTGGTTAATATACATAGATGGTCAGGCATTCCTGGTCTCCACCATGCCGCCTATATTAGAGTGACCATTTTGCATGACAACTTCTGTACAGTTTTCAATTAAAAGAATATGGAAAAAACTAATAGGGAACCACTAAACACTGAAGACCAGATGTTCACCAGAAAAGAAGTTCAGGAAGTAATTAGTGGAATAAAATCAAAATCAGTTGGGACTTCCGGTGACGTCACCCAAATGGTAGCAGCCTAGAGGAATGAGCTCCGGACCCCCAGCAGTATTAAACTCATTTTCTACCTCATTTGATAATGAAAGTACTGAAGTCGACAATCGGGGGCTGTTTTAATGTCAGCTAAACAAATTAAACCGAAAAGGTCGAGGCAAGACCAGAAAAGCAGCAAACTAAAACAGCTCACTCTCCATAAAGGCACGGAAGGCCTAGCGACCATGTCGAGTACAGTCCCCCTCGGTATCATCGATTGACTTCAACGAGGAAGACTCCCAGCCCGAGGTACCAATGGAAATAGCAGTGGCTATAATCCTCAAGTCTGTGCAGAAAATTGAGACATCGATTGCAGATCTTAAGGTGGAAATCAAAAATATAAACAAGAATGTCAAGGGAGTAGAAAAGCGTGTAACCCAGACCTCAGAGAGACAAGATGCAACGGACAAATTGATTATACATCTCCTACACAGAGAAAAGCAAATGCATACCCGTATGGAAGATTCAGAAAATAGAGCAAGACGAAAAAATGTTACAATATATGGGATCAAGGAGGGGGAGGAGGAGGGTTATCCTACTACAGCAGACTTTATCCAACATGTGCTGAGATCGCTACTAACAATACCCTCGGACTTCTCCCTCACAACTGAGAGGGCCCATAGAGCTCTGGGGCCTAAGACGACAGACAAGAATACCAGACCACGATCCTGGATAGTGAGAATGCTGAATTTTCCAGAAAAAGATTACATACTAAAAGAAGCTTGGCGAGTTAAAAACCTCACATTTGCAGGAGGACAAGTGTTTTTGGACCAAGATTTCTCGACGGAGCTGCAGTATCGTCGGAAACCAAATCAGAGCAATCACAAAAGAATTAAAGGACAAACACCAAATAAAAGCGCAGATAAACTACCCAGCAAAATTTAAAATATACACGGGCTCCTCATTCAAAGTATACCTGACCCTGGTGGATGTGGTCCCATTTTTGAAAGAGAAACAAATTGTGACCCGAATCTGGATTGCGATCTTTTGGAGCAAAAACTGATTGAAGGGGCAGGGAGTCTGGTGAATCTTGGGAAGAAAAGAAGCCCTGCTTGGTCGTGGCCTAAATATTTAATGCCTGATCTCACGAGGATGCTCAATGCGGTGGACAGCCAGGAATCAGAAAAATGAATGGAGGGGTGAGAAGGACATCTGCGAAGGAGAAAAGATTCGAGAGGATTCAGAGACGAAAACAGAAGAGATGGTCTGAAAGCTGGGGGAAGCGAAGGACCGGACTGGGGAGAGGCTCTTGGAGGGAATAAGGGTTTCTACATATGAGACTTTGGACTTTTGAATAATGGACTTAACAAAGGTATGAGGTAAATGTTGGCTAGAAGGCAAATCCAGCGGGGGGGGGTGCTAAGGCTGGGTTGCTGCTAACTCATCCCTGGCTGAAAATTAGTTTTGGCTGGGGGTGTTAATTCTGGGGGACTGCTGCCGTTCTGTTGAACAACTAGAGCGAATCCCTATTAAGGGAAAGGCGGGGCAGTGGCCTAGCAAGCCCACCCATACAGGCTACCGGGAAACTAATAACAGTAGCTGAAACGTGCAGTAGCACCTAGGAAGCATAAGAAAAGGGATTGATTTAAGAGGGGAGGCAAGCTCTGAGAAGCAGCTGCCACAATGTTGAAAAGTTCTACAGAGTTGAAATATGTTAAACAATATTTATTTAATGGTTTAGTAAGTTCACTTGTAAAAGCAGGATGGGGTTCCATGAGAAATTTACAAAGGAGGTTGAGAAGGTGGAAAGGGATACATCAAAACAATGGTTAATCTTAAAATAATCACATACAATGTGAAGGGAATACGTACCCCAGTCAAGCAGACGAAAATCTTAACTGAACTGAAATGAATGGGATGCGATGTGGCTCTTATTCAAGAAACACACTTAAGGGAAACAGAGGGTTTGAAATTAAGACAGTCATGGGTGGGAGAGGTATATGCCTCGCCAGGTAGAGATGGGAGGAAGGCGGGAGTGGCTATTTTGGTGAAAAGGGAGTGCCCCTCATGGTTAACTGGACAGACACGGATAAAGAGGGGAGATTTGTCAGAATATCTGGTACAGTTTTGGATGTCCCTTTCCATGTTGTCAGTCTCTATGCTCCAAATGTTAAAGGGGGTAGTTTTTTTAAAGAAATCCTAGACAAACTGAAAGACTGCCCCAAGGAAGGGTATTGGTAGGGGGGGATTTTAAGTGTGTGCCATGCCCATTTTTGGACAGATTGTCAGCTTGTATACAGACAAACAAGGAAGCGACTAAATGGCTTAAGTGTTTGATAAGAAGTTTAGACTTTGTGGATGTGTGGTGAGCATGTCACCCCAGGACACGGGATTATACTTACTATTCTACGGTTCAGAGGTCATATTCTCAGATCGATTTATTTCTCCTTCAAAAGGCATACTTATGTATGGCTTCTGGATCTCGAATACACTCGATCACTAACTCAGACCATGCTCCAGTTGAGATGGTCCTGATCGTGGAACAAGAAGAGAAACACCCTATTTGGAGACTGAATGTCTCCCTTCTGACAGACAAATCCACAATTAGAAGGATAGAGGATAGATTCAAAGAAATCTTCTATGCAAAAGAGAATGAAGGTTGACAACCTATAATCAGATGGGATACAGCAAAAGTAGTAGTAAGGGGTGAACTGATAAGTATTGCGTCTAGGAATAAAAAACTGGCTAATATTACTCAGGAAAGACTCTTACGAGAGGTTCAACAAAGGAAACTGGAACATAAATAGGATCCAAATGATGGGGAACGATTAAAACAACTGGAATTAGTTGGAAAGAAATTAAATGAATATGAAGAGAACCAGGCAGAGAGATGGATAAGATGGCTGGGATATAAATATACAGAGGCGGAGCATAGGGCAGCCCATACACTGGAATTTAGGTTGAAAAGCAAATTAATTACGATTAAAGACATAATAATAGATGAGAAAACAGGAGAGAGGCGAAGTAAACCGGGTGATATTGCACAGGCCTTTAGGAATTTCTACCAGTCATTATATACAGAGTCGATAGTTCCAGAGCAGATGGAGGAAGAGATAAATCACTTTCTGAAAGATCTTGAGTTGCAAAAGCTAAGTAGAGAAGATAGGATAGGATTAGGAGCTAAAATTACACAGAAGGAAGTAGTCCAGGCAATTAGAGAACTGAAACAGGGGAAAGCACCTGAACCAGATGGGTTCAGTAGTGAATTATATATTAAATGTTGTGGAACTGTTGCCCCCGTCCTGATCGAAGTCTTCAATAACTGTTTAGAGGAACAGGCTCTTCCCCCAACATGGTACTCAGCAATTATAACGGTTATACCAAAAGAGGGGAAGCCAAAGGATAGGTGCGCCTCCTACAGACCCATCTCCCTCCTGAATCAGGACTGTAAAATCCTGACCAAGATTCTGGCTAATAGGTTGCAAAAAGCAATCACTAAACTAATTCATATGGATCAAATGGGATTTATTCCAGGGAGGCATCTGGCAGATAATATCCAGAGATTGTTGAATGTCATCACAGGGGCGAGAGAATTTAAAGACCAGGGACTAGCTATTTTTTTAGATGCCAAAAAGATGTTCGACTGCCTGCATTGGCAGTTTCTGATTGCTGTTCTGAGGGAGATGGGTCTGGGGGATGATTTCCTGAACTGGATAAAGATACTGTATAATAGACCTACAGCAAGGGTGAAAGTAAATGGGGTAGTATCTACGCAGATCCAGATACAAAGAGGGACTAGACAGGGTTGTCCCCTGTCTCCATTACTGTTCGCAATCAGCATTGAGCCCCTGGCTCAAGCCAAAAGGAAACATCCTAAGATTATTGGTATAATGGTAGAAGGGGTAGTAAATAAAATATCATTCTGTGCGGATGACGCATTAGTCTATGTGTCTAACCCAAAGCAGGCCATACCCCACCTTCTGACCCTGATACAAACATTTGGAAAAATGTAAGGATATAAAATAAACCAAGAGAAAATTGAAATGAAATTGATCTCAGGAGAATAGGATCAAGATCTAAAAAAAATGTCACCCTTCAAGTACACTAAAAAGCCAATAAGATATTTAGGAATTAAAATCCCGTATGATGTGAAGGATTTGTATAAATGAAATCATGGGGCTTTAAAAACACAGATTAGGAAAGACCTAGACAGGTAGAAACTAATACCATTGGGGTTTACTCAGAAAATAGACACTATCAGGATTAACATTCTGCCTCGCTGGTTGTTCCTCTTTGGCACCCTCCCGATAGATATACCTAGTAAGGATTGGAAAGATTTAGAGAAGGAGTTAGCTAGTTTCATCTGGGCAGTAAAAAAAACCCAGATTAGGCAACGACTGTCACATACCTAAAAGAAGGGGAGGTATGCCACACCCGCGACATACTTTTACGCAGTCAAATGATGCCGCTTTAAATTTTAATACAGGATGAACCCCAGACTGGGTGGAGATGGAAAGGAGAGCACATATAAATCCACCAGTGCAGGTTCTCCCCTGGACTGTATCGAAGGCAAACCTGACCGAGGTTAGGAATTGCTGGACAAGGCAAACTCTTGGGGGTATGGCTCCAGATCAGGCAAAAGTGGGAAATGCCAGTACCGATATGGCGGAAAATTCTGCTGGAATATGTACCATCTATAGTAGGCAAGAAGGGTTTGGTTTCCCTGGAAGGATGGGTTAGGAAGGGGCTATTAAGGCTGGCCCATTTGGTGGAAGGGGAAGGGGTGAAATCTTTCTTGAGCTTACAACAAGAATTCCAGTTGCAACAGAAGGAATTATTTAGATTTTTCCAATGTAGAAATATAATAGTGGGGAGATAGGGTGGCAGATGTGGCTTGCCCGTAACAGATAGAGTAGTTATGATACGAAGCAGAACAAGGTTAAAAGATACAAAGGGGATAGTAGCACAAATGTATGCTCTTTTGTGCCAAGGAGAAGGCAGGGTTTATAGAGAAAATATACAAGTAACATGGGAAAACGAGATGGGGTATAACATTCAACCGGCAAGATGGGGGGGGATTTGGGAGGGTATACAGAAAACTACTAGTTTACAGAATTGGAGAGAATTCAGATGGAAAGTGGGCTTCAGATTCTTTAAGGTCCCAACAATAACCAAGCATTATGATGGACACCATTCAGACAAATGTTGGAGAGGTTGTGGGGGAGTGGGCTCGCACTTCCATATTTTTGGGGGCTGTCCAATATTAGCTAGGTATTGGGCCAACCTGAAAGAAATTATAATGAAAATGTTTGAGTTACACCTTCTTCCTCCGTTTGAAAATCTGGTCTTGGGCCTCCCCCCAGTAGATTCGATAAGGAAAGATTATAGATACTTATTTTATATCTGTGTGGCGGCGGCAACAAAAGCAATTACACAGAAGTGGCTTACACAGACTTCACCTTCAGTAGGGATCTGGTAACATAATGTGGAAAGAATCAAGCAGTTAGAAAGCATAGTAGCTAAAGTTCAGTTAAAGATAGAAAGGTTTAATGCTAGATGGTTACCCTATTACAAATACATCCAGGAAAAGACACAAACTCCGATATTGGACCAATACTTAATGTAGAAGGGGGGAAAGAGGGGCAGAGTGGTAGTGATGGAAGGAAATAAGATAATAAAACAGAAAGAAGGAGAGTGAGATGTGAAAGGTGGGGGTCAAAAAGACAGGGGGTATTCCGAAAGTTGATTGGAGAAAGGAGAATCACTCGTGGGCACATCCTGCTGAAGGTTATAAAGTTACAAAGTAAATAATAGTGTATTAGATAAAATGTTAGTTACTAATATACCTATGTTAGAATATAAGACGTATGGACATGGTACAAGGAGGAAAAAAAGTGTTTCCTAGAGATCCAGAGGCGGAGTGGAGAGACAGAAAGAGGAGATTAGATAATGACAAACAGAGAGATAAGATAATAGGTGAAGGTGGAAAGCAGTAGAACCCTGAACTCTAAGGATACCATCAAATTAAGTCAGAAATGATTCAGATGGGAAGGAGGTAAATAAATTAATATGACTTGGAAAAGACATAAGAAGACTGTAATGATTATAAGGAGAATTTTAGACTTCACTTTTGTATTGTCTTATGAATGAAAGATATACCTACCTGTACCTAATAGACTATGTACCATGCTTACGATCTTTTAAATAAAAAGACAAGTTACCAAAAAAAAATCAAAATCAGTGGCCAGCCTGGTGGTGCTGAGGGTTGAGGCACTGGATGCCACACCTCGTGCTGCGCCGGCAACCCGTGTTCAGGAATGGGCATGGGTCGCCGGGGGTTGGCAGGGGCAGGGAAGGATAGAGCATCCAATGGAATCGCTCTCCTTCCTTGGGGAGGGGGGTACTGCAGCTTCGGCACCCAAGTGCCCTCTGGCGGAGGCTGGAAGGGCAAGGAAATGAGTGTTATCATGGGGGGAGCCAAGTGCAGACACTTTGAGGAGAACGCACACTGCAGCGTGCATGTTCTTTCTCGGCTGGCGTCATTGCACACATTTGGGAGCATATAAAAAAAAATCCACCTCGGCTCCTCTATGAAGCTGCCTCACCGCCCCTTGATAGCTCTCAGGCTGGTTCCCTTCAACCAGAACTGTATCTGGGGCACCTTGGCCAGTGCATCGGCCCCGCCCTGGGGGGAAAGCCAGGGGGCTAGGGAGAGCAGCCTGTATAAGGGCGAGGGGCGACAGGGACCATGACTGGGCTGATCCCTGGAGCCGGGACAACAAAAAAAAATCAAAATCAGCACCCAGGCAAGATGCAATCCATCCAGGGTTCCTTAGAGAATTGGCAAGGCCCCTGAGCATTCCATTTAAAATACTCTTTAGAAAATCTTGCAAACGGGCTTGTGCCGGATGACTGGAAAAAGGCCATTATCACCCCAATCCATAAAAAAGGCAACAGGACCAACATGGGGAATTATAGGACCATAAGTCTTGCTTCAGTGCCTTGCAAAACGATGGAAAAACTATTAAAAGCCCATTTTGAAAACAATATAAAAGCAATGGGGGACAAAGGATTCTACCCAGCACAGCTTTATAGTATGTGGTTAGGGTTTATTGTGTATGGAAAACAAAGGTTTTCCAAAACTTGTTGTAGGACAGTTCAGAGGTCAAAAAAGTTGTTGTAGTATCGCTCTGACATCACATCGATAGTACAACAACTTTTCCTCCTTGAGCTCCTATCTGATTGGTGGAAACAGGCAGAGATTCAAAAAATACATGCACAAATTTATACAAAAGCTTAATCTGGTTCAAGGTCAGTTGGCATTCATCTGTATCCCCCTTCCATGGGTCATGCCTGAAAATAGGCAGGATTTGTCTAGTGCACTTACCCGGTCAACAAAAACTAAATAAATAAAATGGCGGACTCATTTAGCGAGCAGTCTGGGGAGCAGACAGTGTGGACACAGACTACCATAATCGGGTCAGTCTGTCAAAAATATCATATATAAAGTCTGCCCATTTCCCTACCTTTTGGATAAGCTGCAGGTCCTAGTTAACCAACAGCCTACTTCCTCCTACCCCCGACTAGAATTGCCTTATGTCTGTCCCATGCATTCTTGAATTCCCCCACTGTTTTTGACCCCACTACCTCCTCTAGAAGGCTGTTCCATGCGTCTGCTACCCTCTCTGTGAAGAAATACTTCCTCATTTTGCCCCTGAACCGTCCCCCCTCAATCTTCAAATTGTGCCCCCTTGTTCTTGCACATGTCTTTTTCTGAAAGATGCTACCTTCTTGAACTTTCTTGATTCCCTTGAGGTACTTGAATGCTTCTATCATGTCCCCACTCTCCCTCCTTTCCTCTAGGGTATACATATTAAGCTCTTTTAGTTTCTCTTCATATGGTTTCTGGTGCAGACCCTGCACCATTTTAGTTGCCCTCCTCTGGACTGCCTCCATCCTGTCCATGTCCTTGTGGAGATGGGGTCTCCAGAACTGCACGCAGCACTCCAGATGGGGTCTCACCAACTGTCTGTACAGAGGGATAAAAACTTCCTGTTTTCTACTGGTGATGCCTCTCCCCATGCATCCCAGTATCCCCCAGACCTCCTTACTGCCTTCTCACATTGCTTGCCTACCTTTAGGTCACCTAACTACCCCCAGGTCCCATTCCATTTTTGTTGTATTTAGTACCTCCCCCATTGTATACTGTTCCCTTGGTTTTGTTTCCCAGGTGCATTACTTTGTACTTCTTTGCATTGAATCTAAGCTGCTGTACTTTTGACCATTCCTCCAACCTTGTCAAGTCCCTTCTCATCCTTTCTACCCCTCTTGTGTATCAACCCTGTTGCAGATCTTTGTGTTATCTGCAAAGAGGCATACGTTTCCTTCCGGTACCTCCACAATGTCATCTATAAAGACATCAAAGAGGACTGGTCCCAGTACTGAACTCTGAGGTACCCCACTAACAACCCCCTTTCCTTGGAGTGGAGTCAGTTTACTATTACCCTCTATGTCCTGTTGTCCAGCTAATGTTTTACCCAGCTTATCACCCTGGGACCCACTCCCAGGCTGGCTAACTTGTTTATTAATCTTTTGTGTGGGACTGTGTCAAATGCCTTGCTAAAGTCTAGGTAGGAAACATCCACAGCTCCTCCCTGGTATACTACTTTGGTCACCCAGTCAAAGAAATCTATTAGATTAGTCTGACATGACCTCCCTGCTGTGAATCCATGCTGTCTTGGGTCCTGTGCCCTGCTGACCTCTAGGTACTCAACAATTATTTCTTTCAGAAGTGATTCCATCATTTTCCCTACCACTGAGGTCAAACTAACATGTCTGTAGTTTCCTGCCTCAGCCTTGCTCCCACTTTTGTGGAGGGGAATAATATTTGCCTTCCTCCAGTCCTCAGGTACCACACCATCTTCCCATGATTTGTTAAAAAGGATAGTCAGTGGTATAACTAGTTCTTACTGAGTTGGCTATCCTTTCCTTGGTTTGGGCCTTTGCTATTCTGACTGCCTTCCCCACTTCCTTCTGCTTTAACTGATAGAGTTCTCTGTCCTGCTCCTTCTGTGATTCCTTATACTTTCTGAATGCTGTCTTTTTCTCCCTAACCTTCCCCGCCACCTCTTTTGAGAACCATAGTGTTTTTTTTTCTTTGTTTTGTTTTGTTTATTTGCTTCACACAAAGGCTTGTTGCCTCTGTGATGGCAATTTTGATTTCCCCCATTGTTCCTCTATTCTTTCTTCCTGTCCTTTTGCTAGTGCATTTCTCAGGCACTCTCCCATTCTGCCAAAATCAGCCATCTGAAAGTCCAGTACGCTTACTTTTGTATGTCTTGACTCTATGGTTGTGTTTATTGTGAACCACACTGTCAGGTGGTTGTTTGTTCCTATATAGCTACCCACTCCTAAATCCAAGATCCTCTCACTGTCCTCGTTTGAAAGTACCAGGTCTAAGACTGCTCCCTTCTGAGTGGGTTCCAACACTAGCTATCTGAGGCATGCCCCTTGTAGGGCATCGAGAATGACTCTGCTCTTGGATGTGGCTGCAGCAAATGTGCTCCAGTTAACATCTGGCATATTCAGGTCCCCCATCAACAATATCTCCCCTTTTTCTGCCATTCAAAGGATGCCTCCTATCATTTCCTTGTCCATTTCCTCCCCCTAAGATGGGGGCCTGTATAGAACCCCAGTGCGGATTTTAGTGCCATTTCCTGTCTCCAAGGTGACCCACAGTGCTTCTTCTCCTCCCTGTTTACCCTTTAGTTCCGTTGCTTTGATCCATTCCCTTATGTAGAGAGCTACTCCTCCTCCTCTTTTACCCTCCCTGTCCCTCCTGCAGACTGTGTACCCTGGTATGTTGATATCTCAGTCATGGTTCTCTGTGTACCAGGTTTCTGTGACTGCCATGTGACTGCCTGGCACTTGGGTTAATATCCCAGTACTGACACTATAGTGCAGCATGAGAGGGGTGCTGCACTTCTGAGGTGCCGTCTTTCGGATGAGACGTTAAACCGAGGTCCCATCTGCCTGGATTGGTGGTAGTTCAGGTGGATGTTAAAGATCCCATGGCACTTATCGAAAAGAGTAGGGGAATTTCCCCGGTGTCCTGGCCAAATTTCCCTCATTCACTAAAAATACCACCAACAGCTTAATCTGGTTCAAGGTCAGTTGGCATTCATCTGTATCCCCCTCCCCCGGGTCGTGCCTGAAAATAGGCAGGATTTGTCTAGTGCACTTACCCGGTCAACAAAAGCTAAAATAAAATAAATAAATATCCAGGAGTCCCTCTTCCATCAAGGCCACTAGGTCAAGAAACTTGTTACCCAGACTATGGGCATTGGTACTCGTCACCCTCCATTTTTTGATGGCCTTACCCCCTTTAGCCCCATTCCTGTACTTACTGCCTTTGCCTTTTTCTCCATTTACCCCTGCCCTGCCCCTATTGACTGCTCTACCTTGGTGTTAACCTCGCTAACTACCCTGTTTTGTGGTGGGAGGCTGGGAATTCCCTGCTCCTGTTCAGTGCCTCCCCCCTTGGCTAGTTTAAAAGCTTGCTAATATTTAAACCTATCACCTAGGATCCTGGTTCCCCTCCTGGACAGATGCAGACCATCGAATGACTTGCAAATAGAATTCAGCAAGTACGGGTTAGTGGGAAACTCTCCAATGAAAGACCTGTGGGTAATGGAGTGCCGCAGGGTCCGGTGCTTGGACCAATTCTGTTCACTTTGTGTATTAGGGACATGCACTGTGTATTACAAAATAATAGCATCAAGTTTGCAGATGATATGAAAACAAGTGCTGAAATGGATACTGAAGAAAAATACAAGTCCATGGTGAGTGATGTAAAGAACATAGCACTATGGACAAACAAGAACAAAATGAAGTTCAACACAGACAAATGGACTATACTACATTTAGACAAGAACAACCCCTTAAAATTGTGTAAACTGTGTAATGCTATTCTTACACCGGTGCAAAGTGAACGGGACCTGGGCATCTTAATAAATGATACCCTCACACCCACTAATCATTATAGCGTAATAACACAGAAAGCAAATAGGCTATTGGGATGACTCAGGAAAGCATATGCATCTAGAAATGAACAATGTTGGATTCACTTATACAGAACATACATAAGACCATATCCAGATTATGGCTCCCCATTCTGGTCGTCCCACCTAAGGAAGGATATTGTGTTAGAGGAGGGTGTCCAGAGAAAGGCAACAAAGTTAGTACCAAGGCTAAGAAATCTATCATACATAGAGAGGCTGTGTACATTGAAACAGTTTAGTCTGGTGGACAGGCGAAAGAGAGGAGATGTGCTGTTAGTGTTCAAGATACTTAAAAACCAGGAACTTACAAAACATTGCAACATAAACCAAAATATCAGGACAGCGAACCTTCAGTCCCACAACCAGCAGCTTAAGATACCAAAGGTTAGCTCCAATTTCTTTTCAGTAAGGGCTCTAAAAGCATGGCATTCCTTACTACAGCACCTTATTGAAATTAAAGGTTGTGAGAAATTTAAGACCAAACTGTACAAGAATGTAATGCTCCAAATAGCTTGGTAACTGTATGCCCACTGAGAGTGTGAGACAGTCTAGATGGGCCTAGTGCCTCCTCCTGTCTTACACATCAAGTAATATCGAGTAATACCCCCCTTTTCTCCAGCCTATAAGGCTACTATGGCTTCAGTGACAGCAAAACGTTTCGCTGTATCTCCCCATATTTGTTGTAGTTTTTGTGTACCATGTGATTGAACTCCCACCTTCCCTTAAACCCATCAACTATGTACACTACTCCCTACCTTATTTATGAATTATTTTCAGCTTTCTTTATTGTCCATCTCTTCCTCCCCTCTCTATCCCTCCCATTCCCCAAGCCAGGTATACTGATTTATCCGTAACATCTCTTTTATGACCCCCTTCCCCCTTTCCCATCTTTGGGGTCATACTACTATCCCTTATACTGTTTTAGAGCATTTGTTCTAAAATGGTTATCCCTTCTCTGTCTTCCACACTGTGGTAATGTGGAAGCCACCTGGAACTGTGTTTCTCCTTTTTCAGCTTCAGCAGTGCAGTAACACTTTCCGTCATTTGTACACCTTCACAGATTTTCAGCCATTCTGAGATTGATGAGGGTTTGTCTGATAATCATTTGGGCTTGATGACTTTACATGCTGCTGTTACCCATATATTATATAGATAAGAGAACATCCCTGTGCTGGTGTGTGTTATGTACATTTTTCACACACTCGAGATGTGTGATAATCCGTAATCCCTGAGAGCGATTTATGAGAAAATCACACCTAGGGTGTGTGAAGAATCCTCATAAAACACATTTTGCACATGCATTATTTTTTATAATGACTTGTACAAGGTTTTAACAGAGAGAAAATCTGTACACTGTGAGCAAGCGTGTCACTAAGCAGCCTTCGTACTTGCACAAATACAGTGCTGTCTTTTGCGCTTCAGTGAAGTAAGAGTGCAAGGAGCAAAACACCGTAATAACTCACTTTCGAGTTACTATGGAATTCAGTGGGTTATTACATTTTATCAGGACTGTTAATAAAGGTGATTGGTTTGGTAATTCCCAAGGCTTTGGCCCAGTTTTGTGTTAGTTCTTTCAAAAATGTTCATAAGTCTGGGCAATACTAGAATATATGAGTTTAGGTGCCTCTCTTCCCACACTTCCTCCAACATCTGTCTCTGTTAATTGCCCCAAAATGTTTTGATTTATCGGATGTGGTGAAATATCTTATCCCTTTTGTCCACTTGAATTCCCTCCAACTACTTCCCACTGGAGTTTTGTGTATGTTTGTCCAGATTAACTCCCACTGTTTACTGTCCAGTTGTGCTTTTAATTCTTGTACTTTGTAAATTGTACTTTCTGTATGTCCTGTGCTCCTAAGCCCTCCGTTGGAACTTGGTGTAACTGGGTTATTCTATGTTTTTGTTCCAGTCTTCTAGCCATATTTTCCACCGTTTAATAGTTTCGGGTGTATCCGAGTTATTTTGTTCAGGTTCTCAGTTCGTGTTATGAAATTTCTAATTGGAAGTACCTGAACAAGTCCCTTTGTGTCAGATAAAATTCTGTTTGTAACGGTTCAGATGGTTTCACCCCACCTTCTCTCAGGCATTGCAAAAAGTATTCCAGCCCTTTTCTCCCCATCTTTCAAATGTTTGATCCATTTTTGCCGGTTGAAAGTCAGGATAGTACCTAATTGCAATCTATCCTGTCTGCTGTTCTGTACACCCAAGTCTTTTTTTTATTTTCGCCCAGTGGGATATGGAGTGCTTCACCCATCTGTTAGTGATCTGTTTGACTACCCCTTATATCTGTAACTACCTAGGGTAGAATCTTTGTCAGCAAGTGAGGATGTGCTTGCCATTCAAGGGGTGCTCACCTTTCTTCCTCCCTACCTCTAAGGACATCAATAAGCTGCATCAATTGTGCTGCCTTATACACGGCCCACCTCAAGCACTCCAGAGTCTGGGTGCCCTTAACCTGGACAGACCGCTCGCTAACCCCGGCGGCAGTGACTGGGTAAGACAGCCAGCTGCGCATCCTCCTCAGCCCGCCTCAAGTGCTCCAGAGTCTGGGTGCCCTTGACCAGGTGGACCGCTCACTAACCCCGGCAACAGCAGCTGGATAAGCCAGCCAGCCACATGTCTTCCTCTGCCTGCCTCGAGTCTGGGTGCCCTTGACCAGGCGGATCACTCACTAACCCCGGCAGCAGCAGCTTGATAAGCCAGCCAGCCATGCATCCTCCTCAGCCTGCCTCAAACACTCCAGAGTCTGGGTAAGCCTGCCTGTTCGACCAGGGACTCTTCCCGAACTACAATTGGCTGCTGTGCTGTCCTGCCTACATCTGATTGGTAGCTGCCTTACGGCTTTCTCTGGGATTGGTCCTCGGGCTTCCCCTTGCTTTTCCTCAGCTTTGTAGCATGCTGGCTTTTACAGCTTTTCTGATTTCTCTGTAAAGAGTAATTTGTCCTGCTCACCATCCCCGACCCCAGCCTCTATTAAATACACTTATAATCCCACCATTTCCTTCTCCATTGGCTGCTGTTGTCTACCTAGTTGCTGACCTGCTGCAGACAACTCACTCTTTACACCGGCCGTAATCTCCTGCTATTTTCTCCCCTACCCTTCTCCAGCTCCCCCATCCTTCTCAAGCTATCCTCAGCGTGTAGCGCTGCATTCAGCTCCCTGCTGCACCCCTCCCATCCCTACCTCTGTTTGTATTCATTTTTCTCACCTTAGCTGTAATCTGCTCCAGTGTTATTTTCCTCCCTGGCTTCCCTGTGCCCTCGAGTCTCCGCTCTGATCTCATCTTGTTGTCATTTAATCCTAGGACTATACCTTAGCTAATCACTCTCTGCATCCCCTCTACACTGCTGTTTCACCTTCTATACTTCCTTCTGGAGCTTTTCTCTCCCCTCTACCCTTATTGCCCTACCATACCCTGCTTTTTCTACCTGTGCTCTTTCCATTAGTGTCTTCATCACGGGCTGCCTTGGCTGGGTGGTTTCTCTGTCCTGCCTTTTCTTCCTTAGCTATTGTGCTGACCAGCTTATCACTGAGGCCTTGCATTACCCTTTTTCCAACAGCTACCCTCCTCCTCCATGTCATATCTGGTCAGAATCTTCTCTTGCGCTCCTATGCATCCCTTGTCTTCCCAAACTGGGCACTGCTCTACTTGGGCTGTGGTTACACGAACACCTATGTATACCTGATGTTATAACTGCCCAAAAAAATGCTCTCTTCCTGTGCCTCATCTTGGGTCCATATTTCCATCCTCCTCCTCCTACTCCTGGCTCAAGCCAGGGATATTGCACCTAATCCAGGACCCCCTTTGCCCTATGCCAGCCCATTCCCCCTACACCCTCCTTACCCCTGATACAAGGCTTAAAGGTTGCTCAAATGAATGTTCGCAGTCTCCATCCTAAAATGGCTGAACTTGAGGCTTGGGCTCTTCAGATGTCCCCTGACATCTTTTGTATATCTGAATCCTGGCTCAATCTGCCTATTAAACAGCATGAGGTGGCTCTACCCGGATATAATTGCCCCAGGAAAGACAGAGTAGGTATGAGAGGGGTGGAGGTGTTCTCATCTACTCCAGGTCAGATCTTGACATCACCAAGATCCCTGGTCTTGACACGGGCTTGTCCCCTGTAGAATCCCTGTTCATCTCCCTAACCCCTGGAAATATTAAAACACTTATCATTGGGTGTGTATACCTGCCCCCTAGTAAAGCTTCCCTTGGCTTGCCTTCCCTCCTAGCTTCCCTAGCTAACCTCCCCTCCCATGACCGTATACTCTGTGGTGACTTTAATTTAGATTGGCTACACTCATATGCTGATAAAATGCATGCCTTGCTTGCCTACTCCAACTTAGCACAACTCCTCCAGGAGCCAACGTGTATGAACACCAAGCCTGGAAAACATTCTCTCTGCTTGATTGGATGGTCACTAATTGCCCTCAGAAGATCAAAGCTGTGGGTGTCATCTCTGACTGTACAAGCAATCATTTTCCCAATTTTTGTGTGTGGAGAAACAATTGTCCTAACCCCCCCTACCAGGATCTCCCTGGTCCAGCACATGTCTCACATTTGATGTCTGCAGCTTTCTTACTTCTTCTAACAACACTGACTGGAGTCCTATTAAAACACTCCTGATATAAATCAAGCCTTGGACTTCCTAATATATACCTTCACTCAAATTGTAAACCGCCATGCCCCCCATAAAAAATGTAGATTAAAGGGTGTCAAGGCCTCTTGGCTTACCAAGGAAATCGGGTCTCTCATGGCCCGCCGTGATAAAGCTTGGCAAACTTATAAAAAGAGTGGACTTCCCTCAGACTGGCAAGTCTATAGACAATTCAGAAATAAGTGCAAAAGTTCCCTGAACAAAGCCAAATGCCACCATTTCAAGTCCCTACTGAATGTACACCTTTGCAACCCTAAGGAATTCTGGTGGCAAGTTAACTCTATCACCGTCAATGGCTCCACCCTGACTGATTCCACATCCATTGCCTCAGGATTTAATAACTTTTTCACTGATCTTCACAAATACACATCACTATTCCAAAACCCCTCCTCTCCCCCCCTACCCAGTCCCATCTAAACACCCCTGTGACTCGTCCTGAGTTCCACTTAACTTAGCCGCCCTTAAAGAGGTACAGAAACTTCTCTCGAACCTAAAGTCTACTGCTGTCCTGGCCATGACTTCCTTGAGTCAAAATTCCTTAAGCTGGGTGCCTCAGCCCTTGCTCACCCTGTCCGTGACTTATTCAATCATTCCTTCATCTCTAATACTGTACCAGATAAATAGAAGGTGGTGGTAGTAGTTCCGGTGCATAAGGGTGGCTCAAACTCCATTGTTGACAATGACAGATCAATATCCATCCTTTGCCTGTTGGCAAAGATTCAAGAGTGAATAGTTTATAACCACCTTCAGGACTACCTGGAATCTCATAATCTACTATCCCCTTAATAGCATGGCTTCAGAAGGAATCACAGTACCCTAACTGCCCTGATAAAACTGACAACTGACATATTTCATGCAATGGACCAGGGCTATGCCACAGGTGCCATCTTTGTGGACCTCACAAGAGCATTTGATTGATGAACCATGGTCTTCTGCTTCAACAGCTTCATGTTCTTGATCTGGATTCCAGTACACTGAACTGGGTAAAAAGCTATCTGTCCTACCATTCCCAAAGAGTTAAATAGGAAGGTTCCCTTTCCAATCTGAGGCCCATAACTAATAGCGTTCCGCAAGGATCCATTTTGGGTCCTATGCTGCTCTCTCTCTTTTTTAGCAACCTTCCCAGCTTCTGTAGAGCGGCTTCCATACATCTTTATGCAGATGATGCTATCCTCTATCGTTCCTCTCCACATACTGATCTGATTAACAGAGAGCTTGCCTCTGACTTTGCTTTCTTCAAGGGCTGGTTCAATAGTAATCATCTTGTTCTCAATATTAAGAAAAACAAATGCATGCTATTCATCCACCATCCTTCCTCAAAGTTTGCTTCCCCCACCCTCAGCATTACCTCTCTTAGTGGTTATAACCTGGAGTTGGTCCACTCCATCAAATACCTGGGCATCACCTTGGACTCAGCACTCTCTTTTAACGCACATGTCTCCAACATTGCTAAATTCCTAAACCAGAAATTTGGACTTCTCTACCGAATCCACCCTTTTCTCACCTCTGCCTCCTGCCTTAAGATCACTTCATCGTCCCTTCTTCCTCTCCTAACCTATGGTGCTCCACTGCTGCTCTCTTCAAACTCCGCCTCCCTCTCTCTCCTATCCCAGGCTTACCATAGGGTCTGTAGGTTTGCCTTGGGAGCTAATATCCACTCACACCACTATGATTTCCTCTCCTTGTTGGACTGGTTGCCTTATGAAGCTAAATTAAGGTATTCCTCCTTGAGTCTCATGTTTAAGCTTGTCCACAAATTCATGCTTCCTTGCCTTAGTGAGCTGATACGCCTAAGACAAGCACCACGTGCCCTCCGCTCTGCCTCACTACCACTTTCAGTCATCCCTAATTTGTGATAAGCCATCGCCCGAAGGCCTTTCTCTTTTGCAGCTGTATCTGACGGGAATTCCCTTCCCCCTCAGTCCTGTCTTGTTCCTCTCTCCCCATGTTCCAAACTAATCTGTATGACTCTCTTTCAGCCTCTATATCCTGCTCCTGTTTCCAATGATGATATTCCCTCCTTGCACTCTTTCCTTCCCCCCTTCTGACTGTCCCTAACTTCACCCTGCTCCCCACCTTCAGTCCTTAAATGCTTACTACCTGTCTTTGCCTCTTGTCCCCAGTTCCTTGAATTTATTCTTTTTGCTCCTAATTCTATAGACCTAAGTCTCAATCATATCTGTCCAATAAGTAAGATATTATTAAAGTTTACATTCTATGCTAAGTCATACTTTTGTATATATTGTTATGCTGTTTGTCAGTTTTGCCATATTGTGTTGCTTTTCTGTAGTTTTGCACTGTTTTCTGTTCCTGTTATTGAGACCCGGGGTTGACCCTGAAAAAGGGACTGTTATTGTCTCAGTGGACTTACCTGGTTACCAAAATTCAAATAAATAAAAATAAATAAATAACATTTTAAGTTGGGCAGTCCCACGCCTTCTTGTTCCTTTCTCCTGGTTAAAACATCCCATTTGATTCTTGCCCTTTTTTCCTGCCAGATAAAATTACACAGGGCCTTCCTTAGCTTCTTCCAGTCCATTCTAGGGATACCTACAGCAGGTTGGTGTATAAGTGTAACCCCTAGGTGGTGCTATCCCAAGAGCTATTACCCCTGCCTGCATGACTTGGCACAGGTTGAGGGGCCTGAATCCAGAAATATGTGCTCCACCCAGAGGTCAGGGTTACTGGTAGCGTAGGTGCTCTGGGTACACCCTCCAGGACACTGATACCCCCCTTTATCCCCTTTAGTGTCCTACACTGATCAGCAAATACACAATAACAATTAGCACCAGAATGCAGTGTTAACCCCACACTTGGTACACTTACCACCAGAGCTCGATCAGCTGCACTGGCCCCGGAGACCCCCTGTAAAATAAGACCTGAAACGGAGAGAGAGGCAAAAGCAATACAGTATCCCCACCACAAAGGTACACCACAGTCAGTTTAAAGGCAAAAAGATTTAGATCTGATTTATTTGAGGAACTTGAATGGGGAGGCAGTAATCTGAAGGTAGATTATGTATATGATTTAGTCAGAGTAAACATGCATGCCTAAGAGTCCCTTTAACACAGTCATGCACTCTGGGTACCCAGTTGTCATACAGGCTAGCCTGAAGCGTTGCCTGGGGTAGGCCAGCATTGCAGCTGTTGGTGGGGCCCTTGGGAAGAAAACACAACATGTACTTTACCCACAATTTGTAATCCGGAGCCGGATGGCTCAGTCCAAAATAATTAGCAACTACAATTAAATCAGATGACACACCGATGATATTTGATCTTTGTTGCAGGGAGCTACTCTGATGTTTACTCACACTACCCACAGACCAGGCGATCTTCAGATGAAATGAGACCTGTAGAAACAGTTGGAAACGATTGGAGGTGAAGACCCTCGTGGTCCTCGTCAACGATGCTGGTCTTCAGCCTGGCAGAACACATCACTCGGGCCAAGGAAAACATGCTACATGAACGTTTTCAAACTACTTGGCTGCGCAACATTTTGAACAACTGAAACACATGTGTATGTAAACACGGCCTTTTCTGGTCCTTCCAGGCAGAATGCAGGCTGATCTTCTCTCCCAGACTTATGGAGCAGATTTCCTGCAGCTGCAGGCAGCAGCTACTCAGGCTGGAACAATTTGGACCCGCAGACTTATGACTGGATTAGCCTAGGCCAGGCAGGCCTAACCCCTGAGAGCAAGCAAGCTCCCCAGAGGCACACACACTAGCTCTTGGGATGTCTCTCCAAATCTGGCTTTTCCAGCAGTTGCCCCCTTTTATATGGGGCTGAGTTCCAAGGCTCTCATTGGCTGCCAAAACTGTCTTGAACAGTCCCCAGATCTTAATTGGCTTGTATTTTGGTGCCTAGAAATTGTCCCAATTAATCCCGCTAAGTCTCTGGCAGATCCCAAGAAGCCCCTTTTGTTAAAGCCTGGCTTCTAATTGGTTATTAACCACTAATATAGTGGCTGCATACGGTTTTCAAAGCAGTCTAATTTACTGTCCTCATACATGAAGTTCTGGTGCAGCCAGGATTAACTTTAATTTTATTTAAATTCCCCACTGTGCTATAGCGCCAACAGTTCTCTTGCAGGCAAGTCCATTTTTGAATAAATAACCACTTCCCTTGGGGAATCACAGCTCCCATAATACACTGCCCCCAGAAAACACACAGCAGCTCATAAATGTTCATAAGGTCTCTTCTGTGCCCTGACATTTGCCCCTTGATCTTTCTCCTTGTGATCTGGTGACCTGGAGGCAGCGCTTACTGCAGCTGCCTATTTATTTAATTAAAATATTTTCCCCACTTTGTTTTATGTCCCCCGTATCTATTTAACTCAGCCTGGCACTGGGAACCATGAAGGAAACACACATTTCCCTTTTCACTGCAATGGCGGTCATAATACGCAGTGTACCTCCTCAATCATGCGAATGGCAGCTCTGCGATATGCCACACGCTCGCAAGCTGCTCTCAAGCCCGTGGGCTCAATTCCCACAGGGACCCTGAGGCCTAGAGAAATGGCAGAAGGGGTCGCTGTGGTAGCGGGACACCAGGGAGGCAATGGGGGACACCCAGAGGCATTACAGGTAAACCCCCCAACTAGGGAGGGCGTTACAGTCTCCCCTGCCTTGGAAAGCTTGGCGTCCACACCAAGTCTAAAATATGTTATCAATCACTAACACATCCTTAGATATACTTTTGCTAATGCTCTATTACAGCATATAACTATGTACATGTAACATACTATTACTTTAGTCTTCTTAGATTGTACGACATTTCTGATTTCAATAGGTGTACTTCAGCAGTTCAGCATTCTTATTACTTTAAACTGTATCACATTTTCAATAACATCATATTTACCACATTATTTTGAAACATTTCACCATATTCCCATCTGTTTACCTCTAAACCCCTTGTTGCACTGAGAAGGCACCTTAACACGGGTGGAGGTCTTGAATACCATTTTGGGCAGGGCATTTGGCGTGACATAGACCCCTTTGTGTGTGACATTAATGGGCAAGTTGACAGGCTGTCCTGGGGTATCATAAGTGAGCTTCAAGACTGGCTTTACAGCTTGTTCAGAGCGACGTGGAAAAGGGGGCACTGGCACTTCGTGTTGAAGCTCATTGTCATTTGTCAGGGATATTTCTGTAAAGTCTGACTCATCCAAAGCATCTCTTTCTGGCTCTTCATCAATACTTTCAGTAGTATGAAATAGTTCATGTAGCTCACTCAGTTCGTTCTTACTTGCACTGTCCCTTGTAGGTTCACTGCCTACCTCATGGGATTCAGATTGAGGGATTTCCATTAGTTCCACCATAAACAGAGATCCAACTTCATCAAGGTCCACACTGTGGGCTTTACTTCTTGGAGGTTCAAGAATAAGAGATGAACTAGAATCTGTCACCACAGCTGGGGTTTCAGGCTTGTCACTGTAGTTAATGAAAGGAATTCCCTGGAACACTCTCTCTGGTTCACAAGAGGGATAGAAAACAGAATAGGACTCACTTTTGTCACCACTTTCAGTATTGGCATTATCTGCAATGTCTGCAGAATTGAAGGCATTAAAAACAGTAGACTGGGAAGCAGAAGTTTGCTGATCTTGTGGCTTGGCTTTAGTGGTTGATCTAGTGACAGCGCACTGAGAAGCATCAGTCTCTTGAACGTTATTATTCACTATTTGGCCAATAGGTAACAGGTGGTTCCTGTGGATAGTTTTCGCAGCACAAGGGTCCCCTTCCAGACGTATTTTATACACTGGTAGATCATGCAATTTACTGACTACAAGGTACGGGACATGACTCCAGTGGTCTGTTATTTTATGTTTTCCAGGTAGTCCAAAGTTTCTCATTAGCACCTTGTCACCTGGTTGAAGCTCTTGGGCCTTTACACATTTGTCATGCCGAGCTTTATTAGTCAGGTTTCTTTTTGTAGCTATGGTGTTTGCAAGCTAATAGGCATGGTCAAGCTGAGCCTTTAGGTTTTTAATATACTGCGGGTAGTTGTCTGATTTAACACCATCCAGAGACACTCTGAAATATACATCAATTGGAAGGTGAGCTTCTCTGCCAAACATGAGGTGGTACGGTGAAAACCCGGTGGCATCGTTCTTGGTACAGATGTAGGCATGCATGAGTGCACTTATCAGTTGACTCCACTTTGGCTTATCTCAAGGCTGCAAGGTGCCAAGCATATCCAGTAGGGTTCTGTTGACTCTTTCACATTGCGGATCTCCTTGGGAGTGATAGGGGGTTGTTCTGGATTTTCTTATACCCCATAGGGACAACAGTTATTTAATAAGTCGGCTCTCAAAGTCATGCCCTTGGTCTGAATGAATGTGCCAGGGAGCACCATGACATACAAAGAAGTTGTCTATGAGTACTTTGGCAATAATTGAGGCCTTTTGGCCTTTGGTTGGGTAGGACTGTGCATACCTCGTGAAGTGGTCTGCGACTACTAGGATATTGGCAATGCCCTTAGAATCTGTCTCGAGACTGAGAAAACTGATACAAACAAGCTCCATAGGTACACTTGTGACAATATTTACCATGGGGGCAGCTCTTTGGGGTGGAGCCTTGTACTGAAGACACCTGCTGCATGTCTTGATGTGATGTTCTATGTCTAGGCTCATTTTGGGCCAATAGAAATGTGACTGGGCCAGTTCAAGAGTTCTTTCACCACCCAAATGTCCCATTTGGCCATGTAAGGCTTTCAGGACAACAGTTTTGAATTTAGCTGGTAATACTAACTGCTTCCTTACAATCTCACCTTGGCTGTTAGTAAGCTCTCGGTACAACAATTGCTCTTGAAGTTTGAGCTTACCCCCTCACGAAGAAGCAAGGTAGTATTTGGGTCCCTGGATAGCACCTTCGAGATATCTTCCTCCTTTCTCAAAGTATCTATTACTGGTCTGGTCTTTGGATAATAGTACTGTTCTTTTCTAATGTCAGCTAGAGTTAACTGTGGTAAGGAACTCAAGTCCAAGGCTGTGAAATTATAATAGGCAGCTGGCACACATGTTTCTGGGGGTCCCAAACAATCTGCCAAACAATTTACAGCTCCAGAGGACAGGAATTCTCCTTGGTCAAACTTATGGCATAGTGCTTTTACAGACTGCTCGGGTATACGCACCCACTGTTGGTCAGGAACAGGTCTTTGTGAAAGAACATCTGCATCTATGTGGTTTAGACCTGGTCGGTACTCTACCGCATTATCATAAGTTGCTAAGGCAGAAAGCCATCTGTGTCTAGTAGCATCTAGTTTAGCTGTCATCTGAATGTAGGTTAATGGATTGTTATCAGTCTTGACTAGGATTTTAGCACCATACAGATATTCATGTTATTGGTCAACTATAGCCCATATTAGAGTGAGAAATTCTAATTTTTGCACCAAATAGTTATTTTCTGGCATAGTCAAACTTCTGCTTGCAAAGGTGACAGGGCACAGGCCATCCCGATGTTCTTGGAAGAGTACTGTTCCAAGACCACTCAAACTGGCATCTATGTGTAACACATAAGGCCTGGATGGATCAGCATAAGCAAGTATAGGCGCATCAGTCAGCCTGTGTATTATCTCTTCAAAAGCAGTATCACATTCGAGCGTCCACCTTCTCCCAAACAACTCACTGGGCTTGAAATACATTTTTTCAGTTTCTTGGTCACAGCCTTTTTTGAATTTTTTGTGAGTGGGGGGTACCCTTCAGTCAAATTCAGTAGGAGGCAGATCACCTTAGTATAGTCCTTGACAAATCGTTGATAATAACCGCAGAACCCAAGAAATCTTTGAAGCTCTTTTAAAGTTTTGGGCTTCGACCAGCTGGTTAAAGCTTTCACTTTACTGGGGTCAGTTTGAATGCCTTCTTGTGACACAATGTGGCCTGCATACTTGACTGGGCACTGGCAGAATTAGCATTTGTCAATAGATAACTTAAGACCGAACTCTTCAAGTCTGTCCAACACTTTGAATAAGCGAGCCTCATGCTCCTCAAGGGTTTTTCTGAATACTATAATGTCATCAAGGTAGACGAGACACTGTAAGAGATTCATATCTCTCACATCACATTCCATTAGTTGATGGAAAGTTGCAGGTGCACCCGATATGCCTTGGGGCATGCAAAGGAACTCATAAAAGCCTAAAGGACAAATAAATGCAGTTTTTTCCTCTGTCCTTAGGAGCCATTGGGATCTGATAGTATCCACTTCTGAGGTGAAGGACGGAGAACCATTTGCTCCCATTTAAACAGTCTTGGACATCCTGCATGCAAGGCATTGTATACCGATCAGGCATGGTTCTTTTGTTGAGGGTTCTGTAATCAGCACACATATGGACAGAGCCATTCTTTTTCCGCACCGCGAGAACTGGGGAGGCGTAGCGACTGTGGGACTCTTGTATGATGCCAGCAGCTAACATCTCTTGTAGATGGTGTCAGACATCATCTATGTTGGCAGGAACTAGACATCTGGATTGTTCTCTAAAGGGTCTCTCATCGTGCAGGCGAATGTGGTGCGAATGTGGTGTTCAGCACCCATGACACAACCAATGTCCCATTCCTTGAGGGAGAATACCTTGTCTCTCTGAGCTAGCTTATTACTGATCCAGGTTCTCCAGCTGTCTGGAAGAGGTGAATCTCCCAAATCAAACATATCAGGTGATACCTCACATCCCCTTTCAGCGTGGCACTTGGACGGGAGCACAGCAGTCTCAGCACAATAAACTCTAGCCAGGGTGTATCCTCTAGATGCCGTGACATCCTGGTCTGTAACATTTTGCACTCACACTATCACTCGTTGGGCATAAGCATAAGCCCGGGCCAGAAGTACACTGGGTTTGATCAGTAGCCCTTTGGGTAATTTTCCCTCATCTGAAGTGTCCAGCATCAAAATTTTGTTAGTCACATCTCTCCACAATCGCACTTCACCACTGATACTGTATTCTGTATTGGAAGGTGGCGTGATTGTAGCAGGATCTTTCTTCCAAACCATGCCCACAGGTGCATCTTGTTCACTTGGCTCAGGGTGCATGTGCTTCTTGTAGGCCTTTCGGACCAGGGCATGGACTCTTAGGACTTTTCCTGTCCTTTTCCTCTGTTTCTCTTCACATAGTTGGGCCAGGTGCCCAAACAGGTGTGCATTTGTGTCAGTCAGTACAGGGATACTGTCATAGAACCCACTAGAAGGGCAAACCAGGCTAGAGTCTCCACAGCATCCTCTACACCAGCCACAGAAGATGGAAAAGAAAGCCACACCCTCAGAATGCTGAGATAAGGATAAGATGTTTCACTCAACCCCCACACATGCAGTCCTTCAAGATGGTGTAATGGGTGATCAGATAAATGTTGCTCATACCAGTCTTGAAAGATTATAGTGACTTGGGACCTTGGGTCTAACACTGCTTGAGCTGGAATCCCATCTATGCACACTGTAGTATCCAAGGAAGGGCCTACTAATTTGGACCAGTCTGGAGGGACAGTAGAAGGGATCTGGACAGATGATTTAGCACAAAGAAGTTTGAGTTAGGATTTCCTGAGCTATCACTGCAGTTCTTTCAGGCACCCCTTGACCACTGATTTGCTTTCCGGAGCTCCCCTTGAAGCCTGTTTACCACTTTATCTAAGTCCTTCTGAGACCGACATTCTCTCTTCATATGGTCATCCTTTCCGCAGTTGTGACAAATGATAGGCTCTTGGGTTATCCTTGATGAAGACACTGCATGAGAAGCTGGTGTCCATTCACAACTAGAAGGTTGGAAGGGATACACATTTGCTGCTGAGCTTGGGGTACCAACAACAGAAAATCTAGGTTCAACCTCTGTATGCGGTGTTGAAGGCGATGGGAGGCATCTCAATATTTCTTTCATTACCATAGATAATTAATTTGTTTCAGTCTTTGAGCTGCTATCAGCAGGTGGTGAGGGAGTGTACACCCCCACCTCCATAGCAGACACACTCTGAGAAGGATCAGGGCCTGTACCTACAAGAGCAGCCTTCATAAAGAGACTGGCTTTCACTTTTCTGAATTCCCTCAGCAGTTCGTCCCATGGCTGGGCATCCTTAGCAACCTCCAAGTGCTCAACTGGCACTGTATTTAACCCTTGAACTTCACCCGCATGATCATCCTTTGTTACCTGGGCAGCAGCAGCAGATGCGTGAGGGGCCCCCCTCTGTGGCTGCCTTTTCTTGACTCTCCAAATTTCTTTCATCAGTTCATCATAGGTGGGGTTTAATCTAGTCAGGCTGCAAGTCGTAGTTGAAGCAACATTAATTCAAAGAATGGGGCAGACTTAAGAATCTGATTCAACTTACTGCGACCCAACTTATCTGGGGCCATGCTGCCTTTCTGAAGGCATCCTGTAATTTTATTTCAAGTCAGGGTACATACAATGATAAGAATTCCCCTTGGTATTGCTGAGTGTTTTTTACCCTTCACCATAGATTTTCATCTTAATCTGGGCTCCCATACACATTTTCCAATGCAGTCAAATAGTCTTGAGCAGCTGCTTCTGGGTTACTAGCCCATTTAGCATGGATAGTCATCTGGGAAGGGCCTTTGAGGCTTTCAACCAACCTTTTCCTCTTTTCTGCCTCAGAACATTGTAATTCAGTCACTTGGAGGGGCAACATAATCTCTCTACGTCTCCCAATCGTCCCCCCCCTTGGGGGGTGGGGAGGGTGCCCAAAAACATCCTCAGCCTGCGATATGAGTCGTGACTAACCACTGGCACTGGGGCAGGCACAGAAATTGGTGAAGGGACAGGAGCTGGGGCTGTTGGGGGCAGCAGGGAAGGGACACTTCCAGGGGGTGTGAGTGACTTTTTAAAATCTTCTATAGTTCTACCCTTCTCCAATAATAACTTGGTCAACTTCTCCTCAAAAGTCTCAGATAATGGTGGGGGCTTATCCTCTAAAGGATCTTTACTATCTTTAGCTATCATCCTCCAAGCAGCAGGGAATCCCTCTGGGGCAATAGTCTGGGGCACCTTTGCACTGTCCATGGGATCACTCCACTCCACCAAGGCCATTAAAGTCTGGGCGGTCAAATCAGCCTGTCAGCTGACCACCACTGCTTTTCTCAAACATTCAACTTTTGGAAGTGCCTTTTCAACAGTGTCTTTGCTAGTGCCCAGGGGTATATTCAGTATTAGCAAGGCATTTTGGGGGTCAATCTCATGCCCCGTACACCATCCCACCAATTGATGTACAGCCATTTCTACAGTAGCATCCATTAAACTTTTAACAGTAATTCTTGCTGTTGGCCACTAGGGGGCACTAATCCCAGCAGTGCCTCCAAGATGCAATCCCTAGGTGGCGCTATCACAAGGACTGCTATCCCTGACTGCGTGACTTGGCACAGGTTGAGGGGCCTGAGTTCCAGAAATGGGTGCCTCCACCCGGAGGACAGGGTTACTGGTAGATTAGCTGCTCTGGATACAGCCCTCCGGGACACTGATACCCCCCGTTTATCCCCTCTAGTGGTCTATACTGGTCAGCAAATACACAATCACAATTAGCACCAGAATGCAATATTAACCCAACACTTGGTACACTTACCACCAGGGTTGGATCAACTGCACTGGCCCCGGAGATCCCCAGTAAAATAAGACCTGAAACGGGGAGAGGCAAACACAATACAATATCCCCACCACAGAAGTACACCACAGTCAGTTTAAATGCAAAAAGGTTTAGATCTTATTTATTTGGGGGACTTGAACAGGGGAGGGGCAGTAATCTGAAGATAGATTCTGTATCTGATTTAGTCAGAGTAAACATGCATGCCTAAGAGTCCCTCTAACACAGTCACACACTCTGGGTACCCAGTTGACATACAGGCTAGCCTGAAGCATTGCCTGGGATAGGACGGCATTGTAGCTGTTGGTGGGGCCCTTGGGAAGAAACACAACATGCACATTACCCACAATTTGTAATCCGGAGACGGATGGCTCAGTCCAAAATAATTAGCAACCACAATTACTGTAAATCAGATGACACACCGATGATATTTGATCTTTGTTGCAGGGAGCTACCCTGATGTTTACTCATGCTACCCACAGACCAGGCAATCTTCAGAAGAAATGAGACCCATACAAACAGTTGGAAACAAATGGAGAAGTCCCTCGTGGTCCTCGTGGACGATGCTGGTCTTCAGGCTGGCAGAACACATCACTTGGGCCGAGGGAGACATGCAACATGAACGTTTTAAAACTACTCAGCCACACAACACTTTGAACAACTCAAACACATTTATATGTAAACATTGCCATTTCTGGTCCTTCCAGGCAGGATGCAGGCTGATCTTTTCTCCCAGACTTATGGAGCAGATTTCCTGCAGCTGCAGGCAGCAGCTACCCAGGCTGGAACAATTTGGACCCGTGGACTGACGACCGGATTACTGTAGACCAGGCAGTCCTAACCCCTGAGAGCAAGCAAGCTCCTCAGAGACACACACACACTAGCTCTTGGGCTGTCTCTCCAAATCTGGCCTTTCCAGCAGTTGCCCCCCTTTTATATGGGGTTCAGTTCCAAGGTTCTCACTGGCTGCCAAAACTGTCTTGAACAGTCCCCAGATCTTAATTGGCTGGTGTTTTGGCACCTAGAAATTGTACCAGTTAATCCCCCATAAGTCTCTGGCAGATCCCCAGAAGCCCCTTTTGTTAAAGCCTGGCTTCCAATTGGTTATTAACTGCTAATATGGTGGCTGCATACAGTTTTCAAAGCAGCCTAATTTACTGTCCCCATACATCAAGTTCTGGTGCAGCCAGGATTAACTTTAATTTTATTTAAATTCCCCACTGTGCTATAGCCTCTTTTCTTTTGCAGGCAAGTCCACTTTTGAATAAATAATCACTTCCCGGGGGGAGTCGCAGCTCCCATAATACACGGCCCCCAGAAAACACACAGCAGCTCATAAATATTCATAAGGGCTCTTCTGTGCCCTGACATTTGCCCCCTGACCTTTCTCCTTGTGATCTGGTGCCCTGGAGGCAGTGCTTATGGCTGCTGCCTATTTATTTAATTAATCTATTTTCCCCACTTTGTTTTAAGTCCCCGGTGCCTATTTAACTCAGCCTGGCACCGGGAACCATGAAGGAGAGACACATTTCCCTTTTTGACCGCAATGGTGGTCATAATGTGCAGTGCACCTCCTCAATCGTGCGAGCGGCGGCTCCTCGATATGCGGCACACGTGCAAGTTGCTCTGTGAACCCCGTAGGGCTCAGTTACTTAGAGGGACTCTGGAGGCCTAGAGAAATGGCAGAAGGGGCCACCGAGGTAGCAGGACACCAGGGAGACAGTGGGGGACACCTGGAGGCATTACAGGTAAGCCCCCCAAATGGGGTGAGGCATTACATGAGAATAATAGCCTCGGCAGGACATTCATTTTTATAGTGTCCTGTCTGTTGTACAAAGTAAGGGGCAATCTTCCTCCATCTCCTTAGATATCTAAAAAGTTCTTGTTTTAGTTGGCCGTAATTGGAGTGGTCTAGACAGGACAGAAAATATAGGATATTCTTGTCTCAGAACAGGACAATCAGGAGCTTAAAGGGCACACAGGCAGAAAGTAAGGAGAGAGAGAAAAGAAAAAAACAGAGGAAAGAATAAGGATTGCAAACAGTTAAGGGGCCAGAAATAAGACATGATTGGAGTGGTGCAGTGCAGTGGCTGTGGAGCAGCAGTCTTCCAGGAGACGTTCTGGAGGATGCGGTGTTGTCCCATCTGCAGGCACCTCTCTGGGCTGAGGGAGGAGGTTGCTGATCTCCAGGCTGAGTTGGCCAGGATTTGTGGGACCTCCTCCTCCATGCAGGGACCACCAGTGCCACTGCCACTGCCTCAGAGGTTGCCAAGAAAGAGGAGCGGTTGGACCACAGTGGGTTGAGGGATGGTGAAGTTGGTGGAACAGAGGCACATCTCTCCACTTGTACCTCTTCACAATTCCTATGCCATTCTGGCAAAGTGTGGTTCCTCTATGGAGGCACCCCCCTCAGTGGAGACCAAGGAGGATGCTGGGAACCTCCACAAAGGAGACCCACAGGAGGGTGGCAGGGGAGCCTGAGGAAGGAAACAACTCCTGGTGGGGACTCCATTGTTAGGAAGGTAGAACTGGGGAGGGAAGGGAGGTAAGGTGCCTACCTGGTGCCATGGCTTGAGGGACAGGGAGCGAATCCTCAGGATTGCGAGCAGCTGCACAGGGAGGGAGCTGGATGTTATTGTCCACCTAGAGACAAATGACCTGGCTAAGAAAGGGATTAGAGAGGGCAGGAAGAGTTTGTGGAATTGGGGAGGGGCCTTAGACAAGTAGCGCATGGTAACCTTCTCGGAGGTGCTGCCCATCTATGGCATAGGAGAGGCTAGGGTGTTCCGCACCATGGGATTCAATCAGTGGTTGAAAAACTGGTGTGGAGCTCAGGAATTTGGCTTCATTGGGGACTGGGGGTCCACCTGGAGTGATGCAAGCCTATACTGGCATGATGGGCTGCATCTGTCCAGGAAAGGAACCAGGATCCTAGGTGATAGGTTTAAATGTTTAATTGGCAAGCATTTAAACTAACCAAGGTGGGAGGCACTGGAAAGGAGAATGGAAATCCTAGCCCCCCCAAAAAAAATTACAGTAGTAAGTGCAGCAAACACCAACATAGAGGTGTCGATAGGGAGAATGGCAGGGGTAAATGGAGAAAGTTACAAAGGCAAGAAGGACAGGGATGGGGCAAAAAGGAGTAAGGACATCAGGAAATGGAGGGTAATGAGTACCAATGCCCATAGTCTGGGCAACAAGCTCCCTGAGCTGGTGGCCTTGATGGAAGAGGGATGCCTGGATATCGTAGAAGTCACAGAAACATGGTACACAGAGAACCATGACTGGGATGTTAACATACCAGGGTACATAACCTACAGGAGAGACAGGCAGGGGAGAAGAGGGGAAGGAGTAGCTCTCTATGTAAAGGAAGGGATAAAAGCAACTGAACAAAAGAGTAAACAGGGAGGAGAGGAGGCACTGTGGGTCACCTTGGAGACTGGAAAGGGCACCACAATCCGCACAGGGGTTGTGTACAGACCCCCATGTCAGAGGGAGGGAGGGAATGGACAAGGATATGGTAGAAGGCATTCTTAGAATGGCAGAGAAAGGGGAGATACTGTTGATGGAAGACCTGAATATGCCAGATGTTAACCGGAGCACATTTGCTGCAGCCACATCCAAGAGCAGGCCATTCTTGATGCCCTACAGGTGGCAGGCCTCAGACAGCTAGTTTCGGAACCCACTCATGAGGGAGCAATCTTAGACCTCATACTCTCAAATGGGGGAAGTGAGAGGATCTCAGATCTAGAAGTGGGTTGCCATCTGGGAACAAATGACCATCAAACAGTGTGGTTCACATTAAACTCAGCTACAGAGTCAAGCCATTCAAAAGTGAGGATACTGAACTTTAGGAGGGCTGCCTTTGGCAAGATGGGAGAGTGCCTCAGAAAAGCACTAGCAAACAGGCTAGAAGGAGGTGTGGAGCAACAATGGGGAATCATCAAAACTGCCATCACAGAGGCAACAAGCCTTTGTGTGAAGAAAATAAACAAATCAAAATGAAAGAAAAAGCCACTATGGTTCTCAAAAGAGGTGGCTGTGAAAGTCAGGAAGAAAAAGATAGCATTCCGGAAGTATAAGGAAACACAGAAGGAACAGGACAGAGAGCTGCACCAGTTAAGGCAGAAGGAAGCAGGGAGGGAAGTCAGAATAGCAAAGGCCCAAACTGAGGAAAAAAAAGCCAACTCAGTTAAGAAGGGGGATAAAACCTTTTATAGGTACATCAGCGAGCATAGAAATACAACGGGAGGGATAGTGAGGCTGAATAGAAAGAATGGTGGGTGGACAGAGGGGGACAGTGAAAAAGCAGGAATACTGAATGAATATTTCTGCTCAGTATTCACAAAAGAGGAGGGAGAAGTGCCTAATCCAATTAACAGAAGCACTCTGGATAGGGGGGTCGATCCCAGTCCTTTCACAGAAGACAGGGTTCTGCAAGAACTCCTAAAACTGAAGGTGGACAAGCAATGGGTCCTGATGGAATTCACCCCAGAATTCTAAAAGAATTAAGGGAGGAACTAGTGAAACCACTGGCTACTCTTTTTAATAAATCATGGGAGGATGCTGTGGTACCCGAGGACTGGAGGAAGGTGGATGTGATTCCCCTCCACAAAAGTGGGAGCAAGACAGAGGTAGGAAACTACAGACCAGTCAGTCTGACCTCTGTGGTAGGAAAAGTGATGGAGCCCCATCCTCCCATGATTTGTTAAAGAGAGTAGTCAGTGGCATTACTAGTTCTACCCTTAGTTCTTATAGAATTCTTGGGTGAATCCCATCAGGCCCCATTGCTTTGTCCACCCTCGGTTTCAAGAGTTCTTTCAAAACCCTTTCTTCTGTGAATGGACTGGTATCGACCCCCCTAATCAGAAAGTTTCTCTTGTTTGGTTTAGGTACCTCCCCCATCTCTTCCGTTGCGAATACTGAGCAGAAATATTAGTTCAGCATTCCCGCTTTTCCACTGTCACCCTCTGCCCACATTCCCTCCCCTTTATTAAGTCTCTCTATCCCTTCCTTGGTCTTTCTTCTGTAACCTCCTTGTTACCCGGGGTTACTAGAATCCCAGTAAGACCTAGTGGTAGACAGGGAAGGCAGCTTGTGAAACTCCAGTTAAATGGGTTTCACACTGTCTCACTCTGTTCTCAGTCTCAGCTGAGACTGAGGGATGACATTACCAATAGAACTTTCGCAGCTGCATAAGCCACATTGGAATCTGCAGCAGAGGGAGTTAGATAGAACGTTGGGAGTTTTCAAAGGGTAGAGTTCAGTGTCCAGTTTGTTTTCAGAAGTGAAGGAGTGAAATTGTACTCAAGTGGTGGAGACCGCTGTTCGGGTCTCAGTGCCCCTTCCCTCCCTCCGGGGGGGGGGATGTAAAGATTCCCAGCAGATTCCTGGGGCAACCCCCTTAAATTCTGCTAAGTGGAAGAAAAGCTGCCTGTTTAGTTCAACATTTATTTTGGAAGATGGAAGATTTGTGAGTCGTCTGTGGGGCACCTGCAACTAAAGGGTGAGTGTCTGCTCTGGCTAAAAGGGCAAATTGTTTTCTTCACCCTAGGACTTGTGTGGAAATCTAGGGATTGAGCTACATTTTGGGAAGCCTAGAAAAATGGGCCAAGCAAGTAAAGTAGTGTCAAATCCTAGAGTGTTGTGTGATTCAAGTAATATGTAGAGGAGATGCACCAGACATCTATCCTTTAATCTACATTTAGAAGTTCAGCAAAGGAATGGTTCAGTTTTCCCAGGGAAATGGCCGGGTATGGGCTGTGGGAGCTGGAGGTGGGCAGACCCCCCATCTTTAGTGACCAGGTCCACCTCTACAGATTTCTGCTGTGGTTGCTACTTTGCCTCATGCACTTGGCCAGTGATGGAGGAGAGTACAGACGATAGAGGTTGCAAGGAAAATTCTCTCTAGGAGTCGCAGACTCTAAGTGGTCTTGAGGAGCCCACGACAGGATAATTGGTTCATTCTTCCAATGGACCCCGGCAGATCAAGTGGCAGCGGGGCGGGCCCGTGGGAAAACCTAATGTGTACAAGTTGGGCTGTGTACCCAAAGCTGCGCAAGCCCAGGCTGTGTGCTGAGGGTTCAGAGCCTGAGGGCTGAAAATGGTGAATAAGTGTTCTGTAGTCTCTAATCTGCATTACCAGGAAATGTAACCCCATGGGGTTCGTCTATGCTTTGTTTGTTCAGCTAGTATGTGAATAAAAGCCACACTGAAGAATCCCATTCCTGGTTCTGGACATTACAGTTATTGCTTCCTGTGTTCGGATTTACTTGGGTGCCCCTGTGCAGAGTAGCCAAACCTAGGTCCCCCTATGCCGAGTAACCTTATCCTCCTCAAACCCAGTCCCCACCAGGTACTGCTGTCAGCTTCAACAGCATGCCACCTGTCATTTTGGCAAAAAAGCAAGGGTTGAGGGGTTACAAAAATGGAGGCACCGCTTTGGATTTTGTTCTGGGAGGAAGGTGCTTGGGCAAGGGGGCTAGCGTTTTGGCTATCTGGCAGTGAGTAGCCCAAAAAGCTGAAGCAATTTCCCTAGTGTGTTGCTGTGTGCTGTGGATCTTGTGCTGCTGTTTAAAATTGCCAACTGTTTACCAAGGAGCAGTAAAGCCAAAGAGTGTGCCCTTGTCCTGCATCAAAATAGTTTACAGCACTTTTGCCTGCTTTTAAAATGAACTGTTGTGAAGAAAAGTGTGGAAGACTAGGGGTAGCAACAGGAAAATTGTGCCCTGGACGTTTGAAATGCTTTTAAAATGAACTGTTATGAAGAAAAGTGTGGAAGACTAGGGGTAGCAACAGAAAAATTGTGCCCTGGATGTCGGAAATGCTTTTTGAAATGTCTGAGAGACTGCAGAGTAAATGGCTATGTTAAATGGCTGAAATGGGCTCCCGCCATGGAGTCAGTTGAAAAAAAAAAAGTTTCATTCTGCAGTTTAAATTTGCCTGCTCGACAATCGCCGTGAGGAGAAGAGCCCTCGCGAGGAAGAAGAGGCTCATTTGCATGGCATCGTGTGGTTGGTCAGGCTGCAATCAGTCCCGCCCCTCAGCCAGCTCTACAGAGCCTGCCCCAGCATTCGAGAGGGAGTGAGAGTGGAGTGCGTGTACTGGCAGTGGAGGAGCGTCGCGGAGTGTTCAAAGCGTCGTAAACAGTACAAAAATAGACTTTATAGTTTAAAATCGGGCTCAACCCGCTAATCGATTGTCCAAATTGCAAGTTTGGTGGTTAAAAAAGACGATCGCTAGGACTGTCTGCCCATTTGTGTGTAACCCCCCTGCAAATGGGGGGTTCCCAAAAGACTTCCAGGAGCTTGCTTGAATGCTCCGAGCCTGAATGGTGTTTGGCGTTTAAGCCATTTATATGTGAGTGTTTTTAGAGCCTCTGGTACTGTCTCTTTAAGAGCTGTCTGCTTACAGACATAATTAGTTTGTATGGGGGGGACTGTGTGTTTCTCTGCTTGAGTCCCACTCGAGCTGCTGTCAATTCACTCCATTTTTGCAGTCACTAGGAGTGCAAAGGGAACCTATCTGAAAGATGTAACTGTTTGCCAGAAATCATTTAGAGTAATAATGAAAATACAATTTGTCTAACCTGCTTTTCTTTGCAATCAGAACTGTGTTTGCCTAGTTCCCCATTCTAGTTTTGAACTGCTGAACTGGACCAATCAGTGTGAGTTAAGGGAGCTCTAAAATGGTGCCTGTGGACGAATCAGAACTTGGACTCATAATCTGAGCCAGCCACAAGAGGATTGTATGGGAAGTGACTCTGGGAATTGTAGTTTAGACTTTGGCGCCTTTTTGCACTAACCGGGGGAGGCTATTGTGAGTGACAGCCAATCCAGCCAAGAACTGGGAGGAACTCAAAGAAAGTGCCCGGTTTTGTCTACTGGAGTTTCAGTTGAGCTCTGGCAGTGAAGAGGGAAGGAGCCTTGTGCTCCTTCGGTGTGCAGTTTTAGTCGGGAAACGCGTGTAAGGCCCCAAGTTTCGGTCTGCAGCTTGTGCAAGTGCTTGTTTGGACTGAATCTGACCTGTGAAGAGAATCAAGGAGATCTGAAAAGTAGAAACCAGGCTCACCCTGTAGAAGACTGGAGAAATTGCTGAATCGCGCTCAGTCTGTCAGGAACTGAATCTGCTGTGTGTTCTCCCGGGTACTGTGCAGTAATTGCGATCGAGATAGAGAAGCAGCCTGCCTGGTATAGTACTTTCTTTTTCCATATAAATATGTGTAGTGCTAGTGGGGACTCGTGTTTCAAATCCCCTTTAAAGTGAATTGAGTGCATGAAGCTGCAAGTAAACCCCATCTTAATCCAGACTACATCCATTTGCGCTGAACTGCCTTGGGGTCCAGTCACAAGGACCTTGTCCACATGGACTGCTCCGCCTGGCAATCCAGGACAATCTGCCTTCCATTCAGTTTCAGCATTGAATTTGTGAGTACAAATCAGGGTAGCTCCCTGCCATCATCTAATTGCAAGTGTTCCATCTGATTACTTTTCTTTTCTTTCTCCACGAACTGAGCCTGCCAGCTCCGGATTACAATTTGGGTATTGTGCATGCATTTCCATCTTCAGGGCCCCAACCAGCTACACCAAATAGACTAGCCTCTTATTGCCTGGGTACCCAGTAAGAGTGACATTAGGGACATTTGGGATTCTGAAATATATGCACAGTACTGTGATTATTAACTATTAACTACTACTCTCCATTCCTGACAATACCAGCCCAGGATCAGATGGTCTTGAACCTAGGCTCCTGAAGGCTGCTGCCCCTTTCATAGTCTCCCCTCTAACCAAAATCTTCAATATGTCCCTAGCCTTGGTTTGAGTCAGACATATGGAAGATTATAAGTCACCCATTCCTAAAAAGGTGACCATAAGAAATCACAAACTACCGTCCCATTGCTATACTCTCTGTACTTAGCAAAATCTTGAAAACTAGTCGCCACCCAATCTATAGAGTACCTTCAAAAATACAACCTCCTGTCTAATGCCCAACATGGATTTCGCAAAGGCCATAGTACCACCACTGCCCTACTAAAACTAACGAGTGATATCTACTCTTCTATGGACTCAGGCCTTCTGACAGGTGCAGTTTTCATCGACCTAACTAAAGCCTTCGACCTGGTAAACCATACGTTTCTTCTTAAGAAATTACGGTCTTTTGGTTTCTCGTCAGACACCATCACATGGTTCAATAGCTACCTGACTAATAGACAACAAATGGTGGTTTTCAACTCGGCTATCTCGGATCTTGCCCCAATCAACATTGGAGTACCTCAAGGCTCCATACTTGGCCCACTACTTTTCACGATGTTCATCAACGACATCTCTCTCTCTGCTCCCAACTGCTCTTCTTTGCTCTACGCTGATGACTTGGTTATCTACCACTGTGCAAAAACTTCTGATATTATAAATCATACTCTTGCCACGGACTATGCGAATATTCAAGCCTGGCTCACTAATAGCAAACTCGTCCTTAACTCTAGTAAATCCTACTCAATGTTATTTGGATCACCGGCAAGGCTCAAATCTAATCCCACTCCTCTTACTATCCCATGCGCCAACAGCCCCCACCCACTGCCCTCTGCCAAATCTTTCAAATACCTGGGAGTTACCCTTGATGACTCTCTCGACCTTGACCAGCACATCTCCACTATCTGTAAGTCGGTAGACGCCAAGTTAGGAAGCGCCTATCGCACTAGTTATACCCTCACTCCCCCAGCCAGACTAGCAGTGGCTCAAGACAAGGATTCCTTCTGCCAGCCCTGGCATGTGGCTCTGCTATCTATCTATCCATAGCTAAATCCTCCCTCCACAAATGGGATACTACTTACAATAATATCTGTCGCTATGCCTCTTCATCACCGCGTTTCAAGCACCACTGCCAACTCTATCAGGACCTAAAATGGCTTAGCCCCTCTGCCTACCGTCACCAGACCTTTGGGTCACTAATAGACAGTGTTACAAGAACCGCCTCCCCCATCCCTATCCTCGGCGCTGGAGCTACAACCTCTCACCTATGAGCTTCGATCAATTGAAAAAGGCCCCCCTGCTTGTGCCTAGATGCAGAACTAACATGGGCACACGCGCTTTCTCTTACACAGCTCCTAAATACTGGAACTCTATACCTTCCTCTATCCGACAAGCATCCACCCATGCTACCTTTAAAAAACTACACCGTGAACACCTACACACTCTTAACCCCTGCACTTGCTTTAACCCACCTTGAATCTTACACCCCCTCCCTTATCTCAGGTTATCTCACCTACCTGCTTACCTCTTCCCCTTCCTCTCCAACTTCCTTGCCTCTCCACTCTCTCCCTCCTCTCCTTTTCCCATCATCTTTTCTCTCTTCCCCTAGCCACTTGACCCTATAGCTTGGCACTTATTGAATTTGTACTGCTGTACCTATCTCCTCTCAATTTATCTCCTGTTTTCCACACTTTAAACTTTTACTTGTCTCACTCATTACCCTTACTTGCATTTATCTTTCATCATGACTGTACTGCTCCCATGTGCTGCGTCACATGTAAATATAATTCTTTTTGTCAAAATACCTTTATCAAATATCCAAACACTGTTGTTTCTTTCACATTGATTGTATGATTATCCAAACACTGTTGTTTCTTTCACATTGATTGTATGATTGTCCATGTGCTGTGACACATGTGTATTGTTCTGTCTGTAAACTGTCTTCTCCCGGGTCGTGCCTGAAAATAGGCATTGTTTTTGCCTAGTGCACTCACCCGGTTACCAAAAGCAAAATAAATAAATTAATGTGTTTAAACTAATTAACCTGATTTCCCCCTGTCCTTGTTATATCCCCCTAAATAAATCAGATCTGTTTGTTTCAGCAAAGTTACACTGCCTGAGGTGTTTGTCTATGTTAAAGTATTGTACTGTGGTTTTTGCACTGTATCATCTTATTTAACAGGGAGTCCCAGGAGTCACACTGCCCGAACCAGTCCTGGGGGTAAGTGTATATTGTGAAGGTAATTCTGATATATTGTGTGGGTCACTAGGGGGAAGAAAGAGGTGTCACAGTGTACAGAGGGCTGTGACCAAGTTAGTTTAACTATTGCAAACCCTGACCTCTGGGTGGAGGCACCTGCCATCGGATCCAGGCCCCTCGACCTGTTAGTGGAAAATCAGGCAGGGGTAGTAGCCCTTGGGATAGCGCCATCTAGGGGTTACATGTGTACCAAGGCCTCCAAGAACTGGCTGCAGGCCGTTTTTCCCCCATCGCAGCAAAGTGCTACTGATAACAGTAAGTAACCATCCTTAAAACTGCTCAAACAGTGATTTTCAGCCCTATGCCATATAAATGTGTGTGCAGCAGTGTAGTCGCTTTGCAAGTAACGACTGTGTAAAGTCCTGCCAGCAAGTGCAAGTCTGTTAAGCCATTGACTGTGTGCATAGTAATGAATTTAGCCTCAGTTTAAAGCTTGCAGCCAGAGAGAAACTGTGGGTTGTAGCAAAGTGCAACACTAGAAATACAGGCAATCCTGTGCTAAAAACCTGAAGCTTTAAGGGACTGTGAATAAAATGAATGTTACCAGCTTGTGAAAAGTCCATGGAAAATCCTGTAAATGTGTTTCAAGCAAGAACAGAGCAAGTTGTGCAGTTTGAGTAAATATTATCAGTAGCTTGTGTAAATCGGGTGCGCAGTGGCTTGACCCAGATTCTAAATGTTGATGCACAGGAGTGCTGCCGCCGCCATTACAGGGTGGGTAAGTAAAGTAAACACAGCAGCAGAGGAGCCATTTTACAGCTAAAGAGTGTGTTCAATAAAGTGGGACTTTCAGTTACAGTGAACTTTTGTTTGTTTTTCTGCAGTTATGGCCTCAGGACCAGCTCGTTACCCGGATCATGCCCGGGTTGCAGTAACAGCAGCAGTAAATAGACTGAGAGATATCGAAAAGTGGTGCTATGGAGTGCAACTGCCTCCTCAGGTGGCGATTCCTAAGTATCCAGTGCATGTATGTCAAATATGCTTGGGAGCTGGGAGGGATGTCTTCCTGATTCCTCACTGTGCTGGATGCCTAGAAAAATATGGCTTGTATAAAGCACCTCAAATTCGTTTGGCTCCCACATGGACAAAAATTCAGGAATCTGCAGTTGGCAGCACACAGCACCAGGAGAAGCCTGTGGAGGAAGGCCCCTCGGGGGAGTGTGGCACAAAGCTAGAGGGTGCAGAGTTAAAGACAGAACCAAAGGTTGAAGTTTCGGATACTGGATCCCAGAAAGAAAGTTCAGATAAAGCATCAATTGACCCCTGGAGGGGGGGGCCTAGCCCAAGTCTCTTAGGTGAAGATGAGATATGGGAGGTGTCGATCTCCATGCCTAGTGATGAGTGGATAGTCTCAGGAGTGAGAACGACTGCTCACTCCTGGGCTCAGATCCTCAGTGAAGAGGAAGATGAGGGGGAACCTATGTGGCCTTGTGAAAAAGGAACGGGTACACAGCCTCAAGATCTTGCCTCAGAGGAATGTATGGAAGAAAGTGGTGATGCCACTGCCCTGGCTTTACAGGAGGAAGAAGTCAGGGATCCATTTCTAATTTCCTTAAGGATGTGTAGCTGGTAGAACCAGGAATGGCCACCCCCAAGCCAAGCCAGCGGTCTCAGATTGACCAAAGCAAGTAAAGAGGAGAGACTGGTTCGTAGAAAGGCAAATGAGATCTATGGTATAATCTTTCCTACCTTTCCTCGAAAAGTCTGGGAGGAGATTGAGAACTGTAGGAAATCCTGGATCTGGGATAAAGCCATGAAAAGTGTGCATCCCGGGGCCAACAAGCATGTAAAGAATAGACTGTTCCACGAAAAGTATACCCAGTGGAAGAGAAGCAGGACACTGTTTATAGACAGAGTGAGAGTGGTGGACGGAGAGGGACGTGAAATCTCCCACTGCGTGAATTATGTGCATCCAGATGGGGTAATAATTCAAGCCCCTGATCCCCGGTACTATTGGCCTCAGTGCAAGGACCTCACAGCAAATGTGCCCATGCCTACAAAATGGAGAGCCGAGCAGTAGTAGTCAATACTGCCACACCAGACTGTGAAGTGCCTTTATTGATCCGCCAATATGGACATCCAGGACTCAGGTGCCCCACATTCATCAGTCTACAGTGTACTGTCCTTTCCAGCATCCATCGACTGGCGCACCAGATGACTTCAGATCCAGAGAGGACAACAGCCCAGCTGTTTCCTGTTCATCGCCTGGTAATCGGATGATGTCGGACCAGCTGTTTTCTTTTTGTTCCTGTTCTAAGGTTCCATAGCCAGAGATGACATCATACCAGCAGTTCCCAGATGTGCGCTCCTGTGGTTCCCGGAAGATGTCCGTCCAGCTGTATCAGAAGAAATGCTGCCAGGGAGAGTCTTTGGCTGAGGTGCAGGTTGGTGCCGAATCTCGTACTACAAGTGGCTGGTAAGTCCGAACTTTTCTATCTTTATGGCATTGCAGTACACACCCTACACTAACAGACTTCAAAATGTGTGAACTGTCTGCAAAGACTCTTCCCTTTGGGACTTTGGCCTGTTAGAACTGTGCTTCACTGGGCTCCGGCCCAGGAGAGACTCTTTATTGGACTAGCCTTCGGGCCTTGTGGTCATTAGTTGAGACTTTTAGGGCACTCCATCCCCCAAATGTGTATTGTAAATAATGTTGTTGTTTTCTAATGTAAATACTGTTTTTCTACCTTTTTTTCTAAAAAAATCTTTTTGGGATTCTGCAGTGTTTTGTCGGTAGGGGTCTAGGTAGACTATGTATGCAGATTAGGAGCATGTGTTTTGTCTTTCTTTTTCTTACAGGTGTTCCTGGGAAGACAGAAGAGAAGATAAGAAGAGGAGGAGGGGCTCATCGGAGTTCCTCATCAGTGCTTTAGTGTGTGTAGAAATTTAAAGTACTGTATTGTTATTGCTGTATTAACCCTTTCCTTCCACAGGTGTGGTTGTGGGGGTAGGGAGGAGGCAGTAATTTTAATGGTGTGTGGTTGCAGGTTACCCAAGGTCGGGGAGGTCCCCGGGTTGTTTTTGTTTTGGGGGTATTATGTTAAAGGCAGATAGGTTTTCCCTAGAGGGTTAGGGGGGATAGACAGGCTGTGTTCCTGAGTGGCCACTGGGACCGCAGTGCTGATATATCAGGGCTATGCTCTGGATAGTTCTACCAGAGCCACTAGGTGTCCATAGTAAGTGGATAGTGTAGAGGCTGACATGTCAGCTACAGGCCTCTAGGCCCTTAGTGTTACCTGCCTGTGCTGGCACATGGTAGGAGAGGGCCTAATCACCCCCCCCTCTGCAGGTAGCACATAGGGTGGGATGGCCTAAGGCCGGGTAAATAATGACTGCGGACAGTCATTTTCCTGGTCAAGGCCGAGTGTAACCCCCTTGCTACCCGGGGTTACTAGAATCCCAGTAAGACCTAGTGGTAGGCAGGGAAGGCAGCTTGTGAAACTCCAGTTAAATAGGTTTCACACGGTCTCACTCTGTTCTCAGTCTCAGCTGAGACTGAGGGATGACATCACCAATAGAACTTTCGCAGCTGCATAAGCCACATTGGAATCTGTAGCAGAGGGAGTTAGATAGAATGTCGGGAGTTTTTAAAGGATAGAGTTCAGTGTCCAGTTTGTTTTCAGAAGTGAAGGAGTGAAATTGTACTCAAGTGGTGGAGACCGCTGTTCAGGTCTCGGTGCCCCCTCCCTCTGGGGGGGGGGATGTAAAGATTCCCAGCAGATTCCTGGGGCAACCCCCTTAAATTCTGCTAAGTGGAAGAAAAGCTGCCTGTTTAGTTCAACATTTATTTTGGAAGATGGAAGATTTGTGAGTCGTCTGTGGGGCACCCTCAACTAAAGGGTGAGTGTCTGCTCTGGCTAAAAGGGCAAATTGTTTTCTTCACCCTAGGACTTGTGTGGAAATCTAGGGATTGAGCTACATTTTGGGAAGCCTAGAGAAGTGGGCCAAGCAAGTAAAGTAGTGTCAAATCCTAGAGTGTTGTGTGATTCAAGTAATATGTAGAGGAGATGCACCAGACATCTACCTTTTAATCTACATTTAGAAGTTCAGCAAAGGAATGGTTCAGTTTTCCCAGGGAAATGGCCGGGTATGGGCTGTGGGAGCTGGAGGTGGGCGGACCCTCCATCTTTAGTGACCAGGTCCACCTCTACTGATTTCTGCTGTGGTTGCTACTTTGCCTCATGCACTTGGCCAGCGATGGGGGAAGTACCCAGACGTGGGGTTGCAAGGGAAAATTCTCTCTAGAAGTCGCAGACTCTAAGTGGTGTGGGGAGCCACAACAAGGAAAAATTCTCTCTGGGAGTCGCCGACTCTAAGTGGTGTGGGGAGCCACGACAGGATAATTGGTTCATTCTTCCAATGGACTGCGGATCAAGTGGCCGGCGGGGGAGCCGGGCCTGTGGGAAAAACCCAAGTGTGTACAAGTCGGGCTGTGTATCCAAAGCTGTGTGCAAGTCCGGGCTGTGTGCCTGGTGGGTTCAGAGCCTGAGGGCTGAAAATGGTGAATAAGTGTTCTGTAGTCTCTAATCTGCATTACCAGGAAATGTAGCCCCATGGTCCTTTGCTTTGTTTTGTTCAGCTAGTATGTGAATAAAAGCCACACTGAAGAATCCCATTCCTGGTTCTGGACACTACAGTTATTGCTTCCTGTGTTTGGATATACTTGGGTGCCCCTGTGCAGAGTAGCCAAACCTAGGTCCCCCTGTGCCGAGTAACCTCATCCTCCCCGAACCCAGTCCCCACCAGGTACTGCTGTCAGCTTCAACAGCATGCCACCTGTCGTTTTGGCAAAAAGCAGGGGTGAGGGGTTACACTTCGCTCCCTAATGTACCTATAAAAGGTTTTATCCCCCTTCTTAACAGAGTTGGCTATCTTTCCCTCAGTTTGTGCCTTTGCTATTCTGACTGCCTTCCCTGCCTCCTTCTGCTTTAACTGAAAAAGTTCTCTGTCTTGATCCTTCTGTTTCCTTATATTTCGTGAATGTTATCCTTTTCTCCTTAACCTTCCCTTCCACCTCTTTTGAGAACCATAGTGTTTTTTCCGTACTTGCACTGTTTTTTTATCATGTATATAATTTCTCCATTGTATTATTACCAACTGTATTATTTACATGTTGTTCTTGTTACTTGCTGCTCTTGTTCTCCATTGACGTGAACCCTCTGTAAAAGAACTCTTAGCTCAAAGGTGTTTTCCAAGACAATAAATAAATATGAAGCAGCCTCCTAATTTTACTTTTTAAATTTCTATTTGGAATGAACCTGGTCATCTAGTTCTTCTTTGCACAATTTACTATAAAAGTCACAGAAGCTAACAGCAATTCCTTGGTAGTGTACTTCATAATGTATGGCCATTTAAGGTCCTTGATTTTAAGTATTACCTTAGCTGCTTCCACTTTGTGCAGTCTAAAATGTCAATAACTGTGTAGCTTTACCCCCTATTTCATAACAGTTTTGTTTTAGAAATCTGAGTTTTGTTTCTGTGTGTTTTTTTTTTGTTTGTTTAAGTCATCTAACTCCTTTCTTTTTTTTTTTGGTAAATTTTACCCATGTCACTCAACCCATATGCTGCTTGTGTTGTGCCTCTAATTCTAAGATTTCCGTTTCTAAGTTCTCTTGGTGCTGTAAACTCTGGGTTTTTTTTTAGCTGTTGCCAGACCTATCAGTTTGCCCCTTATAACTACTTCTAATGTATTCCATTCTAGTTGTTGTCATACCCCGCAATATTTGTTAACTCTATAAATGTCGTCAGTCTCCCCGCTACTGTTGTGCATAAATTAGCATCACTCAGCAGGTTTGTGTTTAACATCCACGCACTGACCTTCTTTAATTCCAAGAAAAAGAAGTAAACCAGCGCCACTCACCAATGCAGTAACAAAGGCTAGTAGAATCACTCAACGTGTAAAACAAATTTTTATTTTAGTATGGATACAACATCCCAGCAGCTGGGCGTGCAGACACTCAGTACCAACGTTTCACTCACATGCACTTTGTCAAGAGACTGTGTTGCACTATTCCAGCAGCCAGTGTAAATGTAATATTTAAAGAGACAGAATCAAGTGTGACAACTTGTGTAACCATGCCAAAATAATAATAATGTGCAAGGTACTAATTCTTAAATATCATCAAACTTGCCACATACAATTAATTTATCACATATTTAAAGGTAATGAGAAGAATGGAAAGCTAATGCAAAGCCCCGACAGTTGCGATCCTATATTGACTGTTTCAACACTAGACTATGCCATACATCTCCAGGTACACCACCATGCTGGTTGGCTCATACACATTATAAGTTGTATCACAACTGAAGGTTCTTTATGTAGTGTGGAAAAATGTCTGACATATCAACACCCCACATATAGCCCATTGTAAAGATAAATGAAAAACCCAAGATCCTCAATTTTAATTCCCCCAGCTTGTAATTTACTAGAATTGGGTGGTGTTCTAACTGAGAAATTGGGGTATATTTCTGTTTTACCTATTTTCATCAGTAACATTTTGGGTGCTAGGAAAAAGTCTATCCTAGAATATTTCTTCCTAGCATGTGAAAAATAGAAAGGTATAATCCCTCTCTTGGCCACGCTGTTCCTTCCAAATATCCACCAAACCCAGTTCTTTTGCCAATCCTTTAGACGTCCCAGTTAAAACATTGCCCCTAAATTTTATGATAACATGTCCAGCTGAGGCACCAGGACACAATTAAAGTTCCCCCCTTTTATTGCATTGTTTCCCCTGTAGCTGTGATATTTTGCCCCACACCTCCCTAAAGAAACCAAAAGCATTCGTGTTCAGGGCATAATTATTTACTTCATTGATCCCTCCCCACAGATTTCCTTCTATTATGGCCAACCAGCCTTCCATTCATAGAAACATAGAAATTGATAGCAGAAGGGACCACAAGATCCATCTAGTCTGCCCGATATGGGCAACTACCCCCCCCCCATCCTTTCTGTGAAATTATGCCTTTGTGCCTGTCCCAGGCATTTTTGAACCCATTTACTGTTTTGACCATCACCACATACAGGGGCAGGCTATTCCATGGGTCAACCACTCTCTTAGTGAAGAAGAACTTCCTAACATTGCTCATGAATCGCCCACCTTTGAGCCTCATATCGTGTCCTCTAGTTCTGATGCTTTTCTTCTCCTGAAGGAGCTCCTGTACCCTTGCCTTATTTATACCCTTGATTTACTTGAATGTCTCAGTCATGACCCCACTCTCCCTCCTCTGCTCCAGGGAGTACATGCTGTGCTCCTTCAACCTATCCTCATATGCCATTTGTTTTCAGACCCTGAATCATTTTTGTGGCTCTCCTCTGCACCATCTCAATCCTATCAATGTCTTTCCTAACATGCGGCCTCCAGAACTGTATGCAATACTCCAGGTTGGAGTGTACCAGCGCCCTGTAAAATGGCAGCATCACCTCCCTTCTGTGACTTGTGATTCCCCTCCCTGTGCAGCTCAGCATACCACTGGCCTTTAGCGCCACCTTTTTGCACTGCTTCTCCAACTTTAAGTCATCTGATATAATGACTCCTAGGTCTCACTCCTGGTTGTTGCATGCCAGCTGCTCTCCTCCCAGGTGGTATCCCACCTTGGGGTTTCCCTTGCCTAAGTGCATGACCTTGCACTTTTTGGTGTTGAACTTCAACTGCCAAGCATCTGACCACTTCCCTAGTTTCCTCAGATCTGATTCCATGCTCTTGACTCCTTCTGGGGTGTCCACTCTGTTGCAGATCTTGGTGTCATCTGCTAACAGACACACCTTCCCTTCCAATCCATTACTGATGTCAGCTATGAACACATTGAAGAGTAGGGGCCCCAACACCGACCCCGAGGCACTCCACTAATCACTTCCCTCTCCGTTTGATACACTCCATTTATTTGCAACCACTGTGTTCTTCTCTTCAGCCAGTTGCTCACCCAACCACCACTTCCTTACCTACACTTATTTGGTCCAGCTTCTTTTCCAGCCTTCTGTGTGGAACCGAGTGGAAGGCCTTACTAAAGTCCAGACAGACCACACCCACCGCTTCCCCTTGGTCCACTGCCTTCGTTATCCAGTCGAAAATGTTGACCAGGTTTGTCTGGTATGACCTTCTAGCCATAAAACCATGCTGTTTTGGGTCCTGATGCCTGCTGGATTCCAGATGTGCTACTATTCTTTGCTTGAGCAGTGTCTCCATCAGTCTTACTACCACCGATGTGAGGCTCATTGGACGGTAATTTTCAGCTTCCTCCCTCCTCCCTGATTTGTGAAGTGGGACTACAGTCACCCTCTTCTAGTCTTCAGGCACTGTCCCGCTTTCCAGTAATTTGGTGAAGAGCCCCTCCTGGGGTGCTGCTATCACACTCCCCAGTTCCTTGAGAACTATTGGGTGAATCTCATCTGGCTAAATGGCCTTGTCCACCTTTAATTTATTTAGGGCTTCCAAGACTTGTCCCTCTGTGAAGTGGCTTGAGTCTACCCCTGGTCCCTGGGTGCAACTGCTTTGCAGGTTTGGGCTGTCCCCTGCATTCTCTCTAGTGAACACAAAACAGAAATATTTATTTAGGACTTCTGCCTTCTCACTGTCCTTCTCTACTAATTCACCTCCCGAAACTGCTAACCCTACTATTCCTCCTTTAGTCTTTCTCCTTTCTCTTATGTACCTAAAAAAGCTTTTGTCTCCCCCTCTAACACCCTGTGCTATCCTTAGCTCAGTGTTAGCTTTAGCTTTTCTTATTACTTTTCTCGCTTCCCTCTGTGCAACTATGTAAGTTTCCCTGTCTTCATCCTTGTTTGATACCTTATTTATATGCTTCCTTTCTTTTCTTCCTTACTATAGTAGTCACCTCCTTGGAGAACCACAGGGGTTTCCTTCTCTTATTTTCCTTCCTGATCCTCCTAGTGCACTGCTCAGTTACTTCCTTGATGGCTCTCTTGAGGTTCTCCCACATTTCCTCCACCCCTTCTCCACCCCCGTGCCTGAGTTTCTCTGCTAGGCTGGTTCTCATTTTGGAAAGGTCTGCCTTTCTGAAATCCAAAACTCTAATCTTGGAATGGCTGGTATCCATAGTTGTGTTGATTTGGAAACTGACCATATGATGGTCGCTGTTGCCAAGATGGTACCCTACCTGGACCCTTTCTACCCTGTCACTGTTGTTCAGAACCAAGTCCAAGACAACTCCACCTCTGGTTGGTGAATCAACTAGTTGCTCCAGCCCTGCCCCCTGCAGAGCTGCTACAAATTCCCTGCCTCTTATTGTCGATGCTGTCTGAGAACCCCAGTTAATGTCTGGTAAGTTAAAGTCCCCTACTATAATTGCCTCGCCCTTGTCCGCCATTTTATGTATTATCTCCAGTGTTTCTTTGTCCCCATCTCCCCCCTGCGATGAGGACCTGTAGATAACTCCTACCCTAATGGCTACCCCGTTCCCCATCTCAGCTGTTACCCACAGTGTCTCAGTGTCACCTAGGGTCCCCTGGATTTCTGTGGTTTTGATTTCCTCCCAGATGTACAATGCTTACCCCCTTCCTTTTTCCCCTTTCTGTCCCTCCTGTACATGTTGAATCCAGGAATGGCCATGTCTCATCCATGGCTTCTTGTGAACCAAGTTTCCGCCACAGCCACTAAGTCTAGTCTATCCTTTGCTATAGTGGCTGTGAGATTGAGGACTTCGTTAGTCAGGCTTCTGGCATTAGTTACCATTCCCTTTTATGTGCTACCCTCCTTTTTATAAGTGTGATTTCTCTCTGAAACCTTCCTTTCTGTAGTTTCCATGACAGAACTCTTTTGGCTCCAGATCATTGAGATTACCTCTTTTCCATAACACTTCTGTCTTCCTTGGAGTAGTTTTCTTTTTTCCCCTCCCTGTGTCCATAGCATATGTGGTATGTTCCTAATGTGTTCTAGTCTCTGCCATTTCTGTTTCTAGTGGGACTGATTTGGCTATGAGAATTGCAGTACCTGCCTTCTTTGCTTCTGGATGTGGGGCTGCTACTTCCTATCTGACCCAACTTCTTTTAAGTTTCTGTATTCTGTGCCAGAGAGGAGTGACTCTTCAATTAAAACAATGTCACACCTCCTCTTCCTGAGGTCTGCTAAAATTCTTGTTCTTTTGACCACCAAACTTAAACCTTTTATATAATAGAAGATGGTATTTAGATTACCCCTTTTGTTATCTATTAGCCTTAATCATAACCCGACCAATACCTATTTAACATCCTCAGTTGTTCCAATCTTTCCATGGCTTGAAATTCCCCCTTCTCAACCCCTTCCCTCATTCCTCCATAAACAACAATATCAAGAACAATATGTAAGACATTTTAAAACATTTCCAACCCTGTGCAATGTATTCCCTTAACTTGAGTAGCTCCTTCCCCTGCCTTAGGAGTTAGCATGCTCCACCTATGTGGTCAGAGGCCAGAGTGTTTTGACTTCAAGGTGCAGACTCCTACTGGGTTCCTGGTCCCTAATAGTTGGCTTTCAAGGTGGCATGTATGCTCCCTGAAAACCCATTCAAGATTATCACATAAGCTGGACCCTTCTACAAGTGGTTTTGAGTCTAGTTGCAAACTCACTGGCTTAAACAACTTGCCCCTTCCCCCCCGAACAATCTGACATTTATGTCATGGTAATAATCAAAATGACCAACAGTTTACAATTGAGATATATATACTCACTTTTGGTGATTCAGTGTTAAGTCCCTTTTGCTAGCTCATCTCCCCCCCCCATTATCACTGCCATTTTGGATGACCAAAAGATTTTCTGGCACAGAGCACCACCAGGCCGAGGTGGCACCATTGCACAACCCTGTGGTGAAGGGTGGTGCAATGGTGCTCCCTTAGCTTGGCGTGCTCCGTGCCAGAAAATTGGTTAGTTCTCCAAAATGGTGGTGGCAATGGGGGGGTGGAAGATGAGCTAGCAAAACGGACTTAACACTTAATCACCAAGAGTAAATATATATCTCAATTGTAAACTGTTTTGTGCACAAGGCGAGGCCCAGCCTTACCCCCTGGCCACCCTGTTTTTTTCGCCTATCAAGCCGTTTCTTATGTTTATGATGGGGCCCTCAGCTAGCCTGTCTTGCCTGAGAGGTTCCAATTGGCCCAGTCCTTCCCACTGTTGAAAACAGAATTATTCCCATGCTTACAACTCATGAATCCAGTGAGGGATTTTGCCTCTGCTGCACTCCCCCCTTGCTATGTGGCCACCAGCCACAAGAGAAAGGTTAGTCCAGTTACAGCTTTGAACCTGAGAACTTCCGCTATGATCATTCAGCTGCCTCTCCTCCTTTTTTCCCCCCTAATTAATAATCAGCGGTACCCAGGCCAACCTATCTCAGCTATGTGGGTATGGGGGGGTACAGCTTTTCTGGTTGGAAAATAAGGATGATGGGGATTTCCTCCTCCTTTCCCTCCACCATTGTTTGCACATTATTTCGGCAATTGCCAAGTCGAGCCTCCCCAGTCTGCACACTTCATACCTCATACAACAGCCAGCACGGGAAATTACCTTGTCTTCCAGTGCCATATTAAAGACCAAATGCACACATTCCATGTATCTCAGTACCTTATATGGACAACTTGATCCAGTATTGTTCCTTAGTCCGTGTTCTGCCCAATTCTCAGTGAATCTATATATTTTAACATTTATGTTCATCCAGTCTCTGTCACCCATCTGGAACATACAACCAATGTTTTCAGCATGACCTTTGACCCGCGGTCATGCTGAGGATGCTATTCTTGTTGTCCCACGTCCTACAGCTGACCACGCTAGTGCTTTGACAAGTATAGATCACAGGTGTGTCCAGTGAGTCAGCTGCAACAATTCCTTTTTGGGGCTGATTCAGCCACTGAAATCTGGTCAGTAGTTATAATTAAAAATGTCTTCAGAAGATGAACGAGAGACAACCAATGAGATTGTGATATTTCCCCTGTGCAGTCATATTCATTTTAGCCTCCAACACCTAATCCTGGGGCCTCTGCATTACTGAATCACACTCCAGAGAATGACAGCCACTTTGATGAAGAGGCAGTGGGACCAGCGGATGATTGGTATGTATCTCAATATTCTTTTAATGTATTTTCAAAAGATACTGGGCTAGATTTTCAGCCTGTCTGAAACTGGTGCAGCTGCATGAAAAAACTGCTGCCAGTGGGGCTTCACTTGTGGAGCTGTAGTTTTCCCAGCATGCACCATATTTTCAAAGCGGGCTTCCCAATTTACAGCAGCTTATGACTGCTTTTTCGCTGCAGCTGCGCTGAAATGGTATGCCTAGTGGAACCAGGTGTACCATCTTCTGCAGCAATGAGGACTGAAAATACAGATGTCCGCAGGTGCGGAGATTTCTATCCACACCAGCTGCTGTGGAGCAGGACTTAATCTCTGGAGGGTTGAAAATCCAGCCCCTTGTTTCCTGCAGTTTTAGTAACATAATGTCACAGTTGCTCAGATTCTCATGTGGCTTCTGATCCAGTAGTTGCTATTATCAGAGCCATAACTACGTTATTAGTCAAGGAAACAAATGTAAGTTCATTGAATTATGTACGACTATGGATGTGCAATTCAAATTATTTTATTAAAGCGTGGGGGGGGGCAGAAATAATGCTTGTTCCTTGTTTGGGGTGTTTGTGCTGAGTGGAGTACTGTCTGCACATTTGCCACATCTGTTTTTTCACTCATTGTTGAAGTTTGTTGTTTACTGCCATCATGTCAGTGAGGTTATCCTTCCTCCACTATTACATAATTTTTGTTCTGTGTTGGCTTGTGATGTGGTTTGTGTGTGAAAAACGTTCTGCACGTGTGATAGTTAAGCTCATGGTGTGAAGCATTTGCCCTCTGTCACAAAATATTGTCAGTGTCATAGTGTCAACAATGACCTAACGCTTTTCTACTGTTGAATTGTGTTTGGTATGTGTGTGTGGGGGGGGGGGGTCACTGGTTGGATAACATGCTGTCTGTCTTCTTCTGGGGCACAGGGTCATTCTGTTGCCAGCACTAACAGTGCTGTCGAAAACCATGCAAGCAAAACGCATTCAAAGGTAGCACTCAACAGAACACCGATCCATACAAAAACAGTGAGTGCTACCTTTGAGTTTATGGCAAACATTACATATATTTTATATTTGTGGAGGGCTCTGCCCCCCACACACCCCAATGTGTGAAATGGGCTGGTCACACTTCCTCATTTAGTGCCATAAATGATAGGGTCTCTCAGGGATATATCCTTGGCCCACTTCTATTTTCTTTATTTATAAAAGAACTAGCCATCCAGGTGGCGCTGAGGGTTGAGGCACTGGATGCCACATCTTGCACCATGCTGGCGATCCGTGTTCGGGAACGAGCATAGGTCACATGGGATTGGCAGGGCTGGAGAAGGATCGAGTGTCCAGAGGACTGCTTTCCTTCTCCGGGAAGGGGGCGACATCAGCAGGGTGCGTGGCTACCCCCTGGTGGAAGCTGGGGGGCAACACCACCGATGCTGTTGAAACAAGGGGCTAGAGGAGGCAGACGTTGGAAGGAGCGCGTATGGATGCATGCACGCTCCATCCCTTGGCGTCATTGCACGCCTCCTCCAGCAGGGGAACTGCACTACAGAAAAATCTCTGGCAGCATGAAGGCTGCTTGTTGGTGCTGCCACGGTCCTGCACCAGGCAGCTCCCTCCTGGTCTCCGTTGTGGTCGGAGAGACTGAGAAGGGCAACGCCGGGGAGGTCAACAGCTCTGCCTGGGACCAGGGTGACAGCGACCTAGCTGGCTGGATGGGGGGGAGGATCCAAAGGCACAACCTCCCCCAGCTGTGGAATAAAAATAAATAATAAAAAAAAAAATTTATAAAAGAACTCCCGCTACACTGTGGAGGTGCATCAGTCTAGCTGTATGCTGACAATGCCATTCTATACAGATCCTCCTCTGACCCAACCTTGCTGAGCCATGACTTGCAGCAGGACTTCCTTAAGCTTGAGCCATGGTTTTCCATTAACCTCCTGGTGCTCAACACCAAGAAGACAAAATTGATGCTCTTCTATCATCAGACCCCTAAACTAACCTCCCAACCCCCACTGGTGATAAACTCCTCCCGTGGTGGCCCCTTAGATCAGTCCTTCAAATACCTGGGTGCCACGCTGGACTCCCACCTCACATTTGACATGTATGTTTCCACTGTGGTTAAGACTATTCGCCAAAAGCTAGGATTGCTCTACCACCTCTTGCCCTACCTTACACCCTCCTCCTGACTGGCCACATCTTCCTCCTCATTGCTCCCACTTATCTCCTGTGTATCTGATCATCTGATATGACTACCCTCAGGTCCCTTTCCATTTTTGTTGTTGTTAGTACCTCCCCCCACACTGTGTACTCTTCCCCTGGGTTTTTGTTTCCCAGGTGCATTACTTTGCACTTCTTTGCATTGAATCTAAGCTGCCATGCTTTTGACCATTCTTCCAACTTTGCCAAACTTCATGTTTGTTTGTGTACGGGGAGGCTGAGAATGTGAATCCTATACTGCCTTTTCCCTGTGCCACACGTCATGTTTTGTCCATGGTGGTGTACTGATGTGCGCTTAATGCTATCATGACTATGCCTTCTTATACTTCTAGGTAGCCAAGCTATGACCACACTGTGACCATGTTACATCATTATGGCTTCTCAGTCACTCCAGACCTATGTTCATCGGCAGGTGCACCTCATGACTTGAACTGCATGTTGCTGGTTGTCACAGTGGATTATGGTGTGTGTTGGATGACGTTAAACAGCTCATCAAATAATCACACTGGTGCTGTGAGGGGTGTGTGTGTGTGTGTGTGTGCGTGTTTATCCCATACTGCCACTGGTGGTGTTTTGGAGTAGGGAGGTCATCCGGTTATGTTAATGTTGGTAACTTTCCACATGCATGTGCCCTAACTCCAAGTCAGCTCATTACTTCAACACTATGGTGGTATGTCTGTGTGATGTTGTCAGACTGTGATATTACCAGTTCAGCTTGATCTGCTTGTTTACAGATACAGCTGTGCACTGCGTTCCCAGTGTCACTTGGCCTCTAGTGCACCACCCTTTCTCTGTCCTCACTCCCCTACAAGCAATCAAACTACAGTACATACGTGTAATAGGTGTTTTGCCATAGGACAATGTACCTATTTTTGTTTGTTCATGAAAAAAGTAGTTTCTCAATATTTCAGTGTAATACAGAGCAAACAGTCATAACATTCCATTTATTTTTTATGATGTGATCACCATGCTGTGCCTTTCTTAACTGAAATTCACACTTTTCTATAACTAGGTGCACAAGTGAAAAGTGTGAGACGATGCCCAGTGATATGGAAAGCAGATGCTGCAGGTCATTTGCACAGGTTTGTTCACACCTGGGTGCTGCAAACAATGTGTCATTGAACTGTCCAGATTCCATTCCAATTGTCTGGATGACAATGTTCTTGTGTCAACACTGGCAGAGATTGTCCTGCTGGATGGGCCTATGGATGAAGATCCGGATCCTGCTCAGTAAGTGAAACCTGTTATTTCCTTGGAATGTATTCAGTGGGGTGCCAGCTCAGTGGTGTGTTGGAGTGATGTGGTATGTGTCTTACCTCCTACTATGCTGGTGAACTGAGTTTGGGAAGGAGCTTGAGTTGCTGTTGCTAGCCAGGGAAGGGGGGAGAACCGATTGTCCACTGCTTAGCTGTCCTCTTCCAAGGTGGACAGGCATTCCATCTCTGTTCTTAGGTGCCACCTGGTGGAGGACTGGTGGTAGCGCCGGAGTTACGAGTGACATCGGTTGAATGTGCTATATGTTCATAGCATGCGTGTGCTTCGATGCGCACACGCTATCATACCGTGGTGGTTGGTGAAGACAGGTACAAAACTGGAAAGGTTTGGTGCTGACTTCATAAAGCACTGCCAGTAGATCCCCATCCCTGGACTGTCACCCATACCTCTCAACTGTCCCTGATTTTCAGGGACATCCCTGATTTTGCATCAAAATTTTACTCTGTCCCTCCTAAAAACTGTGTTTCTATGACCAGGCAGTGTGGGTTGTAAGCAAAAAATAATGTCAAACATTAAAGCTACAGATTTGTTCTTCCTTAGAAAATGCATTTTACACTAAGCCCCTTATTCTACCAGCCTTCTGGGTGGATATCTCTAATTTTGAAGATGTGTCCCTAATTTTGGTCCTTTGTCCCTGATTTTTTTAAACCTTGTCCCTGATTTATGAGGCAGGAAGTTGAGAGGTATGCTGTCACCTGGAATACAGGCCCCATTTCTGAATGATAGGCAATGGGTAGGGTGATAACCCCCCTACCATTCCCGGCCCAGACCCAGGTGCCAATCTGTGGATGACATATGTGGAAAGTGAGTCTGGGTCATGTACATGGTGGTGGGTGGAGGTGGATACAGGCCTGAGCAGCCCATCTGCTGCAATCATGGTACAATACCTTAATGGCCAAAAACAGGGTTTAGCTATGCATTGTTACTGTACTCACAAGTATGTATACAAAACTTAGATGTTTTTCTCCCACTTTACTGATGAGCCCAATTCAGCCTTCATGGATGCCCCAACCTCATCATCCACCATCTCTGGGATTTATCCTGGGTGCCTTCAAGTCCTCCACACATTACCCCCTTTAGCAGGGCCATCAGAGGGGACTCCCAAACCTCCCTTCAGTGCCATGTTAAGTCTGGTGGTCCCTTCATCCAGTAGGCAGTGCAAGGTCTGCCAGGCTCCACAGGGTGACATCCTGCTGCTGGTGGTATTTTCCAGTGTTCTCGGTTCCACCAACCCATGAACACTCCGTGAAGGTGGCAGCCAGACATGTGCACATCAGAGGACATGTTGACGTCTTCTGTCAGAGAGCGTCTCCCACTCAGAGCTGCTACTTCCACTTGCTCCACCACCTATGGTCACCTAGGTAGTGATACTGAAGTGGAGCAGTCTGCCCTCGCTCCCTGGAGGAGAACATCCGCTGGGATGCTTAATCCTCCTCCCCCCAACAAAACCCTGAGCAACCCAAGATCGTCCCTGAAGCCTAGTCGCTAGCATGCGGCAGGTGAGGCATCTGTACCTCTGCCCTTCGTGCCACTGGACCAATGCGAAAGTTTGATTTATACTGATATCTTGTTGCTGGTGCCTGTCAGTGAGTGACAGGATAGAGTACCCACAGGACTGCTTTCTTCTCCGTTTGAGGTAGGTTTGCCTGCTCCATCATGTCAATGCCTCCACTTGGAGATTTGTTAGTACGACAATTGTGAGACTGGTAAATGAAGGTAGTCAGCTGTGGGACTCCTGTGCAGCATGCATGCCTCAACATGCATGCTCTGATTGTTGCCTAACATATATAGGGATACAGATGACAACACATGTAGATGACTGCGGACTGGCCAATGGAAGACCTGTCTGTGGCGTTTTTGTCAGGCTACAGTTCTGTGGTGACCGTGATGTTTCATTCTTTGGGGCCTATTCAGGGACCCGTGCCAGCCCACTTATGTATGCATCCATGGACAGGTGTGAGTTGTGCGGCATGCAGAACTGCATGCACCAACATGGTGCCTGTCCATGGCCCCTGCCCCCCTGACATGTACAATTACAGGGGGTGGACATCGAGTCAGATGCCCGTAGTGAGTCTCATGGCTGATCCCCTGCTTCACATGTGCAGGGAAGTCTGGGAAGGCACAGGAGGGCAAAAGTTGATGTGCGTGGGTGAGTTCACAAATGGTTTTCCACAGCCCACCCTGTCAGGCCACTGGGATGGGCCAGCAAGATAGGTGGTGGCTCAGTCATCCCGCAACCTGCAGGGGTACTCTGTGGGGACCATGTGCAACATACAGAGGGTCCCTGCTGGTGTATGGTACACCCCACCTTTCCCCTCACTTTGCACCTTTGTGCATGTTGTGGAGTGGTGGCACACCCCACGGGCATGCCACCATGCATATTGCCAGGTGTTCACTGGACCACTGCTGAACAGTATGCTGAGGTACAGTTATCTATGTGGCACAATGTAGGCAGTCCAGAAACTTGTGCAATTTACCGAGTCAGTTCTGTGTCTTCGGTGTATGTTTTATGTGTCCGTAGTGACAATGCAGGTTTTTATTACTTTACTTTTATTTTTTTCAATGTTTGCTGCTTGATGGCATACTGAAGATACACCATCTGGATTTGGAAATGACTTGGCAAGGGCAAAAGTAAAGTGATTCCAGTATGTACCTATATGCTCTCAGTTTCCCTTACACTCTTACACCGGTTTTAAGGAAGCACAATAATTATATCAATGTAATTTCTGCATTGATTATTGTTTGTTAGTACTGAAAACAAGTAACACTTTAGTTCTTCTCCACAGGCTTGAACTGCAGGTCAACATGGTGTTACTGAATGTTAGCTAATGTGTTGTTCATAGGTTTGGATTGTTATCCATTTAAGAAAAATGTTACTGGTTTCGTAACAAAATATTTGCACATATTACTTTAACGTTACAGATTCCTTTATGGTAAGCAGTGAAAACTGACTGAAAACGGAATGTTTTTGAAGTAACTCAACAGATGTGGTATTACTCGTACTTGTTCTTCTGAATACTGATTGTACCATTTCAATGCTGAGCCATCAGTTCTGCAGCTGATGGCAACCCATGTCCATTTGCTGCATGCCCCATGAAGTAACCAGTGTATTTGTATACTGGTATTGTACTTCATGCTTGACTACAATATGCTGAGTGCATGCTGCAGCATGCAACAAAGAAAGTATTCTGATGGCACAAAGTGGTGAGCATGCTGCAGGGATATGCATTTCATTGAAATGGTGTCGGCAATAGCACCAGCGGCATCTACGTAGTGCCTGATATTACAAAATGCATGTGCACATGTTACAGTGGCGTACTACTTCATATTTTAAAAACACTTGTCATGTACTACTGCATTTCAGAAATTGTGGCACTATGCACCTCAACGATAACATGACCATGCTATATATATCCTTGCAGCACCTCCCCCACATCATGGGATCACAAAGCTGTAATCTGTGTGTTTCTGCATGAGAGCTCTGCGTTTTGGGTGGAATCCACACTTATGATACAGGAATTACTAACTGCACACCACATTTTAAGAGGGGTGTCATTCAAGTCATGAGGCATGCACCACACTGTGCATAATTTGATTACAGAAGGCACCTATTCAGGATGGTAATCACACATTATGTATGTAATTGGCCATTATTTCACACAAATCACCTGGCTGCCTCAGCCAACTTTAGAAGTCATATGAGGAGTGACTAAGGGACCTCAGTATGTATCCACTGGAGAAGAGAAGGGAGAGGGGGGATATGATAGAGACTTTAAAATACCTCAAGGGTATAAACAAGGTACAGGAAGGTAGCATCTTTCAGAAAAGAAGAGGTTCAAGAGCAAGGGGTCATGAAATGAGACTAGAGGGGGTAGACTTAGGGTAACGTGAGGAAGTACTTCTTCATGGAGAGGGTGGTGGATACATAGAACAGCCTCCCTATGGAGGTGGTGGGGATGAAAAGAGTGGGGGAATTCAAAAATGCATTGGACAGATATAAGGGCACCCTAACAGTAGAGAAGAGAGGGTGAACCACAGACCAATTAGGGTCTGTGGTAGATGCAGTGGGTAGGTAAAAATTGGCAGACTAGATGAGCCCGGCGGTCCTTATCAGCTAAAAAATTGTATGTTTCTATGTGCAATATCCTGTTGTGACTACTGGATTTTGAAAGTTGAGTAGCAAGTCTCTTCAAGCATTATGAAGCCAAACTTGGACAATGCTGTTCTCCCACTATCATCTCATCTTCAGTATCATTTCACCCACACGTTGAGGTGTTCCCTGTTGTATCCATTCATTACTATGCTATATATACTTCCAGTATTAGGCTGAATGGTTCACTGCTGGTGGTCGTGGTAACTGTACGCCACTAGGCGGGGACCATATGAATGTATTTTCGGTGAACAGATGCTTGGAATTACCAAGCAAGATCTATATCTTCATTCATGGACCACACCATGATGACAACCTGTGGCAGCCCTGCTTCTCCACTCCCCTGTGAGCATTGTGAAGGCAATGTGTACTAATCTCATAGATTTCTTTGACTGGGTAACCAGAGTGGTGGACCAAGGGAGAGCAGTTGATGTCACCTACCTTGACTTCAGCAAAGCTTTCAATACTGTTCCACATTGAAAATCGATTAATAAGCTGGGTAGGCTCTGTGTGGGTCAGAAGTTGGTCAAGTGGGTGGCAAACTGGTTGACGGGCAGAAAACAGAAAGTGGTAATAAACGGTATACAGTCAGAAGAGATGCAAGCCACAAGTGAGGTACCTCAGGGATCAGTCCTGGGGCCAGTCCTTTTCAATATCTTCAGTGATATTGCAGGTAGACTGGAGGGTAAGGTTTGTCTGTTTGCAGATGACACCAAGATCTGCAACAAAGTTGATGATCCAGATGGGGTGGGCAGAATGAGAAGAGATCTTGATAAACTTGCAAAATGGTCTGAAGAGTGGCAGCTGGGGTTTAACGCAAAGAAGTGCAAGATTATGCACATAGGGAAGAGAAACCCTGAAGCCACCTATAGGCTGAGAAGGGAGTTGCTGGCAGTTACAAGGGAAGAAAGAGACTTGAGCATCATCATCACAGATGACCTGAAATCATCCCAAGCAGACCACTAAAGCAGTAGGTAAGGCTAGGGGGATGTTGCGGTGCATTAGTAGGGGTATCACAAGTCATAAGAGGAAGGTAATAATCCCTCTTTACAAGACACTGGTTAGGCCCCATCTGGACTACTGCATGAAGTACTGGATGCCACACCTTCACAAGGACATTAACCAAACTGAGGCAGTCCAGAGAAGGGCAACCAAAATGGTGCGGGACTGCATCAGAAAACATTTGAGGACAGATTAACGGAGCTCAATTTGTATACCCTAGAGCAAAGGAGGGAGAGAGGTGATATGATCAAAACATTCAAACACCTTAAAGGCATTAACAAGGTGAAAAAGTCTAACATGTTTCAATGTAAGAAAAATAGCAGGACAAGAGGACACATAATGAGATGAGAAGGAGGCCGATTAAGGGGTAACGTGAGGAAGTTCTTTTTCACAGAAAGAGTGGTGAATGCATGGAACGGCCTACCTCAGGATGTGGTGGATATGAATACTGTGCAGGGCTTCAAACATGCATGCGATAGGCATAAGGGGCAATACAGATAAGTATGAATAGATAGGCCATTGACAGAACAAAGGCCGATGGCACATTCATAAGGTAGAAAAAGAAATGGGCAGACTGGATGAGACTTGCGGTCCTTATCTGCTGTCAACTTCTATGTTTCTATGTAAAGGCTGTAAACCCAGTATGACACACACACCATGTGGTGAAGTAAAAAAAGCTTTGTGTCCACATCATCACTGGGACTCTGGATCTAATACTAGTTCCATAACATGTATTGCAGTCCCCAACATGATTTCTTAACACCAACCACACTATGTTCCAAACTGAGATCAGGTCCCTTGGTATTTCCAGCTACTGTGTGATGGGTCAGTTAGTGAGTAACAAAGACAACAAAAATCGTGACTTCTGTAAAGCGTTTTATGTGGCTGGATTCCAATCTGTTCAATTTGTTTTACTTTACAACCTCAGTGTTAGTGTCCTTTGTTGCAGTAATTGATAACAAATGTGGACACAATTGTTTCTGTACATTGTTGGTCCTAACACTGGGCCTTATGCATGAAAGTGCAGGAAATATGGCAAAAACCAGCGTAGGCGAGGCGGCGCCGTGTGAAACCGCGAATTGGGAAGGAGGTGCAGCAGCAAGACCAACACGCACTGGAGGCATGGCAGCAGGGACCTCACAGTAAAATGTGCAAACATGGCAGGCGGGGGAGACATATGCAGGAACACCCCTTGACCCCACCATACAAGGCAATGTACCACCCATGTGCAAGGGTATGGCCGAGAATGCCAAGTGACAGAAACATGCAGAACACAATGGCGGACCAGGAGAGGGACGTGGAGCAAGAGGCGCAGCAAGGGTCAGAGACCGAGAGGGGTGCACACCGAGGTGGACATGGGTAAGGAAGCAGCCTTGGGAGGGACATGCGGCGGTTCAGGGCAAGCAACTTTGCCAGTGGGCAGGTTGCCGTAATGGTGGCCAACATATGGCAGAACTACAGCCACCTGTATGGTGTGGAGGCCCCAGCCACACCGGCCGAGGTAAAGTCCAGGCTGTGGCTGGACATTCAGGTTGCTGTCAGTGCCACTGGGACAGAGGTACGGACCATAGTGTCCATCAGACACAAATGGCAGGACCTCAGGGCCACCATCAAGTGCAAACTTGCCACTCGTGGTTGGGCAAACAGGGGAACCAGTGGGTGGGTCACCCTGCACCAACAGCCAGCTGATGCCACTGGAGCGATTGGCAGCAAAGACACACACGGATGTCGCCATCCATGGGGAGGTGGAAGGTGTGGACACCATGGCAGGTGGGTACAGCACACAGTCATGTTGCAGTGACACCACACGGCCATCCTGCAGTTTGCAGTGGCATTGAAGGGCATCCAGAAGCGGGGGCAGCACACCCCCATGGGGGGGGAGGAATAATGCATTGTGAGCACGGCTGGCAGTGACCACAATGTTGCACGCAGTACACACTGCCATTGGCCCGCACACTGCAGACAGGGGAAGGGGATGGACAGACACCGCCACACTGCAGCGGCCCCCGGCCAGGACCCAGCACACCATGGACACACATCCAGTGGAGTCACAGCCAACGCAGAAGTATCCTGCTGCTGCAGAACCGGAGGTCTGCAATGTGCCCTTGGCCACAGCAGACAGTGCCATCAGTGAGAGCAGTGGGAGGGATGTTGCCACAGCAGGACACAGGGGCAGGCGCACACCCCATGGCAGGCTACCAGTGTGCAGGCTCGGCAGCCAGGTATCCATGAGGCTACTGGCATGGCCGGAGACAGACAGCACAGGGTAGCACAGGGGCACGGTGCCACAGGCCATGACACCCATGAGGCGGAGTGACACAGCTGCACACATCACATACACCACACCATGCAACACGCAGTGCCCAGACATGCATGATACACCAACGCACCATCACCCACCAACCACTCCCACACATGCACAGGCAGACATGCCCACCCCCACCCACCCAAGCATGCTGCACTCAGGCTGCACACATCATCATCGTGCACTGCCAGGTCCCCCCAGCATGTGATGCCACTGACACATGGGCTGTGGTCCATGGTGCTGGGCACACTGCGCACAGTGCCAGGGCGGCATTGCACACCATGGCACGGTGCACCAAGTGTGTAGTCCCCCCAGGGCACACACATGTCATGGATTTAGTGCCTGAATGTGCCCCCCATGAGTGCCTGAAGGGCCATGCGACCACCAGTCATCCCTGGCATGCAACCATATGCCACGCCATCCTCTCCATTGTCCACAGGCAGGTCGGGGGTAGCATCAGGCAGCGGCATGTTCTCCCACTTTGTGATGTTGTGCAGCATGACACACACTGCGAACACCTTGCACACCTTAGCGGGACGCACCATGAACCTGCCGCCAGTGTGGTCCAGGTAATGGAACTGCATTTTCATCTGTCTGATGGTCCTCTCGATGATGGTCCTGGTCCACTTGTGTGCTGTTTTGTAGGCAACCTCCTCCGGTATGGAAGGAGCATGGAAGGGGGTCATGAGGTTGGTCCGCAGTGGATAGCAGCTATCACCTGCAAATGGAAAGGGTATACGTCAATGCATGTCAGTGTCACTGTGGCAAGTGCCATGTAGCACACATACACAATGGTACTCACTGAGCAACCACCCATCCAGCTATCTAGCTCACAGCAGTGCACTCATACGTGATCTGTCCAGGACATAGGAGTTGTGTGTCGAGACAGGATACTTGGCACACACGTCCATGATCATGCCTTCTGCATCACACACCACCTGGCAATTAATGCTGTGATAGTCCTTGAAGTTCCTGTATGCCTCCTCATGGCTCTGCGGCATCAGTATGGCAATGTGTGCAGTCTATGGTACCACACACATTGGGCATGCCATGCATGCTGTAGAACGCCTCCTTCGTCATCTGTATGTCCATAGGTGTTGATGGGAATACAACATGTTCCCCAAGGTGCCTGAGGAGTGCATCTGTCACCTGTGTCACAGCCCTGGACACAGACAACTGGCCCACACCGATGGTGTCGCCTGTCACATGCTGGAACGAGCCAGTGGCGACATACCATAGGGCACACAGTATCTTTGTCTCCACTGACTTGGCATGGGACCACCATGTGCATGGTTCAGTGTTGCCACAGATGCTATCACACAGCTGGGAGATGGCCAGCCACGGTAGCCTAATATGCTCCAAACAGTGGGTGTACCACAATGCGGCAGTGTCAAGGCATGTGTGGAACACACACATCCGTGGTGCTCGATGGCAACGCCTCTCGGTGAGGTCAGCAATGAGTTCTCCATGTAGCAGTACACCTGGACACATTCTGATGCACAGTCACAGTTTCCTGCGACTTAGTGCTCCGGGGGCTGGGTCCCTGATACTACCAGTCATGTGGCTGGGCCCTTGAGGGGCATCGACAGGCAGCCCGTGCTCTGTGGGAGTGGGGCACACATGCACTGGCCATGTGATGTGCACAGCCGTGTGGCACTGAAACATGACATGCATCATGCTGACCCACAAGGCGCAGTTCCCAGGACACCAGTTCCACATGTCCAAGCAGGACTATACAGACAATTGGGGCAATGGTGACCTGTGGGCCATCAGGGCATTTGACAGGGTAAGTATGGGTCAGTTGGATGGCTGGGCAGTTGGTCCAGGGTACTGGTGGGTGTGTGAGCATCTGCTGTACTGACTACTGTCCCATTCTGTTTGGCAGGACCACCAAGGCATGCCAGGCTGCATGGAGCTCACACTCCAGGTGCAGCAGGATGGGGCTAAGGTGTTCATGTCCTCCTTGCCAGTGACGTGCATGCAGTACCGGGAATGGCTGCTGGGGTACCTGTACCTGAAGGGTGCTGGAGGGAACCGCTACTACAAGGATAACGGCTATCATGCCTGGGATATATATGTTCCCTCACTGGTGAGTACAGCAGCCCATGGGTGGTGTGGCTTGTGGCCTGTGGGTGACAGTTGCTGATGTTGCTAATGTGTACACCTTTCTGTTGCAACATTACAAGGGACCAGTGAGGAGGATCGTGCTGTGCAACGGTGGATGCAGGCAGCCTGTGGAGGTGATGGATGACTCAGAAGAGGACTTGGAGAGTGGCAACGGCAGGGCGATGCCATCCTGTCCATTCCCACGGCAGCAGTCAGTGATGGATCATACACTGCATGCACCATATGGCTGTGTGGCAGTGGACCATCCCAGGCATCATGGGCAGCCTATGGTGTTGACTGCAAACTCAGGACTGTGCCATCATGGACACCGATCCATGTACTACGTGCCCCATGCTATGCCTTTTTGCCCGCTGATGGGGCTTGACTGTGCTTTTATGGACAGGCATTGCAGGTTGTGTGGGTAGCTGCATGGCTCTGGAATGCTAGGAGGGGCTGTTTGTATGTGGCTTTGTACTGTCTGCTGCTGGGAGTGGTGGCAGGTGTGCAGGGTTTGTGCTGTACATATCTGTCAATAAATGGTCTGTTACATAGCTCTGTGTAGTCACTGTCTCTGGGGGGGATGTCATGAGCCTGGCCTTGACGGGTGGTCACACCAGCTGGCATGGCTTTCCAAGCATGGCCAGCTGGTCACTGGGCATGGTCCTGTGGGTGCGGGCTCATTTCACAGCATCTGCATGTTCCACTGGTGTGCGTGCTCTCACCTATGCACGTCCCGTCCTGCAGTGGTGTGTGCGGTGCTGTTCCCCACCATGTGTGGCAGTATTGGCTGCCCACTGTGCTGCTTGCCCACCATGTACCATGGCCATGTTTCTGGGGTGTCCCTTGGACACGTGGTACAGCTGCTGTACCATGGCCTCATGCTGCACCATCGGCAGTGTGGGCACGTCGATCCCGTGGTGGTGGACTGCCGATGCCAGTATGCCTGTACTGACCTCCCCCGGGGTCATTGCGCACCCCTACGCCACCCTGTACATGATGTATCTTATGCAATGCCACTCACATGGCTATCCGTCACATGTGCCATTGTGCATGTGCGTCCAGCCTGCTTCTGCATGCTGGTATGCATCCCTGGCCCCTGCATACTGCATGCGCAAGGTGCTTGCGTAGTATGTGCTTCCACTTGTGCACATGCAGTGCACCAGTTGTGCATGCCTCCTTCAGGCTGCATGTGTGTGCTTCCAATGGTGCTGCTAAGCACTGCCTATCCATGCAGCTATGTGGGGCGCGTAGCATTTGTGCATAGGGCCCAGTGATTAAACAGTTCTGATCTGCAAGGAAACAGTAAGTTTCAACACTAATTGTGGTGATGTGCTGCTCATTGATTTTGAACATCACTGTGAAGAACAATGGACCTTGTTCCACCACTGACTGTTTGTATTATTTTAATGTTTTTCACTTAATTCCCTGAATGGAAACTGCCTGTTACTGATGTAACATAGGGATGTGTCTTGTTATGCATGTCTTATACCATTTGTTAATGTTACAGACGCTGTGTGTTTCAAGCACTTCAACTTGGCAGGTACTATATGTACCATTATTGATAGTGCATTAAATTATTCAAAATACTTTCATTGTGTTGCTGTATTACTTCTCATTTCATGGCCTCAGTACTGGGACTGTGGCTAGTGAATACACGCTATATACATAATGTTATGGATTTGAATGTTGGTGAAGCCTTACTTTGATCACTCCAGTTCGCCTTCTATCAACAGACTTCTAGAAAAACTGATCTTACGAGCTCAAATGGGCAGACTGGGTGGGCTATAGGCCCTTAACTGCTGACAGTATCTATGTATCTGTCTATGTATCACTATGTGTACAAAGTGGTATCACAGGTGAAATGTACACACCACAACTGGGTCAAGGAGCAGACATTTATTTTATTTGAAATTTTGGTAACCGGGTAAGACCGCAAAGACAATTACTGTCCCTTTTTCAGGATCAACCCAGGAAGACAAACAACACATGTACAAGACAATTACAGCAATATCCAGGCATCAATTACAGCAATGTCCAGGAGGAAGCTAATTACAGAGATGGATAACACTAAGTACAGGATATTAGGTCTCAGAGAGTACTGTATGCAGTAAAGCAGATATACTATATAATAACTACGTACAGGTGGAGACAGCATCAGCAACCAACATCATGTATAAGTAGTTGCTTTATTTTTTTAACCAGGAGAGACACACTAAGCTGAAAGGTTGTTTACAGGCGTGACATGGGAGCACAAGGAAGTTAAGTGACTTGCTCAGGGTCACACAGTATGCAAATTGGGGCTGTGGGATTCAAACTCAGGTCTCCAGGTTTGTAGCTCAGAGCCTTAAACCACTGCACTATACCGCCTCCAAAGTCATTAGCAAGTTCCCTGTTTATCCAAGCAATGTCAGGGGATGAGCGGTAGATGATAGCATCAGCTCATTGATGAATAGGGAGAACAACAACAGATCCAATATGGAGTCTTGAGGTACTCCATGTGGTATGGGTTTTAGGTCCAAAATAGATCCAGCCCACTTGACCCTTTGGAAATGTGAGGAGAGATAACTATTGACACAGTGGAGGGTGCTGGAGTTAAGGCCAGTATCTTGTAGCCACTGGAGCAGGAGACCATGATTCACCAAGTCGAACACTTTCGTAAGGTCAATAAAAATGGTCCCTGTGGTTGAACCCTTGTCATTAGCATGGTAGATGTCCAATGTTACCTTTAGGAGGGCTGTGAGAGTGCTGTAGTTCTTTCAGAAACCATGTTGGAAAGGTGAGAGCAGATTGTGTTGGTCCAGATAATCCTGGAGATGATTGTAAATGATAGACTCCTGTATTTTGGCCAATGGCAAAGAATGGAGATTGGCATGAAATTTTCAACAACAGAGCTGGAGCCAACCTTGTGCACAGGTACTACTACAGCCACCTTCCATTTATATGGGATGGTATTAGTCATGAAGGACCAGTTTAGTAGGTCTAGTGTTGAAAATGATGATGGCCAAAGTTCTATACAAGTTTATCAATAAACAACATTTATATATAGTTGGCTAACCAAAATGTTGAGAACATAGAAAAAGTGTACAAGGCTTGCAGAGGCTGCAAATGGTTACTGGATAACTAAATGATGCCAACATGTCAATTGATATGTATGGCTAGTAAAAGGCTGCAAGTGGCTAGTGAATGTCACTTAATGTGTATGTACATGTAAAACTTTAAAAGGTTAATTGAGGCTGGCCCGCCAGCACAGCGGTTGGATTTCCACTTGCGATACCAGCGACCCGGGTTAGGGAATGAGCCCGGGTCACTGGAGGGCCGGGGGAAGAAGGATTGAGCATCCTAGGGACAGCTCTCCTTCTCTGGGGGGAGGATAGAGGACTGGTCTGGTGCCTGCTGGCTCCTAGCGGAGGCTGGGAGTATCACAGGATGCACGACCCAATACTAACTTGGGGAGGAGCGGACATTGGCATATGCCGTGACGTGACTACGCTGCCCCCAACAGAAAGCCAGGAAAATCGCTCGCTGGCCCTCCGGATGATGGCTCTCTGTTCCCCAAAGGCCTCCAGCACCTTCCCAGTGCCTCCTGTTCCCCAGCAGCATCCCGGGCCTAGAAGGACGTGCTGGGGCTACCCCCCCGTTGCTTTCCCCTTCGGAGGAGAAAGACCCGCCCATTGAAGGGATACACCGGGATATCCTGGGGGTCGGCTATGATCTGGGGACTAGAGGAGGGCTGGGCAGGGACAGGAGAGGTCAGGGGGAACTTGGCAGAGCCTGAAGGAGTGGAGGACCAACGAGCACGGGGGTGGAAAAATAGATAATACAAAAAAAAAAAGGTTAATTGTTAGAACTCTGTAAAATATAGAAAATAATTGAAAATCATAGGCCATATTAAAACCAAGATCTCAGCAAAATTAGTTTACTCTGTCAGCCAAGACACTGCATACCAGAACATGTCTTTTTGAAGGTTATGACTAAGATAAAATGCAGCAATGCAGTTCCTCAATTTATAATTTCTTGTGTTTAAAAAAAAATGTGTAACAGAGAGTTGATAAGAAACAATTATATTCTTGTTTTGGCCACTGTCTAGTGCAAAGCTACGTTGTCAGCAAGTTATTTAAAATGAAGTGAAGTCCCCTTATTTGTTTTCTGTCTCCTAAGCAAGTTATTTTTGATAAATATAAAATCCCATAACCACTTGTTTTTCCATCTAAGGATGACCACATGTCTCAGCAAAGTGTCAAATGTATCTTATGACGAGGTTCTCATGGACATTGTACTTTTAAACCTTGTCTCATGATGTTATTAAATGACTTGATATCTAGGCTAAAATTTGCAGTAGTAGGTTGGACATTTCCACTATGCATTTTGATGTAAACAATTTGAGTATAAATGCAGGACCTAGATGTCATGTCCAGTGTGTCCAAGAGGAGTAGCCAGCATGGCTGCCATAGATACTTGGGTCACCCAGAGGAATGAGGAATGTTGCTTCATTCCCTCTGAACACCTGTAGCCCTAGTGGTAATAAGCCATCAGCTGTTTAGACTTAATCATGTTAGAGGTAAAATTATTAGGGCTTATTGAGTATTAATAAATTGCAACTGATTTAAAACAACATCTGGTGTCAGGTGGCTATATTGGATTAACAGGGACCACTAATCACGAACCGTGTGCTTTTACTACTTTACTATCATCAGTATGGTATAGTTTTCTTTATTTACACTAGAACAGGGTGAGCAAGGGCTTGAGTTCCCAGCTTAAGGAATTTTGGCTCAAGTGAGTCAAGACCTGGGGAGCTCTCAGCCTTCAAATATGTGAGATGCCTAATGACCTCATTTTGAGTGGCCAGTTTCAAGTGGAAAGGAGGTCAAGTCCCATCCACCACAGCAGGGGGAGAGGCTGAGGGACCTACTGGAGAATTTTGGAATTGTGAAGTATACCTGTGTTGGTCAGCAAAAATGTCATTAAAGCCAGTAGCAATAGTCGGGGGGTCAGGGAGGAGGACATCCTGGGTAGAGATGGAGCTCAGTAGCTCAGTTCCCCTCCCTTTTAGCAGCATATTTATCTGCCTCCAAAACTCCTTTGGTTTACAGAGGTGTTCTGCTTGAAGAGATTTGAAATGATAGTATTTGGCTTTTTGAAGGAAGATTTTGCATTTGTAATCCAGTTGCCTGTAGATCTGCCAGTCTTGGGGCAGTCCACTCTTCTTGTAGGATTTCCAAGCTCAGTCTCTGGAGGACATTAGAGTCCTTAGAGCCTTACTGAGCCAAGGACCTTGATACCTTTGGTTCTATATTTTTTTTAGCGGGGCATGGTGATCTACAATGTGGGAAAAGTAGCACAAAAAAATCAAGAGCTATGATATGAAAGACATATCATATGTAAAAAGTGGTATTACTTGATCCATTGTGGGAATAAAAACCTCTTGTGTGTGAGTGACAAATGACAGTGGGTCCTCCTGATTTATACCACAAGTAAGTGGTTACAAACCTTAGAATTTCACATCAAGCACTCTGTGCTGTACTGTACAGCATGACCCTAAGAACTTGGAGGGTGGACTAAGAAATACACAGCATGTACTGAATTTGACAAACAAGTTTTACTGACAACGTATTGCTTTCATCAAAGTTGTTCACATTTTGTCAGTTCATGTATTAACTGTCATCCCAGGTGCAGGTTGCATACCACAGACGGGGAGAAGCAGAATGGGAGGAATATCTTCAGAAAAATAGGGATGTAAAGAGAGCTGTCAGGGAGGTGAAAGCAGACACAGAGCTGTGCATTGCGGAGTGCATCAAGAACAAAAAAAACTGTTTTTTAGATATATTAGTGAAAAAAGGAAATGGGGGGATCACACAGCTAGTTGATAGGGGGTAGGGTGATAGAGGAGGATGGGCAAAAGGCAGCCATCCTGAATGACTACTTTTGCTCAGTGTTTACTAAGGAGGAATGCAGGTCTATGCCAGAGAGTGGCATCAAAGCAGCCACAAAGGGAGTCCAGGAAATGCATCAGCCTTTGCTTAGCAGGAAAAGGGTCCTGAAAGGCTGGCAGCTGTTGAGATAGATAAGGCCTTTGGACCAGATGGGTTGCATCCGAGGATACTTAGGGAATTAGCAGCGGAACTGGTGGAACCTCTGACTGGGCTGTTCAACAGCTCACTCAGGTCTGGGGAAGCTCCAGGGGATTAGAAGATGGTAGATGTCGCTTCATGGGGGGGTGATAAGGAGTAACCAGGGAATTACAAGCCTGTCAGTCTGACCTCTATTGTGGGAAAGCTAATGGAATTCCTGATCAAAGAAGACCTTGTAGACTACATGGAGAGCAACAGACTCATATAGCAAACAACACGGTTTTGTGGCAGGAACGTCTTGTCAGACCAACTTGATAAGGAAAAGGAGAAATTGTTTCACCAGGAAAGGTACACTAAGCCAGAGTTTGTTTCCAGATGTGACCTGGGTGCACAAGGAAGTTAAGTGACTTGCTCAGGGTTACACAGTATGCAAGTGGGGTTGGGATTCAAACCCAGGTCTCCAGGTTTGCAGATAGTTTTCTTTGACTGGGTGACTAAGGAGATAGACAAGGGCCACATGGTGAACCTACTGTTATGCTTGGTCTCCACACTATGACTGGATACCCACTGTGCACCATAGATAATATCTATGTTATGTATATGCTATGCAAATATCTAATTATTACTAATACTTAGGGCATTGCTACTTATCGTATAAGAGTAAGTAACCAGGGACACTTTATGATCATATGCAACATTGCTAAGAAACCTTATTGCAAATACTGTGCCATGATACACTTATGAGCTCTCTGTTATTCTTCCAAGAAGTCACTGTATAGCTTATTCTGCCATCATGCAGATTTATGTAACACCACACATATCCTATATTTTGTATGAGTCCTTTGTTCTAATTTTTAGCTGACTTTACAAATATTGTATGTCTGTAGATAACACCTCGGATGTCAATTGCATGACCTACTCTTCCTGTGTTTCTGCGTCCTCCTCAGAGTCATAGTCCCGACAAGCATCTCTGGGAATCTTTTTGAAGAAGAATGAGTTTCGGGTGACTGTGATCTCCCCTACGGGCTGTCACCATGGATCCTTTTTGTGCCATGATTTTGTACAGATGATTGCCAAAAGGCACTGGCAAGTTCCCTATGTGTTCTGAGTGTTTAACCAACGCTGTATCACCTTCAGCCAAGGTGGAGAGCTTCACATATACCTTGGTGTCAGCATACATTTTCATTCACTCTTTGGCTTTCTTATCACGCTGCCTAAATTTAGGCTGACAGGCCTGCATTTGTTCATGCAACTCAGGGAGTTTAGTCTGTACTGGTCTAGAAAACAAAACAGTTGCTGGGGGAAAAAAACAATTGTACAGTAAAGCGTGGCACGACACTTTCTCAAGAACTGATACATTAGTTGTTTCCAGTTCTTATGCTCAGCAAGTGCAGCTTTAATTGGTTTCCTTATAGTTCTCATAAGCCGTTCTACTTCCCCATTTGCTCTAGCCAATAAGGAGTGACCTTTCTGTGATGAAATCCCAGATATTTGGAAAACAGCTTAAAGTCATGGCTGTTGAAAGGAGGTCCATTATCAGACTTTAAGACTTTGGGTATATAAAATTCTGAAAACGCGTTATCAGTCTTAGGAATAACAGTCCCAGCACTAGTTGAGATAACTATTTTAATTATTTATTTATTTATTTATTTATTTCAGATTCAGAATAATACCTTTGAGCCAAAAGGGCTTGTTTACAAAGATTCCAAGTCAGAGTAAAACAAAACAGGACATGAATACAGGTAGTTTCGTATATGGTACCATATTCAGCTCAGATTACACAGAGGTTGAGGTTACATAGGCAACAGTTATAGTCTTAGACAATGGAATAATTGCAAATGAGGTAGACAGGATACACTGCTGCATTTTGTTGCAGGAAAGTACTAAGGAAAGGCTGACATCAGCACCCTGAGGTGCGGCACAGTGTTTTAGTGATAACATGTTACAACTAGGGCATTCAATAATCCAGGCAAAGGTGGAGCAGAAATAGCAGCCAGGGGAGGCTTTATTTAGGGTACAGCCAGGGGTTGTTAATGGGGGGTGGAGAAGGATAGTGGGGAAATATAGTTGGTTAGGTGGGACATATTGCATCAGGGGCTGAGGAAGAGTGTGTATACTAGCAGGCATACCTAGGTGATAAGGGGTAGGGTGAGACAGGAGTGGAAGAGGACAGGGTTTATGGTGGAGAGGAAAAAGAACCATGCCGAACAGGGAGATAAATGGGTTAGACCATCAGGGTGATAGTGTGGAGGTTGTGCGTAGGAAAAGGGGTGAGGAGTAAAGCCAGGTCATGGGTTAGGGACAACAGCCGCAGGTCACATTACTCACCAGGTAAGAATATAGCCTTCGTTTGAAGTAGCTGAGTGAGGTGCATTCGATTAGGGTGATGGGTAGCTCGTTGTATCACCTGGGTCCTCAGAGGGACAGTGATTTCTGAGCCAGCTTGGTACGTTTGAATGACACCTAGAGGCCCCTTTTGGTCACACTCCTTGTGTTTTAAGCAGATTGAGCAGCTTTAAAGAGGCTGCTGGTAGGCTCAGGCATGAGCTGTAGTACTGATTTTTTGGTCAGCAGACAGATCTGGTACTGCGCCCTGAGGAGAAGAGGGAGCCACCCAGTCTCGTTGTGTAGTGAACATGTGTGGGACAGGTGTTCTGCCGCTAGGGTCAGACAGCAGGCCTTGTTAAGGAGTGTTTTTACTGTCTTGAGGGAAGTGTCAGAACCCGCTGCATAGATGGGCAGCCCATAGTCAACTGTGGCTAGGACCGAGCTGCTTGTGGCAAGCTTCAGGGCAGCATGAGGCATGGAGTGTCTGTGACAATAGAGGACACCCAGTTTTATGTTTGCGGTTTTAACATGATCGATGTGGGTGTTGAAACTTAGTGTTTCATCCAGTTGGACTCCCATGTACTTGAAAGTGGGGACTTGTTCCAGGGCATCACCTTTATAGTTCCGTATCAATAGTGGGCCATGTCTCTTCTTGCCCTGTGCTATGGAGAAGAACGTGCTTCTGGTCTTCTTGTGGTTGAGAAGGAGTCTATTCTGAGAGAACCACGACTCAAGTTTGAGGAAGTTGTCTTGCAGTTCGGTGGTGATTGATGAAATGTCTTTACCGGTGATAGAGATAACAGCATCATCAGCATAGAGCATGGTCTGTGCCAGGCAGATGTAGGGGAGAGAGTTAATGAATAGGCTGAAGAGGAGAGGGCCAAGGATGGACCCTTGGGGGACTTCAATATTCTCCTCCCTGGGCTTCAAGTGGGTGCCGCCGATATTAATGCTTTGTGTTTTGTGGGTAAGATAGCTGTTAAACCAGGTGACTGTGTCTCTGGACAGGCCAACAGACAGTAGGCAGTTTAAAAGAAACCGGTGGTTGACGGTATTAAACGCCTTTGTGAGGTCTATGAAGATAGACCCCACTACCAACCCTTTATCCAGGGAGTCATAGAGAAGGGAGGTGATCTCAACCAGGGCAGTGATGACTGAGTGCTTTTTAAGGAAGCCATGCTGCTGTGCACAGAGTTGGCAGTACTTCTCCAGGTACTCTGTGAGTTGATCACAAACCATTCGTTCCAAGGCCTTTGAGAGTGAGGGCAGTATAGAGATGGGCCTGTAGTTGGAGGTCTTTGCCCTGTCCCCAGCTTTGAAGACTGGGGTGACTATGGCTGCCTTACACCTGTCAGGGAACACTCCTGACCTAATTGAGGCATTGAAAACTTTTGTTAAAGGATCAGCTAGTTCATTTAGAGTGAGTGCTACTAGCTTCATATCAAGTTGGTCACTCCCCATCCTTGTCTTCCCAAGGATCCGCTTGATGTAGGTGATAGTATTTGACCTAGTAACTTGCTGGAAATAGAAAGGTGGTATTCCATTGTTAGTTGGTGGGGGTATGAGCAGGCCAGGGGGCTGGGCAGTTTGAGTTTCCAGTCCAGGCAGCTGGTTAGTTTGGGGGGACATGAGGTATGGACTACGTAGCACAGAGGTTAGGTCAGTGAATGCTAAGTTAAAAGCCCCAGCAATGGCAAGTGGTTCCTGGAAAATACCCGACTCCAATGAAATCAGATCAGGTGGGGCCCCAGAGGCTGCACCAGTAATTGATTTTATTGTGTCCCAGAATTTCCTGCCTGATCCCCAATTTTTGTTTAGGAGTTCAGAATAGTAGGACGCTTTTGCTGTTCATATTAGCCTAGTGCATTTGTTTTGAGCTGCACTGTAGGTGGCGAGGTCAGTCAGCTTCAGAGTGGCTCTGGTCTTGTGCCACAGATTGTCTCTTAGATGCATGAGCTGAAGCAGGGGGCCTGAGTGCCATGGATTGGCAACCCCTCTCACTTTTCAGTCTGAAAAGGTGTGAAGATGTCACAGGCCCAGTTAAAGATACCGAGGAAGTATTCCAGGGCTTGGTTCCCATCTTTTGCTCTATCCAGCGATGACCAGTCAGCTAGATTCAGGTAGTGCTGAAAGAAGGGTAATGTCCCTGGCCTTAGGGTTTAATTTCTAGAGACTTGGGGGAGAGCATTTAGAAAACTGATTCAACCAGCTGCATATAATAGGGGAATGATCACTGAGGGAGTCAGGGGAGACAGTGACTTTGGAGATATGGTCAGGGCAGGATGAGAGAAGCCAGTCTATGAGGGTGCTGGTCCCTGTCCTATAGTTATGCGTAGTGGCTTGAGTGACCATCTGTGTAAGGTAGAGTCCGGAGATTAGGTCTCTGGCAGGTGCCTCTTCCTGGGCTTGCCAGTTTGTGTTGAAGTCACCAACAGTTACATGTTCCTATTGTCCACAACTGGGTAGCGGGAGTAATTATGAATAATAACAAGTGGGTACTCACCCATGGAAAGTTAAGCAAAATCAACACTAACCTCCTGCCAGGGTGATCTAGGTAACTCTGACATCCTGAGGGGTTCACATTTTGTCTCAAGCATCACAATTTGTCGTGCAAGGCAGGATTTCACCACCTATTCTACCATCTTATCAATTCCTGGGAACCAAACTTGTCCCTCAGTAAGGCTTTGGTTTTTATCAGTCCAAAGTGGCCTTCATGTGCTAAGTCCACTGCTTGTTTCTGGAGTTTTTCAAGTTTGGCCAGCTTGCTCCCTTTTAAAATGAACTTCTGTTTGTGCAAACAGAAATTACAGACCTGTTAGTTTGACCTCAGTGGTAGGGAAAATGATGGAATCACTTCTAAAAGAAAGAATTGTTGAGTACCTAGAGACCAGTGGGGCACAGGATCCAAGGCAGCATGGATTCACAGTGGGAAGGTCAGATCAGACAAATCTAATAGATTTCTTTCAGTGGGTAACCAAAGCAGTAGATCAGGGAGGGGCTGTGGATGTGGCCTACCTAGATTTAAGCAGGGCAATTGACACAGTCCTACACAAAAGATTAATAAACAAGTTAGCCAGCATGGGAGTGGGTCCCAGGGTGGTAGCATGGGTAAAAAAGTGGTTGGACAACAGGATGCAGAGGGGAATAGTAAACAGAATCTACTCTGAAGAAAGGGAGGTTACTAGCGGGGTACCGCAGGGTTCAGTACTGGGACCTGTCCTCTTTAATGTCTTTATAGGTGACATTGCAGAGGGACTGGGAGGAAATGTATGCCTCTTTGCAGACAACACAAAGATCTGCACCGCGGTTGATACACAAGAGGGGTGGAAAGGATGAGAAGGGACTTGGCAAGGTTGGAGGAATGGTCAAACGTATGGCAGCGTAGATTAAGTGCAAAAAAATGCAAAGTGATGCACCTGGGAAACAAAAACCCAAGGGAAGAGTACACAATGGAGTGGAGAGGTATTAATGACAACAAAAATAGAAAGGGACCTGGGGGTAGTCATATCAGATGACCTAAAGGTAGGCAAGCAATGTGAGAAGGCAGCAAAGAGGGCTGAGGGGATACTGGGATGCATAGGGAGAGGCATCACCAGTAGAAAACAAGAAGTTGTTATCCCTCTGTACAGGCAGTTGGTGAGACCCCATCTGGAGTACTGCGTGCAGTTCTGGAGACCCCAACTCCACAAGGATATGGATAGGATGTAGGCAGCCCAGAGGATGGCAACTAAAATGGTGCAGGGTCTGCACCATAAGCCATATGAAGGGAGACTAAAAGAACTTAATATGTATACCCTCAAGGAAAGGAAGGAGAGGGTCAACATGACAGAAACTTTCAAGTGCCTCAAGAGAATCAACAAAGTCCAAGAGGGTAGCATCTTTCAGAAAAAGAGATGTGCAAGAACAAGGGGGCTCAATTTGAAGACAGAGGGGGGGATGACTCGGGGGCAACGTGAGGAAGTATTTTTATCATTGAGAGAGTGGTGGATGCATGGAATGGCCTTCCTGAGAAGGTCGTGGGGTCAAAAACAGTGGGGGAATTTAGGAATGCATGGGACAGACATAAGGCAATTCTAGTGGAAGGTAGGAGGAAGTAGGCTGTTGGTAAAACTATGATCTGCAGCTTATCCAATAGGTAGGGAAATGGGCAGACTGGGTGGGCCAAGTGGTCCTTATTTGCCATCAAAGTCTATGTTTCTAAGTCGGTTTTCATGTGCTTAATGGAGTTAAAGGCTTTGACACTGATTGGTGGATTTGCATGTGCAAGAAACCATTCCCAGACTGCATAGCTTTGGCTACTACTTGCAGAGTGGGATCATCAGTAAGGCTGTAAGAAAATCACGGCGTGTACGGATTTCACGATCTCCTCGATTTTGATGCTGTTCCGTGAAATTGACTAATTTACTCGATTTACCGTGAATTTGATTGAAATGTTTTAAAAAGCCCAAAAAAAGCTTCAGTCAAAGCTCAAACTACTATCCTACCCATTCAAACATATTAGTAGTGCTGGATTAGCATCACCTGTCTTTAATGCCATGTTTAATGCCATGTAAAGTAAGTGCTAATCAAAGTCTTTTGTTACACTGATTGCCGATTTATGAAACAGCACTCAAGGCAACAAGGTAGTTAACAAGGTAGTTAAATTGAAGCTTGTTAGTGACCTTTTCATTGTAATTAATTAATAATTGCTCTGCAGGATAAAATAGGTAACATCAGCTTGAGTCAGGTATAGCAGGTAATCGGAGGCTACAGTTTTGAGCACGAGACAGCTGTGATGTATGTTTTTCCCAAATCGGTGTCAGCCAGTAAAACTGCCAAAGTGGAAATGTATACCCAAAGCAGAGATGTCAGCAGTATGAGAAGGGGACTTTCCATATATCGGGGGATATTTTATTTTGTACCAGCTGCAATATCCCAGTGGACCATAAAAGAAAAGCTTCTTGTGACCGCCACTTGGAATCATCTACACACCTTGCTAAAAAGAGGAAGATTGAATCAAAATGTGAAGGGGCAGTGGAAAAGCAGGTAACTGTGCGGGAATTATTTACTACAAAGGCAGCACACAAAGAGACTAGTAAGCTGTCATTATTTAACCTTGTCGAAGTATTTACTTCAGCTAACATTCCACTACATGCCCTAGATAATATAGTGCTTCACTGCTTCTTGGAAGGAAATCTAAAGTCAGTTGGTGTTATCCCCTCCTCACAATGGTTATGAGCTGAATATTTGCCGAAAGTTTTTGCATATCATGTGGCAGAAATTAAAAGTAAAATGCAGGAAGCAGTTTCTGTCTCTATTGTCTGTGACAAGACAACAGATGTAGAAGAGCGTTACATTTTAAATATTGTTCCTGTGCCATCTCTTCACAATAGCAAGGTGTACTTGACTGCAGTTGCAAAACTGGAGTCATTTCTCCTTGAATGCACTATGTTGGAGGCTACTAATTTTAAAACAGTATCGCAAGCAGTTCTGAACTGTTTATTAAAATATGAAATCCCCTACACAAAAGTTGCAGCTTATGTTACTGACAATGCCATGTATATGAACAAAAGTTGGGACCACAGCCTGAAGCATGTCCTGAAGCACAGGGATCAGTGCTGGGACCGGTCCTATTCAACATCTTCATCAGTGACATTGCACAGGATATAGAAGGCAGAATTTCACTGTTCGCTGATGACACAAAGCTCTGTAACAGAGTAGACACACCAGAGGGTGTAGACAGAATGAGAAGGGACCTGCAGAAACTTGAAGAATGGTCAAGGGTTTGGCAGTTGAAATTCAATGCAAAGAAGTGCAAGATAATGCATATGGGGCACAAAAACCCTGGCACAATATATCAGTTGGGGTGAGGATAGCATGCACCAAGCAGGAAAGGGATCTTGGGGTTGTCATCTCTGATGACCTCAAGGTAGGGAAACAGTGTGACAAGGCATCAGGTAAAGCAAATAGGATGCTGGGATGTATAGGCAGGGGCATCACCAGCAGGAAAAGGGAGGTCATAATTCCGCTATACATGACACTAGTGAGGCCCCACCTGGAGTACAGTGTACAGTTCTGGAGACCATACCTACGTAAGGACATAGACAGGGTAGAGAAGGTTCAGAGGAGGGCAACAAAGATGGTGCATGGGTTGCATCACAAGTCCTATGAAGACAGGTTGAAGGAACTGAACATGTACTCCCTGGAGAGAGAGGAGGGAGAGAGGGATATGATAGAGACATACAAGTATCTTACAGGGAGGAACAGGGTGCAGGAAAACACTATTTTTAGCGAAAGAGATGTTTCAGGACTAGAGGGCATGGGATGAAGTTGGAGGGAGGACGATTCAGAGGAAACATGAGAAAGATTTCTTCACAGAACGGGTGGTGGACAAGTGGAACACCCTGCCAGAGGAAGTGGTGGGGGCTGAAACAATCACGGATTTAAGAATGCATGGGATAGACATAAAGGAATTCTAGAGGTCAGGGGTAAGGGGAAATAGACTTCTAGGAAAACAAACTGAACTTACAAGCTCAAATGGGCAGACTAGGTGGGCCATAGGCCCTTATCTGCCGACACTGTCTATGTATCTATGTATCTAAGATAGAGACATTTTAAAATATTGGATTGACTGCAAGGAAAGATTTGTGCATCTGTCAAAAATTGCTATTACTTGCCTAAGTGTACCGGTACACAGTGCTAGTGTTGAGCATTCGTTTTCAAGATATGGAGCAATGCTGCAAGATGACAGATGCAGTATAAAACCAGAGAATTTAAGAATGTATTCTATGCTGCAACAAAACTAATTCTCCCTGATGCACTTTAATGGCATGCTTTTAATGCTATTTCTAAGCATTTTATTTAATAAAATAATCAGAGTACATTTATCTTGTTATTTTTATTGCTTTGGGCTAATTTGCATTTTACCGTGAAAAACGGCATATTTTGCTGTGCAGATGCTGTGAAAAACTGCGATTTTTGCCGTGATTTTCTTACAGCCTTAATCATCAGGTGTTACAGACTGAATATTTTCCAAGGACATCACTACTGGTGTTGCGTACGTTGCAAGAGAATTCACATATTCCTCTGCAACTTTCTCTTCATGCTGTGATGGTGGCATCTTCTTTGCCGGGTGACATGACATGTAGTCAGCATTGTTGTCACTGCCAGATCGATAGACCATTGTCACACCATGTCATTGAAGTCTTAATGACTGTCTCTGTATGCGCGCTGGGGGGTTTGATCTTGGGTTTCCATATATGGTCACTAGTGGCTTATGGTCTGTATATACGGTAAATGGTCTCCCAAACACATAAATGTGGAAATGCTCACAGGCCCAAACCATGGCTAATGCCTCTCTTTTAGTCTGTGAATAGCGTTGTTCCACAGGAGTGAGCGCTAAGCTAGCAAATGCCACTAATACATGATTCACAGGGCTGTATTCATGTTTTTGCACAAGGATAGTGGTAAGACCTACTGGACTGGCATCCACCCAGATTTCCATCTGTTTTTGTGCATCAAAGTACTTCATGACAGGTGGACTGAAGAGTGCTTCCAGAAGTCAACACAATGCCCTCTCATGATTTGCTGACCATTCCCATGGCACAACTTTCTTGAGCAGGTCTCTCAATGGTTGTGTCAAATTTGCATAATTTTGAAAGAAAGGAATGCTGAGTTCTCAGATTGCTTGAAGTTTCTTGGGGTCAGCCATCATACCCCTTTCAGTAAAAATGTACTCGAAGTACTCGAGAGAGCTCTAGCCAAAAACACATTTTGGTCTATTCAGCATCAGTCCTTTCTCACACAGCCTCTGTAATATAGCTCACAGATTTGTGTTATGGTCTTCTAGGGCTGTACCGTAGACAAGAATGTCAACACTAATGTTTAAAGTCCCTTTTAGTCCTCTCAGAGTTTCACTGAATAAGTTTTCAGTACTGATAAATAATGATGTATAAAAACATTGCACCATATGTTGGCACAACCTTGATCAGTTTAACAATGGCCACGCCACTCTTGGATTTCGGAAGAAAACAGCCCACTGTCTCTCTCTCTCTCTCTCTCTCTCTCTCTCTCTCTCTCTCTCTCTCTCTCTCTCTCTCTCTCTCTGGAACAAGAGATTCTCTATACTGTGCTTGCAATCTCATTGAAATGTAGTGCTTCTACAAACAGTCTGAAGGTAACAGATGACTTCACAGTTATTGTCATCGTAAGAGGAAATGTCAATAGGTATGTAATCTATGCAACAAGCAAGGATGATTACTCATTTATGCCACCTTTGAACCTGATTGCTGAAACATTAATGCATCCAGCATTCACGGTGAATAAGCAAGGATTACTATTTAGTATGTCTACATTGACTATGGGTATTATTACTCAATTATCTCTACAATGTTGATGGTTATGTAATGTTAAGCAATGCAAGAAAGACACAAACCTTGCCTCTATGCTGTTGAAAAAGAAATGGATGCTTTTGGGTGCAAAGAAAGTCACGATTCAGTGGAAGGATTCAGGACTGGATGTCTGCTCTGCTGGTGACAGCATAGCGATGTCCTTGCAAAGAAGTTTTTTAAACGCAATTGCTTCAAACTCCTTGTATGCCTTGGTCGTTGTAACAGTAACATGATAGAAACTGTACCAGGAAGTCGAAAGAAATAGTTGTTGAGGTACTCATGATGGTTCCATCACTGTATATCAGCATTAGTACTCTAGATCCAACAAAAAAACTTTACATTACTTGGAGAAGTGGAATGATCTAAAACACACCTACTTCCATTTACTATGTTGTTTGAAATGTCACACCCCTGCAGCATTTCCTGCACAACACAATTACAAGTAAGTACTTCATGTTAAGCATTATCTCCTTAATCCAGCAGTAGCACTGCAAGAAAGCTATGAAGGGTACATAAAGGGCACCATTCACAAACATGAAATTTGTTGGATGAGATCTGACCTTTCACCTCAGTGTACAGTACATCACATGTAATACACTGTGACACAGTCAACAGAAAAAAGTTAGCAAATATAACTATTTGTTTTTTACTTTTTCTTTTTGATCCAGTATCGATCCTGCAGTGGGCCATGGCAAAAAGAATCATAAATGCCACCATGTCCATCATGGACGTTGGTGGTATGGTTGCCCACAGACATTCCTTAGTTGAGCGGTGGCTTTCATTTTTCTCCAAGGTTGCATAAACACATATAAATAAGTTTTGAAAAATGACCCAATAGACTTGTATGACGCACACCCCCACATTCTCCTTGCTTAGACATCACAAAACGTATGAGTGCAGGGGTAGAACCGGAAGACAGGAAGTGGAAGAAATTAGCTGCCCATGGGTTCAGCTCCATTTATAATCCCTTCCCTGTCCTACTCAAAGCAACTTGTGACAGAAATGAGCTTTTGTGTTGCCTTACGGTAATGGGCTGAGAAACCCACATATAAATGTTAGAAAATTCCTTGAAAGGTATATTTACATTTATTCATAGTCTCTTAATGCTGAAAGTAGCAAGATAAGTGGGGAGAAAAAAGAGATGTGTAGGCAGCTTCTGGGAAACTTAACTTGTCTTTAAAATTGTAACAGGTGGTATAGGGGGAAACTAGCTCAGGAGATTAATCTGGGGCTGTGCAGAATCAGGAACCCTGTAAATCAGGTGTGTAATTAGGGGTGGAGTTGACAGAGGCTTAGTGCCTTCCTACAAGAGCACTATAAAAGCACTTCCACTCTAATGTGTCCAGCACATTTGTGTCCCACCGAGTGAGTGGAGCAGTGAAGGAGTGGAACAGGTAGCTGGCATTTTAGGCATCGGCAGGTGTCAGTAGAAGGATGCAGAGATGTGAGGAACTCTGCTGGTTGACTTAGGCAAGTCACCTGTTCGCTACTTGTAAAAGTCACTGCTGTGAAGGGTGAAAGGTCAAAGGTAGGCCAAACCTGGAAATAGGAGCAACACCCTATCTAGGGTAGGATTATAAAGAGATTTACACAAGGCACAGAGGACACAAATAGAAACAAACAAATAAAGGAGAAAACTAGAAACACTATCAGAGATAAGGGTACAAAAGTATTTCCAGGTAACACAGGGAGAATAGAAGTTGAGAATGCCAGGAGTGGTGCAGTGTAGTAGCTACAGGTCGCAGTTTTCAGAGAGGTATTCTGGAGGTTGCAGTGCTGCCCCATCTGCACACACATCTCTGGGTTGAGGGAGGAGGTCACTAGACTCAGGATGATCTGGCTGGGATTTAGACAACCTCTCCCACCCAGGGGACACCAAGTCTGCCACTGTTACCTCAGAGGATGTCAAGGAGGAGGAACAGCTGGACTACAGTATGGTGGGCTCTGGAAGGGTAGGGGTGGTAGGACAGAGGCACAATCCTCAACCAGTACCACTACATAATTCCTATACCACTCTGGCAGTGCAGGACTGCCAGGAGGAGTCCCCATGGTAGTGACCAGGGAGGATGTGGGGGCCCTCCATAGTGGAGAGCCCAAGGAGGGTGGTAGAGGACCCCAGAGGAGAAGGAAGCAACTTCTGGGGGGGGGGACTCAATTGTGAGGGGGATAGATTTGGGAATAGGAAAGGGGCGGGTGAAGCAGATAAGGTGCCTGCCCAGCACCATGACCTAGAGGGATGGGAAGCGGATCCTGAAGATCTCTAGAGCAACAGCGCAGGAGGGAATGGAGAGCTGGATGTCATTGTGCACCTGGGGACTAATGATATGGCTAGGGTCAGGGCTGGGATAGTGCAGGAGGAGTTTAGGGAGTTGGGGAGTGGTCTTAGACAGGCAGCACACTCAGTGACTTTTGCTGAGCTGCTTCATGTCTATGATGGGGGAGGAAAGGGATCTCCACACTAGTAGCATCAACTAATGGCTGAAGGAATGGTGCAGAGAGGAAGGGTTTGGCTACATTGAGGACTGGGAAACCACCTGGGTTGATAAAGGCAGATACAGAGGTGATGGCCTGCATCCATCCAGGATGGGAACCGCAGTCCTGAAGGAATGGTTTAAATGTTACTTCAATAGACATTTAAACTAGTCAAGAGGGGTAGTGGAAGGAATCTGTGAGGCAGAAAATGTCCCCCTCCCCACACAGGCTGAAGTACAGAGTAAGGAGAACCCAAGGGGGGAGGAATCCTCCAGGGTGCAAATTACTAAAGGAAGCAGGGTGTCAGAGATAAAGGGGGAAAGGAACAGGAGCATTATGAAGAGACAAGAAAAGGAGAGTTGGCAAAAAGAGTGGCACCAAACAGAGTGGAAACAAAATCTTGAAGGCCATGTGTTTGACTGCTAGAAGTCCAGGAAATAAGATTCTGGACCTAGAGACCATCATGGCAGTGGGGCCGGCCCAGTGGCATGGAGGGCTGAGGCTTCTGTGCTTTACCTCCTGCCACACCAGTGACCCATGTTCGAAGGTGCAGGTGGGCCATCGGGGGTCAGCCAGGGAGTGAATAGGATTGAGCATCTGTAGGACAAGCTTCCTATCCTAGGGTGGGGTGGGGATGGAGTCCGCTGCTTGTCTGTCCCCTAACAGTGACTGAGGGGATAGCGCAATGGACTCACATGAAAGGGGGTGGATGTGGGGCAGACACCCAGTGTGCTGCGCACAGAAGTGTGCAGGCTCAGCCATTCATGTCATTGCATGCAGCCACGCCTCACTCGGGGATTGGAAGAAAAGTAAGGAACTATCCTGACCAGTGAAATTATGCCGGCCCCTCGCAGGCGTTGCACCTGGCTAGCTGGCACCTCATGAAGAGCCAGTGGTGGGTCCAGTGGATATCAGGATGATGGGGCTGGGGGGCTGGTCAGGAGGGGGAGAAATATAATAATTATCATGGCAGTGGCCAACCCGGATATTATGGCCATTACCGAGTCATGGTGCACTGATAACCATGACTGGGACACAATCATTCCAGGGTATGCTCTGTTCAGGAAAGACTGGGTGTGAAGGAAAAGGGTGTGTGGTGCTTTATGTGAGAGGAAGCATAAAAGCAACAGAGGTACAGGGAATACAGGGGCAGCAGAGTTACTATGGGTCACCCTAGAGACAGGGAATGAAGCCACTATTTGCGTTGGGGTGATCTGCAGACTTCCAGCACAGGGGAAGGAATTAGATAAGATACTGGTGAAAGCTACTGTCAAAATGGCAGAAAAGGGGGAGGTGCTGCTGGTGGGAGACTTCAACCTGCCAGATATAGATTGAAGCCTCCCAGCAGCAGATTCTGATAGAAACAGAAACATCCTGGACTCTCTGCAGGAGATGTTTCTCAGACAACTAGTAAGTGAACCCACTTGTGATGGGGCAATACTGGACCTGGTACTCACTAATGGGGACTGAATTTCAGATGTCAAGGTGGGAGGCCACCTGGGGACCAGTGATCACCATACGGTGTGGTTCAGTATAAGGACAGTTGTGGAATTGAGCCACACAAGGGTGAGGATCCTAGACCTCAGGAGGGCATATTTTCTAAAGATGGGTGAATGCTTCAGGGATGAACAGGCAGGGGGTGACCTGGTAGGGTGGAGAAACAGTGGGAAAGCTAAAAGGGAGTATAATAAAGGCAACATACCTCTGCTTCAAACAAGTGAGCAAAAGCAAGAAGAAAAAGAGACCACTATGGTTCTCAAACAAGATGGCTGAAAAGATAAAGGCTAAAAGAGTAGCATTCAGAAGATATAAGGAGTCACAGAGGGAAGAGGACACGAAAGTGTATTAGGAGAAACAGAGTGAAGCAGGGAAAGCAGTAAGAAGTGCAAAGGCACAAACTGAAGAGAGTATAGCCCAAGAGGTAACAAAAGGGGACAAGACGTTTTTTAATTATGTAAGTGAAAAGAGGAAGACCAGGGGTGGGATTGTAAGGTTAAAAAGGGAAGGGGGAAACTGTACAGATGGGAACCAGGAAAAGGCAGATATCCTGAAAAAAATCTTTTGTTCAATGTTCACAGAGGAAGGGGGGGGGAGAGGCCACAAAAAAGTAACAGAAACTTTGGAGGGAACGAAGTAGACACTAGTCCTTTTTTGAGAGTCAAGAGTCCGGAAAGGTCTCACTAATCTGAAGGTGGACAAAGCAATGAGGCCAGATGGGGTGCATTCAAGGGCATTGAGGGAGCTCAGGGAAATACTGGCTGCACCTCTGACAGTTCTATTTAGCAGCTCACTGGAAACAGTAGTGTTCTGGAGGACCGGAGGAGGAGGAGGAGGACGGTGGTAGCAGGGAGGAAGCTGTCGATTATAGGCCTGTCAGCCTGACATCAGTGACGGGAAAGTTAATGGAATCACTATTGAAGGAAAGGACTGTGGAATATCTTGAATCCAGTGGATTACAAAACCCATGGCAGCATGGTTTTGTGGGAGGAGGTCATGTCAAATGAAACTGAAAGATTTCTTTCACTGAGTGACAAAGGATTTAGATCAGAGTGGAGCGGTGGACATCGGCTACCTAGATTTCAGTAAGGCTTCCGACACTGTTCCACATAGGAGACTAGTAAGCAAGCTGGGTAGCAAAGGAGTGGGTCCAAAGGTGGTAAACTGGATAAGAAATTAGTTAGGGGATAGGTGACAGAAGGTGGTGGTAACCGGAATTCACTCAAAGGAAGGGAGAGTGACAAACAGGGATCAGTGCTGGGACCAGTCCTCTTTAATGTCTTTATAAGTGATGTTGCAGTGGAGCTGGAAGGGAAGGTCTCCCTCTTTGCTGATGACACCAAAATCTGAAATAGGGTGGACACCCGGTGGGGTGGAACGGATGAACAGAGACCTGAGAAAACTAGAGAAGTGGTCAATGGTATGGCAGCTGGGCACAGAAACCCAGGAGTGGAGTACAAAATGGGTGTAGTGGTATTAATGATACCAAGCAGGAAAGAAACCTGGGGGTTATCAAATTTGATGACCTAAAGGTGGCCAGGCAGTGTGTGATAAGGCAGTCGGGAGGGCTAGTGAGATGCTGGGGTGCGTAGGGAGGGGTATCACCAGCAGAAAGGGGAACATGGTGTTGCCTCTGTATAGATCACTGGTAAGACCCCACCTACAGTACTGTGTCCAGTTCTGGAGACCACATCTACAAAAGGACATAGACAGAGTGGAGGCAGTCCAGAGGAAGACAACTAAAATGGCGCAGGGTCTGCATCAAAAACCCTATGAGGAGAGACTAAAGGACTTCAATATGTTCACCCAGGGACAGAGCGGGGGGGACATTATAGAGACTTCTTAATACATCACAGGGGCTAATAAAGTACAAGAGGGAAGTATTTTTTCAGAAGAAAAGGTGCTCAAGAACAAGGGGACATGCTATGAAACTGTAGGGAGTAGATTCAGGAGAGATGTGAGGAAGTACTTCTTTACAGAACGAGTGGTGGATTCCTGGAACAGCCTTCCAGCAGAGGTGGTGGGGGAAAAAACAGTGGTGGGGTTCAAGAATGTGTGGGTTAAGCATAAGGGAATCATAGTGCAAAAGACGGGGGAAGGGAGAAAGAGCTGTAAATTGGGTACGGTCTGATGTAATAGTGTAGGTAGGGAGAAATGGTGAGACTGGATGGGCTAGTGGTCCTTATCTGCCATCAAATTCTGTTTCTATTAGCAACTTCCCCAGGTGTCTCCACAATATCAGAGTCTTTCTTTAAAGATAAATTTCTCAAGTTAGTAAAAGTAATAGTTAACTCTCTCACCAAATTCCAGTATTTTCTAGGGTACTAATTTTGTGTTATTTTTGGGTAATAATATTTCTTTTTAGCTCAGCTTAGTTCTATATTGCATTTGTTTGTTATCTTGTTAAATACTTGTCAATTCCTACTTAGTTTGTTAGTTGTGTTTGTTTTTTCTTTCTTTAAAGCTTTTTCTCTACAGATGGTCAGGGTGACTGCTCAGCCTTGTTCCGCCACTTCCCAATCGGCATTTGCTGATCCTGGGATTTACCTAGTCTGTGAGTCCTCCCACAGCTTACCTCACATGGTGGAGCCAGAGAGGGGAGGGCCATCCTCCACCCTCGGTCTACAAGTCCAAGTTAGACCAAATAGCCCAGTCAGTAGTGTAGGTTGGAGGTAGATGGCAGGGCTTCATTAAGCCCACACCATCATTTTTCCATTTTTTTCCCAACTTCCCGTCACCTTAGTAGCATGGAGGACATATGTGTGTGGAGGCATGCATGTCCTCCAGAACTATAGCCCCTTCCATGCAAGCTGATCTATGTCTGCCTCCCAAGCATCGGCACTACTTCCAAGTCTCCACTGGTGATAACCAAGAGCCGGGATAACACACTACCCCGATTCAGTAGACAAGAACTGCCAGGTTGTTTCTCGATCCTCACTTAGCCCCCCCCCACCAACCCCCAGCAAACTGAGATTGTTCCAGAACTTGGGTTACCAGCTATGGTGAGTGGTTAGGCACCACAGTGCCTCAGACCTCTGCACCACCAGGCCAGCTTTCTAATTCCCCTTTCCCCAGTTTTTTTCACTTTCTTCCATACACTTTTCTTCAATTTTATTGCTTTCAATAATTTGTCATTCACCCAAGGCTGTTGTTTGGGTGCTATATTTGATTTGACCCACGGGGCATGCATGTCACAAACTGCCAGAAATAATTCAGAAAAATAATCAGCTATTAATTAAGGTCTTTTCCGATTTATATTCCTTGAAGATTCTCTAAATTTAGCATCACAAACATTTTTGAACCAATGCCTAAAGACAGGATGGTTATGAATTTCCTTTGGATTAAACATCTTTATCTTACAATAAATGGGATAATGATCCCCATGGTTAGGTATCATCGTGTTAGCTTCCACTATATCAGTTTTTGGAGAACAAAACATAAGATCTAAAATTGAACCTACATTTCTGGTAATGTATTCCAATTTCCTTATCATATCTGGGGAATCCCTCATGTAGGTGCTCATCAGATCTACCTGGGGTTGTAGGTAATAACTGATAAATGATGCAGTAGGTTTCAAAACTGAGTCTAGCTCTGATACTATAGGCCTCTCAGGTGGCTCAAATTGGTTCTTGCATATTTTTGGAATCAGTAGAAGGTGAGCATCCTGGGACAGCTTTTATCTAGGATGTCCACCTGCCATTCTTGGAACCAACCAAGGTCTACATATTCTTCCAAAGTTTTTAAGATTGGGCACCCCAGTGTTGGAATAATATTCAGTGGCACTGGGGGTGGGCAGCCCAATGCCACCACCAATTTTTGGCTGGGGGGGCTACCTGGAGGGGAGGGTGTATAAAGAAGTGATACCAGGTGGTGGGCATCATGTCAGCTATTATATTAATATAACATATTGGGAAGGAGGCATATGTGACCTGGAGGTGAGGGGGTAGAAAGTACTGGTACCGTAGGTGGGCACCCTGGTCCACGACAGATAGATAGATAGATAGATAGATAGATAGATAGATAGATAGATAGATAGATTTTAATTTGCTAATCCCCCCAGCCCTCCTTCCCTTTTCTCTTTTCTTTCACTTAAGCACTTGTTTACTTATTAACCCAACACTTATTTTGCAACACTGTTGTAACACTGTTTGTAACATCTGCCTTACAACTGTATATTAATGTTGATCTTGTAACTTGAGTGTTTAATGCCTCATTCCTACTGTACCCTTTCCCCCAAGGTCGCACCCAGAGATGAGCGACTTGTTGCTCAGCGTGCCTTCCTGGTGAATGAGTTCAATAAATAAATACATAAATAAAAGAGCACAGGCCTGAGGGTCCTTTTTCAGGCTCGACCTGGACAGATTACACAAGCAAAACATAAAAAGACATAAAATAAAACATTCAATAACAATTACAAATACAGAAGTCAAGCAACTATAACTTTAGAAACTTTTTAAAAACTTGTAAAGAGCAACCAACACGTAAAAAATCAGGCAAGCTGTTCCAGAAACACTGAGTAGCTACAGTAAAGGCACATAACCCAGCTCTGGTTTTACAAAAACCCAAGTTAAGAACAACCCCATTGGCAGACCTCAAACTAGGTAATACATCCCTAATTAAAAGAAGATCAGAAAGGGGAGAAGAAATAGAACAAAAATATTTTTAAACCTCACACAACCCAAAACATTTTGTATGCATTAAATTAGGGATAACCAACCAAGCTGGAAATATAACTGACAGTGGTGGGTACATACAGGGGTCAAAAAACAAAGCAGCAAATGTTATCATAAACAATAGAAAGATTTTGTACCTCAATGGAACCAAGATAAAAAAAGAAAGATTAGATACATAATCAAAATGGGGCAAAAGAGAACCAATAGCTATGGCTTCATGAGACTCAAAAGAAATGTTTCAACTTATACAAAATTCTGATTTTTTGATTAATATTACAACAAACAAATTTGATGTGATCAGAAAAAGAAAGCAAAGGATCCAAAATAACCCCAAAGTGTTTGAATTAGGATACTTGCTCAATTAAGTTGCCTTGATTATCATATAACTTACATAAGGGGTAATAAATCTACTTAGCACGTGAACCAGAGATCATGGATTTTGCCTTCTTTACATTTAAAATAGGTAGATTTTCAGAAAACCAATTATGAATAAGAAAAAAATCAGACTGAAGATCTTTAACCAATTTGGAATGTTCTTTAGCTAAAGAAAAAAGAATAAGATTACTGACATAAAGCAAAGATTGGCAATGTTAAATAACAGAAGGAAGGAAATTAATAAACAGAGTAAATAAAAGTGGCCCCAAAATCAACCCTTGAGGTATACCCCTGTCATTTCTATTCATGTCACAAACTGAGATCAAGCAATTGAATAATCTTCAAACCAAGAAACAACGTTGGGCGAAAAACCCAAAGATTTTAACCTGAGACAAAGCATTTTATGATCAATAAGATCAAAAGCCTTGGTCAGGTCCACGAACACAGCCCCAGTGAGAAGACCATTCTCCATACCGCTGAGAACCAAGTCCGTGAACCTGACCAAGGCTATCCCAGTTCCATACCCATTTCGAAAACCATGCTGCTGTGGACAAAAAAAAACATTTTTCTAAGTAACCACTCATTTGTTCAGACACAATTTTTTCAAGAAGTTTATTAATTGGGTTCAATATTGAAATAGGTCATAAATCATCAACACACACGGCATGGCCCTTCTTGTGCACAGGTACAACCTTTGCACATTTCCAGACCAAAGGAAATTGTTGAGAAATAAGTGACAAATTAAAGTACACAGAGGGGATGCAATATAAGGAGCTGCCACTTTAAGAAACCGACTATCCTCCCCATAATCAGAACCATTATCAGGGAGAAGGGAAAATAATTCATGGACCTCACTAGGACAAATTTGTTTAAAATAAAAAACAGGCCAATTACAGGAAAAATTAACATTAGAAGAGGATGGTGGGGGGGTGTCCAGGTACAACATAAGCACTATAATGAGAAAATTTAGAGTTAAAAGAATTAGCTATTTCTAAGAGATCGGTAATATCTGTTTCATTTACCTTCAGAATCTGAACTGAGCTTTTATCGTTAACATTAATCAAAGAATTATTTACATTGTTCGGAAAGAAACGGGGAATCTGACCAATCAAATTCCAGCTTTTTCTTATAGTACTCTGTTTAGGCAGATCTAATCAAGAATTGAACTCTGTTTTAATTTGTCTATACTGAGACAACCAGTAAATAGATAAGGATGACTTATTTATTTATTTGTTTTTGATAACTGGGTAGGTGTGCTAGACATAGTAAATGTCTATTGTCAGGCATGGCCCAGGAGAGTACAAAACAGGTACAGTCAATACAGACAAAACAGTATGATAAAATACATGAATTTTACATCCTGAGATAACACAGGAACATTGTAGACAGTAAAATACATTAGTAAAGCCAGCCTGGTGGCACTGAGGGTTGAGGCACTGAATGCAACACCTCACACCATGCCGGCGACCCAGGTTTGGGAACGGACTTGGGCCACCGGGGCGGTCGGCCAGGGGAGAAGGATTGAGCACCCAACAGTTTGCTCTCCTTCACCGGGGTGAGGTGGGAAGCTCACCTCGTTGCTATACTGCCACCATCTGGGTGACCTCAGATGATGCTGGTGCAGATGGGGAAGCAACAGAGAGGGTCAACATTGGCAGAGAACAGGAGTGGATGCATGTCTCTGTGTGCATCTGTCTCATTGGTACTCATTGCATGCCAACATCAATGGAACAGACAAAAGAACAAGGAAACTCCTCTGCACCTGCTCCAGCCAATGAACCCGCAGCACCACTACAGCGTGAGGAACTGGGGGCAGATTCCCTTGTGCGTGACACAGGGTCGAGATTCGGGGGAGATTGGGGACCTCTCCCACCCTGCCCAAGGGCTACCGGGGGCTCTAAAGGTAAGAATGGATCAACGCACCCTAGGAACAGACTACCTTGTCCTCAGTGTGGAGTGGAGTGCTTGGGGGTTCCAAGAGAGGAAGCGGGCACAGAAACAGAGGGGGTGGGTAAAAAGAAAGTAAAAAAATGCAATAGTAAGGTACAGTACACTGGGATAAGTATTAAACAGCAGTAACATGCAGTATACAACAATAACAATGTAATGGGACTTACTACAATATAAAATGCAATGGAGGGAGCTTATAAGATACATTTGGGAGTAACTGTTAATCTGTAGTCAGATAACACCCCATGGAGGGGGGAAGAGGGGAATAGGTTAGGAAATAGCGGGTGGGAGAGAGGTAAGTAGAATGGCAGGGTGGGAGAGAGGTGAAAGAAGTAGGGTAGAGAAACCTACCCTACTCTGTCAGACTTAGATATATTTCTGTGTTTAGTCTGTATTTCTATGACAATGTTCTAATTAACCCTGGTTTTGGGTTGTTAGCCTTCACTGTTTCTTTGTAACAATGCTGGACTGTGTTCTGGTTGAATCATTTTGTAATGTTTTGCTCTGTATTCAATTTTTGTGATGTGGAACCTTTGCAAATGAGTCTCTGACTCAAAGGTTTTTCTGAATCCTCAATAAATAAATACATAAAATATAGGCTATGACAGCAAGCAGTAAGTGTTGGTGGAAAGGATATGACCACAAAACAGAGATGTTATTGCTTAAGGAAATGAAGGGGAGTTCAGTGGGGAAAGAAGCAGGAGCAGGTGTCAGATTGGAGGAGGTGACTTTTTAGTTGACGATTAAAGCTGGTGTGGGTAGCAGCATGTAGGTAGGAAGTTCCAGACAGCTGGGGCTATGTGTGAGAAGGCTTGAGCACCCATAGCTGTTTTATATCGGGGTACAGTAAGGAGCTGCTGATCTCCAGAGCAGAGGATATAGAAAAAACATTGTGGAATTAGCAGCTGAGCTAGCATGGGGGGGACACCAGAGCGTGGGATACTATCCATCAGTGAGACAATGGCATAAAGGTGGTTAGCCATAGGGTTAAATAAATCCCAGGCCAAATTTAGTTGTTTAATCAACTTTTTAATATTATCCATAATCCATTTATTAGGGGTACCCCTAACTCTCATGGTATGCATAGGAAAACACTTCTCCTGAATGGGAAGAAGTTGATGGCAGAAGAAATCCAAAGCCAGATCAACATCAGGTATTAGGTCCATGTAAGGCCAGTCAATAAGGGACAACTCTAAGGCCAGTCAATAAGGGACAACTCTAAGGCCAAGTCAGAAATAGCACCAGTTTTAAAGTTATGTGACTTAACAAAAAATGGTGGAATTTTTGGTGACCTGAAAGATAAAACACAATATATGTCAAGATGGTCACTAACAGAATCTCCAAGCACGCCAACAGTCAATACTTTATGATCCTGATTAGTGAGAACCAATCCAATAAAGAATGATTTGAACTGCTGGAGTTCAACCTAGTGGGATCAATAACTAACTGTGCAAGTTGATGAGACTGCAATAGTAATTCATAATCTTTTTTAATACTAGATAACAAATTTAGATTAATATCTCCCACAGCTACAAAATCATAACAGTTAATGAAAGGCTCAGCAGAAACCAAAAATGCTCTAAGACCAGGTAGGCCTCATTCAGGTGGATTATACAAACATCGTAAAATAACATTTTTGTTGCCCTTCCCCCACCAAGAAATGGAGCAGAAGCCAGTCAGAGAAAATATTACTATTAGAACTACTGGAAATCATCTTTAAAGTAAACAATGACCCCCACCACCACTATCACCACCTTTTTCCCTAGGTGATCTTGTCTAATAAAATTATATTCAGGTAACATACAAAGGCTATCAGGTACAGAGGGCTTCAACAAAGGTTCATAAATATCAATTACATCCGGATGATAAGTATTAGTAAGAACTTCAGGTTCAGCTTTTTGGGGTGCAAGAATATGACCATTTCAATGAAAAATGTTTAAACCATGTTGCTTATACCAAGGTTTATAAGGACCAAACTCAGAAGGACCAGGATTAGGTCCAATGTACCCGGCTAATAAAAGCAAACACAAAATATAAACTCAAGTCTGCCTAAACACTGCAGACAACTCATAGGACAACAATACAGTAAAAGAAAACCACAAATCCGAACAAAGTACTTAGTAACCATCGAACAGTAAAACAACTCAGATTTTAAAAAATGTTGTTTGGAATGAAAATTAGACATAGTGAAATCGGCCAGTTCAGGTTTACTACATTCCAGTGAAATAGTTAATAAAGAAGAGCAGGATTCAGACATGATAAATACCGTAAGAAGTAACGATCCCCGCCCAAAACGACACTTTAAAATTCCCCATTTTAAACAAACATAAGAATAAAAAAAAGAAAAATTAAACATAGAGGATAATGGCTGGGGATTGGGTGATAACCATGCTGTAATCACCTAGAGTGGTTGCTAGGGCAACACGGAAAACCTCGAAAGCGCAGCTCGAGAGGTTTATTGTAGTCCTAGCAACCACAAGAGGTGATTTCAGCATGGTTGTCAACTGATCCCCAGCCATCATCTTTTATAGTAGATGGTCAAAAAAACACTGTTTGCATTCTGTGTGTGAGAATTATGGAACTCTGGTGCATTCTTTTTTGTTATGCCACTGTTTGGAAGTTCTGAAGTGTGGTTAACAACTTTCAAAATTCTAAACAGTGCATAACAAAGCTGTGTGATTGCTGATTATGGTGGTTAATAGGTGCTTACCATACATTATAAAATAATAAACAACCATCACTGCTCCTACCAACAGAAGAAAAGAAATATAGATAAAACAAAACAGAAGTAATGTAGTGGGAGTCTGCCACCCACCCACTACAACCTCAACAAAACAAACTCAAAATAACAATTTAAACCAATTAGCAAAGTATAAAAACTCTCATTTCTTAATCAGTAATGTTATGGAAATCTGCCACCCACCCAACACAAACTCAACAATGCACACCCAAGTAACAAATATACAGACTCAAAAACACAATAAGAACAAGCCACCAAGATATTGACACTATCAGTCAGCTGATCAAACTAAATATAAAAAAAATTACTTCTTGGTCAGTAACGTAATGGGACTCTGTCACCCACCACCCACCCACCACAAAATCAACATTGTAAACCCAAGTAACAAATAAATAAAACAAACTCAAAACTTAGTAAAAACCAGCCAGACAGATACTGCTACTATCAACCAGCTGATCAAACTAAACACTAACCACTTAGTCAATAGAGAGAGTCTGCCACCCACCCACTATAGAGTATAGCAGTTCAAAATCAAACAGAATGAAACAAAACAAAAGAAACAAGTTACAAAAAATATAAATGCAAATCTTAACAACAAATTATACAATAATAAGAATCTAACACAATAATCATTCTAGGCATATAAATATTAATAAAATGACCATTGAACAAAAATAACATGATTTTTAACAGGCAATTACTAGTTTAGCTGCAGCCAACTCATGTTAAATAATTAAAACATGTTAGATGCTATGTAACAAGCCTACTCACACTAGAATAAAAACATGTTTGTTGCTAAAATAAAAAACACTTTCAAATTCACACTAAAAATAAATGAACTAACAACTTAAGCCTCCAATAGATAACTAAGTTATGTTCTAAAAGGAGACCATGACCCACCCCCTCACTAATGCTGCACATCCACTGGCCTACCACCAAGCCCCCGTAGCAGCTGCAAAAGTAAAACAGTTTATTAAGGTTAGTTACAGTTCAAACCAGGTGCAGATGTACTAGCAAAGATGATAGGGTTTGAAGTGGTGTCCCACAGGGCTCGGTGTTGGGACCAGTGTTGGGACCAGTGTTGTTTGGGATATTCATTGCAGACATATCATGGGACATCAAGAGCAAGATCAGTCTGTTTGCTGATGATACCAAGGTTGGCGCGGTGGTGGATGACCTAGGGGGATGGCAGGGGTTGCAGGATGATCTGGCAAAGCTTGAAACCTGGTCAGACACCTGGCAACTGGGCTTTAATGCCAAAAAGTGCAAGGTGATGCATTTTGGGATGAAGAACCCAAGGAGGACTTACCAGCTAGGGGAGTGCAGCTAGCCAGACAGAGGAGGAGAAGGATCTGGGTGTGCTCATCACAGGGTCAATGAACAACTCGGCACAGTGTAGGAAGGCAGCTGCAAGGGCCAACAAAATGCTGGGTTGTAGTACGGGTATATCCTCAAGGAGGAGGAGGTGATTCTGCCACTGTATAGGTCATTAGTTAGACCACACCTGGAGTACTGCGTGCAGTTCTGGCGTCCGTATCTGAAAAGGGACATTAAGTTACTGGAGGAGTGCAGCGCAGGGCGACAAAGATGATCAAGGGTCTGGGGGACTTATCATATGGAGGAGGTTGAAGGAGTTGAACATGTACTCACTGGAGGAGAGGAGACAGGGGGACATGATTGAAACCTTAAATACATGAAAGGAATAAACAAGACAGGTACAGAGGGGCTGTTCAAAGTAAGGAGGGAGGGCCACCAGGGCCATGATATGAGACTGGAGCGAGGAAGGTTCAGGAGGAGATGAGGAGACACTTTTTACAGAGAGGGTGGTGGCTGGGTGGAATGCATTACCTGCAGAAGTGGTATGCAGTAGAACAGTGGACTGCTTCAAACGAGGATGGGACAGGACAAGGGGGAGGGTTAATGAAGGGGAAGGGTGGAAGGGAGGGGCAGCTGCAGAATAAGGGGTGCTAGCTGCACATTCGAGCAGACTTCATAGACCTCTAGGCCTTTATCTGCTGGCAAATTTCGTATGTTTGTATGAAGTCTTCTGCTGTCATAGTTCAGATTCAGCAGCAGATGGAAAGAGTGAGGAAGGGACACAAGGGAGAGAGGTTTGAACCAATCTAGGCCAGTAAAAAAGTTGCAAAAGGCATTAGCAGTAGCCACAGGGTCTTGGTAGGACTTCCCATCAGCCACTATGCTACATTCAACAGAACTGGCAAGACCTTTTAGGAGTGCATTTATTTGCAACCAGAACCACTTGGGATCAGATAAATCTATATCCTGCTAGTGCCTTAGGCACTTTCTTTTAGCAGCCTTCAGGTCCTTTTTGCAGCCATTCCCCGAGTTCCCTATATTTGATCCAATCAAATGAAAGGCCAGAGTTTTATAAGACCCCCAGGCCTTATCTCTTACCTTCATAGATTTCCTGAGGTTGTGGTCTAGCCATCTATACTGCTGGACCTTTACCCTAATTTACATAAAAGGGGCATGTGCATTGGCAGCAGAAAGGAAGTTACTCACAAAGAAACGCAGGGCAGAATCCACATCAGGAAGGGCTCTAAATGTAGTCCAGTGTATGCCTGACAGGGTAGCAAGAAAGGAGTTAGTGTTGTAGTTGGAATAATCATGGGCCAAGAATATCCTGGGTGGAGGTATGGCAAATGCATTATTCCAAACACAGACCATTAGGGAGTGGTCACTGAAGGAGTCTGCAAATATGTCTACAGATCTGGTTTGGAGACGAGGGCCCAGTCAAGAAGGGTATGATTACCCGTTCTGTTGTTTATTCTAGTCGGTTCTCAGATAATTGGGGCAAGCTGGGCCTGTACTAGAACAGCCTTGAGCCCACTCCTTGACTCAAAGATCCTGTTACTACTAGATCCAGTAGAACAAGGGAGCATTCGATGAAGCTAAAAGGGGGAACGTTTAGGAGAGTTGTGCGGAAATACTACTTCATGGAAAGGGTGGTGGATGACTGGAACAGCCTGCCAGAGGAGGCAGTGGAGAAAAAGACTGTGGGGAGCTTCAAGCATGCATGGGATAGGCACATGGGCATATTAGGTAGAGGAACTGGGGAGGGAGTGATACCTATGATGTGCTAGGGTCAGTGGTGATGGAACAGGCAGGGACAAGGGGCAGACTAGATAAGCCTAAAGGTTCTTTTCTGATGACAAAATCTTTATTTCTATGTTTCAGTTTATATTGAAATCCCCAAGCAGTATTAATTCACCTAGGGACTTGTCTGAGAGAACCTTAATAAGGAATTTAGGGTAGAATTTGCTACTCGGGGGGGGGGGGTTGTCTATACATACTTCATATAGCGGCTTTGTGATCCCCAGGTACTGTAGTAACTTCTTTATTAGAGCCTCACATTCAGTATTCTCTAGATCAGATATATTTACCAGTGAGGCACTGAGGGAGGATCTGACATGGAGAAGAACCCTCCCCCCCCTCCACAGATCCTATCTCACCTGAAAGTGGAGTACCTAGGTAATTCAATCTTGTAGGGTAGAATGGAGGGCTTCAGCTAGGTCTCAAAGGTGACAACTATGTCAGAGGCATACAGGTTGACCCAGCCTTCTAGCTCTTGGAGTTTGGGCAGCAGACTGAATATATTCATGTAAACCAGCTTTAGACCTCGAGTTTTGGACCAGCATATATCAGAAGGGGAGCAGATTACGTGATTAGGAGAAGTAGGACCTGGATTCAAGTCAATGTCCCTAGATAGGAACAGCTGGAGGGAAGACAAGATCCAGGATGGGTGAACAGGACATGTCAGTGTAAAATTAAGCTCATCTTCCTGAAAAAGGAGAATACTTTATAACAATTGCCCTTGCTATATAGACCATGAAGTATTAGCAAGAATGGGTCGCACTCATTGTAGTGAAGGATAAAAGCTGGGGGGGGGGGATCTGCATGTTGCAGTACATATGCTGGAGATATCAGGGGCTATTCTAATCTGGTCCATGCCAAGGACAGTCAGCATATAAAAAGTTGGAGCAACCAACACCTTTAGGGCCACCACTGTATATGGGGGAAGTGGTTACCTGGCTGGGAGCTAAGAATCAATTATGCACTCACTACACAAAATGTAGTTACCACCCAGCTGGAGTGTTTATTATTTATTTATTTAACATTTTGATAACTGGGAAAAGCACATAGAACCGAGGCCCGTTTCCAGGTGAGACCCGGGCACAAGGGTTTACAAATATAACAAAAGGAGAAAACACAGCAAAAAGAAACAATGTAAAAAAACAGGCTAACAATTGTGTCTAAAATATTTACAGCAGGACAAGAAAAGGTAGAGTATAGACAACAAAGCACTACATGTATTAGTTACAAGAGAGAGATGGTTTTAGTGATTACAGGAATACGCTTCACCCAGATAGGGCATGCTGTGAATCGGATGCAAGCAGGTATTGGTAAATTCAAAACATATGTCTCCAGATAAGGAGTGTGTTCCAAGCACCTTAGACAAAGATTAAATTGCAAAAACACAGTCATTCTCATAGGGTGTGAGTTACATAGAGAATAATGGATAGGTAGGTGTGTGTTATGGATCTTTTTCACACACCCAAGGTGTGTGATGACCCACAAACCTCGAGAGTGAAGCTCAAAAGGTTTATGTGGCCATCACACACTGAGGATGTGTGAAAAAAATCCACAACATCAAACTTAACTATCCTTTATTTTTTATAAATGCTGGTGTGGAGGTTTAGACTGCATTTCTAGCAGCTTGAAAGAAAAAGACATTTTTTTAGCTAGAGTGCAGTTTTATTTTTGAAGAAATTGAACTGTACATGAATAAAACACAGCTGAAAATATTACAATTGAAATACTTTTGTGAAACAATGGAATGCAAATGTTGTAAAGTCTTTTATTTGGGGAATGTCATATCAACCTGATTTTGGATTATTATTACCTTTGGAGCATACTAATCTGAAATCCAGTTGATATGCATTTTTAACAAAACAGCAATCTGGTTGATATTTATGGGCACCATAATTATATTCAAGTAAACAGCAAGTCACTGAAGTAATAAAGGTAATACACCCTGGGCCCAAAATGTGAAAGTATCAAAATACTACATACTTTCCCACAAAACACAATAAAGGTCAGTGGAATGTTGACCAATAGAGTGCACCTGACAAGGGGGAATGAGACAGGGTTGCCCCCTTCCCCCCCCGCTCTTCACTTTATATATTGAACCCCTGGCAATAGCTGTTAGGAAAAATAATGATATCAAAAGGCTTATGGCAGACTTGCATATGGGCTCCCAGATTCTGAATGGCTCAATTATAGGTGAATCAAAGATAGCCTTAAAAAGTACTAAAATAAAGGGTTAGAGTTACCAAATGTAGTTCTTTACAACAATGGACAAGCCCTGTAGAGCAAAGTAACAAACTTGTCTCCAAAATATATAAAACTTAAGATTAAGCAACTCTGACTACTGTTTAAACTTAAACAAAACTAGCAAAAGAAACTCCAACATGGTATATCCAAAGGGAGATGGAAAACAACCCTCCAACTGATGAAACCAACAAGAAGCATACAACGAAACCAGATCAAATATAGCGTTATGCATAGAATTTATCATACCTCTCTTCTGTTATATAAATTTAACTCAAAGATATCTCCTATTTGTAACAGATGCAGGATTCATAGGATACTTTAAGACATGTGATAGCCCAGTGCCCTCAACTTAGATCTTTTTGGGATAAGATATTCTTTACACTGAATAACATTTCTGGGATAGGTATTACATTCGAACCAGTGTTATGCTTATTGGGGACCTCAAATCTCCAAAAACTTCCCTAGGATAATCTTAGTGTAATTCTGAATATGGGACTGATAAATGCTGGGAGATGTATAGCTTGTCTCTGGAAGGATGGAAACCCTCCAGAATTCTCTTTATGGAGAAATTTGTTTCTAGAAAGTATTCAATTGGAAAAAATGCATTGCTATGAAATTAAAGCTGTGGTGAAATTTGAAAAAATATGGACTCTAGTGTTAAATTTAATAAACACTAATCAAATTTAACTATGTTAGGGGGGTAGGTATAGTTTAGAATAGGTTAGTAAGTTTAAGTTAATTTAGAGGGTGGTGGTTAGGTACACATTTCCCCAGGTAAGGATGTATAACAGGCAACGACACCACCAGGGTGGTGGATACAACATTACGTATAGGATAAAGTATGGGGTGCAGTATGTTATGCCAGCAATAAGACATGATGCAGTGTGGGTTATGGCCTGATAAGAGCATGCCCCAGGTGTGTTATGAGGCACAAGGTGCTTGCGCCGAGTGCCTTTAGCACCTGGGAAGTGCTCTTATCAGGCCATTACCCACACCTTGGAGTGTCTTACTGCGCTTATAAAATGGGCTCCACAGTAAAGAAGTTAATTACAAAAAAAGACATAGGAACTGTATATAAAAATAGTAAAGAATATGATTATTTTAATGATAGAAAAAGTAGTCCCTGTCATTGTGTTGTAATGGAGGTCTTTACGAGCAGATAAACAGAAATCCCTTTTAGTAAAGAAGCTGTAAAGTTATATTTATTTGAAGGTATTTTGTTTCACTCACTGTCCACCTCCTAGTGTCACATTAATTCTCTGTGCCACTCACAAGTCTGCCAAGTAGAAAGTAAGAGGTTCTGTCATTTCCGCATTCCATGCTGCTCCCCACGGTGCCGGCCTGCCGCCCATCGTTTTGTCTAAATAGGAGCTCAACAACAGAGAACTTGGTGGCATCTAAATTTGATGTACGCTTAAGATGCATCTGTTTCAGTTGCTTTGTTTTATTTTATAGTGACGGGGTGTTTGACTGGGAGCGAGCGTGTCCGTCTACGGCTTCCATAGCATTTTGTTTCTTGGTTTACGGTTGCTCAACATGGAAATAAAAAGAAAAGCAAGTTGGTGCAGTTGGAGGTAGCATGGAATAAGGACATGGCAGAAAGTGTTTTAAATGGGATGCAGTAGAGGTGATAAATTTAATTTTTGAGGTCTTTGGGATCCTGTTATGTGCCAGGTGCTGTAGGTGTGGCCGCTGTGAGAAGATGCTGTGTGAATGTGTGAGCTTTCCTTGACAACCCGCTGAGGTGCTCACCGTGTAAGAAAGTAATAGCGCAAGGACAGTGATATGCTACTTGTGCAGCGGCAGGTCTCTTTGAAGTAGTGCAGGTTGCAGGAATATGGTACTATAAGGATACGGGTCTGAGAGGGTTTTAGCCAATCAGGTTGCTGATATTTCTTTTGCCCATTTTACAAGAGAATTTAACACACACCTGAGTTGTTGGATAGCACATAAATCCCGAGGATGAAGCCCAAGAGGTTTATAGTAGCCATCCAACAATGAGGGTGTGTGTTAAATTCAAGTTTAACACACTGCACCACCTATTTTGTTTTGTTTAATTGAAGGGGTTGCCTTTTTTCGCTGGCTCCCATCTGCCCCATGTATGCTCTGCGGTGCAGAAATAAAAAGGTGTTTTTTATTTATTTCAATTCAGGCGGTCAGCACCTAGCTAGTGGTGCTACTGCCTACTCACTGCCCTGACCTGGGATGAAGTTAGAGGAGGAGGAGGAGGCAAGAGATGCTGGCTGGTGATGGGGGCTGAAGACAGGCAGTAGGAGGGATGACTTGGGGGGGCCTTGCTGCTCTCAATGCTCCTGTCTGAGCTGGCCCGACGGAGAGTGTGAGATTGAGTATGTGGCTTCCCTTGTGGGCACCGGTGATGAGGGACCGCAGCTATTTTAAAATAAAAAAAATGGAGCAACCTTAGTGCACAGCAGGAATCCTAACCACTCGCTCTTCTCAGGTACCGCTGACAGCCTGAATCAAAGAGCCGTGTATTAAATGCTGTAACACACATATGTGAATTACAATATTTAATACACGGCTTTTTCTATGGGGAAAAAACATGACCCATTAATTACTATCCAATAATATATTGGAAAAATGACTACTGAACTTGCGGAAAAAAAAGGATTATGGCAGTAGATACAGTAGGTGTCACAAAATAGCGCTATATGCAGATGATCCCTATTTTTCATTACTTCACTGGATACCTCTGTGCCACCTCTTTTTTATATATAATCAGAGTTTATTGCGTTTCCCTTTAATACACAGCAGACAAACGCTGCAACAATTAATGACATAGTCAGTATAATACATTTGGCCTTATCAGATACCACAGAACTTTACAAAGGCAGGCAGCAAACAATGGCAGGTAGTAACATTATAAATTCGTAGCTTCTGCATATTAGTGAAACTATCCCTCCACCTAGCCCCACCTGTATTGCACTTACCTCCATGATCTAAGTTTTCAGGTGCAAAGTCAGGGTCAGTAGCAAGCATGTGACCTTTGTGCCAGCTCTATTTAAGGAACTGCACATTTTCAGAGAAGTTTCGCATTATGAAATTAACCTTGAGAAACAAGAAGCCATCAAAATGGGTGGCCCCTGCACAAGGAAATTTATGACCAACTTTTCCCTTTAAGTGGGTGGTAACTAATACCATGCGATACTTAGAGGTAAGGATTTTACCTAAGCTAGACTATATTCAAACTCAGTTATGAGAGGCTCTTGGATGAAATTAATAGTGATGTAAAAAGGTGGGTAGTCCTCTCTCTGTCCGGGGGGCAGGATTGCCATAATGAAAATGAATAGCTTGCCCCATTTCTTATTCTTAGTTCAAGTCCTGCCCATTAAAATTGCTAAGTCCTTCTGGAGTGATATGCAGAAACTCCTGTTGTTTGTTATGCAGACTAAGCATAGACAGAGGGGGCTGGATTTCCAAAAGCTGATGCAGAATTTGTGTCAAGCCTTGTGACAAACCCTCTTTTTTGGTGCAGCTTTGCCAAAACATCTTTGCCGCAACAGCACCCAATTTTCTACTGTCAGGCGCAGTCGCGACAGTTTTCTCAGTTTAAAGCAGCTTGCACCAAATATTTGGCGCAAGCCCCATTAAAATGGTCCCCTGAATGCTGTAAGCTAGACCAGGGGGAGCTGGTCTAGCTTTGGCAGTTACTGTAGCGCATAGGAGTTAAAATCCTGATTGCCAGCCAGGAGAATGCCGCAAACCCCGTGTGTTGTATGATCGGTGCATCAGGGGCTTTCTATATTCTCAGGGGCTTTGAAAATCTGGGCAAGGGTGTGTAAAAAAATGCTGTCACTCCCCAGGGAGAGAGGAGGCCTGACCATGCCTGACCTTAAACTATACTACATTGCTGCACAGTTGGTGCCCATAGTCTGTTGAATTAAACAATGCAGTTATACCAGCTGGCACGAAATAGAAGTCCAGCATCTCCACACTATCCCCTTGTTTGATTAGTCTCATGCAGCGGGGACCCTAACTTCTTACCACCCCACACAGACTCAGGATACACAAGATGGAATAGATTAACACTAACTAGATACCAGGCCATGATTAATAATAAAACATTAGGGTTTTTCAGGAAACTACAGAAGTTTGGCCTACTGTAGAGTCATTTTTACAGGTACCTACAAGTGCGTCACTACATACAACCCTAAAACCTAATATCTAGAGACCTGACATCTCTAGAAAATGTTCTATACTGGGATGGCATTAAGGACATACAAAATGCTGATGGGATATGAATACCAAGAATTCACAAACCTGAAAATACAATGGGAGATGGATACGGGGGTCATTATATCAGATGAGGAATGGAAGAAGACTTGGGAGAGGGGCTGGAAGATGACTGTATCCTAGGCTGGAGAGAGTATCGGTGGTAGTGCTTGACTAGATTTTTCCACACTTCAACAATAACTCATCATTTTTGGATAGGTAACACTGACTTATGTTGGAGAGGTTGTGGTCAAATAGGGTCTCAACATCACACTTTCTGGGCATGTCCAAAGATTAACTCTGAATCTTATGCTAGTGGTTAGGGTCAAAGAAATAGGGAATCACAAGTAGCAAGGCCTTCTTTAAATTCTCTGTACAACAGCACAGAAAGAAATTACAGCGAATGGGCTAAAGGAGATGGAACCCTCTTTTGAATCTTGGGTTAGCAGATTGAAGGACATGCAAGCAACGGAAGAGATAATGGCCAAACTAAGGCTGACCTTAGAGAAGCACACTGAATTATGGGCCAGATGGAATTCAAGGCTGGTCAGTAATCAACCTGACATAATAGATGCAGCAGACTAGGAGAGATGAAGTGAGAATTCTTCATCTAAATGCTCCCCACCCATAAGCAGGTCATTAAAATAGACTACTCATGCTAATTCTACTAGTTCCATCCTCAGGGAGGTTACTCCTAGCATAGGTCACAGTGTCAAGTTTTGTTCTGCCCAGTTGGCACAGTTATAGACTTTTTCTTTTTGTCTCCTGCTTGAGCAATTGTAAAGCTCACAGGGAAGTCAAACAGAAAAGAATTTCAGTGAACAACAAACTCATTATAAGTTCAAGCATCAAATTATTGTATATTCAGGTAAACACAGAGTTAATTTGTTGTATAAACTTGCTACATCAGTACTTTTCCCAATAAAGCTGAGTATTAGAAAAATGGTAATACACCGTACTCATCAAGCCCAAATGAAAACAGGCGCTAATCCCTTAAGAGTACCAAACCATAGCAGCAGGGAAAAAAATTACCCTAGAATGTAGCACACGGTGGGACTTATTTCCAAACAGGATACTTTAGCTTCAGAGCAGTGCAATTAGTGCATTACAACAATAGCTAAGGTACATAAGACTTAGGTAAAACAAACAGTCACAGCAATTCAGAGATGGCGGGTATCCAGTACCTGGTATTCACTGCTGGCTATAGGGAGCTTTCAAGAAGCTAGGAGCTTAGTATTTCTGGCACCTGGCCTCCTCCCACAGCTGATTCCCAGGCAAACTCATGTGATGTCCTTTGCACTGACTCCCAGGCAGACTCCCATGAGGTCCTTTGCACTACAGTCCTTCGCACTGAGAACTGCAGTGTAGAGGACTGCTAGTCAGTAGTTGACCTTTATAGGAAAAGTAGTCCCTGACTGGTTGGAGTGGAGGGAGGAAGGCAAGATTTAGTAGGACTCCTGGTACAACGGTACTCATGTAGCGCAGCGATCAGCAATGGGGGAGAACTGGAAGTGTGTCAGCAGCCCTCTCTGATCCTCCCCCCCCTCGAGGTGACTCCCACAGCAATCCAGCATCCCAAAATGTGAAGCAAACAGTCCTGACTCAATATTTGCATTCAGGCAGGCAAATTAGGCTCCACTCACATCCAAGAAAGCAGTACTCTGGTTGGAGTGGAGGTAGGAAGGAGGGCTTTGATGATGTCTCATTTTTTTTTTCAACTATTTTTCTGGCCCTCCAGCTTGGAACTTCTCGGGTCACTGCACTTGCTGACACGCTCTACCACCCGCTGTGTTCCCCTACATCTTCAGTTTCTTCATAGTCCCCCAGGCAGAGGGGGATGGCAACCCTGGGAAACCGCAGGGGGCAGTGACGGGGAACCAGCACTGGGCGTGTGGAGGTGGCACTGGCAGGGCCATCACCTATCTGAGCCAGAGGGTTTTTTCTGGATGTTTTATGCCCTCGACATTGGATGTGCAATGCTGCCCAGCCTGTGACATGGGTGCTCCCACCCACATCCGGAAGGCAACTGCCAATGTCTTCCCCAAGCTCATGAGTCCCTGAGCGTCACAGTGCTGCCAGTCTCCACCGGGGGCCATTGCTGTGCCGGGCTACCCCAGATCCCTCCCTGAGAAAGGAGAGCAGTCCTATGGATGCTCAATCCTCTCCTTCCCCTGCTGACCCACGGCAGTCTGGGCTCATTTCTGAACCCGGGTCTTCGGCATGGCGCGAGGTGTGGCATCCAGTGCCTCAACCTTCAGCACCACCGGGCTGGCCGATGATATCTTATTTTGAAGAGAAATGAAATATCCCACCATTACCAGCCCCATTTCAGAGGAGAAGGAAAAACACCATGTCTTGAGAGGGGTTTAAGGACATTTAAAGTTGTAGAGTCCATAAGTTCTTTGAGGGCCATTTCTTACAAGGTTGTGGGCTGCAGCAGGGGTAGTATAAGGGCAAGTTCATAGACATTCCTCTATAGGAGGAGGTAGCAGCGTTCAATTCACATTCACTGTTACAGAGACTGACTGAATGTTAACAGCACTGGTGGGGCTTATCAAACAGCTCTGGGGCTGTATTACCTTTATGGATTATGTTCACCCAGCATACTTGTAGTGCTGAGGAGTATTAAAGATCAATGGCAACCATTTTACACATTGTTAAAAAAAGTTTGAATTCAACTGACCTGGTGGTGCGGTGCTGAGGGTTAAGGCACTGGATGCACAACCTCGGGTCATCAGGGTGCCAGCACGGGGGGAGCAGGATCGAGTGGTGGCTGTCCTCTCCCAGGATGGGGGGTTGCTGGCCTGTAGTCCCGCCACTACCAGATGGAGATCCGGTGGCTGGTGTAGGCAGTCAACGGTGTGACTGGAAGGGAGGGGCATCCCATAAGGCATGCATGAGCGTGCTCCACACACATGCATCAAGTTGTGGATGCATGGGAATGGATCAGAAGAAAACCCATAAAAACCCACACCAAAAAAGCCTGAATTGAAGTCCCTGTGTCATGAGTAGTGTTTCCTGAAAATGTCATGCTATTTGGTTTTGTGGTTTTCTTTACATCAGCATTTGTTAACTTGTTCAGCACTAACTGGAAACAGGCGGTTTCTGTCCTTCTGACTGAGCCTTGGAGAATGATGACATCATATTGGACTAAGCTACTGCTGCAGCAGTGCAAGTCCCTGCTTGAATGAAGTGCTGCAAACTTCCTAATTAAAGGAGTCTGTAGAATTAATTGTTTGCTGTCCAGGGTTCTTACTAACTCAGTCTCTGGTATGTATGCAGAGGAATTAGCTAAAAATCTATCATTTTGTTTTCCTAAAATGCTGATCATGTGAGTTTCAGTGCTGAATTGAAGTGGTAGATACTCGGTTTATACTTCCTGCTACTCGGATGGGAAAAAGAGGGCTGGTAGTTCTGGCCCCCTCCTCCATGCTTTTCTCAGTGCCCTGGGAATTCATGAATCCACAGAGCTAATATCTCATTCTTCAGGGCAGATTGTTCAACATGGAGGTCATGCTTGGCTGTGTATACGTCCCCTGAATTCACCTAAAGCAGTCTACAGTGTTTTTTTTTTGGGGGTGGGGGGTCAGCTCTTGGACCTCCTGAAGCAGCAAATGATTCTAGCCAGAAATTTTAATATTTCCCTCTCTCTATAGATCTAGACACCTCAAACCCTAGCAAATACAGAGTCATGCTGTCCCAAAAACTTTTCACAGCAAACATGATGGAATTGGGCTTTGCAGAAGTATGGCATAAATTCTTTCCAACAGGTTGAGTCTACACGCACTACTCTCCTTGTCATGGGAGTTATGTGAGACTAGATTTCTTCACTACTTTTGAGCATTTTTCCACAATCTGTGATCTTATGTATGGCCCCCAATATTTGTCAGACCATAATTCGTTCACTCTTAAATTGGATGTGGGCAAGAAATACAAAATGAGATTCTGGAAGCTGAGCACAGCCCTGTTTCATCAACAGGCTTTCTGTACAATAGTAAAAGATCAGATCCTGCAAATCATCACAGAGAACATCTCCAAAGACCTATCAGCACCCATACTTTGGGGCACACTTAAAGCAGTCATACAGGGAGGTATCATTTCCTATGCCTCGGCTAGGCATCAGGCAAATTGTTAATGTCAGGACCTTCTCTTACAACAGCTGAACACACTACCGCAATTACACACCTGGGGGACCAGGTGGTGTCAGGGTAAGAGCTGTTACAAGAGATCTTCAGACTGCTTCAGATCTTCAAATCCAGTAAGCCCTAATCTGTCTAAGACATTCCCAGTATAAGGGTGGAGGCTGGGGGACTCAGTGGCTTGCTCACAAGCTCTGTGTTCATAGAAGAGGAGCATGCGTCCTGTGTCTTCGAGACCCTGGCTGTAGTTTGTTGCATCATAAATCTACACAGATTCACAGGATCTTTAGGAACTACTATTGGTTCCTTTACGCAAACCTCTCTTCCCCAGATCCCTCTCGCCTCTCTGGCTACCAGTCTAACCTACCAATGCCCACACTTACCAATGCACAGAGGGAACCACTTATTGCTCCATCCATCAGGATGAAATTGCAGTGATCCTGTCTACAGCAAAAAATGAGGAAATGTCCGGGTTCAGACGGGCTCTCCATGGAATGGTATAAGGCCTTCTCTCTAAAGCTTCTTCCCTCTTTGCATCAGGCTTTTCAAGTGATTGCTTCTGTAAACCTTCCTCCCCATCTTGGAAGTATGCTTCTATATCTCCTGTCTGAAGCTTGCCCCAGACAGTGTTCCCAAGGGGTTTATCCTCAGTCCCTTGCTGTGCTCCATATTTATAAATGTCCTGCCTAAAAATTGTGGCGAGGGAACTTACTTCTTTATGCAGATGTTGCAGTTCTGTATAGAAGCTCATCTGATGTAAATATGATCAATGTCCAGCTTGCCACTGATTTCTATACTTTAGAGAAATGGTTCTATGACAATAAGCTTGTCTTGAATGAAAAAAAAAATACACAAGGCAAGTTTCTTTGACCCAAAAAACTTTGGTACAGACAAGCAGCACTTGCTGTCACTTACCACCCTATATAGCACACAAATCAAAGTGGTTAACAAACTATAGTATCTTGGGGTCTATAATGACCAAGAATTCACCTTTAGATCTCATGTTGATCAAATCACCAAATCTATACATCACAATATTGGACTACTATATCACCTTGGTAATGTTCTAATCTCCAAGTCAAGGCCTGCCATTGCAAAGAGTGTCCTGCTCCCCACACTGCTGTATGAAGTCCCTATACTTCAGTCTCCTCATTGACTCAGAGACAAGCAGGCTTAAGGTTTTGTTCAACAAAATCGGGCATTCTGCAGCCAGTGCCCCCCTCCCAACCAGAAACATCACTGCGAGGTCTTCTCCTCCCTGAATTGGCCCTCTCTGGAGGGGAGGCTGATGTGCCCCCTGTTATGCCTTGCAGTAAAGCTCATCAAATTTTCTAGCCTACCAAATCTAGCTGGAATATTGGTTCCTAAACCTGAGAGGTGCTTGCTGCAGTTCTCAAACCGTTACGTGTTTTAGATACCTATGGTTAAAACATACAGGGGTACAAGGTCCTTTTCTGTGATAATTAGTATTGAAGTGGGCTTCACTCAAATTGTGCAGCATGGACCTTGAGATAAAGAATATGCACAGTGTTCCTCAGACAGACAGTGTTTTACTGGCTTATTGGACTCTCAACCAGTAGTGTAGCAAATTCCCAGAGGGCCTGGGTGCAAGGGTATGTTATAGGACCCCGGTTTTGAATAAACATCAAAATTATGATTTGGGCCCCTCAAACCTCATGGGCCTGGGTATGACTGCACCCCCTGCACCCTTGTAGCTACACCCCAGCTCTCAACAAGTTATGGCTTGAAGAACCTAAGGATTTCATTAATTCATTGTGCACGGATAGACCCACTGCTAATTAGAGGCTGTCTCAAGTATGTTATACAGAATGTCTTTGTTGGTGTATCTATATGCTTTTTATATTCCCTTTGTCTACTTTGACAAAATACAATAAAAATATGAAACAAACAAAAAAAAAAACAAGATGCACATGGGGATCTAGGCCTCCTATCTGGAAACCATTTCTCCCACCATAATCCATAGAGATCAGGCAGAATATATCCGGTACTGCCAAACAAAGGACAACATTCGACAAACACTGACCCTGACTGAATTCATAGCCCAGTGTATCCCAATGTCCATCTCAGTCTTGATGCTGAGAAGACATTTGGCAGGGTGTTCTGGGGTTTTCTTTGGGGCACTATGTCAGCCTTTAGGTTTCCAGATGCCTTTGTTACCTGGTTTCAAAATATATATACATGGACCTCCAAGTCTACTGTATATAGGAGTTAACAGACCCCATGATACCCCCATTCCTCTGCAGAGGGATACAAGGCAGGGGTGCTTCTTGTCTTCACTTCTTTTTGGTCTCTGTATAGAGTCACTTGCTGTAGCCCTGTGGCAGTGTAAGGAGGAGAAGTGTATACCACTGGGGGGATGGAATGCAAGCCAATGTTAAATGTAGGTGATGTCCTGCTTACCCTTATCCTCAATACCAGCAGCTATGTCCATTTTGGCAACTTTTGGCTCACTGTCGGGGTTCTCTCTCTTAGCCTACAAAAGACAGAGTTTCTCCTGTTGCAATGTTACCCCTCATCTGCTCTCTGATAGCAGTAACCTCTCAAATGTTGGGGTACTAAGTTTAAATACTCTGGAGTCCAGATACCAAAAGATCTCCAGAACTTTGAGCCCGTCATGGTGACAGTTACCAGGATCTCTCCAAATGGACATACGTACCCCTTTCTTTCTTTCTTCTCTAGAATAGATGCTTTACGTACAAATGCCCTGCCCCATCTGCTGTATCTCATTCCTGCCGTTCCTGGCACTGCATTATTTTTCTTCTTGGCAAAAAACATATTTCTTGTTTTATCTGGAATGCCCATCCTTCTAGGATTCAGTGATCTGTTCTTCAGCTCCATAAGGCACAGGAAGGGGTAAACCTCCCAAATCTTGGCACATACACCAGGGCATGTCATCTATGCATCATTTATATCTGGTTAAATAAGCAACTTCATCCCCCCTGCAAAACCATTGAATTTGTTCTTAATGATCATTTTGATGTTAGTCATTTACCATTCTCTGATCTGGAGAGAAGTTTCCAACTGGAAGACTACACAAATGGGATGACTCAGACTTTAAAAACCTGGTTTCATATAAGGTGAATACTGCATCTAGAATTGTTTTTCTGTTACTTTAAACTGCCATCAACCAACTCAGAATTCCTGCCAGCCCGCATAGACCATAACTTCCAGAGATGGCAGCAGCTTGGCCTCACCTATAGCTACCAGTTTCTGACTCCTCATGGGGTGGTCTTCTTTGAGGAGTTACAGTGGACCTATGGCCTGACAGGACGGGAGCATTTTTGGTACCTTTGGGTATGTGCACACTTGTTGCATGAGATGCCTGAAAGAACTCAGCTGCCTGATCTGGCTCCATTGCTCTTGCAATTGTTCCTTGGGGCACCACAAGGCTCCACTTGAACTCATGTCATAGGTAACTTCTATCATGGTTTACAAGATCGCCTTGCTAATTCCACTCAGTCCGTACATGATGCCCGGAACTGGGATTTGAGTTTGGTGATCCCTGACACCTCTTGTTTGAAATTTGTGCTTCCAGCCTTGACAATAACATCATCCACTTGAGGGAGAGAATTTGCATGGAAATGTCTCTATCGCTGTTTTCATGATGATGGAATGGGGATTGTTTGAAAAGATTTCCATCTATTTCAAAAAAGGTTGTTGTCCGGATGCATGGTATTAAATACTAAAAAAACTAAAGCAATTATTTTTACTGGACCAAGAAAGAAGAGAGAGTTTATAATCACGTTTGTTGATTTAAATTGTGAGGCAATTGAACTGGTCGATTGTTTTAGATACTTAGGGATAACTTTGGATTCAAGCTTGTCACTTGAACCCCAGGTTAACAATATAATAAAAATCATTCATCAAAGCATAGGATTATTGTTTAGAGTTAAACCCTATTTAATACCAGAGTCTAGAACACTATTGACTCACAGTTTTCTCCTTAGTGTATTGGATTATGGGCTCATTGTTTATACTGCTGTGAGAGAATATTGGTTAAACTTAAGGTAACTTATAATCGTGCCCATAATTTTATTGACAAATTTACCTGACAGAATGCATCATTGCAATTTGTTGAAAGAATCTAGCTGACTGTTGTTGGAAAATAGAATTAAAACAAGAATGGTCACTTTGCTTTTTAAAGGAACCTTAGACCTTCTTCCACGTACAGTTAAGGCATTGTTTCCGAGATGTACAAATACACTGGGAACTAGATCCCAAAGTAAATATGTTTTTTGAATACCATTATTTAAAAAGGCAATTGGTCAAAAATCATCACAAGGGCATTTACCTTTTATAACTCTATTCTGGATGAAATTTCAAGCTGTTTAACTGTCAGATCTTTTAAAATAAGACTGAATTTTTGTTTGGATACTATGAATGATTACAATTGTAATTTATCTTAATCTGAGTGTTCTAAATAAGTGTTGTTATTGTACTTTAAGAATTTTATATGTGGCTAGCCCAGTGGCGCTGAGGGTTGAGGTGCTGGACACCATACCTCACGCCATGACAGCTACCCATGGTAGAATGAGCATGGGCTGCTGGAGGTTGGCAGGGGAGGGAGAGGATTGTGCATCCGGAGGACAGCTCTCCTCCCCTGGGGAGGGAGGACTGGTGCTCCCACTGAATGACTGCCCCCAGGCCGGTGGGGTAGTGTGGGCTTGAGGGCGCCAGAGGAAAGGAAGGGTGCTTGACATGCACGAGCCTCCACGCATGCACATCTGGCTGTGTGTGCCACAGCAGGGGAATGGGAGAAAAAACAGAGGAAAAACACTTAGACTGCAGGAGGACACCCAACCCTCCGCAGGCTCCACACCCAGACTGGGCAGAAAGGTAAATCCCGGTGATTCTGGGGTAATAGGGCTGGGGGGTCAGTCAGAAGGGGGCAGCCAGAGCCGGAGGAGCATAAGGTACCTATAAAATAAAAAAATAATAATTTTGTATGTACAATATGTATTTGCTGTGCCTGTTTTATTGTTTAAACTTGTCACTCATGAAGGCGGGCAGTTTTTGCTCATCAGCCAACAAGTTAAAAAATCAAAATGAAATTAATTTTCCTACACTAGCAAGATTGTCCAAATTTCTGCCATCACTGTATGACCAATGTTGGAGACACTATAGACACATTCTTGCTGACCAAGCCCATCTCTTTTGGCACTATCCTGTCCTCTCTTCTTTTTGGTGGAACATGGTGCTCAGTTGGAAGAGCTAGCTATTCAAGGAACCTACAGTATTAAATCCTACAACAGTACTCCTGTCTATCCCTTCCCTTAACACCCACCTTCGTACCACAGTCATGATGTTACTTTACATTCTGGCATCCAATAAGTCAATAACCTGCCTATGGGCACAACCCAGAGCCCCAGTGATTCAGGAATGGTGAGCTATTGTCATGGACATATACCACATGGTAAGCAGATTACAGCCACACTTCAAAATCGACTGCTCCAATTCATGGCTCGTTGGCAAAGGTGGCAACTCTATGCTGCATCTTTCAACCCCGCATGATTACTCCAACTGGCTACAACAGTCAAAACTACAGTGGGTTTATTTGCGCTCTGGAACAATCATAAACTTGCTTGGTTTTGCCAATGACGTATGTTAACTGTCATGTGATAGCTGCAGGGTTTGCCTCCCTTGTGTTAATGTCTGCCCATTACTCACTGTATTCAGCCACTTGAAGTATGAAGTGTTGTTTATGCTACACCTTTTTTAGGCTCACTCTTATATTTACTGTTTATTGAATTTTTTCTCTTCCCCCGAGTACAGTAATGTGGTCTAAATGGAACCCTTAACGAGCGGTCTTACTTGTTATACGAAGGTATCTTACAGTCAATGTTACAATAAACTTCTAATTAAAAAAAGCAACTGCTTTCTAGACTAAACTAATTTAGATTTAATTAAAAAAAATCTCGGACTTACCATAGCAAACAGGTTGAAATGGAGTTGTCACATTAAAAAAATAAAATTAAGACCTGTCATATCACAACGCACTCTGTTGACTTACTAAAAAAATATAGTACACACACACACACACAGAAGTCATCACAGAAGTCCAGAGGGGTTTGACATTGCCCCGAAGGCCCCACATGGGGGGGTGCCCAAGCCACAGAAGCTGCATGCAGGAGGTAAGTCCTGAAAAGGGGAGGTGGGGCTGGGGAGTGAGCCATAAGACTAGATTAGTGGTCTCAAAGGGCTGGGGGGATGTAGGAGGATAAAAAAAAACACTGTATCCAGCTATGTCTTTCTGCATGAGGCACTGATCCAACTTGAGTTTAAAGATTCAGCACTCCCCGCTTGCATTACTTCCTTCGGGAACTTGTTCTGTAGTTGTACTCTGGTTGAAAAAAATGCCTTCATACATCACCCCTTATCTATATCTAATGTGTAGAATATGCCCTTTAGTTCTAGTGCCCACCTTCTTGATCCACCTTATCCAGTCCCACTAAAATGACAAAAACTGAAATTGGCAGAGGCAACTTACGGCACAACTGCAACCCTGGTGACCCGGGGGGAGGGGAGTCATGCAATGCAGGCATTCCAGCACTCTGTCAAGCTCACCCCCTATGCTCCACAGTTGAACATGTCAGTTTCCTGCACTACTGAAAGAAGGGAGTGCTGCAGTGGTGGATAACTGCAGGGTACCTTGATAAACAAAGACAACAGCATTTGGAGGTGTTAAAGGGACTAATAAAGGTAGAAGCATAATAGGAGGAAGCCCCAAGGAGAAGTGGGGGATGAGGAAAAAATACCAGAAAGAACATATAAAAAGGTTAATTCAACATGTATGTGTAACCCCCCCCTACAAATTGGGATTTTCAAAAGTCTTCCTTGGGCTTGCCTATTTGCCCACTGGCAGGCTGGTATCCTGTGTCTCAGTGTTTTAAAAGTGCTTGTATGAGAGTGCCTTTATAGCCTCTGTGTCCTGTCTCTTTAAGAGCTGCCTATATCACAGTATATAATTAATCTGGATAGGGGCCGAGTAGTTTCAGGCTCGAGTCCCGCCCGGGCTGCCAGATAATCACTCTGTTCTGCCATTGCTATTTGTGCAGAGGGAGCTCTATTAGAAGCTGTACTTATTTACTGATTATCTATTAGAATAATAATGATATTGTAGTTTGTCTAACCTGCCTTCTTTGAAGCATGGACTTTCAGTATTGCACCACCATTTTGGTTTTGGACTGCCAATCAGCACCAAGCAGTGCCCTTGGGGACTCTAAAATGGAGCCTGTCCCCAGGGGTCTTGTGGGAGCAAATTTCTGTAGGAATTGTAGTTTTTACATTTTGGCACCAAAACAGACCTGGAGGGGGAGCCCTTGCTTTGACAGACAGATGACTCAACAAATCAAACCTTTTGGACCGAAGGGAAATCCCCAAGCTACCTGCAGCAGTGAGGCAGAAGTGAGTTGGAGCTGGAAGAGTGAGCAGCTCCAGCTCGAGAAGCTGCTGCCCCGTGGGGTAGTGTAGGGACTTGGTGGGAAGGCTGAGTCTGATCTGCCTGCCTTCAGCTCTCCCGCATGGAGAGAAAAGAGAAGCTTTATTTTGGACTATGTCTCTGAGCCATTTCGTTGTACCCCGATTAATGGGCACGGCAAGAGAAGTCAGTCTGGAGGTAGAGTTTGGAGAATGAACAGCTTGAGAGATTCCAGTAGCAGCTCCTACATAGTTCGTGTGGGAGATTGGTGGAAAGGCTGAGTTTGGCCTGTCTGCCTGCTGTCCCTTGAGAGGGAATCCTTTGAAAGGTTTAGCAATCGGACTGTATCCAAATGTGAGTGTGACAAAGCCACTGAAGAGTGACCAGATTTAAACCTGAAGAAGACCGAAGATTTGCTGTATGCAATCAGCCTGTCAGGACATCCAGTTGCCACAGAATTCCCGGTTTTGCTCTGAGACACTGATATTGCTGCTGGACTGCTATCCACATTGTGATATAGCGATTGCTTTACTATAAATGTGCTGTTTGCTATTAGTGGGTCGCGATTTGGTTCCCCACTGTTTAATTGTGCCACACTTGCTGGAAGCTGTATCCAGCCTTCCCGGACTGACATCCGAACTGTCTTACCTGGCCTGGGCCCTGTCACACTGGCCCAGCCAGCTACTTCAGGGGCAGAGAACACCATCGACGAGTGACCTGCCTGGGGATCAGCCCCCTGCTCAACATCATGAACAAGAACGACACCATGGTGAATCGTGTGGGCCCTGCTTCTCCTGGCAAACCAGCAAGTCATCCTGCAGTCTCCATTTCATCCATCCTGTGTCCCGTACTGGGTAGCGTGAGTAAACTCCAGGGTAGCTCCCTGCAACAACAGCTCAATCAAAGTGTGTCATCTGATCTAATTGTTTTGTCTAATCATCATGAACTGAGCATCCTGGCTCCAGATTACCAATTGTGTGTGGTTGTGCATGCCTTTTCTTTTCATCACAGGGCCCCAACCAGCTGTGATGCCGGCCTAACCCAGGCAGCGTTCCAGGCTAGCCCACCTTACTTCCAGCTGGGTACCCAGAGTGTGTGACTGTGCAGGGACTAAAAGTGCATGCATAACTGCCTGACTAGATCAGTTTTAGAATCAATCAACCTGATTACGCCCCTCCCTTTTTCAAGTCCCCTGAATAAATCAGATCTAACTCTTTTTGCATTTAATCTGACTGTGGTTCCAATTTGTACCAAAAGCACTGTACTGTTGTTATTTGTTGTGCCTAACCTTGTTTTACAGGGGGTCTCCAGGGTCGACCAGCCCTGGTGGTAAGTGTAAACAGTGTGGGGATTTGTATGCTGAATAGAGGCTACTGTGAAAGTGTTTGTTGCATATTGTCTAGGTCACTAGAGGGGAAAGAGGGGGGGGGTTACAGTGTCCCGTAGGGCTGTACCGAGGTTAGCCTTGTTACTAACAACCCTGTCCTCTGGATGGAGACATCCGTTTCAGTACCCAAGCCCCTTAACCTCCTACTAGCCAAGCAGGCAGGGGTAGTAGCCCCTGGGATAGTGCCACCTAGGGGTTACATATGCTTAATATATACTAGAATTCTTGTTTGCTGAGCTAACTATAAGTTTACTGCCAGTTATAGTCGAGGGAGAGAGGAAGCTGGAGATCAAGTAGGGTCTACAGTGACCGCATAGGCAGGGACAAAAAAAAGGGCAGACTCGTGGGCCAAGTGGTCTTTATCTACCATCAAATTCTATGTTTCTAGGCTTCTATGGACCCAAGCACAAGGAGTGGGGCTGGCAGATTAAGGCTTTATAGACAGAGATGAGTCAAAGATTAAATTTCGGAGTATGACTTGACGTGGCTGTCAGCCTTCTTCATTCTCTAAATTCCCAAACCTTTAAAAGCCAGCACAAACATAGAATTATGACATAGAAACTAAGGGATTTCAGATCCATCATGTCTGCCCCTTAATCTTAATAAGCAGGAATGAAATAAGTATGCTGGAATCACGGACCGGATTAGAGGGATTCCCTGCCCATGGTACTCAGTGATTCTCTTGGTAAGCAGAAATTTCTCCAGACATACTTTTGATTTTAATTTACATTTTATCACATCATAGATCTCCATCACTGGATTAGTCCCAACCCCACCCCCCCTCCATCTCTGTCACTTACCTCCGGGAAATTACAAGCTTGCAAGCTTACCCCATCATGGTGGGGTCCATCTGAGCTACTGTAGATCCAGTCTTGCGCCTCCTACAAACCATGGAGGCAATGGTTCCCTGGGTTTGCTTCAGAGTGGGCAGCAGTTGGCATCATTGTTCTCCAGGTAGGTATTTGTCCTTTATGTTCCCATCCCATGAGAAATCACCATACTAGGCGGTCCAATCAGAAGCATGCACAGGTGCCTCATATAAGCTTTGGCTGATATTCCCCCTCCCACACTTGCAGCCTGCTACACAACCACCTGTGATTATCCAGGTGGCAGCATTGCAGCAGCAGCAAGAAATTTCCTTCCCCAGAGGAAGACAGCATTCTCTGGGTCACTCAATCTTTCTCCCTCTGGCCAGCCCTCAACAGCCTGTACTTAATCCTGAACATGGGTCACTGACGTGATGAGCAGTGGCACTATTACTGTACTAACAAGTCAGCCTGTCCAGTCATACCTTGAAGGGCAATGCTGCCTTTAAGTCCACTGTCTATGCTGGTAGACTGTTCCAAAAATTGTGGACTTTTGCAAACCGATGCCACCTGCTCAGCACTAGAGCTGAGATTCTTGCAGGCAACCAGCTTTGGACTGACTTCTGATGGTGGTGTAGAGTAACTTTAGATTACTGTTCTGCTTTCTAACTGATAATGCTAGGCTTCCCAGAAGAGGCTACTTGAAGACCAGGGGATTTGACCCCACCAATGTTTGGGGTCCCCATGGCTTCACCTTTCCTCAGCCAGGAGAAGGGCGAGCAGGTGCCTTCACAGCTGATGCCAGTGATACTCCATGATTGACTCGCAGGAGTGCATGAATGTGGGTGATCTACCTCCATTATGCCTCTAGCTCTGGTCTCGTCCCCAGCCAGACCTAGTGTGGAATTACTGGCAGGGGTTATATGAATGTGGGTAGTGACCTTCACAATGAATCTGGCCCCAAGCCCTGATCCTGACCCCAGCCAGACCCAACATGAAATTACTGGCATGGAGTGTATGAATGCAGGTGGCCCATCTTCATGATGCACCCAGCCCCAGCCCTTATCCAGACCCCAAACAGACCCAGCGTGGCATTACTGGCAGGGGTGTATTAATGTGAGTGGCCCATCTCTGTGATCTCACCAGCTCCCATTCAGACAACATCCAGCCCCAGCGTGCAATTACTGTCAGAGGCACACAAATGTGGGTGGAGCATCTCCATGATGCACCCAGACCCCAGCCCTGGTCCAGACCCCATCTGGCCCCATACTTTGATTACTGTCAGGTGCACATGAATGTGGGTGGTGCATCCCCATGATGCAACACAGACCCCAGCCCTGGTCCAGATCCCATCCGGCCCCATCCTTTCATTGCTGTCAGGGGCGTATGAATGTGGGTGGTGCATCCCCATAATGCATCCAGATCCCAGCCCTGATTCAGACCCCATCTGGCCCCATCCTTTGCTTACTGTCAGGTGCACATGAATGCGGGTGGTGCATTCCCATGATGAATCCAGACCCCAGCCCTGGTCCAGACACCATTTGGCCCAATCCTTTGATTACTGTCAGGGGTGCATGAATGTCAGTGGTGCATTCCCTTGATGCAACTGGCCCCCAGCCCCAGTCCATACCCCATCTGCCCCCAGCATGGGATTCTTGTCAGGGGCACATGAATGTGGGTAGCACATCTCCATGATGCACCTGACCCACAGCGCTGGTCCAGACCCCATCCGGCCACAGCATAGGATTACTGTCTGGGACACATGAATGTGGATGTCCCATCTCTGTGATGCTCCCACCTCCAGTTCGGACCCCATCCAGCTCCAGCATGGGATTACGGTCAGGGACACAAGAATGTGGGTGGTCCACCTCTGTTATGCTGCTAGCTACGGTCGAGACCTCAACTAGTCCCAGAGTGAGATTACTGGCAGAAGTTGTATGAATGCAGGTGGCCCATCTCCATGATTCACCCAGCACTCGAGTCCCAGTCCAGACCCCAGCTGGCCCCAGCATAGGATTTCTGGGCTAACTTTCAAACCCTGATCTCTTGCCCCACCACTTCTCCAGGATGGAGACTTTCAATGTTATATATTCCGTCCATTTTGGAGTTCTCTAGAGTAGATGGAGCAGCTCCCTAGGCATTGCATTGTAACACCCTCTTTCTTCTTCTGTAAGTTTATGGTTCTGATTGGAGGGCCTGTTATGGATGTAAGAGCATTACCTCATGCATTCTTAGGACAGGAGAACTGCAAACTGAAGATGAGCAGTTCTGGCATCCTAATGTAACCCCTAGATGGCGCTATCCCAGGGGCTACTACCCCTGCCTGATTTGCCACTAACAGGTTGAGGGGCCTGGATCCAATGGCGGGTGCCTCCACCCAGAGGTCAGGGTTTGCAATAGTTAAACTAACTTGGTCACAGCCCTCTGGGACACTGCAACCCCCCTTTCTTCCCACTAGTGGCCCACACAATATATCAGAATTACCTTCACAGTATACACTTACCCCAGGTCTGGTTCCGGCACTGGGACCTCCTGTGAAATGAGATACAGTGCAACAATCACAGTACAGTACTTTAACATAGACAAATACCTCAGGCAGTATAACTTTGCTGAAACAAGCAGCTCTGATTTATTTAGGGGATATAACAAGGACAGGGGAAATCAGGTTAATTAGCTTATCACTCTAATAATCTACCTATGGCTCTGTGCACAGCCTATCCCTATCAGTTACTGTCCTGGGTACCCAAGCCCTAGTGGCTAGTCCAAACCGTGGCAGCTGGTAGGGGCCCTTTCACACACAGAGAAAAGGAGAATTAAACAGTCAGCAGTACAGTAATTCCATTTGGATTTAATGTGGCAATTCAACAGGGAGCAACCCTGAATTAGTACTCACGACCTCCAAATAAGATAGGGTCCTTCAATGTCAGCAGGGCTCACTTGAGGTACACAAACCTCTTCACACATCCATATAAAAGAAAGTACTATACCAGGCAGGCTGCATCTGTATCCCGATCGCAATTACTGCACAATACCCGGGAGAACACACAGCAGATTCAGTTCCTGACAGAACGAGAGTGCAATTTTCAGCAATTCTTCCAGTCTTCTACAGGGTGAGCCTGGTTTCTACTCTTCAGAGATCCTTTGATTCTTTTCACAGGACGGATTCAGTCCTAACAAGCTGTTACATAGCTGCAGACCGAACTCTGGGCCTTACACACGCTTTTGACTAAAACTGCACACTGAAAAGCATAGGCTCCTTCCTTCTTCACTGCCAAAGCTCAACTGAACTCCAACCGACAAAAACCGGCACTTCCTTTGAGTTCCTCCCAGTTCTTGACTGGATTGGCTGTCACTCACAATAGACTGCTGCTGTTGGTCCAAAAGGCACTGAAGTCTAAACTACATCTCCCAGAGTCACTGCCCATACAATCCTCTTGTGGCTGGCTCAGATTATGAGTCCAAGTTCTGATTCGTCAAGGCACCATTTTAGAGCTAGCTTACCCCACACTGATTGGTCCAGTTCAGCAGTTCAAAACTAGAATGGGGAACTAGCAGACACAGTTCTGACTGCAAAGAAAGCAGGTTAGACAAACTGTAATTTCATTATTACTCTAAATAATTTCTGGTAAACAGTTACATCTTTCAGATAGGTTCCTTTGCACTCCTAGTGACTGCAAAATTAAGTGAATTGGCAGCAGCTCGAGTGGTACTCAGAGAAGCACACAGTCCCCCATACAAACTAATTATGTCTGCAAGCAGACAGCTCTTAAAGAGACAGTACCAGAGGCTCTAAAACACTCACTGATAAATGGCTTAAATGCCAAACACCATTCAGGCTTGGAGCACTCAAGCAAGCTCCTGGAAGTCTTTTGGGAACCCCATTTGCAGGGGGTTACACCCTTCCTGGCCTGGGAAAGCTTGACGACCAAGGCCAAGCAAGTACCTCTATAAGTTTCAACTGCAACCATATACATTTGCATTAGGCTGCATATGTAGTCATCAGTCAAAATATCATTTTACCAAGAACACATTTCTGAAACATTGCAGTACGTCACTCTTTACACAGTATTACATACACATTGTACCATAACTCAAGTTATTACCTCTTGTACATGAAACCTGAAGAGAGGGGCCCTTCCTATCAGTTACCTTGGGGCTGGATGGGGCAAGGGCACCATACTAGAAAGAGCAACACAAGTAACTTGGAGTTAGCACTGATGCTCAGTTTGGGCAATGAGCTCAGGGACACATACACTCCTTTATGGACAACATGGAGAGGCAAGTCCACAGGCCTCCCAAGTGAATCATAACTGAGGTGCACCACAGGCTTTACAGCTGACCAGTCTTTCTAGGGGAACTGTTATAGTCTCTGCACTCTGAGCCTCATTTTCAGCATTGTCCTCACTTGTCAGGAGTCTCCATGGGGTAGAGAGGCTAGAACTTGGGGCACTTTCAGCTCCAGGAGTTACAGTTTCTGAGTCCACAACATTTGGCTCGCATGGAGAGCTTTCGGACACTGGCAGTGGACTGTCAGGGCACTCAAAATACTCTTCTTGTTCGAGTTGTATCACCAGTCTGCCCCAATCTATCATTTTCCTCCTGAAAGCTCAAACAGTTCAACCATGCACAATGATTCCATTTCATCTGATCTGATGCTTTGCACTTCACTTTCTGGGAGCATTGGCTCCAGGGATGAAGCTGGGGGCTTAAACAGTCCAGAAGGCCCAGCTTTGTCTCCAGTATTGACTAGGGATTGCCCCGAAACAATTGACTCAGTTCGTAAGAAGGATAGTATTCAAAGTCTCTCACTTTCTTCCGATATGGACTGACAGTCATGCTCAACTGGGACTTGTGGAGGGAACACTTTAACTTTGCTTCTGTAGGTGCAGACTTTCTTGATCTTTTCTTGCAGCAGCTCTAGTCACTGGTCCAGAGGGCATCTTCTAGGGGCTCAGACTCAATTAAGATTTGTCCAATGGGCAGTAAATGATTTCTATGCATTGTTTTTACATCTTTTGAATTATTCTCAGGCCTTACTTTGTACACTGGCAGATCATCTAGTTTGCCCACTACAATGTGAGGGAGATGGTGCCATCTGTCAGCAATCTTGTGCTTGCCATGCAATCCCAGATTTCTTAGCAATACCGATCTCCCTCCTGGAGTTCCTGTGCTTTCACCTTTTATCATACCTTTCTTTGTTGGCCAGATTTCTTTTGGCAGCCATGGTTTGAGCCAGTTGGTAGCATGAGTTAGCTGGGCCTTTAACTTTTGCACATACTGTAAATAGTTGTCAGCCTGAACCCCATCAGGAGAGACCCCAAACACACATCTACTGGTAGTCGAGCTTCTCTTCCAAACATCAGGCGGTGGGGAGAATCCAGTGGCATCACTTTTGGTGCAGTTATAAGCATGTACCAGGGTGCTAATTTGTTGGCTCCATCTAGGCTTGTCCTTTGGGTGCAGGGTGCCTAGCATATCTAGCAAAGTCTTGGTTGAAAGCGTTCAGGCTGTGGGTCCCCTGGGGGTGGTAAGAGTGGTTCTGGACTTCGCACTCCCACAGAGAAAGCATCTCTTTGATCAGGCGACTCTCAAAGTCTCTCCCTTGATCAGAATGGATTCTTTGTGGGCCCCATAGTGAACAAAAAGTTTTCTACAAGTACTTTGGCCACAGTGGATGCTTTCTGGTCTTTGGTGGGAAAGCTTGGGCATATCTCGTGAAATGGTCAGTGACCACCAGCACATTACTGATATTTCTTTGATCTGACTCCAAACTTAGAAAATCAATACAGACCAGCTCCATGGGTGCACTGGTGGTGATGTTAACAAGGGGCAGCCCTCTGGGGCAAAGCTTTCCTCTGTAAGCAGCGACTACAAGTTCGAATGTGTTGCTCCACATCAGCCCCATCTTAGGCCAATAGAATCTGGATCTCACCAAGTCAAGTGTTCTGTCTATACCAAGGTGCCCCATGTGGTTGTGCAAGGACCTCAGTACTGAGTCTCGAAAGGCAGTGGGCAGCACTAGTTGTTGTTTGTCTACTTGTCCCCTCTGTCTACTGTTTCTCTGTATAACAGTTTATTGATCAGTTTCAACTTAGGACCTTCTTTGTATAACAGTGCAGTTCTCAAATCAGTGGGCGTAATTTGGACACATCTTTTCCTGCATAGAGGGCTTCTAAAGCTGCTTTGATCATGGGATCGTGAGTTGAGCCCGCCGAATACTGTCATTGTCCAGCTGAGGCAGTGCACCAATGTCTATTGCAGAAAAGTGGCAATAAGCAGCAGGTATGCAATTCTCAGAGCTCCCAAGCAATCCACCATGCAGTCCACTACGTCAAGTGACATTGTTCCTCCCTGTCGACTTCGGCAGAGTACTTGAATGTCAGGTTCTGCCAATCGGACCCAATCATTCTGGGGAACAGGCCTCCGGGAGAGAGCATCAGCATCTATGTGGTTCAGACCTGCTCGGTATTCGAGAGCATAGTCATATGTAGATAATGCAGAAAGCCACCTATGGCCAGTGGCATCCAACTTAGCTGAGGTCTGCACATAGGTCAAAGGATTATTGTCAGTTTTTACTAGTATTTTAGCCCCATACAAGTACTCATGGAATTGGTCAACAATAGCCCACTTCAAAGCTAGGAACTCTAACTTATGTACAGGATAGTTCTTTTCGGATGGGGTCAGGCTTCTACTGGCAAAGGCCACTGGTCTCAGGCCATTCTCGTGCTCTTGGTACAACACAGCCCCAACCCTTGCAAGCTAGCATCAGTGTGCAGGACGTAAGGTTTTCTTGGATCGGCATAGGCCAGCACTGGAGCATGGGTAGTTGATATATGATCTCATGAAAAGCAGTCTCACAATCAGGAGTCCAGCGGGCCCCAAATACTTCACTCGGATGAAAATACACTCTTTCAGTCTTGAGGACGTTGACTTTTGGTATTTTTTGTGGGTTGGGGGATACCCTTGAGTAAGGTTAAGTAAAGGGCGGATCACTCTTGAATAGTCCTTGATAAAGCGCCGATAATAACCACAGAATCCCAGGAATCTTTGCAGTTCTTTTAGATTTTTGGGCTGTGGCCAGGTGGTCAAGGCCTCAACTTTACTTGGGTCGGTCTCTATTCCCTCGGTGGATACTATGTGTCCCACATACTTTACTGATGTTTGAAAAAATTGACACTTATCAATGGACAGTTTAAGGCCAAAGTCCTCCAGTCGGTCCAATACCTTAAATAATCTGCTCTCATGTTCCTCCAGTGAGCTGCCAAACACAATAACATCATCTAGGTATACCAGGCACTCTAGTAAGTTCATGTCCCCACTGCACGCTCCATCAATCGTTGAAAAGTGGCTGGGCACCTGAAATCCCTTGAGGCATCCTCATGAATTCATAGAAGCCAAGCGGACAGATAAAGGCTGTCTTTTCACGGTCCTCTGGGGCCATCGGGATCTGATAGTACCCTGCGGAGATCCAGCACAGAGAACCACTTGCTCCCGCTTTAGGCAGTCAAAGCATCCTGAATGCGGGGCATTGTGTACTGATCAGGGATAGTCCGCCGTTTAAGGTGCGATAATCCACACACATCCTTACTGTTCCATTTTTTCCTCACTACCACAATGGGGAAGCATAAGGGCTTCTGGATTCTTGTATTACACCAGCAGCTAACATCTCTTGCAGATGCGTCTCACATCATCTATGTCAGCAGGTGCCAGGCGTCGAGAGACCTCTCACGAAATGGTCTTCCGTCATGCAGCCGGATATTGTGCTCAGCTCCTTGCACGCATCCTACATCCCATTCCTTTAAAGAAAACACCTGGTCTCTCTGGGCAAGCTTCTCACTGATCTTCACTTTCCATTCAGCTGGCAGCGGGAGTCGCGAAATCAAACAAGTCAGAGCGTTACTCTGTCATTCTTCCTTGAACTCTTGCTGCTGGGTAGCACTGCAGTGTCTGCACAATGCACATTAGCCAGGATGCAACCTCTGTTTACTCGAATGTCTCTTTCAGACACATTATGAACTTGGACCATTACCCTTCTGGCATAAGCATGGGCTCTAGCGGGCAAAATACTAGGCTGACCAGCAGTCCCTCTGGCAATTTTCCATCGCCTGGTGCATCCAACATTAATATTTTATTCTTAACATCCTTTCTGATACGGACCTCTCCTGTAAGGTACACTGGGAATTTGGCGCCAGGATCAGAGACTCAGGATCCTTCTTCCATACAATTCCGACCGTTCCTCTGGTTCTGTTTTTCAGCATCTCTCTGTGCCTCATAGGCCTTCTTAATTAAAGCCGAACTCTTAAAGCTCTACTAGTCTTTGACCCCTGTTTTTCATAACACAACTTGCCAGCCTTCCGAACATATGAGCATTTGTTCCAATCAACAAAGGGACACCATCATACAGTCCAGTGGGGGACACACTAAGGCTAGGGTCTCTACTTGTTCGGCCACTCCAGCCACGGAGGTGGGGAAAGACAGCCAAATTCGGATATACCCGGAATAGGGTAGGCCTTCTCACTTAACCCCCATACATGCAGTCCTTCTAATGGTTGTAAGAGTACGTCTGACAAATGCTTCTGATACCAATCTTGGAACATAATTGTCACTTGGGAGCCACTGTCTAATATAGCTCTTGTAGACCTCCGTTCACCTTTACAGTGGTCTCCATGGAGGGACCCACTATTCTGGACCAGTCTGGAGGCGGTAGTGGGGCCTGGGCAACTGACCTTGCCACAAAGGGCGTGAATTAGCATTTTGGTGCCCTCACTGGGATCATGTCGTGCACCTCTTAACCACTGATTTCTTCTCCGAAGCTCTCCTTGTAGCCTATATGCAACTTTGTCAGTGTCTTTTGGGGACTGGCATTCCTTTCATGTGCCCATCTTTCCCACAATTATAGCAAAACATACTTTTGGAGTTTGAGCTGGCGGGCGCCACACTGGGAGCCAGGCGGGGTATTACTAACTGGAAACCTTGGTGCCATCTCTGTCTGCGGCGTGATAAGCATTTGGAGACATCTTGTCAGTTTCTCCACTTCCATGGTCAAGGAATCGAGTTCGGAGCTGTTATCAGCAGGAGATACATGGGTGGGTACCCCACCCCATAGCAGATGCAGTCGGATATAGGTCAGGGCCTGCACTTGCAGGCGTGGCCTTCATAAGGGACTGTTTTTGAATTTCGGATCTCTCTCAACAGTTCGCCCCATTGTGACATATCTTTTTCCTTGTCAGAGCACTCATTGACTGCCAACCTCTGCCCTGAACTTCACTTGATGGGTCACCCTCAGTCACTGGTCGTAGCCGCAGCTATTGGTGCAGGTCCCTCCCGAGGTCGTCTTTCTCAACTCCTCAGTTTCTCTCATTAACTCATCATAGGAGGGTGGGGATTCCAGTCGATCTGCCAGGTGTAACTGAAGCAACAGCAGTTCTGAGAAGGGGCAGACCTAAGGATCCTGTCCAGCCTGGTTCGGTCCAGTTCAATCGCTGGCAAACTACCTTTCTGAGGCATTCTTGCAACAATTTTTCCAGCCGAGATACATACACAGACAACAACTCCCTTGGTACTGTTGTGCATCTCTTACTCTCCACCATAGGTCCTCATCAGAATCTGGGCTCCCATACACATTCTCCAAGGCCTCAAGATAGGCCTGTGCAGTCGCTTCAGGGTTACTGGCCCGCTTAGCACGGATGGTAGCCAGGGCAGGACCTCGGAGGCTCTCACTAACCCTCTTTCGCTTTTCACCTTCCGAGCATTGCCATTCTAGCACTTGGGGGGCAACATAGTCTATCCAGGTCTCCCAGTCATCCTCCCCTTGGGGGGTGGGGAGGGTGCCAGAGAAGATCCTCAACCTCCGGTAAGAGTCGTGACTAATGGCAGGTGCAGAAATAGGAGTCTGCATTGGTTCAGCCACCATTACGGGCACTGGAGCAGGAGAGGGTGTTGGGGGAGGAACACCCCCAGGTGGCAAGAATAGTTTCTTCAAGTCCTCCACAGTTTTCCCCTCTCCCAGCAACCATTCAGCAAATTTCTCCTCAAAAGTTTCAGATAGTGGTGGGGGCTGATTCCCCCCCGGGTCTTTACTGTCCTTAGTTATCACTCTCCAAGCAGTGAGGGCTCCCTCTGGGGTAATGGTCTGTGGCACTTTGGAGCTATCTATGGGATCCTTAAACTCTACTAGGGCCAGGAAAGTGTGGGTGAGTAGATTAGCATGCCGACCCACCGCCACAGGGTTTTGTAAACCTTCCACCTTGGAAAGTACTCCCTGCACAGTGTCCGTATTGATACCCAGGGGGATGTCCAGGATAAGCATAGCATTTTGGGGGTCGATCCCCTCCCCAGTACACCACTCCACCAGCCGGTGCACAGCCACTTCTGTCGGGTACCCATTTTTTTCTTAACAGTGGTTCGTAAATATGGCCACTAGAGGACACACAATCCCAGCGGTGAGCCTCCAAGATGTAACCCCTAGATGGCGCTATCCCAGGGGCTACTACCCCTGCCTGATTGCCACTAACAGGTTGAGGGGCCTGGATCCAATGGCGGGTGCCTCCACCCAGAGGTCAGGGTTTGCAATAGTTAAACTAACTTGGTCACAGCCCTCTGGGACACTGCAACCCCCCTTTCTTCCCACTAGTGGCCCACACAATATATCAGAATTACCTTCACAGTATACACTTACCCCCAGGTCTGGTTCCGCACTGGGACCTCCTGTGAAATGAGATACAGTGCAACAATCACAGTACAGTACTTTAACATAGACAAATACCTCAGGCAGTATAACTTTGCTGAAACAAGCAGCTCTGATTTATTTAGGGGATATAACAAGGACAGGGAAATCAGGTTAATTAGCTTATCACTCTAATAATCTACCTATGGCTCTGTGCACAGGCCTATCCCTATCAGTTACTGTCCTGGGTACCCAAGCCCTAGTGGCTAGTCCAAACCGTGGCAGCTGGTAGGGGCCCTTTCACACAGAGAAAAGGAGAATTAAACAGTCAGCAGTACAGTAATTCCATTTTGGATTTAATGTGGCAATTCAACAGGAGCAACCCTGAATTAGTACTCACGACCTCCAAATAAGATAGGGTCCTTCAATGTCAGCAGGGCTCACTTGAGGTACACAAACCTCTTCACACATCCATATAAAAGAAAGTACTATACCAGGCAGGCTGCATCTGTATCCGATCGCAATTACTGCACAATACCGGGAGAACACACAGCAGATTCAGTTCCTGACAGACCGAGTGCAATTTTCAGCAATTCTTCCAGTCTTCTACAGGGTGAGCCTGGTTTCTACTCTTCAGAGATCCTTTGATTCTTTCACAGGACGGATTCAGTCCTAACAAGCTGTTACACAAGCTGCAGACCGAACTCTGGGCCTTACACACGTTTTTGACTAAAACTGCACACTGAAAAGCACAGGGCTCCTTCCTTCTTCACTGCCAAAGCTCAACTGAACTCCAACCGACAAAAACCGGCACTTCCTTTGAGTTCCTCCCAGTTCTTGACTGGATTGGCTGTCACTCACAATAGACTGCTGCTGTTGGTCCAAAAGGCACTGAAGTCTAAAACTACATCTCCCAGAGTCACTGCCCATACAATCCTCTTGTGGCTGGCTCAGATTATGAGTCCAAGTTCTGATTCGTCCAAGGCACCATTTTAGAGCTAGCTTACCCCACACTGATTGGTCCAGTTCAGCAGTTCAAAACTAGAATGGGGAACTAGCAGACACAGTTCTGACTGCAAAGAAAGCAGGTTAGACAAACTGTAATTTCATTATTACTCTAAATAATTTCTGGTAAACAGTTACATCTTTCAGATAGGTTCCCTTTGCACTCCTAGTGACTGCAAAAATTAAGTGAATTGGCAGCAGCTCGAGTGGTACTCAGAGAAGCACACAGTCCCCCCATACAAACTAATTATGTCTGCAAGCAGACAGCTCTTAAAGAGACAGTACCAGAGGCTCTAAAAACACTCACTGATAAATGGCTTAAATGCCAAACACCATTCAGGCTTGGAGCACTCAAGCAAGCTCCTGGAAGTCTTTTGGGAACCCCCATTTGCAGGGGGGTTACACTAAGGACTCGCAAGGCGACACTCGTATTCTAAGAGGCCCTCCAATCAGACCCATAAAATCATTATACAGCAAGCCAATTTTTTTAATTACCATTTCTCTTAAAAATATTGATGATGTGAGTGGCCAGCAATAAGTCCATTAGTGTGGCACAGCACATGAGACACTTATATGGAAAAAGGTAAATCTTACACAGAAAAGAAGAAAGCACTGTGATTGGTCTGGAGCATCACATGACACCCATGCGATCTATAACAGAGGGAGGTTTGTTGTTAATAAGCTCCTTGGAGTTTCGATAACTAGTCAGGTTAGAAACATTCACGGTCCTGGGTCTAGGTAGGAGGAGCCTAGCCAGATAAATACAGGTTCAAAACACCATTGTGCTCTCATAAGGCTTAGGCCTGATTGACAGATTAAGTATATAATGCTTGTGCAACTGTCATTTTGGCTTACGCACTCTCTGTCCCTGCTACGAGGACTACCACCTTGTTGAGACATCATAAGGTCACAGGAAACCTCATGAAACAGTTCCAACCCCTTGAGGTGTCACAAGGGCAAGGTTCTTGACATCAGACGCACTTTAGAAAATAAGGCCATAAAGACAACATAGACAGACAGGCATGCTCATCCTAAGGAAAGGAGGCATAGGCAAACTGAGACCCAGAGGAAAAAAACACATCCACCTCCAACTCCTGTGGAAGCTAACTAATTTTATGACCATCGGAATGAAGAAGAGGAAAAGAAGCCCTTTTAGATGGAAACATTGGCGACCCAAGGCTTAGGTCTCCATCCCTCCAGGCTATGAGTTAGATGTTCAGGTTGCTCCTTTTAAACCCAGAAGGAGAGGAGCCAGGAATACTAAAAAATGAATAAAGAAATGCCTTCCACCCTGAGGAAGGGGTACATGAACACCCTGAAATGTTGGTGGGTTCAGGGGTGCTTCTTTCTGAAGTATACATGAATAAATCTTTTAACTTTTAAAATAATTTCATGGGTGAGTGGTCCTATGTTCCTATATGTTGCATGATTCTAAGTGGCCTTTTTAGGTACAGACTACTCCCTTATTTAGTTTTTATTTATACCTAGGGAAGATCCGGAATATTCCTTTGATAAATTAGTGATGGCTCTGCTACTGCAATTTATTTTTTTTTCTATATAGATTTTTTCTCCCATTTCTGATGGGACTGGCAGGCAGCTCTGGCCCCTTCCTTGGAGGGGCTCATTTCTCCAGATTCTGACTCTTCCACACCTGACCCTCCTGGTAGGTCCCCCATGGGTTGCCCCCCCCCGTGGCAGGGCCAAGGGTGAAGAACATTGACTCCCCCCACAGCGGAGACGAACATCTAGACTCCAGGGGCTGGCACTATGGGGCCATCATGGAGCCTGGCAACTCCTATTTTTCCACATTTTCTCCCTTCCTCTTGCTGCAGTTGCTTGGGCACGTGTGGAGGCATGTGCAAACAGTGATCTACAGCCCCCTTCCTATTCTAGCCGTTCCTGTCTACATTACCCTTGGGCCTCCACCCAGGGGCAGCCTTGCATTGGTCATAACAGAGTCCCTGCCCTGGAGAGGAGAGCTGCCTGGTGGCCCCTCAATCCATTTCCTGGCCTCCCCCCCCGCCGATCCCACTGACCCAAGCTCATTCCTGAACCTGGGTCACTAGTGTCATGCGAGGTGTGGCATTCAGCACCTCAACCCTTAGCAACCCCGTGCCAGCTCGCTACTGAAATTTAGAGACCCAGTTCAGGGTAATGTTTTGGAGGAAGGGCTCCTACTCTATCCCTCTAATGGGAATGCCATGAGGGTGCTGCAAGCCAAATCTCTCCAATTAAGGGAGATTCCCCATGAAGGAAGCCCACCCCACAAGGTGGAAAGGAGTAGAGCAAAGACCACTGAAGTGCACTCACATGGCCTCAAAACTGAGGGGAGGCCTAGCGGAGAAGCCGAGCTCCTGAGGGGCAAGACATGGGAGGCTGAGCCATTTAGGGGCAGAGCTGATAGTGTCATTGAGATCTTCACCCCTGAGGGACAGAGGAAAGGAATCCAGAGGAAACATAATGATCCTTAGCCAAACATGGGTAGAATATTTTTCAAAGGTGCTGCCAACATGGTCTACACAGCTAAAGGAGGCACCAAGGACTTAGAGGCCCCACTTTCTGGTAGCTGAAGTCTTAAATGCTACATCAAGAGATGCCGCCAAATTCATCTGCATGGCTAAAGTTTCCCTGGAGAGGATGACATTGCCACCTGAAGGGCAGAAAGAGAAGGACCCCACCTGAGAATGAGGGACCTACAGTACCCTTGAGATGCGAACTTCCAGGGAGCAGAGCAAGACCATAAGTTTGCAAGGTGCGGGAGCCTTGGAGCCCTGATATGGTCGTAGCTGGCATTCAACCAAGCTGGCACGGATACGGACGCATAATACGAGGCTGATGGCAGAGCCTGACAGCCATTGGAATACACCCAGTGTATGACCAAACCAGGCAAGGTTGAATGACTGACTGAAGGTATGGCATGCTGCCCAAGACTAAAGGATACAAACTAAACCAAAATGGTGGATGCATGCCAACCAGATCCATATGGAGTAAATAGCAAGGCTACAGAGGAAACATAGCTTACTGATGTCCTCCAGTAAATGCAGAAGCAGTGCAATTGAGTTTCTAGGTTGACTAAGGATGAACAAATGAGGCAAAATGACTGAACTCGATGAGCTACTGTACAGAGGAGAGATAAAAGAGCTGTAGGGGAGACTAGCAGGAATAACCCAGGCAGATTTGTAGCAGGGAGAAGGCAGATGTCTGCTGCTGCTGAGCAGAGAAATTCAGAACCAAGCTGGAGGAACTAGGACAAGAAACGAGTGCCTTATGAGTTGAGTCATGGACCACAAAGCTATACAGCCAGAGCACAGCGCTCAAGATCAGAAGGGGCCAGAGCAAGGGAGATACATACCAGAGGGGTATAGCAATTCAACTTTACAAAGGACAGGAAGTGACAGCAAGCATGAAACAGGACCAGTAGGAGCCCCAGCAACAGAAGGGCTGAAAGCAGGCCCAAAAGCCCACAGGGAGAACAAAGGTGGGTGATATGGCCATGCACAGAGCAGCAGGAAGACATGTGAAGGCAGCCACATGGCTACAAGGTTCAGAGGGAGGGCAGAGGGAACAGATCAGCAGTGCAGCAACCAAGAAGAAAATCATGTGTAGTTATATACCGCTGAAGGGGGCATGACATGTGTGATCTGCTGCCTCTCTGAACTGCAGGCCAAGTTAAACCTTCAACGGACTGGAGTCATGTTAAGTAATCCAATTCTGGAGGCTTTGTGGCAGGCAGTGCCCCAGGGACCAAGTGAGTCAGGTGTATTTGTGGGAGACCCCATAACAGCATTATGGAAAAGGGTTTGGGGACCCCAGACATCTCATACGGAAGCTAACAGTCCAGTCAGGGACTTGGACCAGGACCCTGATCAACAGATCTGATGGTCCAGGCAGCAGACCCCTGAGTTATTCTAGTAGCTGCTGAGGAAGAAGCTAAGGACACTCCTATGTATCTGAGAACACAGGGATGTGCCTTTGAGAAGCTAAGGCCACTCCTTTGGAACAGAGGGAACGAGAGGTGGGCCTTTCAGTTCAGCTATGGTCCTTCCATGCCACAATCCAGAGACAGGGATGGAGAGAATTAAGAATGTGAGGGTCCTTCTGGGCCAAATATTCCAATTGACGAAGGGGAGAGAAGACTAGAGAGAACGTCTCCCAGGAGTACATGTATATGTAGCTATGGTGATGCTCAGAATGAACTGTAAATATTTTGAAGTTATGTGACCATCCGGCATCTCTTTTATCTGAACAACTGACAGGGAATGTTGGATAGTTGGTTCAGTACCCAGTAAGTCTTATTTGTTTCCCCCAATCCAGGTTAAATATAAATGTTTGTGTAGACCCCTCCTTATGAGTATTGCCATTGGTGCAACCGTTAGGTGGGAATGGGGTGGGCTACACCACATCTATGTAATGATATTTACATGTGGTGTTAGGGGAAGGGGGAAGGGGAAATTGTTTAACCAGAAAAGGTACATTAAGCCAGAGACTGTTTCCAGTTGTGACCTGGGAGCACAAAGAAGTTAAGTGACTTGCTCAGGGTCACACAGTATGTAATTGGGAGCTGATGACATTCAAACCCAGGTCTCCAGGTTTGCAGCTCAGTGCCCTTAACCACTACACTATACTGTTAACATGGCAGCTGACCATACAGTGATTGCCATACAAACCTTGCCTATAAAATTAAGCTATTTTCTGCCAGGAAGAAATTAACTCTTTTATGCTTCCAATGTACTATAATTTTGTTTCATGTTATCTTCCCTCATATGTTGCATCAACTAAAGAGGGTAATTATAAATCCTGTATTTAAAAAGCTGTATACCTATTTGTTGTTCTGTCTTGTGGAGACTGTATTGATTTTCATTAAAAATCTGAAAGCTTTTTTGAAAAACTGGTCACAGAGCTCTTGATATTAAATGGCTTGTACTGCCATCCAGTGGACAGCCTGACTAACTGAAGCAAGGACTGTACTGCCAGTGAAAGATTTCTTATTTATGTAAGTAAGTGTACAGTACGGGGAGGTGGTCGTTACCAGATGTTGGCAAGCAGGGGATTGAAGCCTTGGCATTCTCCCCTGTGGGTGTAGTTGGTGTGGGAGGAGCTACGGGAAGTATAGGGTGCCCTCATAGTGCCAATTAGAGTTATAGTACTAGGTTCACGTTTCAGTACCATTAGTATGGGAGTGTGAGGATGAAACATTGATGTTCCAGATGTTCTCACCTGGCAAGCACCCTCTGAGGCATGAATGAGGGGTCAGCTGGTCCACCCATGGCATGGGTGCCAGCTGAGAGGGTGGGCAGGCACTGCCAGCTGGGTGCTAGGATGTTGGGGGTACTCCGATGTGCTCAGCAGGAGTGAGCACTCACTGGTGCCTAATGAGTGACTAGCCACAGGACTTGGACCAGGGTCACAGGGGGCTCCCTAAGGTATCTCCAGCCAAGAAGTACAGGTGTATATCCCTGTCAAAGCCCAGAGCATGGCACAGGGCCCCAGATGCCTCACTAAGGTGAGGGCAATAGGTTGTTACTTGCTGAGACTCTGGAGACTGCCTGGTAGGGACCATGTGCAGCTGAGATGGATTCTGACCTGCCGGGAATCATGGGAGAGGAACAGGGACTTTTCCCATAGTTTGGACATACAGTGGGACCCACGGGAGGGTGCATGAACTGCAAAGGGATCTTCTTTCAAGGAACACCTCCTGATGGCTTTTTGGCCTGTGGTGGGTCTGCAGAAGATCGTTATTGGACTTTCTGGTGGTGTGGTGACCCCGGAGATCTGACCAAGCCGAGACCATCAAACACCACAGAGATCAGTGAAGCATACTGCAGAAGGTAGTAGAAGTAAGTAGAAGACACAGCTCCAAGAAATGGAGGGGACAGAGAATCCCTAAGTAAGTAGTGCTCATAGCCTGCACTGCCAGAGGGAAACCTGAAAGGGCCTGTCATAGGGTTCAAGCATTCAGGCAAGGTATGTTATAGGTAATGCCCAGGTACAGCAGACTGCCGTCCCATAGTATAGGAGGATAGAAGGCTTGCTGAAGGAAATGCCAACCCTCAAGGATGTTCTCCAGTAAAAGACCTTATGTTGTTGTGCAGTGCAATGTAAAAGAAGTACATTCTCCACCACAAAGCAGAGCCCTGCTTCAATTTAATATGCTGAAAGTTAAGCAAAGAGAAGTTAGGAATTAGTGCAAAGGGGGAATGGAAATTCCAGGCAGTCTGCGGCAGACATTGCCCGTTAAATATGGAGAGGCAGTCCATAGTCACCTTGCCATGCAAAGAAAATAGACAGAACATTAAATGCCACACTGAGACTTAAAACTGCTGGGAGTGCAGTAGGGATAACATGCACTGCAACAGGAGTCTGTATACAACTGGCATGCCTTTTGGCCCAGACATCTGGGGTGGAGATAGTTACCAGTGAAAACATGAAGACATTTGGGCTAGAAATAGTTATCTGTGAAATGAAATGAGGTGTTCTTCCAATGATAGGAGTGCCTGTACAAAAAGGATCCATTCCAAAATAAAAATAAACAAATAAATAGAACAATTGACACCATCCTGCAACAAATACAAGTAAAAAAAAATAATACAATAAATATACATTCCAAGCAACTTCTATTGTTACATCAAATTCACCCAAAGGCTATTAGCATGAGGTCTTCAATTGCATTTTAAAGATGCAGTGCAAATGCTTTCTGGAAGAGCACTGCAGAGAACTGGGGCCACTACCACAAAGGCTGTCTCTCTAGCAGACTTGAGCCTAGCAGAAGGACCTTTAAGCAAGCCTTGTCCAGTGGATCTCAGTGCTCTAGTGGACGCATAGGGAGTGAGTCAGGACTCGCTGAAATATTGGGGGTCCAGTCTGTTTAAGGCTTTATATGTTAACAAAAGAACACAGAAATCAATCCACCACCTAATAGGCAGCCAGCCCAAGACCCGCGGCTACAGTGTAATATGATCTGACCTCTGAACAGAGGACAGATACCTCACTGCCATATTTTTGGACTAGCTGCAGGTGATGCAACTGCCCCCCCCCCCCAGGTAGGCCCTTATAGAGCACACAACAGTAGTCAAGATGTGAGAAAACAAGGGAATTTACCAGAGTTGTAGGGTCAGCAACATCTAGCAGAGGGTGCAGTCTGGTAATATTTTTAGGCAATAGAAGTCACTCCAGACAACAAAAGATATCTGTAATACAAATGTCAACTGTCTGTCGAAAACTACTCCCAGACTGCAAACTTCCTCTGCCACCATACATCGCAAACCACCAAAAGTGGGAGGACTCGGGTTCCTAACAGTAGTTGATAACTGCCTCTCACTACTAAGTAACAGCATGCCAATCTTGGAAAGGTTAGCACTAAAGATTTGGAGGCCATCTAAACCCTGATTTCCTCCAGGCACTGTTCTAACCTCAGCATGGATGGGGGCTTGTTGTGAGCAAAAGACACATATAACTAAGTATCATCTCCATAAGTGTCTAATGATCTGTCCTGCAAATAAGACCGGTGACAAGACAGAACCTTGAGGAACACCACAGTCAAGTGCAATCGGACGCAACCGGCAAGAGCCAAGCATCACCAGTTCCCCCCTTCCACTTAAGAAAGACCAGAACCATTGTAAAACAGCATTGGACATTCCCACCTGCTCCTCAAGTCTGTCCAGCAAACCTGAATGAGTCACAATGTCAATGACCAAGAATAGATCCAAAACAATCACAACAGAGATCTCCCAATTCCAGTCAATACTGGTACCAGAGACATTCACCCTGTCTTGAATAACATGGTAGGGGTTGGATCCAGTGCACAAGTGGCGCAATGCAAGCTAATGACAACACCAAGACTTTCTTCCTCATCCAAAAGGCTGAACTCCCCCAACCAACCATCATTCCTCTTGTACTCACCCCCTATCACTGTCACCCTTTTTTTATGGGAATAATGGGGATCTGGTCCTCGATGCCTACAATCTTGACTTTGAAGAACTCACTAAACCACGCACACCTCTCCATGGATACTTGCTCCTTGAGACATAGACAGGATGTAAAAGACTGTCCCCTACCCTGAAAAGTGCTGCTGAGTAGTTCCACTCAGCTATCACTGAGGTGAAAAAAAAGGTTTTGCTTTCCTGATAGCCCCCTGGTAATATCAAAGATGTTACTCCAAGACAAGTCTGTTGACATCAACCTGAGATCTCCTCAATTTACGCTCCAGTTTTTGACCTGTGACCTTAATCTGCCAAGGCTCAAATGAAAACCAAGGTGCATTTTGGCTCATGGTCATTAGGTGACATATGGACTGATGCCAGGAACCCACCGCCTTGGAGACAGCCCTATTATAGGCCTCAGTCACAGCGGTGTATCCCCTGGTAGAAGCGTCAACCAAGCTCAAAGTGTTCAGCAAACCCAGAAACCTTACTGGATCCAGGTCCTGTTTAGCATGGTACCAGATCACTTCCGTAGTTAGAGGTGGTATGGTGAGAGCTCTGGCACTGAACAATATGACACAGTGGTCCGACCAAATGTCTGGCTTCACTGAGATGTTACTTATCTCCAAATCCATCATGAAGACGAGGTTGAGGGTGTGTTCTCTCTCATGAAAGGCTGGGGAGAATAACCTGTTTGAGACTGAACTCACTAGTGAGTTGGAGGAGTTTGGATGTCAATGAATCTGAGGGGTCATCACACTGGGCACTGAAATCCCCCAGGACAGGAGTCCTCATGGAGTTCAGCACCAAGTTCAATGGCCTCTCAGCAAACTCCTGAAGGAAGTCCCACTCAACACCAGGAGGACGATAGATGAAGGCAATCCTACACCTCAACCCAGACATGCACTGAATGGCAACACCCTCAAATGACCCCGCCTCCACAATGGGAGACACCTGATAGTCCAGTTCAGCTCTAACACAGATGATGATTCCAGTACCCCTACATCCCATTCTTAGACAATGTATCACGGAGAACCCAGGTGGAACTAACTTGGCCAGAACTGGACCAGCCACCTCATTAAGCCAGGTCCCCACAATACATGCTAGGTCAGCCCACGAATTGGCAGGAACATCTCTTATAATTCTTGCCTTATTCACGACCAACCTAGCATTGCAAAGCAACATCCATGCCGGGGGAGCCTGGTGGGTTCACCCACCATATATCTCCTGATCTCAACACTGCCTAGGGACCGCAATCAGGCAGCAAGGATTTTTGCCTCTCCCAGCCTCTCTCAGTAAGTGCCTCCTAGTTCTCCCACTAGCAAACACTGTATCACACTGTCCATCACATCACAATCTCTTCTAGGAGAGATAAATTCTAAAAGCCTTACACCTCTGATGAATTCCATGAGATAATGGTAAACTCTCAAAATTAAAAGGCCTGAAGATCCATAGTTCATCCAACGACTAAGTGATAACACCCCTACACATAGTGGAAGGAAGTCAAACCAGTCTCCAGTCTCACCCCAACTACAAGGTCAGTGCCACTCCAGGAACTCCACACCTCTTGCCCCTGGGTCACCAGGCTCTGTTAGCCAGTGCAAAACCTCTGTCAATGCCCACCAGCCAGCCCAGGGGACCAAGAAGAAAAAGGAAGGATGTCCCAGAAACCTCCACCATCACCCCCCCCCCGGGTCAATAAGGTCTATCCACTCCATCAACCTCCATTGGAAGTTGCAAACCACCCTTTAGAGATGACATGGTGAGGAAGTGGTCTGCCTCAGAAAGGCTGTTTCTGGACCCTATATATGCTGCCAGACAGTCCTTCAGGAAAAATCTCAAGCCTACCACCTCTGGGATGGAAATAGATCTTCCTTCTTTAGAGCTGCCCCCCTCCCCAGCAGTTCAATGTCTGAGAGGTAAGGAAAATTAGATCAGGGTTCTCCAAACAATCCCAGTCCAGTACACACCAACAGTTTTTCTAGCCTCTACACTGGCTCCGATACTGCCACTCAGAAAAAGCAGGGAAACAGCACAGTATCTCTCACTTACCAAATCCGGCTCCTGCTACATAGTTTGCCAGTGCAACTGGCAGGGTATCAGACTCCCAGTCCTCAGAGTCATCCCACTCTACAAAGCTGCTGCAAGGCTGACTCACATATCTGCACCACCAATACCAATGGCACTGCAACCACAACCTACGAGAGCTACAGCTACAGCCCCGAGTTCTCCTCAGTCGGCTTCAGATCTCTCCTTTACAGAAAAGGAAACTGCACCACTGATCTCACAGACTGGAATCTTCAGTGGAGATTGTCTTTAGAGCAGATCATCACTATTACCCACAAGTACTTCAACGTTCAGCAGAGCATGAATTTCTCCACAACATGACAACACAACAGTGTTCCAGGAAACACAATAACTTCAAATCAAATAAAAAATAAACACTAAAAAAATAAAAAAGTATAATGTTCTGACAGCAAAATGTTATTCAGAACGGTGCTGCGGCCATGCCACCTTTAGCAAGCCAGCCCCATAAAATGTTTCATTTATACTGTTGGCACTGTACCTCTGGTCTCTCTCTCCCATTGGGCTACACCAGGGGGAGTGAGGGGATGGAACCGGGCACAGTCACATTGCTAGTGAGGGCAGGCTATCATTCAGAAACACAGGCTATTTTTTCCATCTAAGTTCCATCCTCCTGAGTCCTGAAAAGAGCTATGCATTAGAATGGTTGCACTATGAAAATATTTATTTAAAGTGCATGTTATTAGAGAGGTGTGTTACCTGAAATAACACACACTACTCCCCATGCACATTCGGAGCCCATACTGTATGCTCCTTCATCACCACTCCCTGATGAAGAAGCATACAGGCTCTAAATGCATATGGAGAGAAGTGCCTGTTGTGGCAGGTAGCACCTCTTGCACTAGTATGCACTTTACATAAATGTTTTTCATATTGCAGCCATTGCTGTGTGCATAGTTCTTTTCTCAGGTCTCCAGTTTAGTCTGAGCTCTAAATGTACCAGGGATTTGCTTGTTGTTTTAAGTCCCATCCTCTTCCCTGGAGACTTTTCCCCAGTTAATCTGCTTTTTTTTTTCAAATTTTTTTTATTTTAGTCTTTGGTAACCAGGTAAGGCCCACTAGGCACAAGTGCCTGTTTTCAGGGGTGACCTGGGAGCACTGGGTGGTTAAGTGACTTGCTCAGAGTCACACAGTATGAAAGTGGAGGTTGTGAGACTCAAACTCAGGTCTGGTCTGCTGGATGTACCAAGCTTGTTAACACCTCATTCCTCTAACCTCTAGGCTATACAGCCAGCCCAGTTTTTCACTGGCCGGTTGGAGGAGGGACAACAATGTGATCAGTTCAGGTTTATTTGAGATAGAAACCATTGAGCAGAGCTCATTTACAGTGGTGTCCTGTTAAAACAGAATATCTGATGACAAACCAAACATGTTACAGACATAAACAATGCTAGATACAGTGTACAACTTGCAAGGCATTGTATGTTTACATATGTATAATGAAGTTTCAAGTGGGAGGAGACCTACAGCAAGTGCAAGGTTATGTATTCCATCAAGATCTCACACTGACCAGAGGAGGCTCTGCAGGAATGGGGACTCCAATGAGTTGCTTTGGAACATGATTTCTTGTCTATATCTGTCTTAGTTTGATGATTTTCTGATTGCTGTGCTGCTGTCTTTCAGACTGATCCAGAGGAAGTAGCTTGTGATGAGCATGTCAGCATGAAATGAATTTAAATGATAAGTTGCTAAAATATGCTAGGATGAATTAGATATAAGCAGTTAGCTGCTGTAAATCTCTCCTCTTTACTCTTGTTAACACTGTCATTTTTAGTATGTGTGTTGGCATGTCTTGTTACACTGTCACTTTATTTGCCTTACACTGTAAAAGTGATGTAGGTAGCAACCCACGAGCGTTCTGACAATGCATATGTAAGCTCCCTCTCGCAGGGTGGGCTTACTACCCTTGCTCTGCCCCTTCCCCCCCCCATTTGTTCCATTAGCCAGTTTAGGAGGTAATTCCCTGGTCTGCCCAGTAGGTGGCAGAGTTTATCGTAATTTAAGCCCAGGTGTTGGGGGTTGGAGAGGAATTGGAGACCCAGTGGCTCTGGTGTAGGGCCAGTGTGGCTGGGGGGCCTAAAATCTCCCCGGCCCAGTAGGTGTCAGCTGGCAGCGTCGGTGCAACATGAGGGAGATGTCTGAGGGGAAGGTGGCAGGAGTTGGTGGGTGTTTGGGACCAGGGTATCCTTAGGCTGAGCTGTGCAGAGGAGTTGGAGGTGTAGAGTTGTAGCGACCATCTGGAGGCTGGGGGCCTGGCCTGGGGCTGATTTAAGGCAGTGGGGCTGTCGTGATGGTGGCAGCACCGCGGTAGGGCTTCCCTGAAGGTGGCAGGTCTGGGGAGCCATTTCCTGGTGGCACGCTGCTGGAGGTAAGAAGAGGGGTGGGACCATATCCTGGGATTCGCCTTAGGGCCTGCCATGCCCATGTCTGGGGCAGGACCCATTAGACCTGTTAACAGATGCGGCCCAAGGAAACAGGAGTTGTAAGGAGGGATCATCATCATGCTCTAAGAGACTTGCTTTGGCTCGGAGGGAGGGACAGCACCTAATTTGGTTCTGGTGGAAAGTAAGGTTTGGGAGCAGCCACGGGAGGTATTTAGGCTGCAACATGCCCCAGTACACTTTAAGATTCAGTGGCAAGGAAGAGTAAGGCATTCCCCTGTAAGAAAAGAGAAAGGGCAACCAGTATGGAGGACAGGGTTTGAGCGAGTTTTCAGCTCATTCTGAAAAGGTGGAGCCAGTTTGGTCTAATCTCTAGGCCTGAAAACCATTCTAGCTGTGGCTGGTGCAAATGCCCTTTGTCTGCCATTCCTCTAGCTCTTAATCCCCAGTGGAGCTGCTCTGTTTAATTTATTCTTTGTTCCGATCATTCTGGACAAAAATAACATTTTTCTGTTTTCACTTTTACCTAGTAGTGCTGAGTTTTTAATGAATTAATTCCTCAATTTCTCCTTAAGGAGCCCCCCCCCCCATTCACCTTGAAGCTATCAGAAGCCATGGTGCCTGAGCTACTTCCACCTGGGTAAGAGGAGGCCTGGTTGTCATCGGCAAGGTAAGGCCTATCTTTATTCCAGTGCTGAGAAATGTCTGGAGTATTCTCTTGGGTCTGTATGCCCCCAACCCCCTTTGCATACCATCGGGACCACTAGACACAAAAGGAGGATGGGGTGGCTCAGACATGAGTGTGAAACCAGTTGAGTTTTGCTTATGTAACCCCCTGTGGGGTTTATGTTTCTTTAAGAAGACTAGTACACATATTTTATGGCATCCTCTATGTAATGGAGGACTGAGTCAGCTGGTCTTAATGGTGGTCTTGGACTGGGAGGAGCCAGCCTTGGGCTACATTAGGAAGAGAGCTTTGGCAGGAGAAGGAAGAGAGAGAAGGGAGTCAGCCTGGGAACAGTGAGGATTTTTTTTTCTGTTCAGAGTGGAGTATCTACAGGCCTGACTTTTTATGATAGTGACCATTTTATAAAGGGTCCATGGGAAGGGAGCCCCCTTCCAAGAAGAATGTAAAGCCCTCAGATCAAGTGGGAGATCACACTGGGAGCCAGTTATGAGTAAAGCTGCCACCAGAAAATACATAGATATATAGATACATAGGTGCTGTTTGGAGATAAGGACCACTAGGCCCATTCAGTCTGCCCATTTAAGCTGCTTAATGATGTGTCCAGTCATATATGGAGAGAGGGGCTTTCACTTGCTCCTTGCCAGTGGCTAGCTGAAACATGGGCTGGATGCCACAATCCAGTCAAGGGGAGTGTGTGGTCTGGGCTGCCGGAACAGAGACTCGGAGTACATAAATCAAATCAAACAAATTTTTATTGTTCAACATTAGTCTTTACAATATAAAACAGTACAATAATATACAGAGAATCTTTAAATGCGGCAATAAGATGCATCTAGCATATAAAATCAATCTTAGCTCACTTAGGAATTTTGGCTATCTGGAGAATACTATTCCCCATCAGTACAGGGCTATACCTTTTATTTTGGTCACCACCAAACTTACTCTTGCTTGGATTACTTCTTTATTACCTGTGAGCATTTCTCCTAGGTCCATGATATGTCCCTGCAGCTTCGTCTCCTCTCTGATCATCACTCTATGTGATATTAAAAATTTATCTGGATAAACCCCAAAAGCAGAAATTATGGGGCTTCAACATGGAAACATAGAAACATAGACTTTGATGGCAGATAAGGACCGCTTGGCACACCTAGTCTGTCCATTTCCATACCTACAGGATAAGCTGCAGATCCTAGTTAACCAACAGCCTAGTTCTTCCCCCCCCCCCACAATAATTACCATATGTCTGTCCCATGCATTCTTGAATTCTCCCACAGTTTTAGACCCCACAACCTCCTCAGGAAGGCTGTTCTGTGTGTCCACCACCCTCTCTGTGAAAAAATATTTTCTCACATTGCTCCTGAGCCGTCCCCCCTCTATCTTCAAATTGTGTCCTTTTGTTCTTGCACATCTCTTTTTCTGAAAGATGCTACCCTCTTGGACTTCGTTGATTCCACTGAGGTACTTAAAAGTTTCTATCATGTCCCCCTCCCTTCTTTCCTCAAGAGTATACATATTAAGCTCCTTTGGTCTCTCCTCATATGGCTTCTCTTGCAGACCCTGCACCATTTTAGTTGCCCTCCTCTGGACTACCTCCATCCTGTCTATGTCCTTGCGGAGATGGGGTCTCCAGAACTGGACACAGTACTCCAGATGGGGTCTCACCAACTGTCTGTACAGAGGGATAACAACTTCCTGCTTCCTGCTGGTGATGCCTCTCCCTATACATCCCAGTATCCCCCAACCCTCCCTACTGTCTTCTCACATTGTTTGTCAACCTTAAGGTTATCTGATATGATTACCCTCAGGTCCCTTTCCATTTTTGTTGTTGTTACTACCTCCGGGGTGTGTAATCTTCCCCTGGATTTTTGTTTCCCAGGTGCATTATTTTGCACTTCTTCACACTAAATCCAAGCTGCCATACTTCTGACTATTCCTCCAACCTTGTCAAGTCCCTTCTCATCCTTTCCATGTCTCCTTGTGTATCACCCCTGTTGCAGATGTTTGTGTTATCTGCAAAGAGGCATGCTTTCCCTTCCTGTCCCTCTGCAATGTCACTTATAAAGACATTGAAAAGGACTGGACCCAGTACTGAACCCTGTAGTACCCCATTAGTAACCCCCCTACTACAGGACTCTGAATACTTGGAATGCATGCGCATCCGCTTCCCCCAGATACTGCAGGATAATAACACATCAGATACCTCTGATCCCGTACTGTGGGACACCTTAAGGCAGTGATAAGAGGGGAAATAATTGCTTATTCTACAAGACAGAAACATAAATTAGATGCTAAATTCAGTACTCTACAAGAACAGCTCCACGCTTACCAACTCATTTACAGAGAAAGTGATACTGAACTCCAAAGAAAAATTAGAGATACTAAAAAGGACACTCAAAAAATTATGGATCTCAGAGTCCTGCAGACCCTAACATACTTGAAACAAGTCGATTATGAGGGAGGATCCAGGGGTATTCGACTATTAGCCTGTAAGCTTTGTGCTAGAAGGCAGGCAACAACAATTTTAAAAATCAAATGCCTCTTATCAAAACAGATTTCTCATAAGGAAGAACTAATATGAATGGTCTCTGTTTCCTTTTATCAGTCCTTATACTCTTCTTCATCTTCTTCTAGCACTCAGGACACTAGGGCCAACTTTCTATCTCGCCTCTCACTCCCGACACTTTCGAAGGTCCAGTGTACCACTCTAGAATCTCCAGTAGGTGTAGACGAAGTTCTAAATCACATCCAAGCCTTACATCCCTTAAAATGTCTGGGTCCAGACAACTTTATAGATGAATGGTATAAAAAATGTACAGGATTACTCCTACCTATACTTCTACCCACATTCAGAGTATTAGCAGACGGAGAGTCTCCGCCCCCTTCCTGGGCCTTTGCAGCAATAATCCCCCTTCCTAAACCAGATAAAGACACCACAGAGGTATCCTTGTATCGCCCTATTCCTATTTTAAATGTGGACTATAAAATCTATATTGCCATATGGGCCACAAGATTAGAACGAATCCTTCCAACACTCATCCACCCTGATCAATCTGGCTTTATCAAATAAAGAAGTACTGTACTACTGATAACATTAGGCGAACCATGCTGTTACTAGAATACATACACTCGAGACAGATCCCAGCAGCCCTTTTGAGTCTAGATGCCGAATAAGCATTTGATAGAGTGTCCTGGGACTTTCTATGGAACACCCTGTCTACTTTTTTCTTTCCCTGAATCATTTATAAAATGGATTCAAAACATTTATTCTAGCCCCCAAGCATATATCTGTATTAATGGGGCCATTGCCCCACCTATATCCCTACACCGAAGAATGAGGCAGGGATGTCCCCTCTCCCCTCTCTTGTTTGCTCTCTACATGGAGCCTTTGGCTATAGCTCTTGGAAAGGAGGAGCATATTGAGGGGATTCCTCTTGGACAAACTTCATATAAGGTCTCCTTATTTGCAGATGACGTCCTTCTGACGGGATTGTCCCCAGAACAGTCAGTTCCAGCAGTCTGGGATATTTTACAAGAATTTGAGAAGGTGGCAAACTTTGAACTGAACATAACCAAAACAGAAGTATTATTGTTATATTTTCTCCCTTCCCAGTGGCTAAAACAAACACTCCCCGTAAAATGGTGTTGCATTAAAATTAAATACTTGGGAATATATGTACCCAGAGATCTTAAGAACTTAGAGCTGGTTAACTATGAGCCCCTCTCTACCCTTATTCAAAATTATTTAACTAGATGGGGGAAACTGGCTCTCACTTTTCTTCAATGGATAGAAACTGTCTGAATGAATAGTCTCCCTCACCTTTTATACTTATTCCAAAATATTCCTTCTTTCCCATCTGGATTTTACTTTAAGTCATGGAACAGAATAATTTCTAATTTTATCTGGTTGGGGACAGAAACCAAGAATCTGCCTTTCTTTTCTCCAGCAACCTATCCTTCAAGGTGGGGCCAATTTACCTAACCTTATGTTTTATGCTAAAGCGGCCTTTCTGAAAATCTTATTCTTACTGCCCACTGGAAGGAGATCAAATTTACAATCAATGATGTATATGATATTAAGAAGCTTGCCTTCTCCCCAATGGAAAGAGCACCTCATATTATTAACTTTACTAAATATACTGCTCACATTTTGAAAGTCTGGCATTATTTAAAGCAGAAAATTGTATTTAAAGATTCAATTTTCTTGCATACACTTCTATCTGAAGATCATATGTTTTTCCCAGCTAAATTTGATTTAACTTTTACCTCTTGGAGAAGACTAGGACTCAATTATATCTTTCAGTTTCAAATACAGGTATAATCTTCTACGCTGAATTACAGGGGAAATATGGACTCCCAGATAGAGACATTTTCTGCTACTCCCAAGTGAAAAATTACATTTTAAGATATGGGAAGGTGTACCCAAAATAACCCCCAACCCCCCTTTACTGTGGTCCCTCTTAAAAGGCACACTTCAGAATCACCCTTGGGATCACTTAATAGGTCAATTATATAAAATTTTGAGAGATTCATTAGGAGATTCATCCCAGTCTGTACTGGAAAGTTGGAATAAGGATTTGTCACTTGTTATCCCTTTTTCTTTATGGAATGACACTTCACTAAAAGCCATAACATTAGCTTCATTACATATCTGGAATTTGCATGGAAGTGTTGAACCAGATTCTTTCACTCCCCAGCGATACTTACTAAGTATCTGCCATCATCATATGGGCACTGCTGGAGGGCATGTAACTGTAGACTGGCAGACCTGGGACACGTATTCTGTTTGCGCCCTAGACTGATGCCATTCTGGTGTACCCTACAGGAAGAGCTACGGGATTGTCTGGGTGAGCCAGTAGAGCTCACGGCTGAAATAGTGCTACTATCAATCTTCCCAGAACATAACACCTCATGGCACCACACTTTATTGCCATTGTAACTCTTAGCAGCAAAAAAGGTAATAACCCACAAATGGCTGACTGCAAATATACTGTCAGTCTCAGAGTGGTGTCAGATTGTTTTGGAGATTTACAAAGTAGAAGGTTTAACAGCATATGTATATATATATATATATATATATATATATATATATAAAGCAAACAGCATTCAGGGAGAAATGGCAATTGGTGGATCTATTACATGGCTATGCTGGATCCAGAATTTATACTGTAAAAGGCAATAAGGGAATCTCTTAAAACACTATTTGGGTTGTGAGGTCTGGCACTATGCACCATAATTATTTATTTAATTTAACCTCCAGCTTGAAGTTCCTGGGATGACTTAGCCAATCTCTAAATCAGTCACTGACCTTCTGTGAAATCTGAGTTTAATTTTTTATAGAAAGGTGTCAGGGATATTTATTCTCCAATGTAGGATCATAGCTTTTATTTTGCAATCTTTTTATCCTTTCCATCCTAATTGATTTTTAAAGTATGTATATATAATGTGATATCTACACTGGATGTTGAGAATAATATGATATATATCTGTATCGTGCTTCTCTCAATAAAAATGAAATTAAAAAAATAAATCTAGCATAGAGATCTGTTTCCAGTAATAAATAGAATATAAAAATATGTCTTTTAAAATTTACAGTCACTCACCCTTCATAACACTCTGTCTAAATTCCTTGTATTCTTATTGCATCTTGTAACTTAACTTGATAAAACTATCAAGCAGCATCCCAGAGCTGTATATATTTGTTTTAATCACAGTTTTTCATATTTTATTAAATTTCCTTTGCATCTCCAAAATTTCTTTTGGAGTTTTATTCCTTGGAGGAATTTAATTAAATAGTTTAAAACTGTTTTTTCAGTGGAATTAAACAAATATTGTATAAGCTCATGGGGAGAGAGCCTCAATGAAGACATTACTGGTCCCAAACAACTCTGCTTGATTTTTTCAAACTTTGGACAATGAAGGATGGATGATGTGCTTTAAGTCATCCTCAATATTTAATCCGCAGCTACAGTGTCCTGTTCTAACTCCCTCTCTCTCTCTCTTTTGACCGTAATGTTTATAATTAGCTGCATATAATTCTGAGCGAAACCTGGTCATTAGTTTCTTCTCTTCTGCCTTGTCTAGTATTCTAAATATGGTGCAAGGAAGTGATCTAATTTAATATATTTAAACCATTTATAATGTTTAGGTTGCATAATTGATCTTTTGACAAAGCAGTGTCTCTTATTTTTGTTTTCAACTGCATCATAATTTCCTGATATGGCCTTAAGTGGCTCTCAAACAAAAGGTGTCCCAATCCCAAGGGGAAAATATAGGTCTTAATTTAATTTTTTATTGGAAGACCAAAACCCCTTTTATTATAACTGATTATTTCTTCTAAACATAATCTAGGTTGATGTTGTTCTTGTAGTGGGAAAAGCTTTAGAGGGAAAATAAGCCTTTTCTCAAGTACAAGGGTTTCTGAAGAAAATTGTCCTAATTCTTTGCTTAAAACTTCAGCGGGAAGTGGGAACTGATTTCTGAAGCCTTAAGATGTATCTCTACATGTTATAGATCATAGTCTCCAATGGTGTAATATTGTCCCGGCCCCAAATTTCTGTCCCATATGTTATACTTGTAGTTATTTTTGCATTTATCACTTTTAATAGACCAGTTATAGAACCATTTCTCATCTTTCCATTAAATCTCTTAAAGACATTAAAGGATGTTCTTAATTCGATTTTAGATCTATATGTCTGGTCCAGGATAAATTATCCGAGTACCTTTTACCCCAAAAAAAATCATAACTTCTTAATGCCTTTAATTTTGTTCCATCAATAAAGAGACTCAGTAATGTTTTCTTTTTATTACCAAAAATAATTGGAGTTTGTTTCTTCTGTTATTATAACCAATTTGTTTTCTTTATGTTATTTAAAAAAAATGATTTAACTTACATTGAAGTCCAATACATGATGTGGAAAAGAGAACCAAATTGTCTATGTATGCTAAGCAGGGAATCTTTTTGTTCATTGTGGATGGGAAGTGAAAATTAGAATGGTCCAAATCTTCTATTATAGCGTTGATATATAAATTAAATAAGGTAGGTGCTAAAATATAGCCCTGTCTGATGCCTCTATAGTTTTAATCTTGGATGATAACTGATCAGTTTGATTATACAATACTTCTAACCAAGTATCCTTGTGTAGCCTTACCAAAGTTTCCAACAATATAAGATCTATTCCATAATTTTTCAGTTTTTCCCATAATAGACCACGGCTAATAGAGTCAAAAGCTGTTTTCAAATCAATAAAACAGTAAAACAGTTTTGACTTTTTCATCTTTACATACTTCCAAATTACAGGTATATGTGTTAGTGCAAAACAATTTTGAATTGTAGATCTTTTTCCCTAAGCACGTTCTGACATTCACTTAGTATCCCGTTCTCATGTATCTAATCCTGCAATCTATTTAAAATGATTCTAATAAAAAGTTTCTGGGACTTCTAAGTACGTGCTTTCAGGGGGCCGTTAAATGTCCCAGTTAACTTCAGTGGGGTCAGGAGGAAAGGACCCAGTTTGAAAGTGCTTCACCACAAAGCTGAACAGGAAAACATGTGAAAGTTCAGGAGGAAAGGACCCAGCTTTCAGAGTTCATAGTGAAGCCAAACAGAGAAACATGAAAGTCCAGCTGGAGAGACTCCTTGATGAAAGTGCTTCATTGCAAAGCCGAATAGGGAACTATGGAAACTCCACGGGTATATAGATGTGGGGATTAACTATGCAGTGGCCCAAATCATGAACTGTGCCAGCTGGCACTAAACTCCTAGGAAAGTCAGAGCTCATAAAATAAAGCATCCTATGTTTGAAGTTATTCCTGGTTTGGATATCAAGTTTGTTATATATCCAAGTGCTTAACCATTTTGATCCCACACCCTAGCCAGCCTTGCGTGTGCCAGCAGACACCTAGAAATCAGCCCCACCTCGGGAGGTCAAGTATGTTCTGGACTTACTATTCTTGCTATATGTAACACCCCTCCCAGGCAGGTATAACACCAGTGATGCCCCTAGACATGCTGGGAGGGGATCCTTACATGTTGGAGCTCATCTGGGATGTTTTGAGGTGTCCTTTTGAGGTCCCTGGTGTCCTGGAGGGTGGCAGGTGTGGGTTTTGACTTGTTGGCATGGCTGAGTGCATCCAGTGGTGGAAAGAGGATGGCACATGGGAATAATAGCAGTGTTGGGACTGGGAGGTGCCAGCTGGGGGTTTGGAAGCCAGAGGATAGGACTGGAAGAGGTTCTGTGTGCCTGCATGTGCAGACTTATACATAATCAACAAGCTAGCGAAAGATGTTGACCTGGTTGGAAGAATGCCTTAATGGGAGAGTGGCTGGAGATTTGAGGCCTGGAAACATGCATAGTGCTACAGCTGTTAGGAGAGCTGACATGGAAGCAGTCAAAGAGGAGAAGTGGCTAACATCACACCAAGTGTATAGCTCCAGTGGGGACTAAAACTTCAGATTTTTCTGTAGCATGACAAAAGTGCTCGCAGCCTGTGAACAGGATCACTTAAGTGACACAGTGAGTACAGAGACAAAAAATATACAAAGGGACTGGGTTTGTGTGAAAGTGTGGAGACTGCAAAAGTGGATAAGAGAGCTTGAACCCTAAGCAATAGAAGTGTCAAAAGTACTGACCTGTGGGTGTGCAGAATTATCACAGGGCTGAGTAGTGCATGTTGTGAGAGTGGTTTCCAGAGACTGAAAGGCATTTTCTTTTCCTCTTATAGACTGGGTGGCAAAACTCTAGAAGGGCACAGAGCTCCGAAGTGCAAAGATTAAACTCCCTTTTGAAGCATTTGAGTGGCTCACGGAAAGAAAGAGAATTGAAAAATCAGCAGAAGGTGTCCCCTTGCATTGTGCTAAATGCCTCCATGGGGGCAAGGATGTTGTCTTTGTCCTCTTGTGCAGCGCATGCTGGAGTGAGAAAACTATGGCCCTCAGTGAAGTCCCCTGTCTGCCTGTAGATTCAGAGACCGCCACTTGGTTGAGAGTAGTGGAGACAGTGAGAGAGCCTTCTGAGCTCCTGAAGCAAACTCCTGCTGTCTAGAAGTAGGAAGATACAAGTTTTTCCTCAGAGGATTTTAGTGTGATGGTTGAGGAGGAGCGGGACGAAGCACCTAGTGGGAATCGGGACACCCGACAGGAAGATGAGATGGAAAAATTGATCAAATCGATTGGGGACAATTTCCATGAATTGTTAGTAGCAGCAGCCAAAATACAAGAACCCTCAGGAGCCTCCGGAAAAGGACCCCCCCCCATGGTGGCATTCCCCCTAGGAAGCAACCCCCTGAAGAGACAATTCAACATGATGTCAGGGTTCTGCCCAGTGAAGAGACCCCACCTTCAGATGTCAGCTTGGCTGGGAGGAGAGAGCCACCCAACCCAGATCAGCTCACACTCCAACCTATGAGGACAGTGCATGACCCACCCCTTTTTCATTCTGGTAGGAGTCAGTCGGCAATGAGGTCCTTGGAGATGTTATCACCCACTGTAATGACCTATCAACACAAAGAATGGCTGCCCCTTGGAACGGCCCCAAGAAAGCCCATGAGATGCATCCCAGAGTAAAGTCAGGGAGAAAGGATTATCCAGCAGATTATCTGAAGAGATTACCCCAAGTGGGACTACCCATGCCTGTCAGAGTAGCTGTGGGACATGATTAAGCATAATCGAGAAGATTAAACTCAACATGCTATATTAGATAAGATCTGAAAGAAACAAGGAATTACTTATAAAAATGAGCAAGCCCATAAAGATGAAGCTCACCAAGTGGCTGAGACTGCTTTCAGTGGGGTCTACCAGGGCCTAACTTTGTTTAAGCACTATACCCAGGTGTAATATCCAGAAGAGAATGTGGCCTACTACAAAGTACCTGGTGTAGACTGTGATGGGAATTCTTGCACTAAGCCTGACCCCCATTACTACTGCTGAAGAGTGGTACCCATCAGCTTCAGAGAGAGGAAAAGGGAGATGACCTGATGCAGTGCCCAGAATATTGTTGGGTGTTGCCGATTTGTTGTAGGAAATTCAGCCTGTTGCTGCTCCTGTTTTCTATGTCTGCATCACTCTCAAGCTGTGCAAGTAAAGGGCAATCACGGAAGACTTGCCAACAGACTGGTGATGTACTTTTTCCATGTTTTCAGTGGGACATATGGCTTGGGGTTATTTCTGTACCTGTTGTTAAAATGTTTTAATACTATGGGGACTGCTTCCTATTCAGAACTTGTCACTGTTATTCAATCCTGAGTTAACCAAGCCTGGGAAGGAGAGAATTTGGGTTACATGGACATTATGTTATGGTGTTCAATAAAAGTAATGTTGTTGCATGTATCTATACGGACAGTTTCCCCTGCATAACAATTGTGTGTGCCCACTGCATTAGTATTAAGGTGTAAGTGTTCCTGTAATAAACAAAAGAAAGGACAAGGACATTTAGATATTATTTCAAGGGCATCTCTTGCAGCAGGCCACACATATGGAACTATAGCCGCCAGGCACCTGAACCACATGGAAAGTTTTCTAGCTGGCAGTCTACTAGAGAGTCATCCACTCTGACATCACACGCTGACATCGCCCTATCCTATAAGAGTGGGCAGCCCCCACACCCTCCTCAGTTCTTTTACCACTGTTGACCATCTACATGGAGATCCGCCAGCTTCAGTCAACTGCCATTTTGTCAAATTACGTTGAAACTTCTATAACCTTTTATTTTATGTCTCTCCCTAGTTTGTATCACTTTAGTTTTAAAGTGATTTTTCATTTTATTTTAAGAAGTGTGCCTACAGGAAGAAGATCCCAGAGAAAGATGACCATGAAGCTTGCATCTGCTGCCTAGGTGCAGAACACAACACCCATGCCTGCATGATTTGTTGCAGCTTTAACCAGGCTACCAGGCAGCACTGACAGCAGATTCTGAAAAAGTATCTGCTGCAGTCGAAGGTTGCCCAAATGGAGAAGGAGCTTCAGGCCAGGAGTGTCTCCACTTCCCCTCAATGTTCTCAGGCTTGCAGTCCTCCAAGACCCAGGACAAATTGAGTGAGAAGCACAAACACCAGGACAAGGACTGTTCTATGACCGGGTCCTCCCTGTGTCGCTCATGGTCACTGTTTTGGGCATCAGCCGCGGTGGGGCCGTCCTCCTCATCAGGGTGTCCTCCTCTGCCTCGCACACCCTACCATTGGCAGCTCCGCCCACCAATATCTCAGTGGCAGACATCAGTTCTAGAGGCTCTGGTGCCCAACCAACTTCTCAGCCCCTGCTGTTCAGGCCCTTGTTCTCATTCATTCATTCAACGTTATTTTTACAGCGCCTTTCAAAACCAAGGCGCTTAACATAAAAGCAGACAGCCAATATAAATAACATTAAACAATTACATTATAAATCACTAGGGAAAGCCAGGTCAAATAAATAAGCTTTAAGCTCAGTTTTAAATCTACTGACGGTTGGGCACTCTCTCAACCGATGAGGTAGAGAATTCCACAGGGTCGGCGCTGAAAAAGCAAAAGCACGGGAACCAGACATCTTTAATCGTACCCTGGGAATCTCTAGCAATCCCTCATCAGCGGAACGGAGAGGGCGGAGGTGGCTGTAAGATACCAGGAGATCTTTAAGGTAGCTGGGTCTCTGATCATGTAGGGCTTTAAAGGTTAGCATGCCAAACTTAAAGGTGATCCGCCACTGAATAGGCAGCCAGTGCAGCCCTGCGGAGCAGAGGCATAATATGACTGGATCTAGGTGTCCCAGTCAAAAGCCTGGCTGCCGCATTCTGCACCAGCTACCAGCGGCGGATATCAACCCCTGGAAGCCCTAGGTAGAGGGAGTTGCAGTAGTCAAGACGGGTCGTAACAAAGGTGTGAACCAATGTTGGAAGATCATCCGAGGGAACCAGATGTTTCACCCGGGCAATATTCCTCAGATGATAAAAAGAGGATTTGACGACAGCTGACACCTGAGATTTTAAGGTCAAGCCATCATCAAAAATAACACCCAGGTTATGCACCTGGTCTGAGGTAGTGAGTGGCATACCATCAAGTAATAAACCTGATGGTTGTCCAACCCCCAAACCTGCCCTCGGACAACCCAGGTTCACAACCAACACTTCAGTCTTGTCTGGATTCAGTCTCAACCAGCTGGAACTCATCCAAGATCTGATCTCAGCAAGGCAACTATTTAGCACGGAGACTGCATCATTCTGTCTGGGCAGAAAGGACAAATATAGCTGAGTATCATTTGCATAGCAGTGAAAACTCAGACTGTATCACCTGATGATGTCTCCCAATGGCAGCATATACACTGCAAACAATATGGGGGCTAATATAGAGCCCTGGCGGCACCCCACAAGGCAGGGAATGAGCGCCAGAGGAATAAATTCCAGTGGTCACACTCTGAGACCTGCCTGTGAGGTATGAATGGAACCCGTTTAGGACTGTACCAGACAGTCCACATAAAAACAGCAGGCGCTCCAACAGCACACCATGGTCTACAGTGTCAAATGCAGCAGAGAGAATGAGAAGGACCAGAATGGTACATGCCTTTCGATCTCTAGCCATTAGGAGGTCATTCAATACCCGGACAAGAGCAGTCTCCGTGCTATGCTTCTTCCTAAGACCCGGATTGGAAAGTATCATAGACATTGTGAGTTATAAGATGATCATCCAACTGCAGTGCAACCACCTCTTCAATAACTTTACCAACAAATGGCAAGTTAGAGATAGGTCGGTAGTTAGCTAGACAGTCTGGATCCAAGGAGGACTTCTTAAGGAGTGGTTGAACAACCGCCTCCTTGAGGGAGTCAGGAAAGACTCCCCTCTCCAAGGACTTCCGGACAATGTCAGCAAGGATCGGGCAGATAACATATACACAACCCATCAAAAGGGGTGTAAGGCCTGGATCCAAACTACAACTGGTTGGATGCAGTGTTTGGATGATCTTCACAATGTCATTGAAGTCCAGCTGGTGAAAATCTGACCAGACAGACAAAATGCCAGTCACTTCCCGTCGACCACTGCAATCACTCATAGAGGAGGATGAACCGATGCCAGACCTGATGCTGGCAACCTTATCTGCAAAGAATCGAGCAAACTCCTCACATCTTAGCTGAGAAAAAGCTTCTCTGGGCTGGAGACATATTGGACTGCACAATCTGTCAACAGTCCGGAAAAGCTGAGCCAGTCAATTCTGTGCAGCAGAAATCTCCCTGGACAGGAATTCTGCCTTCTTACGGGTGATTTCTGATTGATAGCTATCATAATGTGCCATCAATCTAAGCCTGTCATCATCAAGGCCGGACTTCTGCCAAATTCTCTCCATCCTTCGACCAACTTGCCTCATCTCCTTCAAGGAGCCATCAAACCATGGGCTCCTTGGGTGAAAGTGAGAGGCCGAACACGAACAGAGCAATCTTGTCCAGAGCATCTCCAACAGCCTTATTATAGGCTAGAACAAGATCATCTGGACTCATGCATTCACTCGACAAGCCGAGAGGTCCAGTACCCTTGATAGGTCACTAGGTTAATTCCCTTAAAGTGGTACTGAACCAACTCCGTGAGACGAGACCTATTGGGGAACCCTGAAACTGAACCTTATGGTGTGGTGGTCAGACCAGCTGACCAGTTCCACCCCCAGATCAGTAATCTCCACACCCAGAAGAAAGATCAGATCCAGCGAATGACCCCCTACATGGGTTGAGGAGGTAACTACCTGTGATAGGTCCAGCGTCGCCATCAGCTGGAGATTTTGACCAAAATGCGAGAGTTCATCGTCGACCCAGGCATTGAAGTCCCCCAGAATTATCCATCTGGGGGACCTCAATACCACCTCGACGATGAAGTCTGCTATCTCCTGCAGGAATTCTCCACCATCTCCTGGTGGACAGTAGATGGGGAGAATCCCGCAGTCTACACCCTCACCCAGGATATATTCAAAGGATCTGGTACTTCCCAATGGCACATCCATAAGGCCCAGCTCAGTCTTAAACATAATGGCCACACCCCCGTCCCTACGATCCAGCCTTGGACGATGTATCACCGAGAAACCGGCTGGAGTTACCAAGGCCAATATAGGGCCTGCATTTTCATCCAGCCAGGTCTCAGTGATGGAAGCCAGATCAGTTGTTGCAACAAGATCAGCTATAACAGCTGTCTTATTTTTAATCGATCTGGCATTGCATAACACTGCCAAGGCAGGATGAGCTGTCGAGGAAGACCTCGGCACCTGCCCGTTTATATCTGGGCCCTTGGGTATGGGGACAAGATAGGGAGAACCCCTATCCTGACTCCATTTCACCCAAGGGCGTCTCCTGGATCTCACAACTCCAATCCGCCCTCCCCCTTCCTGTCCCCCCACCCCCGCAGGCCCAGCTCCCGGCTTCCTTTTCCATTTTCTTAATATGCTAAAAGCTTGACACCTAAAATAGGTGTCAGATGGCAGCAGGGGCACTCAAAGGGCATAATTCCTCTGAGCCTAGTGGGGAATAATGCCCAACCATACTAAGCCTCCCCAACACATTATAAAATAAAACAATAATTAAAATCAACCAACCCAACTAGAAAGGTGAATCAATCTTAATAAAACTACAGAATTAAAATAAAATAATATAAAATAATAAAAATAAATAAACAAAAACAAGACCAATCCACTCTAAGATGATAAGTAATTCCTTCTTCTGATCTCTCTCACAGAGCAAAAGACATAGAGGGAGAGGGCAACAAATATAATCCCGCAGGGTAGCCTTTCTTTGCAGATCAACCTCAAGTGGATTCTGTGGTCATTAATGCTGCCAATGACTGCACCAAGAGTCAAAGCATCCTTGCTCCTTGCCCCCGGATAAGGATTCCCAGAGGTTGGATCTAATTGGGAAGAGAACCTTTGCCTCTGCCACTTTGACCAGGGTGCTGAACTACATTGCCCAAATGGTCCAGTACAAAAAACAACTCTGGGGCCAGGCCCTTGCAGCAGCTCAGGACCTCCCAGAGGACTCTTAGACAGCAGTTGTTTCAGTCACTCCAAGTGAGGTTCGATGTCAGCAAGCACCTTTTACAGGCTGCCTATGACCCCATGGATGCCTCAGCCCAGGCAGCCTTGAAGAGCATTTGTCTGCGTAGACATTCTTGGATGAGGATGTCAGTCTTTGTCCAGGGTGTCCAATTGTCCATCCTGAATGCCCCCTTCAGAGGCTACAAATTATTTGGAGCAGATGTACAGGACATATTATCTAACCTACATTCCTCTTGCCGCACTTTGTGATTGGTCCACTCCATGTACCACACCCAACCTACAAGTAACCAGAGGGTGCCTTTTCGATGGTCTACCCATAGACCCAAGCCTTTCAACAAGCCTCAGGGTAAGTGATAAACAACTTCTGCCCTGCCTACCCTCTCCTCCACCACTAGGAAATGCCCCAGAAGAGGAGGTGCCCACCCCTACCCCTTCAGCATGACTCCTTGCTCGACCCCTCCCCCAACAAGGCAGGAGGTGATTGTAGGGGGTCATTTCTCCCTACATGTGGACAAATGTCATGAAAATACCAGCATTACATGGGTTCTTCAGCTTGTAGAACACAGCCACACTCTGGAGCTCCTAGAGTGGCCTCCAGAACAACCTCCAGAAAAACCTCCAGTTCAGTCATTTTACTCTCCAGACCACATTCCAGTGCTCTGGGAGGAAATTTGCTCATTGCTGCACAAAAAGGCCATAGAACCCGTCCCAGAGGCTCAGGTGGGCAGGGGATTCTATTTCCACTTCTTCCTAGTCCCCAAATGCATGGAGGGTCTCAGGCCCATCCCAGACCTCTGGGAGTTAAAGCTTCTCATTCAGTACAAAAAAATCTAGATGGTGACTCCTCAGGGACTTCTGCCCCTTCTGCACCAGGGAGAATGGATATGCTCCCTTGATATGAAAAATGCATGCCTGCATATCCAGGTACATCTCTTCCACAGACAGTACCTAAGATTCCATTTCCAGGGTAACACTTCCAGTTTCAGGCCTTGTCTTTTGGCTTGTCCTCAGCCCCCAGGATGTTTATCAAATGCCTGGCAGTGGTAGCAGCAGCCCTCAGGTAGAGGGCCTTTTTGTCTTTCCTTACTTGGATGACTGGCTTCTCAAAGCTCCATTCAGGGAGCACTGTTACAGACCCTGGAATGTACCTCCCAACTGTTCCAGGACCAGGAATCAGGATCAGTCTGCCCAAGTCAGTTCTGATAGGGGCAGTCCTGGATACAGCTCAGGGTATGGCCTTCCTGCCCCAGGACAGGGCCAACCATCTTGTGGCTCAAGGATGGCTCAAGCATGTCTGCTGTATGAGAGCAGATATGTCTCGGCCAAAACCTACCTCAGGCTCTTGGGCCTGAGGGCTGCAGCCATAGTCACAGTGCCTTTACCCAGACTGCACATAAGGGTGCCCCAATGGACACTGAAGGTACAGTGGGACCCACATACCAACTACCTGGAACAGCAGGTCCTGGTCTCCTCTCTGGTCAGAAAGGTTTTGCTTTGGTGGATGGAACCCAGCAATCTGTTGAGAGGAGTTCCTTTCCCTTTCCCTCCCTCAGCAAATTCTCACCCCGTATGCTTCGGGGTTGGGGTGGGGGGCTCATCTGGGGCCTCACCAAACACAAGAGGCGTGGTCAGGCTGGAGTCATCTCTACATATTTATGTCCTGGAAATATGGGCAGTTCTTTATGCCCTGCAGGCCTTCCAGACTCAGCTTTCTTTGGGTCTGCTTCTAATGCAGACAGATAACATCACTGTAGTTCACTACGTTAACAAACAGGGGGAACTCACTCATACCCCCTCTGCCAGGAAGCCATGAGAGTCTGATACCGGGCTGTACAGCATGGCTCTAGAATTGTCAGTCATCCATGTTCCAGGTATCTAAAATGTCCTGGCGGACCAGTTAAGTCAGTCGCAGTCCAAGATGCACGAGTGAGAGCTGCTGACCTCAGTCGTAGAAGACCTGTTTGATAGGTGGGGTCATCCAGAGTTGAACCTTTTTGCATCCCCAGTCAACAGAAAACTGACGCTTTTTTGCTCACTCACTCCAGGGCCTGAAGTTTTCTGTCAAGATGTGTTGTCCTTCTGTTGAAAAGGGAGGTTTCTCTTTGCCTTTCCCCCCTTTCCCCTACTTCAGAAGGTTCTGATCAAACTACAGATGGAAGGGGCCATGATGATTCTCATTGCCCCTTTTGGCCTCATCAGATTTGGTTCCCCTTGCTGCAACAGCTGGCAGTGGAACACCCTGTTCCCCTGCCTCTGTGCACTGGCTTGCTCTCCTAGTAGCAGGGCACCCTGGTCCATCCGGACCTCAAATCTCTGCATCTCCATGCCTGGCTCCCAAAGACATAGCCATGGCTAGATTTGGAGCATCTTCCAAAGTGGTAGATGTACTCATGGTAGCTAGGAAGTCTTCCACTAGGGTCACTTATTCCATGAAGTGGAAGCGCTTTGCACTGTGGGCTGCTTCACAGCACCTAGAACCCTTCGCTTGTCCAATGAATCAGATTCTGCAATACTTGCTGTTCCTATCATAGGTTCATAGGTGTGTTACGAGTTTTATTTGGTCAAAAACCTTTTTATAAACTTGCCACCACTAATGGTGGAACATCTGACTCTAGTTTGAAGTACTTCTCCCTTAAAGTGCTCGTCTGACATTTCTGCTTTCCGTATGCTTGTGACAGCCATACAGTGGCACAATTGGAGGTGTCCCATACACTTCTGAGAGGCATTCTTCACCTGTAGCCGCTTATCTGCAATCCAGTCCTGCCTTGGGACCTGAATTTTGTTTTGGAGAAACTTACTTTGGCTCCTGTTGAGCCGGCCACGACATGTGAGCTATGCCTTCTGTCGTGGAAAGCATTATTTTTAGTGGCTATTATTCCTGCTTGAAGGATTTCAGTACAGGCTCTTGTGTGTGAGCAGCTCTATTTGATTTTCCATAAAGACAGGGTGTCTTTAAGTACTAACCCTAAGTTTCTTCCTATGGTGGTGTCTGAGTTTACTTTACATCAATCCATCCAACTGCATACTTATTACCCAGAGCATGCCAATCCAAGGGAAACATTGCTCCGTACTTTAGGAGTGCATAAAATCCTGCGATACTATACACGCCATACAAAGAACTATAGGAAGTCCTCTCAGTTGTCTTTTTTTTTTGCCCTTCTGAAATAGGGTGTTCCTGTTTCTAAATGGTGCTTGTCCAAATGATTGGCCAACTGTATTACATTTTGTTACAGGAAGTATGTCAAGGACCTTCCTGCCATTGTTTGTGGTCATTCTAATATAAAAAACAAATTAATTTGATGTTATTATGACAGGAGGTTTTTTGGTCGGTGGCCCTGACAGTCCAATGAAGTCACTCTACACCAGATGTTAACTTAAACACTTCTGCAATTTATTAATGCCAAAATATGCCCTAATACAGAATAGATAATGTAAACAGCTGATGGCACACTACCATCAGAGCTACATGCATGCAACAGAAATAATAATATATATCACCTGTTGGATATCCGAGCATCCATGAATGGCAATCTCTTGCTCCCCTTCTCAAATATACTGGGTTACAGTTGAACATCAATATTTATGTGAGTGCATCACTGGTTGACAGCATATACAAACTGGGAAGTTCTATATATTAACCATAAAAAGGCATAAAGTCATACAGGAAACCTTGTCTAAATAAGGTTATTTATGACAACATATAACATAAGGAAATATTTATACCAATCAACAAGAGCTTCTTGCTAATATGGATATATTCAATCTTTCATTACTAGTCAGATGATCAGCACGTACACTTTCAGTTTAAACTTCCCCTTTCTCATTCTATCATGTCTAACACATGCATTCTGTTTAGATGCAAAGACAGCTCACCGTGCAGAGCAAACTTTGCCTTGTGTTTAATATGTACTTTACTGTACAGAGTGAGCTCCTACATTGTAATTAACAGGTGCCTGTTAACCCATTTTATTCTGTTGCCCTTTTATTCAAAACAAGCACTGTTATTAAACAGCAGTAGTTATTATTGCTATATTCATTATTACCTATAAGCATCTACCATTTTACCACAGTCCCCACCATGGGAGAGAAAAAGGCTCTTTTAGGGGCTTTTGACCTCCCACACCTTAAGTAGACAGTTAATTAATTGCAATTACAGCATGGCCAAAAATGCACGTAACTGAGGAAAAATAAAAAAAGGTAATATGTCTATAGCAAAGGCTCTAACTCTGAGCATAGGCACTGAGTTTGTGTTCTTGGTATTGTTTAAGCATAGTGCACAGTGCACCTACAGTATTTTTAACCAGACAGAGTCTACATCTTGGTTAACTGAGAGTCATGTGCAAGGTATGGAGTTGCTTATTATGGCTTTTGATGGTACTCCTAAGGCAGCATGACAGGATTATAAGTATTACAGTGAGAATTTCCTGAAATACGACAAAGGCCTTAAAAGCTGAATCTGTTTTTATTTATTTATTTATTTAGCTTTTGTTAACCAGGTAAGTACACTAGGCAAAACAATTTGCCTATTTTCAGGTACGACCCGGGAGAGTACAGGAAATTACATACTTACACACTTGGGACAGCATGGTACATAATTAGGAAAAGATTACACATCATGAGACAACAAGGTACAAGTTAGAAAAAAACGAACTCGCATGTCACGTGCGAACATCATAATGCAGAATACACAAAGTACAAGGCACATGAGGCACATTTAGTTAGAATAGGTACAGCAGAGTAAGCAGTGTGTGCCGGTTTTGGAGCAGTACAAGGTAAGGATTGGTAGCAGCAAGTACAAAACTATCATCTTAAGGGCCAGCTGTTATGCATGAGTGCTAAGTGCTAACATATGTCACAGGGGGTTTTGGCACCCGCAGGCTGATCCGAGTCTGAGATGCTTCCATAGGGAGGGCATGAGCTGCCCTGAGAGGGGCAACACGGACCTGGGCTGGGAAGGTGTTCCAAAGTTTGGGGGCACATGCTGCAAAATCCTTTCACCCATTTGAGTCCAAGTCACAGGTACCTTGAGTGTGGCAGATCCCTGAGACCTAAGGTGATAGGGACGAGGAACAGTTTGGGCCAACAAACTTGCCGCCCCTGGAGGGGTGCCTGTGTTGAGGACCTTTCCTGTGAAGCAACCAAGGACAAAGTCAATGTGCTTTGAGGCCGAGAGCCAGTTTAACTTATTGTAGAGATCACAGTTGTGAGTGAGCCAGGGGGCCGCTACGGCAGACATTGTTGTAGGCCATCGACCACCTAGAGAGATGGGCCTTAGTGGTGCTGGCAAACAACAGGAGCCCATAACATAGTGAGGGGAGAAGCATACCTTTAGCAAGAGCAATATGCTCAGCCGGCATGAGGTTATTTTTTGCTCTGTAAGCCAGACCCAGTTTACAGTTGACAGTTTTGCATGTCTTCTGGATATGGTGGCCAAGGTCAAGCTGTGGGTCCAATGTTACACCAAGGTATTTGAAATTGTCCGTGATTGGGATCGGGATGTCTCCCTTACCGGAAACACAGAACGGCACAGGGGAGGCCTTAATCTTAGCCTGGGACCCAAAGAGCATGGCCTGGGTTTTTTTTAGATTAAGGACTAGCTTATGGTTCAGGATCCATGTCTGAATGTTTCTTAGGTCATCACTCAGGTGGTTGTTAATGACCCCCACCTCTGGGGAGTGAGACAGGATGACCAGATCATCTGCATAAGGATTGGTTTACAGTGAGCAGCGGTTCTTGGGGAGATTGATATGAAAATGGAGAAGAGAATTGGTCCAAGGACGGAGCCTTGGGGGACCCCCATTGTTACTGGGATGCGACCCGAGAGCTCTTTGCCATATTTACCCCGCTGCACTCTACCATGTAGGTAGTTGGAGACCCAACTGAGAGTGGCATTGGATAGTCCAATTGATCTAAGCTGTGTTGATAGCATGGTATGGTCGACCAGGTCAAATGCCTTCGAGAGGTCTATAAAGATAGCCCCCGAGAGTTTGCCTTGGTTCATGGCCTCCCTAATACATGATGAAACAGTAACTAGGGCTGAGGAAGTACCATGCCCCTTCCTGAATCCATGCTGTACAGAAGACATTATGTCATATGCCTGTAAGTACTCTGAGAGTTGTCCTGCCACAACTTTCTCCAGAAGTTTGCTAACCGCGGATAGGATGGATATGGGGCGATAGTTCTCTATCAGTTTAGGGTTCCCCTGTTTAAGGATTGGGACTACCCTGGCAACCCTCCATATGTCTGGGATAACTCCAGTTGACAGGGACAGATTGAAGATGTGTGCCACCAGAGAGGCAAGCCAGGGGGCACCGAGACTGAGGAGCTTTGGTTCCAAGCCATCTTGGCCAGCACTTGAGAAGGGTGAGAGTCCAGCTAGCAGTTTCTGCACCTCTTGAGCCACCACTGCCCTGAACAGAAAGGGCGGACGGGGTGATGATGGTACTATGGGCTGGTTGCCGCTGACACCACCACCATTGGGGAATGTCGAGGTATACTCGGACAGATCAGAAAAATAATGATTGAAGGAGTTGCCAATGGTTTCTGAGTTGTTGCAGCTGGAACCTTCAATTATCATATCAGTGGACTCAATGCTCTGTGTACCACTCACAACATGTTTAATATTCCTCCAGAACCTCCTTGGATCCCTAGCCAAGTTCAGTAACACAGATTTGCAGAACTCACTCTTGGCTATCCTTATGTTCTTTTTGCACTCATTTCTGAGTTTCCTGTATCTCTGAAAGACAGCCTGGTCAGCCATGGCCTTAAACTTGCCCCAGCACTTATCTCTGGTGTTGAGGAGGGCCAGGAGACTACCATGAAGCCATTTAGTAGCCATTCCCCTCACCCTCCGTCTGATGAGGGGGGGCATGTTTCTCCTGCAGGGCCCTTAACGAGATGAGGAAGTGACTGACAGTGGATGTGGAGTCCTGAGCATTCCATACTGCTGACTAGTCAGTGTACTTGATATCATTTTGAAAGGAGGAAAGATCAAACATAGAGTAGTCTCTGATCTGGATAATTTTATGGGGTATTTTCAGAAGTGGGATCTGCCAGACACAGTACACCGGGGAGTGATCAGAGATAGAATTAGGTAGGATACCAGATGAGCTGATCCAATTATCAGAGAGCGTGAGCTGTAAGTCTGCCTGGTGGATCATATCATTCATAACTTATTCTAGGTTATACATCTTATTACTGACCTCAACTGAATGAGCATCTTTTCTGGCAAGCAGGGCCCTAAAATTTAAGGTTAAAGCTTCAATGGACACATTGAAGTAGGGCAAATATTCCTCTGTGGTCAGGATCACTTAGTATGGTTTCTTCCCTAAAAGTGGGAATGGGCTTAATGATGGTCTGACCAATGATAATATGTTGGGTGGTGGTAAGACAGACATTTGAGATATTAGTTAGTATAGAAAATATAAGTAAAAGGAAGCAATGCTTAAATGTGTGATGTGCAATCACAGATGAAAATTGACATAAAGACAAAACTTTCATGTAATGGTGTAAAGCAGATCAATAGTCAGGGGCACTGTCAAAAATGGGCCTATTGAGGAGTTGGCACAGGGGTGTCACAGATGGAGCACAAATGGTATGTTTGCAAAGCACAGTGCAGAACTCAGGGATGTCAACACCATAATTGAGATATGTGAATAGATGTTAAGTGTGATACCAGATAGAACATAATATGACATAACAGTGTCCGTTAACAAAGAAGAATTAATTGAATCCACTTTGAGAGTGGATAAGGTAAATGCTACCTGGCCATTGAGGTGTGGCACACCCTTGGAGCTTGATTGAAGGATCTGTCGATAATATTTCTTGACAGATAGGTCTTTATAAAATGGATATGACCAGTTCAGAAAGTTTATATGAGTAACAGTCCATAAAGGCCATGTAAGTAATCACAAAGTGGCATAGTTACAGGTGAAATGTCATTTGCAGAAAGATGGTAACCCCACAAGGAATTTGGGGCTATGCAGATGGTAATTTAAAGAAGAAACACCAGCATAGTAAGAAAGTCAGTGTTTATGTTACTGGCTGCTGGATGGCTGGATTTGCAGAGGCCTTGGCAGGGGGTGCAATAGATTGTGCATTGAGTCCTTGAATGGAACATCCACACACACACTGGTGTAGCATTTGTGTTGTGGAAGTTGATCACACCCTGCACTAAGATTAACAATTTATAAGAGAACAAGTGACAGTCCATAACAGAACAATCAGTTTCCCCTGAAGGGGAGGATGGGGGCCGCATGGAGGATTACAACAGTAAAGCTGACATATTGAACAGGTATTTCTGCTCAGTCTTTACTGAGGAAGAGGAGGGTAATGGGTCTGAAGGGAGTACAAGGGGTGAGAATGGTGCAGAAATGGACACAAGTCCCTTTACACGAGAAAGGGTCCTGAAGAAACTGGAAGTAACAAGAGTTGATAAAGCAATGGGGCCAGATGGGGTGCACCCAGGGTCCTAAAGAACTAAGAGAGGTGGTGGCTGAACCTCTGGCTATCCTGTTTAGCCAATCACCGGAAACAGGGAGGTACCCAAAGACTGGAGGATAGCAGATGTAGTCCCTTATACAAAGTGGGAACAAAAGGAAGTGGGGAACTACAGACCAGTCAGCCTCACCTCGGTAGTGGGGAAGATCATGGAAGCACTACTGAAGGAGAGATTAGTGGAACATCTGGTTGTCAATGGACTACGGGACCCAAGGCAGCATGGTTTCACCAGGGGAGGTCATGTCAGACCAACCTCATTGAATTTTTGACTGGGTGACTAGGGAGGTGGATCAGGGGAGGGCAGTGGACATGGCCTATCTGGACTTGACAAGGCCTTTGACACTGTGCCACATAGAAGACTATTACACAAACTGGGGAATATAGGTGTGGGCAGGACAGTAGTGTGGTGGGTGGGTAACTGGCTGGGTGGCAGGACACAGAGGGTGGTGGTAATGGCTGTCACTCCACAGAGGGAAGAATGACCAGTGGGGTACCACAGGGATCAGTGCTGGGACCGGTCCTATTCAACATCTTCATCAGCGACATTGCGCAAGACCTAGAAGGCAGAATTTCGCTGTTCGCTGATGACACAAAGCTCTGTAACAGAGTAGACACACCAGAGGGTGTAGACAGAATGAGAAGGGACCTGCAGAAACTTGAAGAATGGTCAGAGGTTTGGCAGTTGAAATTCAATGCAAAGAAGTGCAAGATAATGCATATGGGGCACAAAAACCCTGGCACAATATATCAATTGGGGGTGAGGATATAGCATGCACCACAGGAAAGGGATCTTGGGGTTATCATCTCTGATGACCTCAAGGTAGGAAACAGTGTGACAAGGCAGCAGGTAAAGCAAATAGGATGCTGGGATGCAAGGCAGGGCATCACCAGCAGGAAAAGGGGGGTCATAATTCCACTGTACAAGACACTAGTGAGGCCCCACCTGGAGTACAGTGTACAGTTCTGGAGACCTTACCTACGTAAGGACATAGACAGGGCAGAAAAGGTTCAGAGGAGGGCAACAAAGATGGTGCATGGATTGCATCACAAGTCCTATGAGGACAGGTTGAAGGAACTGAACATGTACTCCCTGGAGGAGAGGAGGGAGAGAGGGGATATGATAGAGACATACAGGTATCTTACAGGGAGGAACAGGGTGCAGGAATACACTATTTTTAAGTGAAAAAGATGTTCCAGGACTAGAGGGCATGGGATGAAGTTGGAGGGAGGACAATTCAGAGGAAATGTGAGGAAGAATTTCTTCACAGCATGGGTGGTGGACAAGTGGAACACCCTGCCAGAGGAAGTGGTGGGGGCTGAAACAATCATGGGATTTAAGAATGCATGGGATAGACATAAAGGAATTCTGGAGGTCAGGGGTAAGGGGCAATAGACTTCTAGGAAAACATAAACTGAACTTACAAGCTCAAATGGGCAGACTGGGTAGGCCATAGGCCCTTATCTGCTGACACTGTCTATGTATCTATGTATCTATGTTTGTGTGAGGTGCCAGCCAGGCTTGGAAAGAGCACCAGTGATGGAAACAGATGTCTTGCTTGAAGTTAATTGACGAAAAGTCTTCTTGATGAAGTCAGGGGATTGCCCCCACCCCAGGCTTAGCTTTATAGTAAGCAGAAACAATAAGCTTGATTGTAGAGTCTGAATTGGTTGGACCTTTTTCATTTTCTACAAATAGGCATAATTTTGCTGACAACATTGCACTTACAGAGGTAATAATAACCTGTTTCATGTAGTAGTCCTTATATGGAGCCAGTCAGGCACTAAGATGGTGATGACATTGAAGCTGTGGCAGCTGTTTTCTTTTCAGAAAAAAGAGGAATGTTTTTGCAGCTTAGACAAATGTGTTACTGCTGTTGTGTGTGGAGATGTTATGTGTGCCACACCGTGGAAGCCTGCAAACTTGTAAAGTGTGTTAGAAACTTAGTTAAGAACACATACACAGTTGTTGAAAAGGAAAAATAACAAAGGTTTTATATCAATGACCTTTTTGTTTTGTGAAGAGTGGTGTGACAGAGCCTAAAATTCTGACAATTGTGGAAAGAGAAAACAAAAATGGGGCATCGACCACACACCTGGGGGTGCAGTCCGAGGTCCAATTAAGACCATTTGACCATCTGTGAATCCATGACAGTGTCATGTTACACCCTGCCTGCAGGTTGCAGAAGAGACTATGACAGTGATTAACATGATTTCCCTGTCTATGTGTTGCTGGCGGGCCTAACTGAGGTCTGTTTTATAAAATCTTGTAATGTTATATCAGTAACCCACTTAAAACATGTAGCTTATGGCAATATGCCAGTTACACCATGCAATAGTGGGACAAATATATTGTTGGCCTATATACCAACTAATAATAGTGCCCATTGCACCTGTGACAAGTGAAAGGGTCTACCTTCTTTACCCTGTATAGTGAAATACTCCAAAGTACTGAGTGAGGTAAGGCCTACTATGGAACCTTGGAGTATAAGTTCTTGAGCTGAATCTAAATTATGCCATATTATAATTGTTATGATTTAAGATCACAAGACGTGCACACAGTGCACTTTATTTTCCCGGGGTACCTGAGAGTGATGAGACAAACAGACCACTAGTTGGTCTGGGTTTCTGCTTGGAACATAGTGCAGGGTGGGGGGGGGTCAGCAGTCCTGGCCCCGGTATCTAGGTTTGGTTATGGGCACTAAAACATTCATAAATGTGAAGCAGTTTTCTGAGTGCACACTTGATAAAGTGTAACAAGATATATATTTCAAAGCATAATAGCACAAACATCAAATATAAACATTTTGGCAATTGAACAATATTAGTATTGAGCATGATGCAGAAAATACATTTTGTACAACAGAACAAATGTAGGCTGAAAGTTTGTTTCAGAGTCCAGAAATGAGAATGGTAATTAATTTGTTGTGTAGCTGGGTTTGGCCCTAGCTGCAGTTATTTAGATTGTTGTCGTAGAAAGGTAAAGTTCTTGGAATATTGTGAATCCACTTGTGTTAAGCACAGTAGTGGAATGAGTTGCAGAGGGTTCTTGGTTTTGGTTGAAAGAATTGTTTGAGCAACCCACCAGTCTGCTAACTTGAAAAGAAGGCCTGGCTGTTGCTTTGTTAGCCAGGCATGGCATTTATGACTTGTAAGACTTTTAAGGGAAATGCCATGCTTTGGAACTTTGAGTTATGTAACTATTAATCCACGACAACGTAGGCTGCAAAACAGAAGCTCAAAAGTTGTTAGTTATCAAATCTCTTAAATTGCATGAAATAAAAATAGTTAATATGGGTGTTTCCCACTTAGAGAACACAATGTACATTTAAATGAGAATTTTTTTTTTTAATCAGTAGGCTTGGATCACTGCCAATAGTTGCTCCTAGAGAAAAGGGCTTAATGAGTTAAGGACGTAAGTTTCAGCTTTGAATATGCCTCTCAATGAAGCATCCTCTTATCTCTTTTGAGAATAAGAAATTAATTAAAAGGCTCAAACAAAACTACAAATAAAATTTTACCTTATGCTTAACTAGTGATATGGCACTGGAAACAAAATTGTTTCTTACTTAACGATGGTGCTTAACACTGGGACCCCCTTGTGATTGAGATGATACAATATGCCATAAACACTATGAACAAATTAAAATACCCAAACACCTAACAGTTGAAGATAAACTTCCTTTGTCCCAGACAACAAATATTGCTCCCTCTGGTTGCAATGCAAAACATAACATGAACCACACAAAAGGCAGAATGACCCAACTACATTTATTGTCTTGACTGTATTTTTAGAAACAGTGGAGTTTCCTTTAAACATTTCACACTTATAAATCACTATGCATTTACTTTTCTTTTAATTTTAGCCGCAAAGAAGAATACAACACACACACACATATATATATATATATAGAAACCCCCTTGTCTTAAACTTTCCCATGAAACGCAGGAAATAATATCCTCCCCCCCCTTTTTTTCTTCTTTTCCTCTCTGTGTTTCCTTTCAATACACAGTAACTGGTTACATAGCATTTAAACCTTAATATTTATAAAACATCATTGTTTTGCTCAGAGAGGAAAATAAAGAAAAAAAATACAATAATGGCTGTTGAACTTGATACTGTTATGTCAGTGCACATTCTGAATAGCAGTTTTATTTTTTTTTCCTTTTGCAACATTTTTACTCCTTACTGCCCATATCAGTCAGATAAAAACATTTTGTCTGAATTTCTGGTTTCTTAGATGTAAGATTACTGGTAATTAATGAACATACAGTTAAAACATTGCAAAACAAAACATTTTTCCAAATGAAATTTCTTTGATTGAACAACTGACATAACATTTTTTCCACTCTTTTTCTCACTCTCCATTTAAATCTTTTACAATTGTGTGTGTGTGTGTCCCCGTCTGTAGAGACAGGGTGATCAGAGCCAACTTCTCCCTTTTCTTTTTTCATTATTATTTAGAAGAAAGGATAGATTAGGGAGAATGAGGATGGACTGCAGCCCAAGTGAGAACAGAATATTTAGAAGGGAAAAAAAAAACAAAAAACAATGTTGTGTTCCTTCCTAGGTATTTAACCTTTGTCATCAAAAGGTTGTTGTTGTACCTTCCTATATATTTTGTAACGTCCAGAAAGACCAGCGTGTGTCCCCTTTGCAAACATCTGCACATACATAATTTCTTTAAGGTCCATACACTGTCTCTCAAAATTAAATATACACTTTACACGTTAACTGTACTTGCAATCTGTCTTTCTGTTTCATCTTAGGCAGATTGTTCACTTTAGTAAACAACATTTAACTTGCTATATGCAAATCTTGCATATGACAACACATAGTTTCTTCATGGATCTTTACCTGTAGGTTGAAGTCTTCATCGAACACTCAGAGTCTGTTAAACCCCTTTTCCTAGTATTGTAGTTAGGTTATGACCCTTATCTACGCATACTCTGTTTAGAATATCAGAATTGACCTATTGGACCTTTCGATACCAGAACCAAAGCAACTCTGGGCTTAGGCTCACCAATTTGTTATAAAAAACAAATAAATGTGATGTTATTATGACAGAAGGTTCTTTGGTTGGTGGCCCTGACAGTCCAATGAAGTCACTCTACCCCAGATGTTAACTTAAGCACTTTTGCAATTTATTAATGCCAAAATATGCCCTAATACAGAATAGTTAATTTAAACAGCTGGTGGCACACTACCATCAGAGCTACAAGCATGCAACAGAAATAATAATAGATATCACCTGTTGGATATCCGAGCATCCATGAATGGCAATCTCTTGCTCTCCCTCTCGAATACACCGGGTTACAGTTGAACATCAATATTTATGGCCCTGTCCACACTGCACATGGTAAACTATTACTGGTGCTTTGAACCATTACCGTGAACTCCAAAGATGGGTCGCATCCACACTGGTAACGGTTTACCATGCGATTTTAAAACCATTCCTTAGACCTGTCAAGATGTGGTCTTTAGGTTGGAATCGGAAGTGGTTCATTATCTATAACGTTTCTCTTACCAGTGCAGATGCATGACTACTGATTCCGATGCTGTATGTCCTTCACGGATCCAGAATGCAGTGCATCAGCATCCCAATGTACCACAGGGGAGATTCTCTGCATGAACACAGAAGTAGGCAGAGCGGGTGATTTAAACAGGTCCTGTCAGCAGAAGTGCTGCGTGTGTCGCATGTGTGTAAAGTAGAGTGAGGCAGTGCACAAGGTGCATTCAGGCACTATACAAGCTAATTCTGGGCACTGTGCACATTTTATGCAGGCCACTGTGCAAAGAGTAGTGTGTGATTAATCTATTTGTGTGACATGAGTGACTGCAGTGCATCCTGGTCAGATGAGGCTACAAAATACCTCACTGAGTGCTGGTCACAAGAATGTGTGCAGGAGAAGCTTGCTGCATTCCGGAAAAACACTCGTGTGTACCAAAAAGTGTCTGATTATTTAAGCAACCATGGGTTTGAGAGAACTGCAAAGCAATGCAGAGATAAAATTAAACAATTGAAAATAAGGTATCACAAAACAAGGGATAACAACAACAGGTCGGGGGGGGTCGGATCGTCTGTCCATTTTATGATCACCTAGATCAGATACTGGGTACCAGGCCCACATCAGAGCACAGTTTGTTCTTGAAAGCAGTACAATCGAGGAGGAAGATGGCAGACCAGAGGGTGATGAAGAGACTGATGACTACCCTGTGCCTGATATTGTGGAATCAGGTAGTAGAAATCTCTTGTTGTTTCAGTTTTAATTGTCATGTTGCTGTATATTTATTGTGCTTAAAGCAGTGTTGTTCCATTATGCAGAAGCGGAGCCATCAGAGGATACATCACTGGACACTGACACCACCACAGCAGAGTGCTCCTCTGCAACCTGTGAAGAAAGTGGGGTTGCAGCATCTGATGTGTCTTCCATCAGTGGAGCATCAAGCAGCTCTGCAACCGGTGGAACGGCAGCGAAGCGTCCAGCTGAACCTCTGCAGAACTTACGCAGGAAGAAGAAGAGTACCAGGCTGCAGGAACTGATGGAGGCAGTGTTCGAACCCACCAGGCAGATGATGAAGGAACAACACAGGGAACTTATTGAAATGGAGAGGGAGTGGGTGCGGGAGGAGAGGGAAATGGAGGAAAGGCTTAGGAGATATGAGGTTGATCAAAATGTAGCCTTCTTTAATAATATGTTACTTATTATATCATCATATTTTTCACACTCCAATGCAGGCCTTCATTCACTGATGGCAAGCTGTAGCACTGCACCACCCATGACTGTGACACTATCAGGCAGCAGCATAAGTGCTGCATCCCAGACCGGCCTGCCGCAAGTTCCTGCAGGTCAACAGCAGCAGGCTACACACATTGCTGTCTCTGGAGTCGCTGTTGCATCGCATGGGAACATGCCACATGCATATACATGCCAACAGTCACAGACAGTTCCCATTGTTAGTACCAGCATTGCCAGTTCATCACAGGGACACATGACTCATGCCCATGCATTTCACCAGCAGCAGTCTGTTCCCAATGCTGGTGCAAGCAGCGCCAGCATGTCACAGGGAAATATGACCCATGGGACCATAGGCCACTGTCACACTGATGACCGTGCTGGAGCACCCAACCATAGTGCCACTGTTCAGATACCTGCTTACAGTACTGTTACCTCCTGCCAGACATCTAGAACATCTATGCCCTCTACTTCTCATACTGTGCATAGCATGATGCAGCCATCCAGCAGTGATCCACATGTTTTTTCACCATCCTATGTGTAAGATATATTAAATGAGGACTAGACGTGGACCTCACTATAGATCGAATATCCATTACTACTGTTACTTTGCATAATGTAATCATGCACATGTATGCATGACATCAGTAGCGCACTACACGCATTACAGGCAAGGCCTTCTGTCACCCACGACAAACAAAACTATTGAGTGCTGTATCTGTATTGACATGCAACAGGGCACTGCACACAGTGCAAGCCTAGCCAATACTCGTGTCATGGCTCAGGACACTATAGTTTGCAGGACGTGAAACACAAACTGCTTTTACATTAAGCAACTCTTTTAATAGACAAGTGTTATACAACTGGTATATAACTGTTACTCAGGTGTTGCACAAGTGGTTTACTTGTCATTAATTCCGACGGAATGCCAGTGTGCAGTTATACAACATCTGCCTTCTTGTTGTGGACAATTACTTGTTAGCACCTTACCGTTGTCTAATGACACTAAACATGTTTATAAATGCAGTCTGTTAATTTAATTCCATGAACAGTTAAGAAATAAAATACGTTATACACCGCAAAACATTGAAAACTATTTATGAAGCATTAGGTCTCAACTACATTAAAGTTTTGAAACACAGTTTAAAAATGTTATAACACCACAGTTATGTTGCTGTGGCCTGCAAGTTCTGCAGTACCATACAATGAATGCAAGTGCTGGATGTTAGAAAATATAATGCTGACAACATGTCTTTCTGGACTGCTTCATATGAAATATATGTCAATGTTTCACCTACTTTAAACAGTAATAAAAATGAATTTCTCTGCACCTCTGTATTTCTTGTACTTGACACACCACTTTTGATCTTTTGATATGGGGCTTATGTTTGGGGGTGGGGGTTACTCTTACAACAAGTGCACAAAATGTGTGCAACCTTGCAAATCCATAGCATGATACAGCGGTGTCCTGTTAAGCCACAGACTTGTGGGACTGGTAACCTCACAGTGCCATGTATCATTACATTTTCATTGGCTATTTAGATAGTTGCACAGTGTGTCACGTATGGCTGCAGCTTGCCTGTTCATGGCTGCAACAGACATCTCGTCACAGCACGCAGATGCGTGGTCACATGGTTGTGGAATTGTGCATCCTCACACTCTGCAACCCATGATTCAAGAAACACTTCAGACTTACGTTCGCATAGGTTATGAAGTGCACAACAGGCACCAATGATGTATGGCACATTACAAATTGCAAAATCATTGCACTTCAGTAGACATCTCCACCTGCCTTTCAGGCGACCAAATGCACACTCCACCAACATGCGTGCATAGCTTAACCTGTAGTTGAAATTAAGCTTGGTATCAACACTATAGTCACTATATGGTTTCTTCAGCCAAGGGAGGAGAGGGTAGGCAAGGTCACCAAGAATAACAACTGGCACACTCATTCCACCAATTTCATGCTGCATGCCTAGGAATAGCTTGCCAGTCTGTCCCATGTGGAAACGTTTGCTGTTCCTGACCACGTGGGCATCGTGTTCCTTCCCTGGCCAACCAACATTTACATCCATGAAACAGAATTTATGGTCCACAAGTGCCTGCATCACCACAGAGTAATATGACTTGTGGTTGAAATATTCAGTGGCATTCCCAGGTGGTGATATAATGGGGAAGTGAAAACCATCTACTGCGCCCCCACAGTTTGGAAAACCCCATTCTCTCTCAAAGCCCTGTATGACAGCTGCCACATTACTGATTTTGATTACTTTGGGGAGCGGCACATGTACAATAGCTTTACACACATCCAGAACTATTTCCCCAACCATAGATCTGCCCACACCAAATAAGTGCCCCGATGTCCAAGACTCTATATTTGTAGCCAGGCACCACAACATGATTGCTATTCTCTTGGGGACTGGTATTGCTTTACGTAGTTGTGTGTCCATGTGGCAAATATAAGGTTGCACCTCAGCACAGAGCGCATGAAAGGTACGCCTGCTCATACAAACGTTTGCAAGCCACTGCTCTTCTGTCCATGAACAAAGCACAATGCTGTCCCACCAGCGGGTCGACCTGGGATAGCTCCAAACACAATGAGACATTCCTTCAGCTGCATACCTTGCGCCAATATCATTCAGCAGTGCAGTAATCATCTGCAATGACTGCCTCTTCGTTGCCAGCACCTGCTTAACTTTAATCAACCTGCTGTGCCACCGAATCATTCGTGCCCTCAGCATAGCTTGCTGCCTACTGACAAATCTATACATTACAGCAGCAGTAGGCAATTTAAATCAGCCACCTCCATCATGCTTTGTGTGTTGTTTACATGGATACAACACGAAGCATGATGGACGACGTCACAACATCAGAACGTCCTGCAAAGCACTGTGGGATAGCCCCTTGATTCGGTTTGCAGCACTCGCATGGAGCTCCAAAAAAGAGCAGCAGTGTGAATGGGAGGTGACCGTTTCAAGAAACAGTTCATCGTCAATGTGGATGGACAGTAATGGTACGTACCATACCGGTTTTAAAACCGTTACGCTCAACCGTGTGTAGTGTGGACAGGGCCTATGTGAGTGCATCACTGGTTGACAGCATATACAAACTGGGAAGTTCTATATATTAACCATAAAAAGGCATAAAGATATACAGGAAACCTTGTCTAAATAAGGTTATTTACGACAACATATAACATAAGGAAATATTTATACCAATCATCAAGGGCTTCTTGCTAATATACATATATTCAATCTTTCATTACTAGTCGGTTGATCAGCATGTTCACTCTCAGTTTGTCTAACCTCCTCTTTCTCATTCTGTCATGTCTAACACACGCATCGTGTTTAGATGCAAAGGCAGCTCACTGTGCAGAGCAAACTTTGCCTTGTGTTTAATATGTGCTTTACCGTGCAGAGTGAGCTCCTACACTGTAATTAACAGGTGCCTATTAACCCATTTCATTCTGTTGCCCTTTTTTTCAAAACAAGTACTGTTATTAAACTGCAGTAGTTAATATTGCTATATTCATTACTTATTACCTATAAGCATCTATAATTTTACCACAATTCCACCAGAGGCATGACCACTTCTGTTGCCTGTTTCAGGAATGTTTCAGGTGCAGAGATCTGCGCTGCTGCCACTTTGGAGTTCTGTCCACACCTTTACCAAGCACTACAGTCTAGACATTACCTCGAGGTGTAAGGCCAGTTTTGGCCTAGCTGTTCTACAGGGCCTACTGTCTTAGGCTTCAGGTTTCCAACTGCCCAGAATAATTTTTTCAATACCAGAAGTGCTTGGGACTCATTCCATAAGTGTGGCCTGCTGCAAGAGATATCCTCAGAGTAAGATAGTGCAGTTACGTAAGAACTGATCATAACAGTACATCTTCAAGAGGATCTCTTGCAGCAGGCCATGTCGTCCCACCCTCGTTCCCCCAAACCTGTTGGTCTCCTGTGTCTGTCGCTCTTTCTCCTTGTCAGGGGACTGTCTTCCAAAGTTTTTTTTTTTTTTTTTTGGTGGGAACATTTGGCTCCTCTTCGGTTCCTCAGCAGGGGACTTGCTGCTTATGGTCTCCGGTGGGAGAACTTAGGAGGGTGCAGGAGCCACCCACTCTTATAGGATAGGGCAATGTTAGCATGTGACATCGGAGTGGGCAACCCCCTGGTAGACTGCTAGCTAGAAAAGTTTCTGTGTGATCCTGGCACCTGGCAGCTATGGTTCCTTAGATGTGACCTGCTGCAAGAGATCCTCTAGAAGCTCTACTCTTATGGTAAGTTCTTATGGAACTACACTTTGTGCACTGGGTGGGTATGAGTACATAGTGGGTTTCATAGGTTATTACGAGCCAAATTAGGCATTTTCCCATTAACAGCTCACCCTTTATTCAAAAGGAGTAGTCACATGTTTTGTTTCTCAGACTGTACTCATCTACTCTGGTCTTGAATTCCTCCATATTTCCACTTCCCACCACCTCCAGTGGGAGACCATTCCATCTATCCACCACCCTCTGGTTAAACCACACTGCTCTTTTCTTTGTATGGTATAATTCTCCTCTTAGCTGTAATAAATGTGATTTCACATTGTGATTCCGCTCCCTTAAGTTCAGTCAAACACACTCCCATAAATCACTATTTTCAAATGCACCATAAACCAGGTACATATCCCCTCTCATTCTTCTAGTACTCCAAGGAATACACTCCCAGAGAATCCAGTCTCTCACCATAACTCAAATACCTGACTATCTTAACCATCCTGGTGGCCCTCCTCTGTATTCTCTCGATTAACTCTATGTCTGATTTTGAGCTTGGTGCACTAAATTGTAGGCAGTACTCCACAAGAGGCCTCACCAGGGATGTATACAAGGGCACTATCACCCCACTCTCCTTATTCTCAGTGTGTCTAGCAATACACTCCAACATTTCCCTGGCCCTTTTTGCCATTACCTGGCAATTTCTTTTAGATTTAAGATCATTTGATTTAACCACTCCCAAATCTCTCTCTTCACTTTTTGTTCTAAGTGTATACCCATTGATAATATATTGCACCCTTCCATTTCCTCTCCCCAAGTGCATTACCCAATATTTGTTCAAGTTAAAATCTAACTTATGTGTGTTAGCCCAGGTTCCTAATCTGCTCAATTTACCCTATAATCTTTCCACATCCTCCTTGCTTTGCACGACTGATTCGATTTTCGTATCATCAAAAAATGTTTCCATCCAAACACCTTTCCCACTGCTTGTTGATGTCTTATAGAGGGTAAACAGGCAGGGTCCTAACACCAAGCCCTGTGGAACCCTACTCATCACCTTGGCCTTCCTTGATGTACTACCTCTGATGTTCACTTGCTGCCTCCTATTAGTTAACTAAGAATTAATCCAGGCAACTATGCTTGATGGATCCCTGCATTCTGTAGAACCATAATTAGTTCCCCATGTGGCATCCTATTAAAGGTCTTGCTTTTTTTTATCATATCACAGTTTGTACGCCTGCTGCGGTGACTTACTGGCAGGAGCATCCAGCCGCCGGCACTGCCTGCCGGGAGAGCAGCAGACTAACTCGCATGATGGGGGGTCCGGTATAGCCATCACTGACTCACTGGGGGCTCCCCTATGCCCTGCATAGCCGAGCCAGCCCTGGACCCCCCAGCATGATTCCACAACAGTCCTCCTGGCACCACAGGATGTGGCCATCAAGCTGCTTCAGTCGCACCCAGCCATTTTCCTCCAATAGATCCCCAATGGAGCGCGGATGTGCAATGACGTTAATGCACTGATGTACAGACGTCTGCCACGCTCTGCCTCTGCTGACACCTGCATCTGCAGTGCCTCTGGGCATCCCCAGGGGCTGCCACAGTGTGGTGTACTTCCCCAACCCATCCCAGGACTAGGAGAGCTGTCTGCGGATGCTCGACCCTAGTCCTCTCCTGCCAACCCCCGACGACTAGGGCTCATTCCCGAATCCAGGTTGTTGGCGTGGTGCGAGGTGTGGCATCCAGCACCTCAACCCTCAGCACTACCGGGCCAGCTGTATCAAAGGCCTTGCTGAAATCTATAAACACAATATCCACCGGCAAACCTCTATCCAGTGCTTAACTTACTTTGTCGTAAAACTGCAGCAAGTTAATTTGATAGGATCTACCCCGTGTAAAACTATGCTGCGTCACATCCTGCACATTTTTGTTTTTGAGTGTCCTCAATCTCCTTCTTAATTATCCTTTCCAGCACCTTGCCAAGGACTGATGTCAGGCTTACAGGCCTGTAATGTCCATACTCTGCTCTATTACCCTTCATAAAAATGGGCACCACTGTGGCCTCTCTCCAGCTACTGACAACTTGCCCTTAATTTAAGGATGTTTGAAAGACCTATGTAACTGGTTCTGCTAATTCAGCAGCTAGTTCCTTCAGTAATCTTGGATCTATTCTGTCTGGACCTGGTGTTTTATGTGGATTCAACTACTGAAACCTAATCTTAACATCATTCACAATAAGATTTAATGGTGTTTCCCCATTGTCAGGTTTATCTATAGTCATATGTCCACTCTTAGCACTAAATGCTGATGAGAAATATTCATTTAGCGTCCCAGCATTCCTATTTTCCTTCAATACAAGGACTCCATTTTTATCCACCAGCGGTCCTATCTGTATGTTCCTTCCCCTCTCATGATTAATATGGTTAAAGAAGGATTTGTAATTATTCTTTACCTTTTCAACTAGTCCTAGTTCGTATTCTCTTTTAGCCTTCTTAATACTCTTCTTGCAGTGCTTCAATAACAATCTGTACTTTTCCCAAATTCTTGTGGAATTCTCCTTCTTCGCCTTTTTATACACTTTCTTCCTTTTATTTATTAAACTAACGACTTTAGTGTTAAACGATGGTAGAATTCTTCCCTGCCTATTATATTTATTTTTCTGCAGCACAAATCTCCTTGCCAAATCATCTAATTTGTTAACCAAAATGGCCCATGTTTTTTCCAGTGATTTGTCCTTAAAATCGCTCTTCCAATTCCATGCTTGGAGTTCTTCCTTCATTTTTAAATAATTTGCTCTCCTAAAACATCTAATTTTAGTTGTCCCTCTTTTGTATATTTGGACATTCCTTACTGTGAACATAACATATTCGTGATTGCTGTTCCCCAGTGGTTAGGCCTTTTGAAAGTTATAAGTCTATCCTCCATGTTGCTGAGCACTAAGTTCAGTACATTATTGCATCTTGTTGCTGAACTTACATACTGTTCTATACCAAGTCTATTCAGACAGTTTAGACATTCATCCTCTAATTGTGTCTTCCTTGTACCCTTCTCCCAGTCAATTGTGGACATACGAAAATCTCCCATTAACAAGATATTTTCTTCAGAATTCAAGCTATCTAGCAGCTCTATCAACTGCTTATTAGTTTCTGCATCTTGAGACGGTGGTCAGTATTAGTCTCAAGGAAAATTTCCTACAAACATTAGGGACTACCTTCAACCATATTTGCTCCATGCTGTTATTATTTAAATCCTTTAGTAATTCAGTACTGATGTATTCTTCTATGTACACCACTACCCCTTCTCCCCCTTTCTGCTCCCATTGCAAACTATACAATTTGTACCCCCCAATGTTCCTTCGATATTACTAGGTACTCATGTAGACAGAGTATACTAGCTGCTCTGTATGAGTTACTTTTCTAAGAATGGGGTTCTGAGTGTATTGTTTAGGCCTGATGTGCCACTCTGGGTTTCCCAGGGCAGATCCCTCAGGGGGCCTGGGGGTTGGGCTAACAGTGGGGCCAAGAGGATGGGTTTAGACCTCTAGGCCTAGTAGAGATGTATGTAATATTAGCTTTAGTGTAAAACACTACCTGTTATAATGAACAGCCATATTCACCCTCCAGGCTGGCAGGTGGCAGGGTGGCCAACCCTTCACCAGAGGGGCCTCTGAGTGGGAAGATTTAGTTTAGTGCTTGCAGAGGATGTTGAACATATAAGGGCAGGTGAATGTAACCCCCCATGGGATTTATGTTTCTTTAAGAGGGCTGGGACATTTATTTTATGGCATCTTCTATGCTTTGGAGGACTGAATAAGCTGGTCTGACTGGCACTCCGGGGTTTGGAGCAGTCAGCCTTGGGCTATATGAGGAAGAGAGCTTTGATGGGAAAAGGAAGAGAGAGAAGAGAGTCAGCCTGGGAACAATGATGAGGTTTTTTTGTCTATTTGGAGCGGAGTATCTACAGGCCTGACTTGTTCATGGTGGTGGCCATTTTATAAAGGGTCCGTGGGGAGGAAGCCCCCTCTCAGAAGAATGCAAAGCCAAATCAAGTGGGAGGTCACCCTAGGAGCCAGTTATGGGTAAAGCCACCACCAGAGAATATGGAAAGAGGGGCACTCACTTACACCTTGCCTATGACAGCCTGGTTCCACACAAATACTTGCCAGATTCCCCACACTTCCAGTCTTCTTCTCTACTGCCTTTACCCCCTGGACAATGTCCCTAATTACAAGTAACTAGGGGTCTGACTTGATCCATCTCATGATTTCTCTTCCCACTTTAGCACACTACATGCCAAGCTGCATCCTAAGCTTGGGCTGCTATACCACCATAAAGCCAGTCTACCCCTCCCAGTGAGATGTGGTCCCCTAGTTAAATGGATCATTCCAGCTTTTGACTATGGGGACATAATCTATAGTGCTGCCCCAGCTACTTCCCTTGCCAGACTAGACATCCTGTGTCATGCCTTCTGCAGGTTCACCTCAAACTTCCCTATGTTAACCCACCATGAAATCTATACTACTCCTTTCCCTTCCAATCCCTAGCCCTGAGACACTCCTCACACAGTTCCACCTTCTTTGCTAAATTCTGGTTTGGAACCCTTCCACCTTACCTTGCCTCCCTCCTAAACCCTGCAAACCCCTCTCCATACAACTCGAGGTCTAACTCCTCATGCACTTTTTCCCTCCCACCTGTGCGCACATCAGCTGGCAAACATTTCTTCTCCTATAGACGTCCCTCCCTCTAGAATAGTGTTCTCCCCCAAACCCATCTGTCTCTCTCTCTCCTTCCCCGCCCTCAAGCATCTACTCAGACCAGCCCCTATTACCTCCTGTACCTGTTCACCCTCCTAGTACTCGCTCACCTCTGATTTGTTGTTTCTTTTATAAATTTCACTGTACATAGCCATGTAAATATTGTTCTGTATTTGTCTGACTTTATTCATTGTATAATTTGTTTGTTGCTGCTATGTATTAATTTTTTTTTTGCATAATTTATTTATTTATTGCCCCCTGTGTCCGACCGGCCTCTCCTTCAGGCCTTCTGCCAAGGACTACCCCTGTATCTCCATTCCAAACCCTCCCTGATGCCAGCTTCCACTGATCCCAGATTGCAGCTGACCAGGGTAGCCCAATGTAACCCTTCGTCAGACGGGTCCCCTCCTTCTGGAGGGTAACTGCCTTCAGGCATTCTTGCTCTCGGCCCTGATGCTGCTGGGATTGGTATTTCCCTGGCTCTTCAGGGGTTCCATGGAGAAGGGGGATCCAGGCAGCCGTCATCCGGTCACTCGGACGCCATTTTTCCGCTTTTTGAGTTCCCCTGTCGTGCCGCTTCTTGTAGTGCCCTCGGTCTCCACCGGGGGCCGCTACAGAGTGAGGCATGGCCCTAGCCCACCCCCGGGGAGGAGAGCAGTCCTTAGGATGCTCAATCCTCTCCCATCCCCTTTTGACCCCCAGCGACCCGAGTCCGTTCCCGAACCTGGGTCACCGGCATGGTTTGAGGTAAGGCGCCAGAGCCATGTATTAATTTTTATATTTGGTTTCAATGTACTATCACTGCTGTATCTCCTCTGTACCCCTCCCCCCAGGTCACACCTGGAAACGAGTGTCTGCTCATGGTGCCTTTCCCAATTACCAACTTTTAAATAAATAAATGAATGACTAGTTGTAACATGGGCTGGATGCCACACTCCAGTCAAGGGGAGCAGCCATCAGAGTGGTGGTCTGGGCTGCCAGCCAGGGACTTTGAGTACGTACTTTTGGGGAGCTGCCAAATGCACTGATTAACTCTAGTGGATTAAGGAGGAAAGGACCCAGCTTTGAAAGTGCTTCACCGTGAAGCCAAACACAGAAACATGTGACTGTCCAGTGGGAGAGAACCCTTGGTGAAAGTGCTTTATCACAAAGTCGACTAGGGAGCTGTGGAAACCCCACAGGGATATAGATGTGGGGATTAACTATGCAGTGGCCCAAATCATGAACTGTGCCAGCTGGTACTAACCTCCTAGGAATGTCAGAGCTCATAAAATAAAGGGTCCTATGTTTGAAGTTATTCCTGGTTTGGATGTCAAGTTTGTTGTATCTCCAAGTGCTTAACCATTTTGATCCCAAAGCCTAGTCAGCCCTGCATGTGCCAGCGGACTCCCAGAGGTCAGCCCCAGCTTGGGAAGTCAAGTATGTTCTGGACTTACTATTCTTGCTATATGTGACACCCCTCCCAAGTAAGCGCAACACCAGTGAAGCCCCTAGTCATGCTGGGAAGGGACCCTTGCACTTATCCTTCTGTTACCAGTGTTTTTTAGCTGTTCTGTATGTTAAATACATTTTCACAGTCTTTTTACCTTTGTGGTGTCAAGTACTGGTTTGTTTGTAAGGAGACAATTTAGAAACTGCGTTCTGGTGCTAGCAAATGCATCATGGGCCAGCACATTTGTCTTTTTGCTTGCCAGAGAGGAGTGAGGGCCCCCTGACGTAGAATCAGAGAGATTTGACACACTTGTGTATTTAGTCTGTCTTTTCATTTGGGGTGTTGTAAATTGGCTACTACTGTTTTTGACACTGCTTTTATTTATTATTTCTGTGTGCCAAGTACACCACAGGTTTTGTTTTTGCCCAGTCGACTGGTTTGCATTTGCTGCTGATCCCTTTCCTTGTGTGCATTCCCAGCTCCTGCTCTTGGGTGAGGGCCCCAACCTTCTGGACCTTGCCTACCCTTGGGTGCCAGATGTCCTGTGCCTTGATCCTAACAGTTTTGGGCAGAGTATCTGGAAGGCTTACCAAATGTTCCCTCAGCCTTCAGACATCCAGAAGGATGTTTCAGTCCCACAGACCTTAGGACAACAAGTAGCATAGCTTTGAGAAGGGGAAATCCTGTCAGAAAAACCTTGATTTTTCCATGCAGTGACACAAGCGCTGGACAAGGGCCAAGCCCTGGATGACCTGTACCTGTACTTCAGCAAGGACTTTGACTCTGTTCCCCACAAAAAGCTAATAATGAAGTTGGGAGACTTTAGGGGTTGGGAAGAAAGTCTCTAGATGGGCGGGGAACTAAAATGGAGGGGGAGACTCAGAGTGGTATTGAATGTGACATACTTCAGAATCAGTTGGGTTAGGAGCAGGGTACCACACGTGTCACTCCTGGGCCTGGTGTTTTTAAGTGTGTTCATTTGCAACACTGAAGAAGGGATCCAGGACAAGATGTGTCTATTCACTGATGGCATGAAGATACAGTATGTAGTAGGGTGGAGAGTGAGGAGGGGATAAGAGGGAATTGAAGAGATACCTGGGGAAACTGGAAAGGTGGTCCAAGATTTAGTGATTTAAACTCAATGCAAAAAATTGCAACGCGGGGAATCTGAGAACTGAATATCGGCTGGAACTTGCAGCTGGTACTAATCTTAGAAGAGAAGGATCTAGGAATTAACGACAACCTCAAGACCTCTGCTTAGTATAATAAGGCATATTTTATTTTATTTATTTATTGAAATGTTTCACCAGGAAGGCACACTGAACAAGTTGCTTGTCTCCCGGTGCAACCGGGGGGTGGGGGGTACAATTGGATGAAGAATTAGACATACAGTTTAACATTTAACATATCAGAGAAATTAAATATTCAATTACATTTGTAACAAGACATACAGTTAAAAAATATCATAAATAATCATACAGTCGCATTTGTGACATAACATACAATTAAATATATCATACCTGTGAAATATGTATTTAATTACACCTGGTATGTCTGATGAACATACTACATAGTGGTGAAGGGAGAGGAGAGCGTGCTGAGAAGCAGATTCGGTGGGGTGGAAGGTTTAATAGGTGATGTGAGTAATGGAGAGGAGTGGAGGCATAGAAGGACAGTTAAGGAGGGTTAAAGCAAGAGCAGTTAGATAAGAGAAAGTTATGTAAGGCAGTGGCAAGGGAGTAGTAGTAGGAGGAGGAGTGCCATATTTGGGGGGAGGGAGTTCCAGATTTCCGGGAAACAATGGGTAAAGCCTGACTGACCGATGAGAGTGGTATGATGGGGGACCAACACGGTGTGAGTGTCAGAGGATCTGAGGCAGTGGGGGGGAGGTGGGAAGAGAGTGAGCATGAGAGGTATGAGGGAAGTTCTCCTAACCAAAATGTAGAAGTGAGTTTGGCACAATGAGTGAGGCACCTGTTGGCAAGCGGGGGAAGGGACATGGTGTGGTAGCGGTCACAGTGATGAGTGCATGATATAGCATCAAGGGCAAATCAACAGAAAGAGTTAAATAGAGTGTCCAATCTGGTTAGGGAGGATTTGGGAGCAGCACCATAGACTACATCACAGTAGTCGAAAATGGGGAGGATCATCTTCTGGACTAGTTCATGCTGCACTGTAGGAGGGATGCAACTACGATTCATGAATAAGGTACCAAGCTTGGGGTGCAATTTTTTCAGGATGGCATCAATGTGGCCAGAGAAGTTGAGATGTTGGTCCAACCAAACTCTAAGGTATCTGAATGAGGAGGCGTCCTCTGGGATTGTCCCCTCAAGGGTCTGGAAAGATGGTAAAGGGTGGCACCTAGAGAGTCTCTGCCTAGTGCCAAAGGTCATGGAGACAGTCTTTTTGGCATTTAGGAAAAGTTGATGTGAGGCAAAACATAACTGAACCTGGTGGAAGTCAAGCTGAAGGGTGGTTGCTACATTGGCAGGGTATTTGCCAGAGAAGAACAGGACGATGTCATCAGCATACATATGGATAGAGGATGGCATATGGGAAAGCTAGCAGGATGCTGGGATACACGGGTAGGACCTTCTCAAGCAGAAGGTCAGAGGTGGTCCTACCCCTGTACAGGTCCTTGATGAGGCCTGGAGTACTCTGCACAGTTCCAGAACCCTCACCTGAAAAAGGACAAGAACCACCTTGAGTCGATCCAAAGGAGAGCAACTAAAATAATTCATGACTAGCAGGGAAGGACTTACGAGAAAATACTGGATGACCTTGAATATGTATTCAGAAGGGGGGGGATAAATGATTGAAACACTCAAGTCCTTGAAGGGTAAACATAGGGTGGACAGCCAGCAGCTGTTTAAGCTCAGGGAGATGTCCATCACAAGGGGCTACAATTATAAGCATAAGGAAAATTTTGGAGGGTCATGAGGAAATACTTCTTTACAGAGAGTGATAGCAGAGTAGAATTATGTGCCATAGGAGATGGTCAACGTTAAGACGGTGGCAAGTTTCAAGAGGGGGTGGGATAGACACATGAAGTAGGTGAGGATGATGAGGTTGATAATGCCTGTGGAGATTCATTACCCAAAGACAGTAAATCAAAGTTTACAGTAGATGTAAATTGTATGGTGTGGTACCTCCACTCTGGGAAAGATTAAGTGAGCTAGTTAATAAGCTAGTTCTATCCCTGGAAAACAATACACATCCTCTATGGTTCCCACTTGTACAGCCCACCTGACTTCCATGCAATGTAATAAGATTACCCAGAAGCACTATATATATATATATATATATATATATATATATATATATATTGAAGAGAAACAGAATTACAATCCTTTGAGTCATAGACTCCTTTGCAAAGGCTCCACGTCAGTACAAGAAAGCACAAACATAACATTAAACAGCATTTTACATAGGTCATACAGCACAGGGGTATATACATTGGTGGGTTACAGCATCTGGGATCTTGAAGAAGACCCTGGGTCATAGTTGTAAAGTATGACAGGTTACAGCTTCAGAGGGTCATTAACGGAGCCCTAAGTCAAGAGTTTGTATACAGTGAGGTTGTAGGACCTGAGGATATAGTCATGGAATAAAGCAAAAACATTTTGTCCATTACTTCTGCGGGTTTTCACACTGCACTAGAGCTAGAAACTGTTTACAGCATTTCTCCTTTTGTGATTCAGAGCGGGGGGAGGAGAATCAATTACAGCCACAAGGTGCGGAGTCAAGGAGAAGGTTCTTGAGACCAGTCTTAAATTGGCCAAGACTGGGGACCAGAGAGATGGAGGATGGTAGGCTGTTAAGCCAGACGGGAGCACAATAACAGAAGGACCTTTGCCCTAGAAAGGTCCTACAGTGGGGGGCTAGGAGAGAAGTACTAGCAGGGTGTCTATGGGCCTTTCTGTGTGGGACTGGCTGGATGAGGGGGTGGAGGCCTATAGGTGCTAGATTCAGAAGTGCTTTTTTGGCAAGGAGGCAAGTGTGATACTTAAGCCTACCTTCGAAGGTCAGCCAGTATGCAAGCTTGTAAAACTCGCATGTGTGGGTTAACCTATCACATCCAGTGACTAGTCAGCAGGCTTTCTTGAGGGCTAAGTTGATGCAACATAGGACAGTTTGGTCAGCAGATCCATAAATCACAATGCCACAGTCCACCAAGGATAGGACCGAGCATGATACAGACAGTCATATGGCCTGAGGGGGTAAGCAATGCTTATGTCTGTATAGAATCCCCAGCCTGGTGTTTACAGCACTGGAAAGGTGTTGAATGTGTGTGTGTGGTATGTGAGGGGGGTGTCCAGTGTGATACCCAGGTATTTGAAGCATGAGACCTGTTCAACTCAGGAGCCCAATGAGTTTAAGATGATTAGAGGGGCGCTCCTGAGAGGACTTTGATGGTGGGCAAAGACATAGATTTTGTCCTGTAGTTGAGTACTAGGCGATGCTCAGTGAACCAGGATTCAAGTTCTCTAAAAAAGCCCTGAAGGTCAGTTTGGAGTGAGTTAGGATGGGGGTGTTTCCAGAGAACTACGGCATCGTCCCCATAGAGCAATAGTTTCCCACTGCAGGATTGAGGGAAGGAGTTTAGGAAGAGAGTGAAGAGCAGTGGACCAAGAATGGACCCTTGAGGGACCCCAGTTAATACAGTTTTTTTGGAGAAGAGAGTGGTGTAAATTTTAACCTGTTGCGTCCAACCAGAGAGATAATCTTTGAGCCAGGATGTGGCCTCATAGGAGAAATACTGGGAAAGAAGGGAGTGGAGAAGCAGCACGTGACTGACGGTATTGAACGCTTTGGTCAAATCAATGTGGATTGCACTTGACAAGGACCCACTGTTCCAGGGCCTCGTGTATGTATGATGTAAATTCGAGGAGGGCAGTGGTAGTGCTGTGTGTCCCCTCCTGAAGCTGTGTTGTTCGTGGCAAAGCAGATTATGTTTGGCCAAGTAATCAGTAAGCTGGTCCGACACAATTTTTTCGAGTGCCTTAGAGAGGGGAGGTAGGATCGAGATGGGTCGGTAATTACTGGTGGAGGTGGGGTCACCAATCTTCAGGACAGGGGTTATGATTGCTCTTTTCCAAAGAGTGGGGAATTGGCTGAGGCATAGCTACCAGTTAAGTATTTTGGTGAGATGTGGCAGGTCACATCCAGCATAAGTCAGAGAAGTTTTAGGTCAAGGGAATCATTGCTATGGCGCGAGTTCACCAAGGCTTTGGTGAGGTAGCGTTTTGCTTTATTGCAGGAGATGATTCGCAGCCGGAAGGGTGGGGGGACATTGGTGGCTGAGGTGTCCACGGGATGGCTTGGAATCGGGTCAAAGAAGTTTTGAGGGAGGATATGGCTGAGGTCTCAGAAGGTGGTATTAAGGGCATCAGAGATGGTAGTGGGGTCCTGGAAGAGGACTCCATCAACCAGCATCTAGCAGGGATAGATAGCTTCTGCATAGTTCTTACATATTGCTCCAGAATTTTTTCGCCAGAGCCCCAGGTAGTGGTGAGCGCTTGCTTATAGTAAGTAACCTTGGCTAGTCAGATGGCCCAGGTACATTTGTTTCTGGCCTCTCTGTAAAGTTGTCTGTCCTGGGGTAGTTGAGAGTCCAGAGCCCGGTGCCAGAGGTTATCTCTTGGGAGCATCTGGTCAAGCAGAGACTGCGAGATCCAGGGGATATCCCTGTTTTTTTATAATATGCTTTGTGAAGGGGGCAAAGATTTCACAGGCAGCATTAAAGGTGGCAATAAAAGAGATGAGGGCTGCTTCTACAGTTTGGGCATTGTGGATAGATGACCAGTCACAGGAAGTAAGGTACAATTTGAGGTGGGAGATGGCTCCTTTTTTGATGCGCCTTTGGACTGTAACTTTAGGGAGGCTGGGGGGGGGGAGTTTATTTGACTACCAGCAGGTGACAGGGGAGTGGTCACTTATCGAGTCAGGGAGCACTTTGACCTGGGAGAAGTTATTGGGACGGTTAGTAAATATGAGGGCGATAAGAGTGGAGGACCCAGTTCTGGGGACAAGTCTGGTGGGGGACTGGACAACTTGGGCGAGGTCATAAGCTAGAACAGAGTTTTTGTAGGTAGCAGACATGGTGGATAGCCAATTCACGTTGATGTCACCTATTATAATGACTTCACTCTTAGGAGGGAGATGGGTGATGCTGCTGGACAGTATTAAATCAAAGGCGGGCTTTTGATTAGTGGGGGGGGATGTATACTGCCATAATGTAAAGCATTTTACCAGGATTGCCAAGGATTACCTTAACGGCAATGAATTGGGCACCATGGGCAGGTGGGGGAAGGGAGACAGAGAGGGCCTGCAGTGAGGTTTTGACATAGATGGCACACCCACCACCCGCTTGCTTAGCCTGTCTGCTTGAAAAATGGAATAGTGACTGAGGGTGACAGAAGCATCAGGGATGTTTTTTGAGAGCCAGGTCTCAGATAAGGCAAGGATGTCTGGGGCGTGTTGAGCAATCCAGCCCTGGAGAGGTGTGAACTTTCTTAGTAGACTGCAGATATTGAGGGAGGCCATTAGCAGGCTACCATGCCTGCCCTCCAGTGTAACACCAGTAGCTGATGGCCCCGGGTTGGGATGCATATTGCCTGATAGGAGGAGGAGGAGGAGGAGGGCATGCCGAAGCAGAGCTAACCAGAGCAGTTTGGGTGCAGTGCAAAAGGAACGTGGAGTAGTGAGGATTTTAATGGGCCTGACTGGTGTTGGGAGGGCGTGTACAAGGTGGGCTAACATGGCTGGAGACGGTGTGGGATGGGGGCTGAGCAGGGGGCGATAGGGTGGCATGAGAGGGTGAAATCCAAAGGTGGTCAGGATGGTAGTACAGTGCAGGTTAGGGGCATAAATGCTGCTCACTAGTTCAAAGTAGATGTACTTTTGGAAGGTCCGGGGGTCAGTCTATGGGGGCAAGTAGGGAGCCTGGCATTGGGGTCCCATATATGTGGCTCTTCCTCTGGGAGGATGGGTGTAGGGAAAGAAGAGAATGGGAGCAGGGTGGCGATAAAGACAAACACCAGAAGGTAGTTGTCCATGTTATACCTGTGTGAGTTTTAGAAGGCAATTGGATGGGATGATGGCCACTAGTGGTGAGAGAGTATAAGCAGCCAGTGGGAAAGTGGGCTGATAGGTTAAAAGCGAACACGTGACTACCCTTATATAGCACAATGCTCACCAAGGGTGGTAGTGGGGGCGGTGGGGCAGCCGGAGTGGAGCGACGGCAGGGCCAACAGTGCTGAGTGTTCTAGCAGGCAAACAAAGTGAAGTAATAGCACAGTCAGGCTCCTCCACAACTTTTTTTTCCGCGGCCTCGTACCTGCAAGTTTCGGTGTGGGGAGGGCAGATCAGGGACCCTCGCGACCTCTGCTATGCTGTGGCCCACCTGTGGACAAAGGAGAGGGGGAGGACACAGGATTAAATAAGGTAGGAGACTTGAGGGAGGGCCAACATACAAAGCAGCTATCTAAAATTCACCAATTGCTGGAGTGGCACCAGAATGAAACCAGAGCAAATAGCTGTTGGTTTGCATAAGCAGAACTGTCTGGCACTCCTGATTTGAATTAAAAAAGGTAGAGTTTACCACGGGCAAGAGTAAATGTCTAGCTGCTACAGAAATCAAGTCTGAGCTGTTGGAAGCAAAGCCCGATTTAGTTACTTAAATCAAAATTCTGACTGGTTACTTAATTCAGGCTGCTGAAATCAAGCCTGAGCTGTTGGAAGCAACACCCGACTGAGAGTTATTTAAAGTAAAACTCTGACTGGTTGCTTAATTAAGTGGATTTCAGAGCCCAATCAAAGGTAGCTTCAAAAACATTATATTTGTAGGCAATATGGAATGATACCTCTGGATGGAAAGTAACTGCTCTGCTGTACTAAGTTTGATTTAAATTTGAATTAATTCAGGCAGGTTAGATTACTAAGTTCAAACTTGAGTTTGGCATCAAAATACAAACACTTAAAGAGCCGGTAAGAAGCAACTGGTTCGGCCACTGCTTTCAGACATTCAGGCGTAAAAAAACTATCTGCACATGTATTGGGTCAGAAAAACCTTCTAGCATAAGTTTAGCCCCTTAAGGAAATAATTTGAAAGTCCTCCAACAGTGCTGAGTGTTCTAGCAGGCAAAGGGAATGAAGTAATAGCACAGTCAATCTCCTCCATGGCTTTTTTCCGTGGCTCCATACCTGAACATTTCGGTGAGGGGAGGACAGCTACGGAACCCTCACGACCTCTGCTATGCTGTGGCCAAGCTGCAAGTTTCGGTGTGGGGGAGGGCAGCTCCGGGACCCTCGCAACCTCTGCTATGATTTTAATTTTTTCTCCCCTTTTTATGCCCAGATCAGGGATTTTTCACCCCTTTTTATGCCCAGACCCAGGATCCCGGCAGACATGTACTTGCGCGTGCGTGGAGGTGCACACACATGCTGGGCACCGGCTCAGCCCCTTCCGCCCTGCCCCTGGCATTTTTGCCACCGCTTCCCCTCGCCTGTGCTTCCCACCGGACCTCCACCCAGTGGGAGCGGCACTACAGGGGAAGCGGATAACCACCACTGGGAGGGGAGCGCTGCCTACCGCAGCTCAATCCTGCTCTGACCCTCCCCCCCATGTCAGCTCCCCAGCGACCCAAGGTCGTTCCCTAACCTGGATCACCGGGGTAGTGTGAGGGAAGGTGTCCAGCACCTCAGCCCTCAGCGCCACCGGGCCAGCTACCCAGAAACACTTTTGACAATTACAAATAATATGGTCACATAAATATGCTCATGAGTCAGGAAGTTCAAACAAATAACAAAAGGGCTTTACTGGGGGACCTGGAACAAGGTCCTTGAGAAAGAAAGCCCTACTCCAGCCACTACAGTGCTTAGTCTAATTGTACTGTTGGGACACTGCCCCAATACTTACTGGTACCAGTTTGCAATGCCCCTAGTCCCAGGGATTCCTGGGTACCCAGGTACTGGACCAATGTAGGCCCTCCCGTTATGCGTGGTTAGCCAGCATTGGCATGCTTAAACATTTGCATGCTTAAACAACAAATACCCCAAATTGTAATTTCAGCTGGATAACCTGGTCCATGAAACAACAGAAGCTTCAAACTGTGGCCCTATTTAACAAATGGCAAGTCTGGGTTGCAGGACCTGTGGGCCCTTTTTCAGTACTTGCAGTTACCCTGAGACTGGGAGTCCTCCTTCTCTGACTGTTCGTTTTTGCTGGATGTACCCATTCAGTTCCGCAGTCCTGTGCTGCACCTCCAATGGCTCCCTTAGCATTCCTTTGCCAGTTGCTCTCCCTGGCACTTCACATAGGTTCAACTGGGCTCTCATTTTTGTCTGTCTGTCTCTCAGGGTGTCATGAGCTTCCAGGCCTCTGCAGTTCAACACTGCAAAGCCCCCAAAGCAATACCCTTTCCAGGCTGATCCCTGCAGTGGTGATCAGCATGGTGGCTTTAGGCCCTGCTGGCTGTGTCAGAGCTGCAGACCCTTCAGGTCTGATCAGATAAAAGTCTTTCAACTGCAATCTGTGCCCGGAATCTGAGGCTCAGCTTTAGATTAGTTTACCCTTACAGACTGAAGCCTTCAGCTGCAGTTTTCTCTCTCTCTCTCTTTCTACTGCAAGCAGTAGTTTCTGTGAGGATATGATTAATGTTACTGTGACAAACTCTCCCTTCTGGGCTATAACAGTCTTCATAGAGTTGTCTACATCTTCTTTCTTCTTGCTGCCATCACATGGTTCCCCAGGACATTCACTTTTCCTTGCACAGCGCTGGGAGGTCAACACAGTTCAGGGTGCTCTTCAGCTGATGGATGCCAGACAGAGTTCCCTCTTTGTTAGCATGACAGGTAGAAGCACTCTGGTGAGAATATAAAGAACAGAAAATGGTTTCACTAACATAAGTAATTAACTAATCAGTTCTCATTTCTGTCACATCGTTCCTTTTACAGTTTCCTTATGAATATTAATGACGCACGCACTACGTGACATCATAACATTTGAACTCTCTATAAATAGTGATTGGTGGGCTGTAACCTACCAGATTGAGACAGTTTGCCTAGCTGTATAGTGTAACATTAAGCTGCCTAGTAAAGCACTGACATTTAAGTACCTTACCTCTGCGTCTGATTATTACATGGTGTCAGGAGATGGAGCAGCTATCGTCACCTTCCACACTGGACCTCATGGGCAATCTTGCAGAAAACTGGTGCCACTTCAAACAGCAAGTGGAGATTTTTTTTTGTGGCCCCAGGAGTCTTGGAGAAGTCCTCAAAGATTCAAACTATGACCTTCCTGCATGTGGTGGGCCCCGAGGCCCTCGAGGCCTTTAATATGTTTGATTGGGCACAGGAGGAAGACAAAATGAATTTGACCCAGATCATAGAGCAGTTTGAGAGCTATTGCAACAAATGAAAAAAACTCACTTATGAGAGGCACTTGTTCAACACTCGAAACCAACATCCAGGTTGAACTTTTTTTTTTTTATTTCTCTTTATGCCCCCTTGTTTCTGGTGCCATACCCGACTCCCCTGCAGACACCACAACCCTTGGGGACCCCCCATAGAGCCTTAGAAAAATAAATGTTGGCAATCATCTACAGATGCACTAAATTTCACCAATACATTTCTGATAAACAGAAGGTACTTGTAGAGACAGGTCACAAGCCTCTCAAAAGTTGGTCCAAAAAAACCCTGTACACGGCCCCACCACGAATACAGAGAATGATGCTCACATTGCAGAAATATGATTTACAGGTCATGTACAAAGCTGGGAAATTGCTGTGTATTGCTGATGCCCATAGCAGAGTGGTACAAACCGGAACACTGCCAGAAAATGAAAGTGACAAATATGAAGTACATACAATTGAGAAAATACTCATTACTCATGAAAAACTGAAACAGTTTCAGGAGGAAACAGTCTGAGACCCAGAACTACAAAATTTAAAAGAAATCATGCTGCAAGGTTGGCCCACTGAAAGGTCACAAGTGGATCCGGTTATCAGGCCTTACTGGCTCTTTCGAGCAGAAATCACTACAGAGCAGATCTACTTCTTAAAGGAAAAAGACTGATACAGTAGTACCAGCTTCATTATGGAAAAAAATGCTTACCAAAATACATGCCAGCCATCTCGGCATAGAGCAATGCAGAAGAAGAGCTAGAGGCATCTTGTTTCGGCCAGGAATGAAGAATCATATCAGTGATCTGGTCACTAACTGTGGCATCTGTGCCACCTGCAGGAAAGCGCAACCCGAAGAACCATTGCACCCTCATGAATTACCATACAGACCTTTGCAAAAGGTGGGGGCTGATTCATTTGACTTTAACGGAGAAACATACTTATTAATGGTAGACTATTATTTGAAATTTATTGAAATGTCCAGACTACAAAATACTACAAGTCAAACTGTGATCAGTCACATTAAATCTCAATAAGCTAGACATGGCATACCAGAGACTCTTATTACAGACAATGGGCCGCAATTTACCAGTGCAAAGTTTGAAATGTTTGCGAAGAAATATAATTTCAAGCACATCGCATCATCACCCAGATACCCCCAGAGTAATGGAATGGTTGAAAGAGCTGTCCAAACTGTCAAGAATTTGTTGAATAAAGCCATGAAAGACAACAGAGACCCATATATTGTGCTGCTTAATTTGAGAAACATGCCTTTTAAAGGCGTGGGGTCCCCTGCACAATTATTAATGGGTTGCCATACCAATACGTTGCTTCCTACAAGGCCTGAACTTCTGAAGCCTAAGGTTCCAGACACAAACGTGCATGCTATGCTAGAGTCTGCTCAGAGAAAGCAACGTTTTACTATGATTGAACTGCATATTCCTTGCCTCAGCTGGTTCCAGGACAGCAGCTGCATATGCACATTGATCAGCACTAACAGACCCCTGCAGTTGTGATATCGCCTGCACAGACCCCTTCCCCCGGTCCTCTGTTGTTTCTGCCAATGGTAAGCACTATCCGCACAATCGCAGAGACCTTTTGGGACCTCCAGCACCACGATCCAGTCTGCAGGGGGTACTGACCCCTTCATCCTGCCAGAGGAAGAGGAGAGAGAAATGGACTCCGAAAAGGAGCTTCGTCCCAAGACAGCAGCAGATGGAGAAAGTATGCCAACAGCAGAGAGAGCAGCAACAATGGTGGAGCAGCCATCTCTGGACCCCAGCGAGGACCCACCACCAGTGACATCGCCAGTGATGGCAGCTGCCTCAACAAGCCTGCACAGCCATTCAGCAAGCTCCACTTGGTACAGTAGGGCTAGCTGGCACCCGATCAACATGCCTGAGAATTACCAGACTTAAAGGGACTTGCACTAACAAGTAAAACTTTTTCTAATAGTTATAACTTTAGTAATTAAGTGGCAAACATACTTAAGGGGGGGATATGGTTAATGTTACCTTATGAATATTAATGATGTACGCTCTGCGTGATGTCATAACATTTGAACTCTATAAATAGAGATTGGCGGGCTGTAACCCACCAGATTCAGACAGTTTGCCTTGCTGCATAGTGTAACATTAAGCTGCCTAGTAAAGGATTAAGATTTAGGTGCTCTGCCTCTGCATCTGGTTATTACAGTTTCTTTCTTTGTTTTTGTATACGATAACTTTTCCCTCCAAAGTCTCAGTTCAGTGCTGGCTTACACTTGCTGGCAATAGTGCTGCTCTTCACTGTAGGTCCAGACAGACTGAGGTTCTGCTGTATTTTCCTCACTGCAGAAGCCAGAAGACAGCCTTCCGATTGGCTAAATCCTCATGTCAGTTTCTTGTGAGAGCCTTCCTGGCTGTTACGTGATGGCTGATCAGTTATCCAACTCTTAAGTGAATTAATGAAGTCATCCAGCATCCCTATAGCCTATGGACACCCTGACAGGGTTCTGGAGCCTTATTGGTTGATCTATTCCTCTGATACAATTGCCATGTTGAAAGGGGTCAGACAGTGAACAAGATGGCTGCTGTTTTGAAGTTTTTAGGGGTACTGACCCTGAAGTCTTTATTTGCTATGGGCTCTCCTACCGTCTACCCTCTCTCTGGAACTCTCTTGCATGCACCCTTCCCCTAGCCCCTCTCTACACAATCTAAAGAATCTTCTCTCCCAGTCTCCTCTTCTTCCTTGTTCCTGTCCATCCTCCACCTCGTAACCAGTTTGTTTCTCTAATCTTATTCCCTCCCTCCTTTCTCTCCCTTCTTCCATGATACCTCTTTTGGCTTTTATCCCTTCAATTTTTTGTTGAACCATAACCAAGGATTTCTTCTCACCTTTCTCAGCATTGTACTATAATGCATCTTCCATTCTTAAATATTGTGTAATGTTACAGCTGTAATCTAAATTGTAATCTGACACTTCTTTCGTACCTTCGAATTTGCAGTCTGTAAATTGTGCTTATATTGTTCAGTTGCACATCTCCACTTCCCTTTTCCCCTTCCTCTGGGTTGCACCTAGAAACGAGCCTTAGCTCAGTGTCTGTGGTGTAGCTGTAGGTACGGAAAAATAGGGCAGACTAAATGGGCCAAGAGGTCCTTATCTGCTGACATCTTCTGTGTTTCTACGTTTTATCTCAACAGACTACTTGATGTTATCACCTAGACAAACCACTAGGTGGCAGCATAAACATATAGACACAGCATTCCTTGTGTTTAACAAACTCCTACCTTACAGGGCACTGTCTGTGCTTTGGGAGCCTGGACGCTTATTTTTCTCCCTCGCAGGGCCTACCACCAGGCTTTGCATAGGGGCTTTGCATTTTACCAAGCCTCCCACCTTGGAAAGACATATGGACTTCTAATTTAGTCCTGTTGGCTACAGTTTCTCTGTTAGTGTGTAGTGTTTTTTTCACAGTTTTTGACACTTTTTAAATTTTCTGTCTGTTATTATAATTTACTCACAGCAAGAATGTAGAAGTTATTTATGCAGGGGTGGTGGTGGAGGGGGAGGCCAGCACATATTGCTTTCCGGGGTTCTCCTGAGCATATTACATTTTCATTGTGATGACTTAACAGAACACAGTGGTGGCTATGTCTAAACTTCTTTTATTTAATGTCAGTGGAGTACTTAACCCTGTGAAAAAGGTTCAGAATAAACCAGATGCTCCAAAGGGAACACGTGGAACTTATTTTTCTCTGCAAGACCCAACTCCCACAGTCTGAACATTCAAAATTTGAAAAATATGGTTACTCTGTGCTGGGCTCCTCCTCCGGCCCCTAAGGCTAGAGGTAGGGGGAGGGAACCTTTAGCCAAATGGGCCTACCATTTCATACAGAAACTACTGTAGTGGACACAGATGGTTATTACATGAGTCTGTCTTATTCACCCTATGAGGACCCCATTACACTGGCTAACATCTATTTCCTTCCAGGGTGCTCAAGCAAACATCTGTTCCAAAAGTGTTTTAATAAATTACTCCCTACTTTACAAGTATGCCTAATATTGGGGGGGGGGGGGCCTTAAAACCATGCTTCATCTGGAACTTGATACATCAATCCATGCCCCTACAGAAACACCCAGATACAAAATTATCTCAAGGCAACTTTGAGGCAGCTTGGCATCATAGACAAGTGGAGACATCACTACCCCCAAAGAGTTGGGTATACTTGTCACTCCACCTTCTTTAATGCCACCGCAAAGTTTGGTTATTCCTTCATTCTCGCAGAACAAAAGGACAGTGTCCACACGGTCAGACGTGGTACCATTCAGTTATCAAACTATACTTCAATACTTACAGAACTCTGCTTTGGCAAACCCCACCAAAAATTCGCACTGGCAATTTGAGTTGGCTTCCCTTCAGGATGACTTCCTCCAACAACAAATAGCTCAAGGGGTCCCACGAATTATCCAAGAAAACTCTACCCAGCAAGTGGATCTTGTCATGTTATGGGAAATGCTGAAAGCAGTCCTATGGAGTGAACTACTGGCATATGCATCTCGCCAGAAGAAGGCCTGTGATGCCAAATTACAACTTTTGCAAGAAACCTTGCAGATGCTTCTGCTCTTCCAAATGCAGAGAAACCAGTCATTTGTACCTCAAATAACCAGGTTAAAAAGGAAATTCAGGGGATCCTGGACCTTATGTGAAACAAGTTTTGTTCTGTCTTAGGCACAAATACTATGAGAGAGAGGCCAGAGGAGTATGCACCTTAGCCCAGCATCTCCAGACTAGGAAGGCATTGACTTGTATTACACAGCTGAGAGATACACAAACTCAAACCCTTGCTTATAAGCAAAGGGATATCCAGTCTCTCTTGAGAGTCTACTATCAGCAGCTGTGCACTGTGGACCCTGCCCCCTTCTGGGACAAACCCAACAGTTTCTGTCCACTGTTGCATCTCTAACCCTTTCTCAGGATCAAGCAAAATACTTGCTTTTCCCTATCTCACAAGAAAAGGTGGAGGAGGTCCTTCGACACTCTAATACTGGAAAGTGTCCAGGCCCAGATGGATATTCAACAAAATTCTTTAAAAAATACCAGGATCTCCTCCTTCCACCCCTCATGAAGGCATAGCTCTCTATCCAGCAAAGAGGGCTCTGCCCACTATCTTGGTGTTATGTTACGATTGATGCAATTCCCAAATAAGGGAAGGACCACACACTGCCTCCTTCCTGTAGGCCTATTTCCATCTTAAATTATGACTACAAGGTCTTCGTGGCAGTGTGGGTGGCCAGATTGGATGTCCTTCTCCCATCACTGCTGAGTGGGGACCAAGCTGTATGCATTCGACACAGGCAAGAACATGGCAATGTGTGCCTCAGTCTACACCACTTTTGCTTGAAGCTGCTTCCTCTCAGTTGATCCCCTTGGTCCTCACCAACCTTGATGCGGAGAATGCATTCACTAGAGTCTCATTGCCAATTTTGTAGGAAACATTATTATTATTTGGTTTCTCACCAGACTGGATTGCTATTATTCAGGGCCAATATCACTCCTTATCAAGCTTGCAGCTGCATAAATGGCAACATGTTAGACCCCATCAAGCTGGAAAGAGGTACCTGACAAGGCTGCCCCCCCCCCACACCTTTATTATTTGCACTTTACATAGAGCCTCAGACTCTGAGCAGGTCCTATCCACGAAACAGTTTGTCCCATTGTGCCTGTGGTGAAAAATCTTTCGTAATTAGGGTCTACTTATTATATTAATAAATGAGACATGCATAAGATATTTGCAGCAAGTCAGGTCATGCCAGGCTAGGCCTGGGTTACATGAATGAACACAGTCAGCATAGATACATAAATGTGTAACCTCGTGTGTGTGTGTGTGTGTGTGTGTGTGTGGTGGGGGGAGAATGACAGGGTAAGGTATCAGCTTGAAGGGAAGAGTTCATTTACAATAGCCAACACCAGCACTTAGCAGCATAAATAAAAAACTCCCACTCAAAACTCTTTCAAAATCCAACCCATCTACAGCAGCAAATGCATCATCTTCAGTACCACCTATGCTTTCATTTGTATCTCCTTCATGGGTGGTCCTTTGCTGGAGCTGTTATTGCCATCCTGCCTCTCTGCCCCCCGTGCTGAGTGCTGCACCTGACTGCCACCACCTGGATTCAGTCAATCTCTCTCCCTGCTACTACTGCTACTACATAGATCCCCTCCAAGTTAGATTTTCAGTGAAAAACAAACAGGCAAACAACAAACATCCTCCTCGCTTTTGCTCTGCTGCACTCCGATTTTAAAGGAAGCCAGGAATTGAGGAAGTAATGGAAGACAAACCCAACAGATTTTCTTCATGACAGCAGCACTATAAGCTAGTCTGGTTGTGATGTGACTATGACATGGGATGGATTGGGGGGGGGGAGAAGGGAGTAATACAGTACCAGTAGTACAGGTGTAAAGACAGTGGGAAGGAAGGGGGTGATCATTGATGTGATTGATGTTATTGTCCGGGAGGGAAAGGAAAGAGAAGATATAAATACCTGCTGGCCAGAAGGGGCCCTTTTTATGGCTGCATAGCAAGAGCTGTGCTGACATATAGCAAAAGGAAGAGGAGAGAGAAAAGTAGTTCTGAGGTTGCTGCCAGCTATTGAACACATAGTAGTTTGTGAGCTCCAAGCTCCACCCAGTGAGTGGAGTTGAAGCACATCAGTATGAATCAGTGCATCTCTTCCCCATCCTCTCTGTGCTTTCTTTGTCTCTCTCTCTCTCTCTCTCTCAGTCTGTTCCGCACCCCTTCACTTTTCTTTTGTCTGCTTCCTCTCTGTCTCCTTCTGTCTTCCCACCCTCCCTCCCTGCTCAAATATCGGAGTCCCAGTGTAGATTTGTGCAGTTTGATAAAGCAGTCTTCAGCCACTATTTTCAGTAAAGGTAGGATGATTAGTTAGGCTCTCAGTTTTAGGCTTGGAATATTAACTTCATTTGGAACACACTGTGGGTATGCTTTGCACATTTTCTTGTTCTGTGGCTAAGTGGCCAGTTTATTCCATAATTTGGCAGGCTCAGAGGGCATTTTATTTACTGCTCCATTTTCTAGGCAGTCTATGTATGGCTCAGGGAGCATGTGACTACATCCTGTACCTTTATTTCTTAGAATGTTTTTTGTTTCACTGTTTGACAGTATGGGTTTTGTTTTTCATTTAAGTTTTGTCTAGTAATATTACCCAGTAGCTGTTTTGTCTATTACAGTATTTTATTTATTTTTACTTATTTAAACTTGTATTAATTTAACATGAAATATGGCTGCAATAAACTTTTACCTACCTACCTAGCATTCAAGTTGGACTTGTTGCCTTGTCTGTGGATATACAGCTAGAGAACATTCTGACATGTTTGCTCATATTCTCTTTCTACCTCCCCCCATGTGAATTTTAGCTAGACTTATAACCACATTTACTTTAGAATTGGGGATTTCGTTTTTGTAGAAGGTCTGTGATAGGTTAACCATTTGCTGCCAGTTACTCTTTCTCCCTTTCCACCCCTCAGTTCCTCCTTTTCCACACCACTAACTTTGTTTCCATCACTTCTTGCTTTTCCCTTTCTGCTCTCTCTCAGTTTCTCCCCTTCTGCCTCATCTTGGTGTCTTCCTTTCCAAGCCATTTCCTCCCCCTTCCTCCCTGTCTCTCCCCCCTTCCTCCTTGTCTTTCCATCTTCCTCTCAGTCATTTTACCCCTTTCCTGCCTAGTTAATCTCTTCCCCCATTCTGCTCAGCTCACTTTCTCCTCTTCTGCCCCAGTGACTCCCCCTCCCACAATATCAGGAGCTCTTTTAAGCTCAGTTATACATACGGGGCCCCATATTCAGAGCTGGCTGGATGTGCAGTGCAAATGGATGCACGGCACAAAAAAAATGGTCTGGTTAGCTCTGACAGGATATTCAAACAGATTGCGCATTCTATATGAATATCGGACCCTGGATGCGTGGCACAAAGCAGGTGGCAGCAATGTTGGTCGCAGTGCATCCCGGGTTTGGGGCTGAAGACTGCCAGTGGGGGAATGCTTGGCACATACCTGGATGCACCATGTCCCCCAAGGGCAATATTCAGCCAAAATATGCTAATGAGCTCATTGGGCATGCATGACGCAAAGGGGCCTCATGCATGCCTATTATGGCTCATTAGCATGGCTGAACCCAGTTATATGCGCTGGGCCAGCCCTCCCCCTTCCCAGCCCTAATCCCCGGTGACGCTAAACAGAAGCATGTTCCCCGTTTCCATAGTGTAGGGTCCCTCCCGCCCCTATCACAGACAGTCCGATACATAAATACATATCCCCATTTTCCATAATGTAGTGGCCCCCCTCCCCAGCCCCAATGTAGAATATTAAAATAAAATTCCCCTTTTCCATAGCATAGTGGACTCCCTCAGCCCCAATCCCCAATAGAATATGAAAATATGAGTTCCCCTTTTCCATAAGGTAGTGGACCCCACTGCACCAATCCCGATATAAAAATGCCAAACATGTACCCCGTTTTCATAGTGTAGTATTCTCCCACCCCACACACCCCAACCTGACCTATGCTGGTGATGGTACAGCCCTCCACACTCTGCCAGCCATGGCCAGCTGCCACTGATCGGTACCAGGCACATACGAGTGCATTTAATAAACTCTTATTGGTCAGCCAATGAGCATGTGCAATGTATATCGTCTCAGGTGCCCCTGATCGGTGTGACTTCGGCCATGGCAGAATGAGAGGCGTACCATCACCGACACAAGAATAAGGCACAGAACAGGTATTAATGAGGAAAGAACACTACTATGGAAAAGCAGTGTCCTTTGGCATTTATCGAGAATAGAAGAGCTTTATTAAGGGTGTCCACTACACTATGAAAAAGGGAATCATATTTTCTTATTCTACATCGGGGATCAGGGCTGGAGGGGTCCACTACACTATGGAAAAGGAGAATATTATTTTCATATTCTACACTGGGGATCGGGGCTGGGAGGGGGTCCACTACACTATGGAAAAAGGGAATCATATTTTCATATTCTACATCAGGGATCAGGGCTGGAGGGGTCCACTACACTATGGAAAAGGGGAATTTTATTTTAATATTCTACATTGGGGATCGGGGCTAGGAGGGGGATCAGGTGATTGAATCTGGCCATTGTGAGGGACACCACCCTGCCTGGAACAAAGTAAGACCAGGGTTTTGGATGTGTAACTTTGTGCCAGCGCATCCAGTAGTGTCTTCCCTGGGCAATTCTGAATATTGCAAAGCGGGAAATATGCATAAGGGACCCCTCATTCGTATGCCCGCATCCCAATATTCCATGCCACAGCATAGTTGGGTTTGCGTGGCACATCAGTGGCTTCTGAATATTGCCCGCCCCAATGGGCATCGCAAGTCCAGGGATTCGCGGGCGCATCTAGGGATGAGCCACACATCTCCTTTGAATATGTGGGCCCTGAAGTGCATACAAAGGTCTCAAGAAAGGGTTTGCTTCTGAACTCCCCCAAACTCTGCTGTCTTTTTCCAGGCAATTTGGAGCATAGCATTGCATATTATTTGACATATGCTTACCTGGATATTTAAGAATCCTCTGTTCTCCAGCCAGTGAAAAACTAGATTTAAAGAAATTAGTCATGTAGCAATGGCTGTAACACAAAAGAAATCCTTTTGTGTGAAATTAGATGTATAGCTAGTGATTTTGCTGAATAAACACTTGACGAAACTGTGCTTTTGTCTAATGTTCGGTACCTGGACTCTTTGTTTTCATGGATGGGCTTTGTGTGCAGATACATTGCTATGCCGTAAATACGACCCCACTGACAAGAGCATAATGAAAGTAATAACAGGACTATCAGGTAAATCTGGGTTGCAAAAGAAAATTGTGGTGTGAACAACACTGTGTTCTTAAATAACCAGATGTTCTTTTAAGTATTGAGTTTGTAAAGAAACTGAATCACTCAAATCTTGCCAGAGCAATTTTACATATTATGCCCCACAGCTACTTACCGTGTCACAAACCAATGTCTGGTGCAGAGAATTTTTTGAAACAATGTTGAGCTACTCATACAGTACATTAGTAAGATTGCAGCTGTTTAAGAATAGATGAACTATTGAAGTCTTCTAGTCTCTCAGTCTGTTAAGCATGTCCGAGAAATTCAGCGGCACCTGATACAAGTTCGGCAAATCAAAGAAATACCTCAAAGAAACACCTCAAGTGGAGGAGAGGCAATGTCTTTGGAGAGATAGTAATAAAATGGAGATTGTGAGTGCAGGTTCTATAAATTAATTCCTGTTACTTTTCACTTATCTAAAGTAAATACTGAGTAAAATATGTATAAACTAAAAGGTGAGCATTTTGCAGTTCTCAAACGCAAATGTGTCTCGAGAGTCGAGATGACACTCTTGATTAGCCAAAAGACATCTCAAGGACACTTTTGTGCTTTATTAACCATTTTTGTTTTTTTAAGTATCTTTTGCACACACATCAGCCCATTTCTTAAGTACGTAAGCAGGGCTTATTTTTGTTCCCATTCCGGAGTAGTCGTGCCTACACACACACACACACACACACACACACACACACACACACACACACACACACGACAATGTTACAAAACAAATAAACAGACTGTGATCCAATCCATTTCTTAACTTGTTATAGGGCAAATTTCTTACAAGGATATTAAGCATTTCTTTAAAAAATATATCTTTCATATACAGCCTCCCTACCTTGCCAGCAGTACTGTCAGCTGCTTGGGCAGGGCGTGGAGCATTTGTGGTCAGCCTGTCAGGAAAGGCTCTTTCTAAGTGATCTACAGAAAGTAAGCCACCAGATCCTAACTGATACTTCATTTTCCCACAGAAATCTATGATAAATAAATATACTTATCATGGCTCTAATAGATGGACAGTGCAGCAATGGGAAACACCAATCAGTACTGAGGACCAGAACAAACTAAAAAAACAAACAAAAAAAAAAACAAACAAAGATGAGAATGCAGAATTGGAATGCAAAGTATTAAAAGTTGTGTCAGCTGGTTCCATGGCACTGTGCAATGGATGTTTGCTTGGTATGCTGGCCACCTGGGTTTGCGCCCCAAGACCAGACAGCAGGAATTGATACCAGCGGGGAGGGAGTTAAGAGCGTCCTTTGGAAGCTTACCTCCCTGGGGGGTGGGATGCTACTGGACTGCTTGTTAGGTAGCTCCTGGTAGTGGCTTGCAGCAGGTGTTCTTGGCAACATGAGCCCTGACACACCACTGAACACCCCTGCCCCCAGGACGCCGCTGCAGCCAGACCAGTACGTGGAAGGTGGGTGTGCCAAGGAGGAAATGGAAAATCACTGCTCAGCCAACTGGACGATGGTCTCCTGGATCCCATCTCACCATGAAACCCTGGGAGTAGCCTCCAGAGCTGATCCCCCATCATGCACCCAGCACAGATTTGAACCCTATCTCCCCTTTCACAGGCCCGGGGGGTTTCCGGCAAAGGGATACGCCAGGTTGACCAGGGCATGACATATGGGGGGATGGTGGGTGGCACTGAGGGGAAAGATGTAGTGGGACAGGGGTCCATTGGCAACCCAAAGGAGTGACTGGCCGGGGGCACAGCAGGAGCAAAAAAAAAAAAAGTTTACGTCTAATGCATGTGAAGACATCTGTGCTCAGTAAAGTGTCTTCACATGCTTCAATGAATCCAGTCCATTCCAATGGACCACAAAATAAATGCTTTATAATGCATAAAAGCACAGAGCAAACATTGGATAAATAGAATATTTTTAAAAAAGAATCCAGTTGAAGTTGTCCAACATAAGATGGAATTAATGGACTTTGATTCAACTTACAAACTCTTATTAGGTCAATGTGGCTTTATTTAAAGTTCAAAACCATTGTTCAGTAAACCTGGATTAACTTGAAAGGCTATCAAGTTTCAATAAAATGCTATTTGACAATAATTTGTGAGAAAAAAAGCACTAATAACTTTATCCAGGTGAATATTTAAAAATGAAAACTGGCAAAAGGCTTGGCTGCTTAGAAATTTTCTATTGAAAGATCCAGTAACGTATGAATAGCCTATAATTGAAATTAAAACAAATATTCAATGTCCTGCACAGCCAGTATAGTGTTATGCTTGTGCAACTGTGTTAGTTTGGTTTTGGCTGTTCACACTCTCTATTCCAGAGGAATTACCACTCTGTATGGGTACGAAAGACAAAGAACCCTCGGAGAGGGTTCCACCCCTAGAGGTGACACAGGATGATTCCTGTGGCTAAAGGTACCTTTGGAATCCTCCTAAGGAGAGAGGTGTTGCCACTGGAGGAGGAGGGGAGGATGATGGGGCAAAGAAAAAGTGCTTCACAATGAGGCTGAGAGGAACTGCTTATATAGCTCAGGAAGTGGGAGTGGCTGGTTGCTTGTTCATTGAACTACAGGCTCAGCCTTGCAATTCAATGTACTGCCCAGCCAGTATAGTGTTATGCTTGTGCAACTGTGTTAGTTTTGTTTTGGCGGTTCGCACTCTCTATTCCAGAGGAATTCCATCCTGTAGGGGTACAAAAGACAGGGAACCCTCAGAGAGGGTTCCACCCCTAGAGGTGCCACAGGATGATTCCCATGGCTAAAGGTACCTTAGGAATCCCCGAAAGAAATGTAGTACAAGCATATCCCAAAGACTGAGGTGATCCGAAGCTTATGAATGAGCAGGAACAGTGACATGGGGCAGTAACTGTAATGAGTAGTAGAGAAGCATAGACAGTTTGATAACATAATGAGATGCTGAGTTTGATGACGTAATGAAATGCCCAGGTTTACGTAGCATGATACTGATGGTTTGCGTTGAGAATGGGGGATCCTCGAAGGAGAGAAGGAATGGCAGAACATCCTCCACCTCCATCCAAAAGTGGAAACTACCTAAAGAAACTAGGAGACACTACTATGCTATCTAACAGTTATGACCTGAGGCAATGGAGGAGAGAAAAAAAACCTTTGAGGAGGAAATCTCTGGGGATCCAAGGCCTAGGTCGCCTTCCCTCCAGGCATGGGATAGTTTATTTAGTGATGGCCCTGCAGCTGCAATTTGGAAAACCCAATTAAAGGGAGGTGGAAAATATTCTAATTTGGAGAAAGGCTCTCACTCAACCCTCTAGCGGGAATGCCCTGGAAGGTTGCAAGAAAACTCTGCAACACGATAGGCAACCAAGGCAGGAAGAGGAGAGCAATGATTGCTGAGGCACTCACCTGGCCTACTCACACTAAACACAAACCAGGTGAACCAGAGGCAGTCATGGGGAAAATAGCTTTGACAGGTGCCTCCAAACCCACTCAGGCAGCTAAAGGGGCCCCCATGAGAGCCCCACCCCATCAAGGTGAGTCTTAACTTCTACAACTTGAGGTGCCACCAATACGGTTGACAACTAAAGGTCCACCCGTAGTGAGGACATTCCCAGCTGCAGCTGACATCCCAGAGGCTGAAGCCAAGGGGATGGTGTTAGGCATTAAGGGAAATGATAATGACAGTCTGTGATACCGGTAATAGGAAGCAGATGTATGTAGGAAACACAGTTGAGCTGCCAGGTGAGAAGGACCCCACCCCAAACGTCGCATGCTCAAGCTGCAGACTCATGGTGCAGAGTGAGACCATCGGCTGCAGAAGCCCTGCACCAGAATGGTATGGCTGGCATGCCCCAGTAAACTGATAGAGAGCTAAAAAGCTGGTGAGCAGCAGTTGAAAAGCTGGTGAGCTGATCAAGCACTGGTGTGTTGAGATTGTAATGAACATTGAGTGCTGAGAACTTGCAAGATTGAATGCAGAATTGAGTGCAGCAGAATCCCAGAGGCTGAAGCCAAGGGGATGGCAGTAGGCATGAAGCATTGATTTGCGTAAGCAATGTGCAATGATTGCGTAAGCAAGCGTGAACCTGTATGTAGGTCAGAAACAGAGTAGTGAGTGGACCTGCACATAGGTCTGCATACCATGGTAGCAATGAAACAGCACTGAATAGTGGAGCAAGCCAGCCAGGCATTTAAAAGTCAAATCAAGGTGACAAATACTCTGAGGTGTTTTGTCGTCGAAGACAGGATTTAGAACAAAAATATTGAGCCACATGGGGCCACGACTCCCCAAACACTTCCCAGTCCCCGCTGTAGGACAAACAAGAAAGTGAAGGAAAGGCCGAGAACCATATGCAGATAGAAAGCTAATTTAACAGCCTCAGTAGGAGCTTTCTTAGCTGACCTCAGAGTATAACAGATTGAATAAATATAAAAGCAATATCCATATGGAGTACACCGAGTTGTAACTGCAATAAACATAAATGAGGAGACATGATGCTCTGAAAGCGGGTGTAGCCAGGCAGTGCAATGAAGCTGTTATAATGAGGTAAGTAGAATGAGAACATGATTGAGCTGCATAGCTAGGTTTAGTGTAAGCCTTAGTCAGGTGAAATCAATTGAGTATGCAACATGGAGCAGCTATGGTTGAGCTGAAACACACAAATAATGACTGCAGCTGCATTGCAGTAGTTTGAGAGTTGAGTGACTGAAAGCAAGTAGTAGGAGCTCTGGAACAATATACTAGGAGTTTAGAAACAAAGCCCCAAAAAACAAAACAAAACAAAAGACACAAAAGCACAGAACAGGAAACAAAGAAAGAAGAAACACACATGCAGCCGAAGGCAAAATACAAACCAGAAACAGGAAAATAAACACAGAAATCCAGCAAAGACAAGCAGGAGCAGCAAGGGGGGGGCTCAGTCAGCCCTGCAGGCCCCAACCAGCTCAGAGGACAAACGGACAGAGCCTTCAGCTGCAAAGAAAAAGTGCTTCACAATGAGACTGAAAGGAACTGCTCATATAGCTCAGGAAGTGGGAGTGACTGGCTGCTTGTTCATTGAACTACAGGCCCAGTCTTCCGATTAATGGGGAACTATAATCAAAATTTACAAATGAATATGTTGTGCAGTGTTTTGATTTGTGTTGGTAGTCCTAGTGTGTCCTTCCCTTTGTTTGCTGTTAGGAGTTTTTTTCTAGATGTTCCTGCTTTTTTTATAGCCGCAGGCGATCTCCATGTTTGCATTTTTATTGCACTTCTTTTTCCTGTAATGCCTTCTGTCCCATGCAACATTGATGTGTTTGTGACCCTCGATTCTGCAAGTGCTGGTTTTGTGTCACATTTACAGCAGTAGAGTTGAGATTTTATGTAACTCTCCTTATCTAGTTAGCACTAGTGACAGCTATATTTACAGATGGCAAACGACTGAGGGGATAATTGAGTGAACTATTCTATAAGGAAACAGCTAGAGTCTTTACTAATCATACCATCCATGACCTAGAGTGATCTATGTGTGTTTTTTTATGGCTGTGTGTAGGCTGAAGAAAGAAAAACTTCAAAAACAAAACATTTACTCCTGCTGGCTAGAACTCAACACATACATAGAAACAAAAAGACTGGATTAGAAAGAGTTGTTAGTTGAGACTAGAATATCAGGCTCCTAATAGCAGACTGCTGCTGCTGCTGCAGCAGCTATCACACTGAATCAATGGTCATAAATGCATCACTGTCACATGGGACAGGAGGCACTGTAGGAAAAAGAACAGCAGAAAAAATGCAAACATGGAGATCCCCAAGGGCCATAAAATTAGGGGGTAAATTTAGAAAAACCCCCAACAGCAAACAAAGGGAAGGACACACTAGCACTACACCCACAAATTAAAACACTCTGCACAACATATGTTTCTAAAACTTTTGACTATAATTCTCCTTTAAGAACTTCCTTCCTTGTCTGAAGGGCCAGTGCACTATCAGGACTAGTTTTTCAACTACTTGGTAATGTATTCCAAATAAAAAAGCAACAGATTTAATCAAATTTTATAAGAAAACTAAGCAGCCTAAAGCCTCCTTAAAAAACTTTTCTGTTTGAAAAAAACATTTTAGTTCTCGGGGGTTCTGTTTTTACTGTAAAGTAATCAGGAAACTTGAGTATCAGATAGGCGGCCCTTTAAATTACCACACTTCAACACTATTTTTGTGGTCTTGTCTTTTTTAATTCATATATGTTCATCTTCCCCTACGTTTTGCTCTAAAGCAGAGTTTGTTCATGGGGTTTAATTTCTTTTTCTTCTTCTCTGTTAATACATAAATTTCATTTTTTATTTCATAATGTTTCTTCATTGTTGGTTACACCAAATATTTGGTCCCCACCACCCTGACCTCCCACTCAGCACCTACCACCCCGCACTCTCTCACACACCCCACACACCTTCCCTCACCTGAACAGGTCACAGGGTAAAGATCTACTCTTAGATTAAAGACATGTCTTGCTGTTGGAACCATTGACTGCAATATGAAAAACTAAGGTAAATAGGGTTCAACGTATTTCAATGGGTTTTTACCTTTGGTGCATAATTTTGTCATTTTTAAGGATTTTGACACCAAATTTTCAACATATCCCTTTTGAGACCCTTCCTCATGAACAATGTTGGTGTCATTTCACAAATCCTGTCTGAAAGGTGTTTTCGCAGTCGGTTGGCAAAATCACCTTTCAGGCCAGATTTCAACATTTTCACCATACTTGTTCATGAGGTGGGGACATAAGAAAGGGATGTTGAAAATTTGGGGTCAAAATATGTTAAAATAGGAAAGTAGTGTGCCTCTGTTGACATTTCGTTATGCTCGCTCATAATTTTCGTAATTGTCAATATTTTCACCCCAGATTTTCAACATAGTCTTTTCTTTACACCACCTCATGAATGTGAAAGCTGTCATTTTTCATATTTTGACCAAAATGTCTTTTCACGCCTGTGGCCCAAAATGACACTGTGGTGGTGTGGAACGACGTTTCAGTGGGGATTTGAACATTCTAAGTACCTGGTACATGAAGTGGGGTAATAAGAAGGCCATGCTGACAATTTGGTTACTGTTGTTCTAAAAATGGATGTGCAGAACCCAGAGGACTCTGCACTTCCACAGCAACATACATCCTGTATACACATCTATGGAGGGATAGAAGAGCAGGGCTCAGAGGGTCCTGCGCTCCCACAAGCAAATAAGGATACCATTACTCTATTTCAAAAAAACATGCATACATGAATGGGCACAAGTAAATAAGTATACGATTATGCTATCTCAAAAAAATAAGGAAATTCATTGCAAAAAACTTTGTCAATTCACTAGTTAGGGTTGAAGCTACAAAAGTAGAGAAATGTGGTGTTAGGGATTCATCCCTAACACTCCTTTCCCACCCTGCAGGCAGCAACAGATATGGGGGGGTGCCTTGAGGTTGTCAACCCTAACTCTCACCCCATTCTCATATGCTATACCCATCTCAGCTTATTTACTCATGAAATGGGGTGCACGTTAGGGTTGACAACCCCAAGACACTCCCCCCACACCTGTTGCTGCCTGCTGGGTGGGGTGTTAGGGTTGGAAACCCTAACATCACATCTTTCTACATTTGTAACTTCAACCCTAACTAGTGCATTAATGAAGATTTTGTAATGAATATATATATATATATATATATATATATATATATATATATATGTGTGAATAGCAACACCTTGCAAGAGTAACAGAGTGTCCTAAGTTAATAAAAGGTTTTCCAAACATATTATTTAATCTTGCCTGGTGCTAGGATATGCTTTCGGTCCCAACATATTATAGTCCAAAATAATTATAGCCCGCTGTCCAAATCACTCTGCCATCATCAGACCTACTGAGATGTAAATTAATTCCTTTATAAACAATAACATATAACCCCCCCAAATCACTCTGCCATTGCCAGACCCACTGAGGCATAGATGGATTCCTTTATCAAAAATAACATATATCCAATCAGGAATATGAAATAACATTTGCAATTCACAATTAAAATCTCTCAATTCAGGCAAAATGGTTCCATACAAACTGAAGTACAAAACATTAGGTCATTAAATATGCAGCATTAATTCAGAATACTATCTATCCAACCAGTCCATGCAGAACTAAATACAATGCTGACTGCTGTGGGAAATACCTTATAGATGGGCAAAGCATCAAACAGAATTCAGCATTCCCCTCTTCTCAGTCCTGAGAGCATCATGGCAACTCTTTTGAATAATCAAAAGTCCGCCCCGTAGTGAACGTCATTTTGTAATACCTGAAATTATGAAGGGTTAGTGCCACTGTATATTCATCAGTAAACAAAACTTATACATGGTGTACTGCTTTAGCCCCCGGACAAGGATGAACAATTTCGTGCTCATGGCCCCTCAACAATCTGCCATTAAAAAGAGGTAAAATTATAGTACCAGAATGCCTGTTCATGCTTGTTCAGTTTTGGATTAATACTTAGCTGTTATAATAATAATAATAATAATAATAATAATAATAATAATAATAATGCTTTATTTATTTTGCATCTTTCAAATATCAAGGTGCAATACAATAAGATAAATAAGAGAAAAATACAGACATCAACATTCAACACTCGCAACTGCTCCTGTCACTAAATGAGGCCTTGATCTCGCCACACCTGACAACGTCCATTGGGTGGCACCCCACCTCACCACCCCCCCTCCCCCATTTTCTCCCCATTGCATTCTGCCTCTGTCATTTCCAGCATGTGCTCTGCAGTAACATTGTACTGCTACAAAATTGTTGAATGTATGAAACCCACTCTGTGTAAATTGTTTAAATGTATGAAACCATTTCTGTGTAACTCTAAAATCAGATGTTTTTTTATGCTGTAATCTAAATCTTGCCTCTGTCTGTCCTCAATGTGATGAGGTACCTTTGGAAATGAGCCTCTGGCTCAAAGGTTGTAAACTGATGTTCAAATAAATAAATAAAACCAAAAACAGATAAATGAACAGTAAAACCATAGGCTTTTTGCCACAGGAAGGATTTCAAAGCCTGTTTAAAATTCCCCACAGTCATGCACTCCCTAGTCTGACGGGGTACAGAATTCCAAAGGGAAGGGGCCACAAACACAAAAGCATGGGCCCCAGCAGATTTTAAAATCACCCTTGGAATCTCTAGCAACCCCTCGTTGGCTGAGCGGAGCGATCTCACAGGTTGATAAGGGATCAGGTTCTTTCAGGTAATCAGGGCCCAGATAGTGCAGGGCTTCAAAAGTCAGTAATCCAACTTTGAAGGTGAACTGGCAGCCAGCGCAGTTCCCGCAGCACCGGTGTAATATGGGAAGATCTAGGAGTACCCATCAACACCCGAGCTGCGGAATTCTGCACCAGCTGCAAGCGACGGATGTCAATCCCCAGAAGCCCAAAGTAAAGCGAGTTGCAATAGTCTAGGTGCAAGGTCACAAAGGTCTATTCAGGGTTCTTCCTCAGATTCAACATTGTCATTGTCTCATGCTGTATCACATTATTGGCGGTTGAGTTCCACTTTTTTGCCCGCCTTAGTGGCCTCTATAAATTAGTATGTATGCCTGCCATAGAAGATCCAGAGGCAAGTGGAAATGAGAAGGGAGTGAGTAATGTCTAAGCACTTCAGCTGGGCTTGCACACCATCAGATTTCTTTCTTCATGAGTGAGTCACAAAAGAGAGATCAAGAAACAGATGCAGGGTATGTCCATTGTATTAGGAGCCACATAGTCTGATGGAAGACCCAGTGCCCCAAGCTGTCAATCTTTTAAAAATTGCACCACTTGCTGTCCTTCTCTCCTCTTCTGGAGACAGACCAGTCTTACATTAGGGGCCCAGTGGGAGTTCTTCAGGGTCTCCAGCCTGCATCTCAGTTGTCTGTTCTCTTGGGTTATCCTGCCAGTAGCCTGGGTGGTGAGTGTCTCTGCCAAGGTCGCTTCTTTTGTGGTGATCTTGATCTTTGTGTCCTGTTCTGCTATACTTTTGAAAATGGCCTCTAACCTGAAGTTATTTACCTGCATCGGCACCACAAGCAGTTCCCATGGCAGCTCAGCTTCTACAATTTGCACTTGCTGAGGCCCGCTGTCCCCCTTTGGCTGTGGGTTTTTGATCCACCTCCTTCTGTTTTTGGATGAACCATGGCAAATTCAATATCTGTTTGCTCCATACAGGAAGTACTTTTCAATTTTATCAGTTTTGAGTGAGTTTAAAAACTTTAATTTTTATTTTTTAAAATGTTTCAATATAATTAATATTGAAGGTAACTTTCAATAATGCATGTAATTGTATAGTTTTACATTATAAAAAACAAAAAAAGGTGGCTACAGTGCAGATGTGGAAATCAAGTTGGCGTTTTACGCAGAACAAAGAGCTACAACAACAGGCGAGAAACCTGTGGGGAGAAATAATAAAATGTAATAAAGAACAAGCAAGGATAATAAAATATACAATAAAGCTTAGATGTGTTTCACATCAAGAGATACAGAGTTATTTAAATGGTGAATTCATTCACTTGAATAAAGGAATTTTAGAATGTTGTGAAAGACATTATAAAGGAATCTCTTGAAAAAGCCTATATTGTAGGCAAAACGTTGAGGTTTGCCATATTCAAAATAAAAAGACGTTTGGAAATGGATAAGACTGTCTGCAGCAATATTTATTCATTCAGCGTCTTCCCACTTGTCTGCTTTGGAACAGAGATCCCTCTATATTTACTTCACATTGGGAGAGGCAGCTTGAAAATAAGTGAAAAGTGTTCATTTCCTGTGGAACCCAGACAATTCCCTTTTTTCCACCTTTTTACATACAATGCAGCAAGGCCAGTGCCAACAAAAAATGAACAATACTCACAGTAGAAAAGTCAGCAACACAAGCTTCACTTTTGTCCGATGTAACCGAAACACCATCATAAGATGAACTGGACAAGAACCATATATCCGATCAGGAAGTTCTTTATTAATCCATAAATAAGTGAAACATCCATGATAAAAATTCGGTCACAGGCCACAGAGTGTGCAACCCCTCCCCACGCAGTCTCACACAGAACCAAACGTTTTCGCGCAACAGCGCTTTCTCAAGGCTGGCAAGACTTGGTATGACAAGCTATTTTAAAAGACAGATTTAAAAAGACAGTGCAAAAACAGAGATTACATGCCTATCATACCCATAAATATATCCATAATTGGCTCACTAAAGTGCTAATATCTAGAATCAAAAGCAATCACTCAAGCTAATATCAATCAACACAAATGTGCCACATACACTATTATTATTTATTTATTTTATTTATTTAAAATCCAGATTAATACCTTTGAGCCGGGGGCTCATTTACAAAGGCTCCAAGTCAACAAGGATTACAAGACATTTATAGGTGATGAAACATTGCAGAACAGAAAGACATCAACTAACAAGTAGTATTGGTGTGCAGTTACAACATTAAGCATGGTACAACAAGTGAGGAGAAACAGGACCACACTTGCAGAGAAACATATTAATGCAGCACTAATTAAGTGCGGTACAGTGTTTAACAATCATGTTACAGTTCAGACGGGGTGCTCCTATTCTGCAGAAATGCAGTTTTAGCAGTCAAGGTGAGGCTTTGTCAAGGGGAGGTAGTAGGTGATGGGAGGGGGGAATGGTGGACAGTTGTGGAACAGGAGGGTGGGAGTGAGAGAGGGTAGTGTTTGACGGGTGTGAAAACGGCTGTCAGAGGCCATAAGTTAACAGAAACACTGGCAGTCAGATTTGCTGGCAAGAAGAGATTGAAGCCCATTTTTAAAGTGGCCAAGTCTGGGGGAGCCAGCAAGGTCTGCAGCCAGATCATTGAACTATTTAGGCTCACAGTAGGAGAGGGATCTTAGGCCAAGGGCTGGGTAAGTGTGGTATACAAGGAAATAAACCCACTGAGGGGACCAACCAGATCACAAGGCCACGAGCCCAAAGGATGTATAGTTATCTGATCTGGTTAGCCCCCTCCGTGGGTCCATTCCTGAGTGTAGCAGATGTACTCGTGTTTTATTTTATATAATACACTTGGATGGTTATAGTTAGTTCTTATCACAATTGTGCAGACAGGGAAAGAGTATTCAGGTAAATAACTGCTAACCACTTCTATGGGGAAAAGTTCCATGCATGTAATAGTTATATATATGTGTATATAGATACATACATAGATATAGAGACACACACACACACACACAAGCATATACATATTATCCCAAATCCATGTATGAATACATACAAAGTTACTACATAATGACTTAATATTACATAATCTAATCCTATGACAAGATACCACCCCTTCACCCCTCCAAAAGATATTTTAAATGTTTTCAAAACTTCCAATAATGCATGCAATTTTATAGTTTTACATTATCATCAAAATGATAAACTAAAAAACTAACAAAGAAAGTAAAGATTGTATTAAAACAATACAGATAGAGTCCGTACAGCAATTAGGGTGGAGGACAAGCCAAGACATGGCACAGGGTCATAAAGTCGCAGTCAAAACCACGCACCACAAGTGTGCAGCATGTAAATGTGCATGCAGCAAAATAACGTCAGCACAACACGTCGACCGTAACTAAGATGGTGCACACTGCAGAATTATCATTGTTTGGGGAGAACCGAACCAGAGCCCCAGGTCCCCAAAGCCACCAGAGGCAGGTGCTCTAGCCACTCCACCACGAGAGGCATGGGGTCATACCACCATATGACAAAACCACATGGCTGAAAATACCACATCAAAACAGCACAGCACAAAAACAGAGTCAGGCAAAACACCGACCTGTTCCGTGCACCGTGTCCATTGACAACAATGGGTCTTTATGTTTTTCCACACCCTACAAACTTAAATAACAAACTCTAGAGGCGGACTTCAGGGTTGAGGAGAAAACTTGAGGTTGATTAAAAAAAAAAAACATGCCGGAAAAGTTGCAGCAGGGAGACCTGGGGGTTTCCAAACCACTGTCCCAGGTCTCCCAGCTGTGCCGTGTGCTGGTGTCCTAGCCACTCCACCACAGGAGTGGCTTGACCAGGAGCCCAACACATGGCACCTTCTTCTCTCCTTACATCAGTGTGCAGTGACAGGGGAAGCGGTGAAATCCCTATAAGCTATTCTACCTTTTCGCTGTGATTTCAAGCACTGCATGCTGGTAGCGATTAATATAGCTGTTTTATGTAGCAGTATTGACCCGGCACCACCATGGGAGTAGCCTGGCCAGACACCGCCATATTAGCTGGGTACAGCGACAGGGATAACGTTTCTTGCAGTACACTAAAAGAACCCCTGTCACTGTAGAACCATACGCACTTCCTACAGCACTGTTTTCCATGCACAATTTTGTATGCAATTTATTCACCCGGTACCCCAAAGTATTAATCAAAGTATAATTACTTAAAGTTTTAAACAGCAGGCAGAGCAAAAAAAGGTTACATCTGCTGTGCAGAAAATCATATTTCAACTTCCAATTCCACCTTCCTCTAATAAACAACTAGGCTTGATCGGCTTCCTTCTCTCGGCAAATAAGTTTCATTTCCCATCCAGTTCCCATGATCAAGCCAACCTGAATGGGTTCACAAGAGTGCTGGAATAAGGATGCCCCTAAAAATCAAACCTAAGGACTTACTAGGTGTCCAGCTGGCAGCGGGTGGCCAGGACTCTCGTTCACTGAGCCACTCTGCATCCATCACATTGGATCAGGCCATCCCACTAAGTGATGATGGCACTGAAAAGTAGTTCACAATAATCTCCAAGCAGCTCTTCTGTGAGCAGAGGAAACTCAGCAACACAATGGGCAAATTAGGAAAGACTATGGAGAAGACAGCAAAGAGGCTTACTGAGGTCACCAAATGCACTGCCGACCTCAGAGAGGGCTAACAGAAGCCATCACGATCATCAACCAGCACACAGCAGCTTTGAGGTTTCTCTGTCATCGGGAGCAGGAGCTCACCAAAAAGCTTGATGACTTTAGAGTTCCACTCCCAGCACAATAATATCAGGATCCTCGGCCTCCATGAGGGGACAGAGACAGGAGAAATGGGCCCCTTCCTGGAGTCATTGCTCTGTGAACTGTTATACTAGCTGAAGAAAGAGCCCCTCGATATTGTTCAAATACACTGTGCCCTCAGACCCTAACCCTCGGACCATAAGGCTCAACCGAGGTTAATGATTTTAATATTCCTAGATTACTGTGTCAAGACTGAAGTCCTTCAGCTGGTATGGAGTAAAAAGGAACTGTTCTTTGGGGACACTAGACTGTTTCTAGAACATGATCCCCTCCCCCCTTACTCTGCTTAAAAGACGTACCCTGCTTAGAATCAGGAAACACTTAGCTCAACATAATGTGAAGCTCCAAATCATCACACCAGTGCAGTTCAAATTACGCATGCAGGATGGGGTGCATTTTTCTGCACCCTGGTGGAATCCAAACTCCTACTGAAACAACTGGTGGTCCTACCAGACTTAATTTTAGATCTTGATTTGACTCTGGACTGAGGTGGGCACCTAGCAGAAAGTCTCCAAGGTGAGAAAGAGGAACAAACAGTAGCAGAAAGGTTCCATAGTACCAGAGAACCCATTCCCCCAAGCATCCTAGCCAGCGGCCTCGCCACCTGCTTCCACCTCGCTTGCTGATCCACATTGAATTTTTTCTACAGACTTGCAATAACTCACTCAGTCTGCCTGTTTCTTGGCCATGACTCAGTTCACCCTCAAACTGCCTTGCACTGTCGGGTAGTAAGCAAAGGGAGATTGTTTGAGGGAAAGGGGGTCTGTAATTGCAGTCTGAAATGAGGGAGGGAGCTTGCCCTTAATGGATATCTTCAGACTTCCGGAGTAGTGAGAGAGAGGCGGTACACCACTGTTACACTTCACAAGGGGCAAGTTATGAAAAGAAATGTGCAACTGCTGATGTGTATTGATACTCTTCTGATTTTTTTTTTGTATAATATTTTTATTTGCTTTTCCAGTAAGCTACTACACACAGTCAAATACATAACTTATTCATCCAGTTACCACCATTATATCCCGCAGAGACCAATCTCTTCACTTCATTCCACACAATCTTACATTTGATTTCTACAGAATTGCATTACATTAGATTATACTGGTTTAAAATTATATCAAATAATATATTATAAAATAAGATTAAATAAAATCCAATCAGATCAAGTCAAAACAAATCAAAACAAATCAATACTAAACAAAGTGCAACCATTATTATCTGCCTGGTACCTTCAGTCTTCAGCTCCATCCACTGTTTTCCATACTCTTCCATCATTTACTTCTATCCACTCTCTTAGCCTTCCTTCCCATACTATTTACCCTCACCTTCACCACTTCATCTTTACTACTTTCACATACCTTTCTTCACTTCCTTTTTTCCTTTCTTATCCTCCTGTACCCTCCCATAACATCCAACTTTCTTCCTCCGTTAGGGAGGCCAAGAACAGAGCCCAGTGCCTTTCAAATCCCTCTTCCCTTCCTCCCATCACATACGTCAGCCTCTCAAGTCTCAATGTCTGTAACACTGTCCTCCACAACCCTTGCACTGTTGGTGCTATCTGAGAAACCCACGTATTCTGAATCATATGTCGAGCCAGGATAAACAGCACCCTAATCCACCTGGGAAGCGGTACCCATTCCTCCTCCTCCCCATTTTCCACTCCAAATAAACATCCTAGAGGGTCCATTGGCAGCTCCCTTCTGGCTATTTTCCCCACTTTATCCAGTACTTCCTCCCAATATTTCTGCAGTATCGGGCATTCCCAGAAGCAGTGCACATACGTTCCCCTTCCCGAGCCACATTTTCCACATAAGGGTGACACTTCAGGATGCGCCTTATGTACAATTACTGGTGGTAGATATACTCTGTGTATAAATTTAAAGTAAGCTTCCTTATATTTGTTGCATATCATTATTCCAGAGTGCATCTGTAGCAGTAATATCCAGTTCTGGCCCGATATCTCCCTCCCAAGGTCCCTCTCCCACATTTCCTAGTCTTTATTGTCCTACCTGGTAATATAGCCTTCCCTCTCTTAGCAGCCCTGCCTATAAACCCCTTTTCCTGCTTTTTAGCTGCATATATCATCCCCTCTACCGGGTCCACTTCATACACCGCTTTGTTTTCTTTTCTCAAACTTCCCACATATGCCTTGGTCTGAAAGTACCGGAACCTATCCCTCTTATCCCTTCCTACCACTTCTTGCAACTCCTGCAATGAGCAAAACCGCCCATTCATCAATAGATGCCCCAGACTACCTATTCCCTTTCGCTCCCAGTTCCCAAATCTAATATCCTCCATTCCTGGCAGAAAGTAAGGATTCCCCGCCACCGGCAACAAGAGTGTCTCTTTCCCTTGTATCCATCCTTTCCTCTTCAACACTTTCCAGGCCATCAGTACATGTACCACCATAGGGTTCACTTCTTTTCCCCTCTTATATGCTCTTAGCCCTCTACTACCACCTTGGCGGTGTTGTGCAATGCCAGCTCTATTAAAAACAAGACAGCTATTATAACTGATCTTGTTGGATCAACTGATCTGGCTTGCATCACTGAGACCTGATGGATGAAAATCCAGGCCCTATATTGGCCTCGGCAGTTCCAGCCGGGTTCTCGGTGATACACTGTCCAAGGTTGGATCATAGGGGCGGGGGTGTGGCCATTATGTTTAAGACTGAGCTGGGCCTTGTGGATGTGCCATTGGGAAGTACCAGATCCTTTGAATATATCCTGGGAGAGGGTGTAGGTTATGGGATTCTTCTCGTTTACCGTCCACCAGGTGACAGTGGAGAATTCCTGCAGGAGATAGCAGACTTCATCGTTAACATGGTATTGAGGTTCCCCAGACTGATAGTTCTGGGGGACTTCAATGCCTGTATCGACGATGAACTCTCGCATTTTGGTCAAAATCTCCTCCAGCTGATGACGGTGCTGGGCCTAACACAGGTGATTACCTCCTCGACCCATGTAGGGGGTCATTCATTGGATCTGATCTTTCTTTTGGGTATGGAGATCGCTGATCTGGGGGTGGAACCAGTCAGCTGGTCTGACCATCACACCATAATGTTCAGCTTGAGGGTCCCCCCAATAGGTCTGCCCATACGGAGATGGTTCGGTATTGCCCTTTAAGGGGTATTAACCCCAGTGACCTAATGGTGGTACTGGATCTATCGGGTTTGTCAGGTGAATGCATGAGTCCAGATGATCTTGTACTAGCCTATAATAAGGCTGCGGGAGATGCTCTGGACAAAATTGCTCCTGTTCGTGTTCGGCCTCTCGTTCTCCATCCAAGGAGCCCTTGGTTTGATGGCTCCTTGAAGGAGGGAGAATTGGTCAAGGTTGGAGACAGCCTGGCGAAGTCCGCAATGATGTTGACAGGCTTAGTTGATGGCACATTATGATGGCTATCAATCATAAATCACCCGTAAGAAGGCAGAGTTCCTGTCCAGGGAAATTTCTGCTGCACAGAACCGACCGGCTCAGCTTTTCCGGACTGTGGATAGGTTGTGCAATCCAATCTGTCTCCAGCCCAGAGAAGCTTTTTCTCAGCTAAGATGCAAGGAGTTTGCTCAGTTTTTTGCAGATAAGGTTGCCAGCATCAGGTCTGGCATCGGTCTGACCTCTCCTATGGGGGATTGCAGTGGTCGACGAGAAGTGGCATGTACTTGGTCTGCCTGGTCAGATTTTCGCCGGCTGGAGTTCAGTGACATTGTGAAGATCATCCAGACATTGCGACCAACTAGTTGTAGTTTGGATCCGGACCGTACACCTCTCTTAGTAGGATGTGTAGAAGTTATCTGCCCAATTCTTGCTGACATTGTCTGGAAGTCTTTGGAGAGGGGGGTCTTTCCTGACCCCCTCAAGGAGGCAGTCATTCAACCACTCCTTAAAAAAACCTCCTTGGATCCAGATTGTCTAGCTAACTACTGGCCTATCTCTAACCTGCCATTTGTTGGTAAGGTTATTGAAAAGGCGGTTACGTTGCAACTGGACGATCATCTTATGACTCACAATGTCTATGATACTCTCCAGTCTGGTTTTAGGAAGAAGCACAGCATGGAGACTGCCCTTGTCCGGGTATTGAGTGATCGCCTAATGGCTAGAGATCAAAAGCCATGTACCATTCAGGTGCTTCTCGATCTCTCTGCTGCATTTGACACTGTAGACCATGGTGTGCTTTTGGAGTGCCTGCGGGTTTATTGTGGGCTGTCTTGTACAGTCCTCAAATGGTTTCATTCTTACCTCACAGACAGGTCTCAGAGAGTTGCCACTGGAATGTATTCCTCTGGCGCTCACTCCCTGCCTTGTGGGGTACCGCATGGCTCCATTTTAGCTCCCATGTTGTTTGCAATGTATATGCTGCCATTGGGAGAAATCATCAGGCAATACAGTCTGGGTTTTCACTGCTATGCAGATGATACCCAGCTGTATCTGTCCTTTCTCCCTGGCCAGGATGATGCACTCTCCGTGCTAAACAACTACATTGCTGAGATCAGACTTTGGATGAGTTCCAGCTGGCTGAGACTGAATCCGGATAAGAGTGAGGTTTTGGTAGTGGACCCAGGTCATCCGGGGGTGGGTTTGGGAGCTGGACAACCTTCAGGTTTGTTACTTGGTGGTATGCCGCTCCCTACCTCCGATCAGGTGCATAATCTGGGCGTTACTTTTGATGATGGACTGACCCTAAAATCTCAGGTATCAGCTGTCGTCAAATCCTCTTTTTACCATCTGAGGAATATCGCCCGGGTGAGACACCTGGTTCCTTCAGGTGATCTTCCAACATTGGTCCATGCCTTTGTCACTTCCTGTCTTGATTACTGCAATTCCCTTTACCTAGGGCTACCTGGGGTTGATATCCACCACCTGCAGCTGGTGCAGAACGTGGCAGCCAGGCTTTTGACCGTGACGTCTAGAACCAGTCATTTTACATCTGTGCTCTGCGAACTGCACTGTCTGCCTGTTTGGTGGCGGATCACCTTTAAGGATGGTTTACTAACCTTTAAAGCCCTACATGATCAGGGACCCGGTTACCTGAAAGATCTCCTGATTCCCTATTGCCCCCTCCATCCTCTCCGTTCTGTCAACGAGGGATTGCTAGAGATTCCCAGGGTTCGATTGAAGACATCCGGATCCCGTGCTTTTGCTTTTTCAGCACCAACCCTGTGGAATTCTCTACCTCGTTAGTTGAGAGAATGCCCAACCGTCGATAGTTTTAAAATTGGTTTAAAGACATATTTATTTAGTCTAGCTTTTATCTAATTATGGTTGACATATTTTAATGTTTTAATCTATATTATGTATATGTTTTTATGTACAGTGCCTTGGCTCTGAAAGGTGCTATATAAATAAAGTTGATTTGATTTGATTTTACTATGGAGATATGCTGTTAGTTTCCCCTGTGCCTCTCCCTGCTCCAGTTCCACCCATCTGGCTACTTCAGGTTTATGTACCCAGTCTGCCACATATCTTTGTTGTATAGCCAGAAAGTAATTCTCCAAATCTGGAAAGTTTAAACCCCCTTTTTCCTTGTCTGCCTTTAGCTACCCTAAACTCAACCTCAGATGTTTCCCTTTCCAAATAAAAGCGGTAAAGGCCTTCTCCAACCTATTCACATCCTCCTTGGACAGGCCCAGGGGTATCATTTGTAAGGGATACAGGATCCTAGGCAGCACATTCATTTTTATTATATTAATTCTGCCCAACCATGACACGGGCAGGTGCTCCCATCTTCTCAGGTCCGCTTCTATGATTTTAATCAATTTGGTATAGTTTAAGTTGTACAATGATCCCAAAGATCTGCCCATCTGCACCCCCAAATATGTCATGCTCTCCCCCACCACTTTGAGTCCCCAATGTTTAATCTCCTCACCCGATCCCTTAAGCCACATAACTTCTGATTTTCCCAAATTAACTTTAAACCCCGAAAATTTCCCAAACTCCTCAATCAAGGCCAAGAGAGCAGGAACCGAGCTCCTAGGATTCTTCATAAACAACAGCATGTCGTCTGCATATAGTGCCAATCTCTGCTGCAAGCCACCTTCTCCTCCCACCCCCTGTATGTCCTTACTTTCTCTAATTGCCACTGCCAGAGGCTCTATAGCATGTGCAAACAATAGCGGGGAGAGCGGACAGCCCTGCCTCGTACCTCTCCACAAGTTCAAGCTCTCCGACCTGCCCCCATTTACAATTACCTGCGCCCTGGGCTTTCTATACATCGCCTTTACCAAACCTAGGAACGGTTCACCCAGACCAAACCTCCCCAGTATTTCAAACAAATACTTCCATTCCACCCTATCAGACACTTTTGTCCCAATGTCTTCTTTCCCCCTTCCTGCCCTCCAAAGCACGTTAAGTAGCCTCCTCATATTATGGTACGATTGTCGTCCTTTGATAAACCCCATTTGGTCCAGGTGAACCAGCTCCGGTAAAATTTCCTCAAACCTACTGGCCAAAACTTTACCCATTATCTTCAGATCACAATTCAACAATGATATTGGCCAGTATGAGGCACACAGGGCAGGGTCCTTTCCCTCCTTTGGTATGCGGCATATACTACAGGGTTTTAAATAATTGATTAGCAGTTTTTTCCTTGGGGCTATACTAACTGTACAGAAAGTATTTATATAGATTTTCTAGAAGTGCTGTGTCTGTTAAACACAGTGGGGCAAGAGCTATGCATTTTCACAAAGATTTAGCACTTTTATGAGCAAAATGCTAATCAATTTTTAGAGTTAAATAAATCCCTGTACTAGCATCATAACATGTATCTGGAAGGCTGACCTCTTCTAACCCTTCTCCCTGTTGAAACACTCTGCACAATACCTTTGCAACTCAGGTCCCCAACATCTTGTAGTATTCCACTGGATACCCATCCGGGCCGCTCGCTTTCCCTTTCTGCAACTTTTGAATAGCTCTCAGCACCTCCCCCTCCATTATTGGTTTTCCCAGCCTTTCCCTCTGTGCTTGTGTGGCTTTCGGGACTTTATTCTCTCTAAAAATTCTATCATCCTTTCCTTTGTTCCCTCATCCTCTGCCTGGTACAACTTCTGAAAGAAGGCCCTGAAGGCATTCCCTATATCCTTTTCTTTCTTCTGTAAAGTGCCCTGTTCATCCCTCACTCCCAAAATTCTATGCATCATTCTGTATCATTTCATAAGATTAACCACCATTGGACCTGGTTTATTTCCCCATTCAAATATGTATCTCCTACTAAACAGGTTGGCTCTCCCCTCTTCTGACCTTAGATGCGCATTCAGTGCCTCCCAAATTACTCCCAGTGCCCGGATGGCCTCCCCCTTTTCCCCTCGGGCCACTCTTTTCTCTAACTCCTTTAGTTTACATTCTAGTTCCTTCGTTTGTGCATATCTTTTTTCCTTTATCCGGGAAACATATTCAATAATTGCTCCCCTCATAAATACCTTGCCCATGTCCCATAAAATATTATTCGAGGTGCCCTCCTTATCATTTGTAGCCATGAAGAGATCCCAGTTATCCTCCAGGTGCATTCTAAATTCCTCATTCTGGGCCAAATAAGTGGGAAATTTCCATGCAGGGGGCGTCTCCCATCTTTCCCTACCTTGTATTTTCACTATCACCATAGCAAGGTCTGATACATGTATTGGGCTGTGCTGTACCTCCCCCACCCGCATGTACCATTCTCTTGTAGCATATATATAGTCTATCCGTGTCCATATTTTATGAGGGTTCAAGAAAAACATATATTCCCTCGCTCCCGGATTTGCTGTTCGCCATACATCCACCATTTCCAATTCCGCCATTCCCTCTTGCCATTGTTGCATTGCCCGAACTTCTCCCCTTCCCCTCAGAGTGGTCCATTTTCGGATCCATGGCCCAGTTCAAATCCCCATTATTAGCCCTGGGAATTGCTCCCTCACCAATAAATCCAGCAAAGAGGCATAAAATTGGTATTCAAATACCGCTGGGGCATATACTGAACCCAAGGCAATCTGTTCTCCATACAGGGTCCCCACAATGAAAATATATCTCCCTTCCTTCGTGTCCCTGATTATTCTCTGCACCTCTAAGTTCAGCCCCTTATGTATTAATATCGCCATCCCCCTTTTACTAACTGAGGCCGAAGCGGCATAGCATTTCCCCACCCATCCCCTAGCCAGTTTAGCATGCTCTACTTCTGTTAGGTGTGTTTCTTGTAGCAACGCTACATGGGCTCCCCCTCTTTTAAGGGCGGTCAGCACATAGACCTCTTTACTGGATTTGTAATACCCCTGGCATTCCAGGTGATTACATTCACTCTTTACTGGATTTGTAATACCCCTGACATTCCAGGTGATTCTCTTCTGATTTTAAGATTTTACTGACACTGGACTGGTTGTCTTGGTTGCAGGAGGAGAGGGACCCCGGTCGGTGCAGCCAGAGACATACTGGCAATTATGCCTGCCACCTATGTGGCCAAACAGGCCTACAATGATTTCGAGGGCAGGGCTGCAGTACTACTTGGCTTGTGACAGGCTGCCAGGCCAGCAGAGTGTTCTGCAGGGTGGACCTGCTATCACCCAGCTCCCTGGTGGGTAGACTTCATTTACTGGGGTACCTCGGGAAGGTGATTATGGCTGATTCATGCCCTAATCAGTACTAAAGGCAAGTCCACTAAGGATCTGAATGGGTCTCTCATTGCCTCGGCTGCACAGCCAATGGAAGAGCTGAGTTGTGGCTCACCTATGAGTGGACTTGGTATGGGGTGGGGAGGGATGGGCTGGAGGCATGCAGCAGGGATAACGCCATTAAGCAAGATACACATGCCCTTCTCTAAGCAGAGGCCAACCTGATTTTGGAGATAGAATGTGAGAATCTCCACTGGTGAACTCAGTCCTGAGCCCTCAGGAGTCAAGGGTCTGCTTCTGAGCTGATGAAGTGGCATGGCGTGGGGGACTGTAGGGGGCAGCAGGCTTGGGTACCCTTAGTGTGGGGTTCTCATTTGTACATAGTTGTCATTAGTTGTTGGGTGTTGGGAGCTGTGGAGCAGGTAGGATGGGCTGGGGGCTTCCAGGTGAGAGGCCCTGGGTTTTTACCTCATAGAGTATAGAACGGTGGCCAGTTTTATAGTAACATATATAATGTCCAGGGACTCAAAAGCTCCCATAAGAAGGACCAGGGTGTTGCAAGAGCTAAAGAAACTGTGAGGAGGGATTGCAATTTTGCAAGAAACATACCTAACCCAGAGCGAGCACACCAAACTCAAGAGGTCTTGGATGGGCTTGGTGTATGTTTCTTCTCTTCAAGATTACCCTCAGAGGTGAGGAGTTGCCATTCTAGTACACAGATTCTGCCCCCTAGAAGTGGAGAAAGATACTGAGGATCCAGAGGGGTGTCTCATAATGTCAATGGCTCCCTCTCCAAGGTTCACTACACACTGGTCAATATATATGCTCCAAACCAGGAGGGCAATGATGTTGCCTTCCTGAAAGACAAGCTGGTCTCATGGGCATTGCCCCCTATGGAGTCATACCTAGTAGGTGGTAATTTTAATACGGTCATGCAGCCCCACCTTGACAGATCAGGGTGGCTGGGACGGAAGAGTCTTGTGTGGGCACCTGTATTCGAAGACTCACCATGGAACTTGAGGTGACAGAGATCTGGTGTTACCTTCACCCCACTGTGAAGGACTACACCTGTTGATCCCCCCAATAATGCTTATTCACGCATTGACTTCTTTCTCCTCTCCTCTCCTCTCCTCTCCTCTGACTGGGCACATGTAGTAGAGTGGTGTGACATTATGAATCTGAGATTGTGAGATCATGCTCCAGTTCTGCTGGACCTGCTAGTCATACGCCATCAGAAAACATCATGCTGGCAACTAAATATCTCGCTGCTAAATGATCTGGAATACATTCAAATGGTGAAAGCCCAGCCGGCCCGGTAGTACTGAGGGTTGAGGAGCTGGATGCCACACCTCACATTGTGCCAGCGACCTGAGTTCGGGAATGGACTCACGTTGCTGGGGGTTGGCGGGGTGAAGGAGGATTGAGCATCCCAATGGATGCTCTCCTCCTTTGGGGTGGGATACCGGAGGTGTTGCACGCACCCAATGCTCCTGAAGCCAGTGGAAGCACGGACTTTCAGGGCATTGATGGCTCTGCTTCATGGAGTCGGGAGGGGGGACGCTGTTAGGCGCTTGACTGATGGCGTGTATCAGCACGTCGCCTAGTCTGGATGTATGTCCTTTGTGCCAGCGTCCTAGGGGTTGGGAGAAAAAATCGGGGAAAATATATAAATACCCTGGCCCTACGAGCATGATGAAACTGGGGATGGGGATGCCTTGGGGGGATTGCCCTGGTGGACGGAGTAGGAGGAGGTACGAGGCCTCCTCTGAAAGCCATGGGAACCGGGCAAGTGAAAAAAAAAATGGTGAAAGCCCACATGGAGGAGTATGAGGCTAGTAACCCCAGAAGGGCATCATGGACACCATGATGTGAGATGGCTTTAAATCAGTAATTACAGGTCAGACAACCAGCTTTGGGCTGCCAGGAAGAGAGGGAAGCTCAGAGAGCAACAAGACCTGGAAAATAAGCTGTTTGACCCAGAAGCAGAACATAAATTTGTATAGCCGGCCTGGTGGCGCTGAGGGTTGAGGCGCTGGAAGCCACACTTCGCACCACACCAGCGACCCAGGTTCGTGTACGGACTGGGTTGTCGAAGTCGGCAGGGGAAAGGAGGATTGAGTGTCCCAACGGATGCTCTCCTCCTTCGGGGTGGGATACCAGGGGTGCTTAATGCACCTGACGTCCACGGTGGCCGGTGGAAGCACCGACTCTCGGGGCACTGGCGGCTCCTGCATGGGGGGAGTTGGGGAGGGGAGGACACTGTAAGGCACTTGGCAGGCGTGCGTGAGCACATTCCGCCCGAGCTGGTGCCCAGAAGAGAAGCACAGAAAAAGTGGAAACCACCTCACCGGTCCTAGATGATGGCCGCTCCAGCCACCCAGTCCAGGAATCACGGGCAGACTCCGATGTGCAAGGTGCTCCACAGAGGGAGGAAGGTAGGAGTCACCAGGGGCACTCTAGGGGCAGACTCAGTGTGTCGGGTGAGTGGCATGAGTGAGCCCGAAGGAGTGGAACAACGGGGCGATCAGGAGGATAAAAAGAGATTTAAAAAAAAAGAACATAAATTTGTTTTGAATGAACAGGTCAAAAAGTGGTTAGAGGAATGTCAAATGGACCTAAATCGCCTGTGGAGGGGAATCTGCGGTACTCCTGGCAGAGAATCTACAATTCTGAAAACAGAGTGGGAAAACTGCTTGCATGGCAGTTGTGGAGAGAGGAGGCAAGCCACATGGTACTCCAACTATACCAGAGGGGAGCTACTGACACCTATGAAGGTAACCCCATGAAAATAGCTCAGATATTTGGGGGGTTTATAAGAACTTCTTTACCCAAGAAAGGGTAGAGGGCTTCCATGAGATGCTGGATGAGTGTTACAGATGGGTAAAACTTAACTGCCTTACAGAGGTGGCCCAAGAGGAGCTTGGTGCCCCAAAAACCCAGACTGAAGTACAGTCAGCTATTGGTAAACTGAACACAGTTAAATCTCTGGGCCCAGACAGTCTGGCACCTGCATTTTTTAAACCTTCTCGGACACTTTCACACCACTGCTAGAAGAGGTCTTCAGAGGAGTACAACAGGAGGATGGGGGCCCCACTGTCCTGGCAATATGCACATATTTCAGTGCTTCCAAAGCCTAACAAAGACCCCACAGTATGTGGATCTTACTGACCCATCTCCCTTCTAAGTGTTGACCTAAAACTATTTACTTCGATTTTAGCAACTAGGTTGCAGAAATGGGTAGTATCCCTGGTTCACCTGGACCAAATGGGTTTTATCAATGGTCAAATCATTCACAATAATATCTGCAGGCTGCTCAATATTCAATCATGGCAGAGGTAACATCTGGAGTTTGTCCTAGCATTGTTTATGGATGCTGAGAAGGCCTTTGACTGGGTGAATATGGGGTTGCTCAATCGTACATTGGGGGAGATGGGGCAGGGAAAGCATTTTGACCCAGCATTAAGGCATTGTATGTCTTGTCCCAAGCCCAAGTTAAGGTGAATGGACTCCAGCTGAAGCATTTTTTTATTGACCAGGGGCATGAGGCAGGGGTGCCCCCTCTCACCTCTCCTATTCACGCTATGTATAGAACCTCTTGCACAAGTGGTTTGTCGAAACCCAGCCATCCAGGGAGTTCAGGCTGGGGGGAAGAATACAAGATATTGCTGCATGCAGATGATTCTTTGTTCTTCCTCACCTCCTCAGATACCTCAGTGCCTACTCTACTGGGGGAGTTGGAGATCTGTGGTGTGATAGCAGGATATAAAATTAATTACAATAATTTGGAAGCAATAAGGCTGGAGGTGGATGCCCAGCTGCCTTCCATGCATCCTGCCCATTTCATTGGGTGACAGGGAGCATGGTGCGTTAGTTGGGAGTGAGGGTCATGCCTAGTCTCTCAGACCTCTTCAGCCTCAGTTATGAAAAACAGCTGGGGCAGGCTCAGGTAGACATGAAGCACTGGGATCTTCTGTCCCTTAGTACTGGTTATTGTCGTCGAGACATAAGTCAGGAACTATAGGCAAACCAGGAGCAGTTATAAAATTCACAAGTAGCATTTTATGATTTTTCAGTAACAATAAAATAGAAAAAAATAACATTGTTCAGGATAGCTATTTATAAAGGAGTACAAAAAAGAAAAAGTCTTTCATCTGAGGGTATCTCAAATTCTAAATTTTAATCTCTTTTTCCATCCCCAACAAAAGATTCCTCTGTTTTTATAAGAAGTCTGTGTCTGGCAATTAACTTTTTTGGCCTGAGCTCATTAAGAGACATTCTGTTGGCTCCATGGCACCAAGCAAAGGTGTTTGCTCGATACACCGGCAACTAGGGTTCATGCCCTGAGCCAGGTGTCAGGAGTGGAATCCGGTGGGGAGGGAGTTCAGAGTGTCCTTTGGATACTTTCCTCCTGGGGGGGGGGGTTGATCTGCTGTCTGTATCCCTTGGGGGTAGCTTGAGGTAGCATTCTTGGTGGCAGTAGACACTGGAGCAAGCCAGTGATGCAGGTGGAGAACATTGTGGGTTATTGCACAGAGATGTCTCACATCCACTGCAAACAACAATGCAAGCCACACACACTGCAGAACTGTGTTGTGCTGAAGAGAGGTTAGCCTGAGGCTAACCTGATTGCGGTGTTGGGTAAGTTACTTTTTCTATTACTTTCTATTTCTTTTAGAAACTTGATCTAGGGAGCTCTGTACAGTCACTAGCAAGGATGGAGAAGTACTAGAAAAAGCAATACACCTGACAGTTACAGTTACTTATTTATTTTTATACAAAAATAATAAAAAACTATAACAGATGACATTTATTTGAAAGTAATAGGTTAGTTACTAGTTACTTTCAAATAAATGTAATCAGTTACAGTACGTATTACTTTTGTAAAAAAAGACATAAGTAATTGTAACTGTAAGGTGTATTACTTTTTCCAGCACTTCTCCATTCTTGCTAGTGACTACACATGCACAGATCTTTCTGGAACAAGTTTCCAAAAGTAATAGAAAGTAATAGAAAAAGTAACTTACCCAACACTGCCTGATTGCACAGTGCTAACACATTAGCCTGGTGCAAACTGGTTAGCCTGGGGAAAACGGGAGCTATATTCAAAGCTCCCATGCAAATGAGCCTACTTAGGTAATCCGTGGGCAAACAGACACATTTGCATCTCATTATGTGCTACTTAGCATACATTACTATGCAGTCTGCCCGGTGCTACTACGCGGTGTGCACAGCTCCACCTTTTGGTGGGAATGGAAGTACAGGCTGGACGCTGCAGGCCAAGGCATGCCTACAGCATCCCCTGTTGGTCGGAATGGAAGTACAGGCTGGATGCAGCAGGAACAGTGTGCTGGCAGGCACAGTCAGTGCATACAATGCACCCATGCATCTAAGCAAGCAGGACCTGTATACATATATGTAATAGATAAACCACTCTGAGGTGTGCGGTCACGCTCTGATATACACACACCTTGGTTTGCGTTTACTTTTGCGGCACCATGTGTGTTACCATTTGTGTTTGCATATGTGCTTGCATTTGCATTTCTGTTTGTGTTACTGTTTCTTTTGGCGTCATCATTGGTGCTACCATAACCGTTTGTGTTTCCAATTGCGTCACCGTTACTGTTTGCGTGTTTGGTACCATTTGCGTTTCTGTTGACCTCAGCGTTTGTGTTTTCGGTAGTGTTTCCGTTGTCCAGTATGTTACTGTTTGCTTCTGCACTGCCATTACCAATTGCGTTTCTGTTTGTGCTTCTGTTAATGTTTGCATTTTCGTTATTGTTTTTGTTACCATTTGTGTTTCTGTTGCCGTTAGCATTTGTGTTACCATTTATGTTACCATTTCTGATTGATTTACATTTGCGTTTGTGTTTCTCTTACCATTTGCATTATCATTTCCATTTGCGTTACCATGTGCATTACCATTTACGCTTGCTTACTATTTTCTTTTGCCTCACTGTTGCCATCACCGTTTGCATTAACGTTACCGTTTGTGTTTTTGCATTTGCGCAGTGCAGTGCAGAACATTATGTTTTTGCTATTTTTCTGCACTGTCTTCCGTGATGCATAGCGAAGCCAGTGTGTGGTTGATTGATTTGAAATATGCCAGTAGAAAGACCTTTATTCAAGGAACGTGCCAGTTTTTGTTTGGTGAAAAAATGTGGTCCCGTTCCAGAGTTATTGCCATTTGAAGTTGGCCCCCCTCACGGTTACAGATTTTTTGGCCACCAGGGCCGCCATTTTAGCGTATTTTCTGACACGATTTCCACCATTTTGTGGTGGAAGACTTCTTAAAGGTGCAGAAATGTAAAAATGTAATATCTCTGGAACGGTTTGGTCTTTTCACATGAAATTAGGAGGGTGTTGATTGGATGTCCTGAGGATGCAAATAATGCAGTTTACATGTTGAAAAAATAATTTGCTGCAGAGAAACTGCATGACACAGTTAACGTTTTGCGCATAGTGTTCTGCATGGTGCTACTGGCTTGAAATTTATAGCGTAGGTAGCCCTAGTGGTACAGAGGTGCCTTGCAGTGGTTTGGTGTGTAAAACATTAACAGGTGCAGAATTATGCTACTCCGACGAATGAAAATTTGGTTCTTTACACTTCAATAACTTCTGAACTGTGCGTCCGATTTGCCTGACATTTGGAATGTACAAAGATTTATAATGCATCTTTGACTCTGACAATTTTTCGGGTCACTGGCACTTATGGTTGCGGAATCATGCATGTTACTTTGTTTGCCCATGGCGCTGTGTGACCGTTGAACGGATGTACACACAATTCCGGACACACGGTGTACTATGGTACATGTCTTCTTTTAACAATTTTTGGTTCTGTTGGATATATGGTTCTTGAGTAGCGAAGTGGCAAAAATGTTCTTTTCAGCACTCCTGTGCAGTTTTCCTGGCAAGACGCTGTGCAACTGTTGAACAGATTCAGATAACATTTGTTATACATGTTGGGGTATGGTACATGTCTTCATTTACCAATTTTCATTTCAGTCGGTCATACAGCTTTTGTGCAGCGAAGTGACAAAAATTCACAAGGTGGGAGCACAGGGCCCGAAAGGCCCCCACTCTCCCACCCCATATTCCATTCACTATTTATAGTGCACATTCTCAAAAAGAAGGGAAATTCATGACAAAAAACTCCATTTAATGCATCAGTTAGGGTTGTTCCACAGTAACAAAAGTGAGGAAATTCTGTGTTAGGGTTGCCACCCCTGACACCCCACCCACCCTCCCCACCAACAGGCATCGTGCGCATTGGTCGTCGGTCCTAACTCTCACCCAGGGATCATGCTGGAGGTGGGGGACCACTGAACCACCATGGATTTAGTGAGATTTCCGGGGCTACTGGAGGTCAGGGATCATGCTGGCTGGGGTGAGGGACCACTAAACCACCATGGATTTTTGTGATATTCGGGGCTACCAGGGGTTGGGGATCATGCTGGGTGGGTGGGGGGACCACTAAACCACCATGGATTTATGTGATTTTCATACGAACATACAAAGAAGCCAGTAGAAGAAGGCCATTTGGTCTATCAAGTCTGCTCATATTGCATGGTCCACAGCTTGAGCTAATGTCCCTGCCTTCCCTCCCCACTCCTCCCATCCTCCCTTCCCATGATTCTTACCTTCCCCCTATCCTATCCCAGCCTCTCTTAAAGCTGCCCACTGTCTTCAATGAGATGACCTCTTCCAGCAGAGCATTCCAAGTGTCCACCACCCTCTGTGAAGAAGTGCTTCCTGACCTCCCTCTTAAACCTCCCACCCTCCAGCTTAAGACTGTGCCCCCTTGTGATATAGTTGCCACTCAGCTTAAAGAGACTCTTCTTATCAACCTTATTTATCCCTTTCAAGTACTTGAATGTCCCAATCATGTCCCCTCTCTCTATCCTGTCTTCCAGGGAGTACATGTTCAGTGCCCTCAACCTCTCCTCATATGCCTTGCCCTGCTGACCGGCTATCATCTTTGTAGCCCTCCTCTGTACCTTCTCCAGCAAGTTAATGTCCATTTTGAGGTGTGGGCACCAGTACTGAACTCCATGCTCTAGATGCGGCCTTGCCAGTGACCTGTACAAGGGCAGTATAACCTCCTCTCTCCTACTACTGATCTCCCTAGCTATGCATCCCAGCATCTTGTTTGCCTTTGCTGCTGCTTTCTTACACTGCGTGGAGTGCTTCAGGTCACTAGTGATCATCACTCCCAGGTCCTTCTCCTCCTCTGATGCAGATACTTGGACTCCACCCAGGTAATACTCTGTCCTGGGATTCTTGGCTCCAATATGCATAACTTTGCATTTCTTGGCATTGAAGCCAAGCTGCCAGATACTGGCCCACCTCCCCAGCTTTTCCAAATCTTCCTGTAGGTCCTGTATCCCTTCAGCTGTGTCCATTCTCCCACAGAGCTTCGTGTCATCTGCGAATAGGCACATTTTGACTTTAATGCCATCCCCAATGTCATTGATTAAGACACTGAACAACACCGGCCCCAGCACAGAGCCCTGTGGGACCCCACCGGTTACCTCTCTGGTGCCAGATAACTCTCCCCCCACCACCACCCTCTGGGTTCTGTCCCTCAGCCAGCCAGTTTTCCACCCATCTGACCATCTTTTTCCCAACTCCAAGATCCACCAACTTCCTGATCAACCTTTTGTGGGGCACAGGGTCAAAGGCCTTGCTGAAATCAAGATAGAGGATGTCTACCGCTTGGCCCCTGTCTACTGTCTTAGTGACACAGTCAAAGAAGTCAATCAGATTTGTTTGACATCATCTCCCTCCCATGAACCCATGCTGCCTCTCATCCTGGAGACCATGTTCCTCTAGATATTCCACCAACCTTTCCTTTAGTATGCTCTCCATAAGCTTGCTCACAATGAAGGTCAGACTGACTGGTCTGTAATTCCCTGGATCATCCTTGGGACTGCTTTTGTAAAGGGGCACTACATGTGCTGTTCTCCAGTCCTGTGGTACCACGCCTGACTCTAGTGAACTATTAAATTTCGGGGCTACTGGGGGTTGGGGATCACGATGGGGGGGGCACCACCGTATTTCCGCCAGCTTTTTGTCAGTGATATTTGGTGCCGCGCTACAGGTTGCACTAATGCCTGTAGCGCTGCACTGTCTGAATGTGCCATGCAGCTGGCATTCCTGGCCACTCCCCTAACTCCTGCCCCTGCATACATTTATTTTTAGCGTTGGCGCTATCACATAGCACTGGTGCTATTAGGGCTTCTGAATATTGCAGCCTGGTGCAAATCCGGTGCTATTCCAGCACTACGGCTTTGCGCCAGGCACAAAGCTTTGAAAATCTGGCCCCATGTCTCCGAATTAATCTCCTGTTGACAACCTTGCAGATTAGCTTGTGGAGGTCAAACAGCATCTCAGAGTTAACACCCTGAGTTCCAAATAGCTTTTTGCAACCATTTCAGCAATACAACTATATACATTATCAAACCAAGGGATTCCAGTTTCACCACAAACAGTTTCACACAACTATGACAACCCACCTATCTCTCTGGGCTGGAACAGCTTTTAGAGAGTTGTCTTGCCTCGGGTATTCCCTGCCACCAGCTGGAGTTCGCTCCAGCGCCCACCTCCAAATTTACAAACTTAGGTAATCAAACATGCAATTGCACAAATCAAAGTCTGGTAGTGTGCCTCTCTTGGGTGGCAGATGCTAAACAGAGTTTACCACAGCCAGTGGAAACCATGTATTACCTTACAAAAATGGCATCACAATCACAACTGTTGAGTAAATAAATAGCTTTTTACTTAACAGAAAGTGAACAGAGATTACAGGATATCTATTTACAACACAAGAGAATAACACTGATACAGGAAACACAAACAAATGTTTTTAAATAACAGATGGCAAAAGAAAAAGGCTATTACTGCAATATGCTAGTATTAAACTTACCCTTCTCCTATCCTTTCAAGAGAACACTGGACCCTATGCTAACTGTCAGCTCCCACACATGTAGCTAGAAGGGTAGGCCCCAAACTTAGTTCTTCCTTCAACTCCCAGAGAGTAACCAACAACAACCCACCCTCACTGTCTTTCAGCATCTTATATACTCGCTTGAGAATAGGTGATTCCTATTCCCCCTTTGAATGCACCAACCATCTACCATGTATGTATTTAATTGTCACAATCAGATGGCACACCTATCAGTGTCCACTAATATTCATTCTTAACCCTGGGTTTATGTTTGAATGATCCAATCCATTTAAACTGTGAGTCTGTGTGTGGACATGTCCACTCAGATTTATGACCCAGCTCTTATCTAGCAGCTGGGGAGGACAGTGAGAATTCCAGCTTATGGAATTGCAGCTTGTGTTTTTTTCCAGACTGCTAAAAAAATAAGCCACCTACAGAATCCACCATTAACTCCTTCCTTCCCATTTCTGTCACAACAATGATTCTCATATATTTTTTATAATCACAGATAAGCAAGGGGAAGGAAAGATAGAAACAAGTGAAAGTAGGGAGACAGGGGAAGGGGGAGACTTGTCAGACTGTCAGAGTGATCAGTTCCTAGGTCTCACAAGATAATTTGATTGCACAATCAGACAGACAAGAGACAGAAAAGGAGAGGATAGAACAGATCATTACTTTTAAGTCTTTCTGCATAACAAATGTGACAGAGTCTTATTCAGTCATGTCACATACCTCTTTAAAAAAAAAGCAGGTTTCCAAAACTCTATTTTAATTCTCTTCTAACATTACCTTATAACCTAGCTGGGAAAACCAGTTATACAAACGTTAAGTTCGGCAGTGGGCTTTAATAAATCTACCCCAGGTTATTTTATCAGGGCTGAGCTGGGTGTAAATGATATTCAAGCAACTGCTGACAGTAAAATAATTACTGGTTAAGAATAAGTAGGTTTCCAGAGGACAGATTTGTTAAACACCTATGCTGCAACTGGCTTGTCTGTTTATTTACTACAAAATCTGTTGTACAGTATACTCTACCTAGACAGAATTGGCTGTATATTATTGTTTGACCTACTGATTTTATCTTCTGCTACTCCTACGTAACTTGTTGTGACAGGGTTCCTTGAGCCGCCTCCTACACACTGTTTACTTATATGTCTGAAACTTCCCATGTGACAAGGAACCTTTGTAAAAGAGCTCCTGAGTTCAAAGGTGTATTTTCTGACTAAACAAACAAATAAATAAATGTTTACACTTTGATTTTTCTTTATTTATTTCAGTTTAGGATTAATATCTTTGAGTCAAGGACTCATTTTCAAAGGTTCCAAGTCAGTAGGGGACAAATACATTACAGATAGGACAAAAAACAAAATACAGAGAAACAGTGAATCAAATTACACAGTCAAGTACTGTAAGTAGCAATTTTATAAATCTTAATTACACTGGTGCCAGAGTAGGGCTTTGGATAGGAGAGGAGGGGGATACACTGTCCTAGTTGTTAACTGGATGGTCAGTAAACCAAAAAGACAGAGAAGGTAAGATGGTCAGCCTTGATGAGGCCTCATCAAAGGGGGGGAGGGGATGTGATCAGCCGAGGGAGGCATCATCTGGGAGAAGCGTGCAGGGGGAAAAAGTAGGGGAGGTAGGGGTGGTGGGGAAGGGGTGGAATAAAGGGAAAATAGAGTGGCTAGGTGCACACTCAATTACGCAGGCAGGTACAGGTCTTGGATGTGTCCTGCTAGGATCTGAGCTCAGATTTGAAAATTCCAATCTTGGTAGTATCAGTGAGGTCAGCTGGTAGTTCATTGTACCATTTTGGTCCATTATACAAGATAGAATTCTGTGCAAGTTTCTTATATTTGAAAAGGATCATCAGCCTGTGAGAGGATGCACTTCTAGTGTATTTAGTTGGTACTGCCAGTTTAAAGAGGCTGCCCAGGGTGGGGGACGTAAGCCCAAGAAGCACTTTATTTAGGAGAAGACAGATTTGGTATTGTACTGTAAGCTGGAGAGGGACCCACCCAGTTTCAGTGTAGAGGGAGCAGGTGTGTGTCAAGAGAGGACCCCAGTGTTAACCGGCATACCTTGTTGAGTAGTGTACTAACCCTGTTGAGTGCAGTCTTTGTGCCGGCCCCATAGATAGGCAACCCATAGTCGATGGTCGACAGTACTGAACTACTGGTAGCAAGTCTGAGCACCTCAGGAGTCATCGAGTGCCTATGTCATGACATGAAAAGGATCCATGGAAAGAGTTGGGCCTTATGTCTACTTACTGGCTGGGGCACGTCTACAATTTTTACAATTCTATGGAATTGATTTTCTAGCGAGATATGTTAATAATAATGTTATCTTAAGCTATAAATATAAACCTTACATTTTTAAGAAAATTATGGAATGCCACAGGATTAGTGACATAAATGCCATCAGGCAGTCTAAATTTTCAGGATGGTACAGTGACGATGACTGCAGACATAGCTTTAGGTATTTCTTGGAAATCTGGGAGGATCCTGTTCAAAGGAAAACTTCCACGAGGTACAGAACTGATATGTTTGACTCAAATGTTCTTTGTGCTAGATTTAATAAATCTTCCAATCCTGGTGATGAGTTTTGTAAATGCAATAACAAATCCAGGGAAGATCTGCTTCATGTAATGTTGCAATGTCAGTGGTACAATAAAGCTAGGAAATATGGGTTAGCTCCAGTACTTGACTTATTGAAATTCACAGATGAGAATGATGTTTCAAAAATGTTTACTTGCTGTGGAGGATGAATATTTTATTAAGAGAGTCACTCATTACTTAGTGACAATTCAAAAAATTAGAAAGGAGAATGGTAAAAATACTTGAACACACAGCCCAGACCTGAATCTAACCATAATGAGTTGTGATGTCTTATTATGTAGAGTTTTGTATACTTTAGTACTTACTTGCTGGTATTTACACTTGCTGCTGTATTTTTAATGTAATTTAATTGCATATTTTTTTATGACTTGATATTGGGCACTGTGCTGAAAAGGGCAGAAAGTACATGCCAGAGGCACATTCCCCACCCAGGTAGATCCATGGCCCTGTACAGGTGCAGGGTGTGCAGTATTCACTACTGCATGCGCCCATGGGGCACCTGTCCATGGTCCCACCCCCATGGTGTGCAGGACTACACAGGGTGGCCAGGGCAGAGTAGCAGACCCCGGTTGGATGCCCGTCCTGGGTCCCAGAGTGGATCACCTACACATTAAGGCACAGGTCCGGGTGTGTGACTAGCCCACACAGGCACCCAGACCCATGCCGCCATGCCCCTGTGTCCAATAGTTCATTAAACAGTCCCCCTCCTACCACACAGCAAAGCCCCTCTCCCGTCAAGGACAGGTGCAGTAATTTATTTATTTATTTGAAAAGGTTTTACCAGGAAAGACAACATGAGCTGTAAACAGCTTGTTTCCAGAAGCATCCTGGGGGCAGGGGTTACATGAGTGGGGAGCCATGAAACAATAACCATCATAATAAACATAAGTGTAAATAGAAAGTACAATTCAATGCAGTCAGTAACAATGAAGAGAACTGGGATAGGCAGAAATAAAAGAAATACATGCAGTGTAGCAATGCCATGAACACAAGGGCATTCATTGCTCTTAGCAAGATGCCAGTAAAAATAGGTGCAATACAAAGTACAATTTATTACCATCCATAACAACGAAGAGAAACTGGGATAGACAGTATTGTATAGAAATATGTATAGTGTAGCAATACTATGAGCACCAGAGTAGTATAAGTAGCTGGGTAAGGTATGGACCATATAGGCGGATTACCCCATAAATGTGCTAGAGGTGGTAGGCTGAGTACATGGATGAAGTGCAAGTTTGCCTGTTAGAAATGGTAGAGAAATAAGGTGGGTGGTCCCCCCAAGAGAGGGAGTACAGAAAGAGAGACAAGGTGAAAACTGTACCCCTTCAGGATGCTGAGAACCCTGCAAGGAGGTTACAGATCCAGCAAGGATGGTGGTGAGGGAAGGAGTGGATGAACATATGAACATACGAATGTGCCAGCAGAAACAGACCACCCAGTCTATCCATGTCTGCTTGAACATGCAGCTAGCACCCCTAGTTTGCAGCTGCCCCACCCCTTCCCCTTTGTCATCCCACTGCCGTCCCCCACCTCCCCCACTCTCACTCTCCCCTGCTCCCTGTCCCAAGCCCTTTTAAAGCTGTTCACAGATTTACATGATACCACCCATTCTAGTAGTGCATTCCATTTTGCTACCACCCTCTCCATGAAACAGTGTATCCTAATTTCCCTCCTAAATCTTCATCCCTCTATTCTTAGCCCATGCCCCCTGGTGTCCCTCCCTCTCCTTAGCTTAAGGACCCCATCTGCCCCATCCTTATTGATTCCCCTCGGACACTTGAATATCTCTACCATGTCCTCCCGTCCCTTCTATCCTCCAGGGTGAACATATTCAGGTCTTCCAACCTGCTTTCATAGTCTCTTCCTTCCATTCCACATATTATTTTCATTGCCCTCATCTTCACTCCCTCCAGTAGCCTGATATCAAGGTTCAGGAATGGCCTCCAAAACTGCACACAATACTCCAAGTGCGGCCTTACCAGCGACTTGTAGAGGGTCAAGATCACCTCTCTTTGCCTGGATGAAAACCCCCCTCTCTATGCACCCCAGCATTTTATTTGCTTTTGCAGCAGCTCTCCTGCACTGGGCAGTATTGTTCATGGTCCCTGTTACCATTACCCCTAGGTCCTTCTCTTCTTCAGTGATCCCTAGCTTAACCCCCCCCCAGCCAGTATTCAGCCGAGGATCACTCTCTCTGGCTCCCTGCATCAAAGCCGTGGGACACCCCAGCCAGCGGGCGGCCAGCACCACCTCAGCCGCCACTCGAGACCATAGCCCTGGACTCTCGGCTCCAAAAGGTATGGCAACTGCCGCAATCAATCAGAATGCAAATGCATTTTGCAGGCTGTGTCCGTACTGGTCCTTGGAGAAAGCCAATTCTTTGCCCTGAAAAAATCTCTCTTTAGACTGTAATTACCCAGTAAAAATATGTTTTAATGCTGTTTATGCTTGCCAATTGCACATTTTGACTTATTGTAAAGTGTTAAGCCAGTGTGAATTGTGAATTAGAGCTCTTCTCTGCTCTTTTGCACTGGCCCTAGACTTTTGGGTGCCAAAGGAATACTCATCCTCTTTGTGCTCTAAATTGGACCCCCTGCTGTTCTGTCTGCCCTTTTGTCCATGGCCTGATATTAATTCCTGCTTTCCTCTCTCTCTCCAGCCGAGGATCACTCTCTCTGGCTCCCTGCATTGAAGCCACGGGACTCCCAGCCAGCGGACGGACGGCACCACCTCAGCCACTGCTCGAGACCATAGCCCCGAACTCTCGGCTCCAAAAGGTATGGCAACTGCTGCAACCAATTGGAATGCGAACGCCTTTAGCAAGCTGCATCCGTATTGGTCCTTGGTGAAAGCCGATTCTTTGCCCTGAAAACATCTCTCTTTAGACTGTGATAACCCAGTAAAAATATGTTTTAATACTGTTTATGCTTGCCAATTGCACATTTTGACTTATTGTAAAGTGTTAAGCCTGTGTGAATTGTGAATGACAGCTCTCCTCTGCTCTTTTGCACTGGCCCTAGACTTTTGGGTGCCAAAGGAATACTCATCCCCTTTGTGCTCTAAATTGGACCCGCTGCTGTTCTGTCTGCCCTTTTGTCCATGGCCTGATATTAATTCCTGCTCTCCTCTCTCTCTCTCTCTCCAGCTGAGGATCGCTCTCTCTGGCTCCCTGCATTGAAGCCGTGGGACTCCCGGCCAGTGGTCGGCTGGCACCACCTCAGCAGCCGCTCGAGACCATAGCCCCGGACTCTTGCCTCCAAAAGGTACGGCAACTGCTGCAACTTTTATGCCCTCCTCCACCCCCACCACTTATTAAATAGGCCTGTTTCCCCCCCTTCCCTGGCGACGCCCCCCTGGATCTGTGCTCATCCATTCGTATTCTTCCGTGACCTCTATTGGCCTGCACTGCTCCAGTGCCTAATTCTATAGGGCTGTGCTACACTAGGCTAGAAGACCCCACTAGGCTTATCTTGTCCTGACTTCAGGCTCTGTCTCCCTGACCCAGCCACTGTAGGAAGCAGTCCTGGCTGAGCGGATCTCCAAGCTATCCGATTTCCATACCTTACCACCAAGCTTCATCATGTGGGGACTCATATGGCCTTGCTTATTGCCTCTCCTATTTGGAGTACCAGCTGATCTTCACCTGCCAAATGGGCCGATAGCATGCATGGAATACAATCCTTTCATGTGCCTTACGATAACTAGTACTATTTCTCCAGCATGCCCCTGCGAGTTCATGGCTATTCGAATGCACTCCTACCTTTGGCTAACTCGTTCAAGCAGTACATACCTGGTACCTTGGCCGCAAGGTAGGTTTCCCACCACTCAGCCTACCTACTCTCCTAGGTACCTCACAACCAGAGTACTAGTAGCGGCAATCACAGGCGGCGTCATTTACAATGGCAACAACCTACTCCCTTAAGTCACTAAGTATGACAAATGGGCTAAGACCAGGAATCTCAAACTCTCCTCTGCCTCACTTAGGAAAATATTTCTCCTCCTCTTACTGTGCTCAGGTAACGTAGAGCTTAATCCTGGCCCACCTGCACCAATCTCTTCGCCCTCAGACCTAGCATCGCTAAAAGGCATGAGTTTCTTGCACATCAACGTATGCAGCTTACTAAAAAAACTCACCCTGATCCAAGCTTGAGTATCTCACATCTCCCCCGATGTACTAGTGATCTCTGAATCATGGCTTAGACCAGCAACCTCTGACATGGAAATAAATATCCCCAGCTATGCTTTGTTCAGAGCGGATAGGCAAACTAGAGGAGGTGGGGTGGTCATATATGTCAAAGATAAATTCACTGTCTCCTGCATTGCCTCATCTTCTGTTGCCAACAAATATGAATGCCTAGCCCTCAAAGTGGAAATCTCCCAGACAAGTGTTCTTCAGCTAATAGGATGTTACAGACCCCCGTCTGCCGGCTTACAGCTTCTATCCCATCTAAGTGACATCCTGGGACACGGCTCACTTGAAACCATTATCACTGGTGACTTTAATCTCGACTGGCTGTCCAATGCATCTGCCCCCCTTGTATCCTTCTGTGACATTCATGGGTTGACTCAGCTTATTACTGACCCAACGCACCCTAACACGAAAAACCCTAATAAAAGCACTACACTGGATGTGCTCTTAGTGAGCAAACCCCACCTTTTCTCCCACGCTGGCACCTTTTTCTCGGATGTCAGTGACCACTGCTTTATCGCAGGAGTAAGCTCAACCAACAAACTGACGATTACATCAAAATTTTCCCTAAAGAGATCCAGATGCAACTTTGATCTAGCCGCCTATCTTAATGAATTGAAGCTCTCTATGCACTGGCAGGAGTTTTATTTAGCCAAAACAGTCACTGCCACCTACTACATCTTCCATGATATACTGTCAGGGGCTCTCAACAAGCATGCTCTCCTGATTAAAGTCAGAGCCAAGAATGAATCCTGCAAATGGTTCTCCCCTGAGATCAGGTCATGGCTCTTCGAAAGGGATAAGCTTTGGAAAAAGGCACGTAAACTGAACACGCCCAATGACTGGAATCTGTTCAGAAAGACACAAAACCTATGCACTAAGTCAATTAAAGAAGCCAAGGCTTCTTTCTTCCGCTCAGAACTTGACTCTGCCTCCAGCAGCCCATCCAAGTTCTGGAGCACTATCAAGGATCTGTTGGGCCACTCCTCAGGTAATTCCCTTCTGAACAAGATCCTCTCCGGCAATACTACAATCAACGAAAGGATGGAGATCCTAGACTCTTTCAGTAACCACTTCACAACCGCAGGCCTGGCGTTTGACAACTCTCCAGCATGTAAGATACGCTCCCTGACAGACAGCTCAACTTCCCTTCAACACCCCCAGCTACCTCTTATCTATTTATGCTTCAACCCGCTTCCATAAAAGAGGTTGAAGAGCTATTACTTCAAATGGACACCAGAAAAAGTGCAGGCGCTGACTCACTAGACCCGTACTTTCTTAAAATCGCCTACCATGTCCTAGCTGTTCCCATCACCCACCTATTCAATTTATCCTTGTCCCAGGGTATCCTGCCACCTGTTTGGAAGACTGCTCATGTCATCCCTCTCTTCAAATCAGGTGACACATGTGACCTCAATAATTATAGGCCCACTTCCCTCCTCCCAATGTTATCAAAACTCCTTGAGAAAATTATGAATGTACAATTAAGGTCCTACCTCGAGAAAACAAATTTATTAAATCCTATGCAGTCAGGGTTCAGAGCCCAACACAGCACCATCTCAGCTTTGACTAAAGTAACTGACGATTGGTTGAGAGCCCTTGACTCCAGAAACTTCACCTGTGCGGTCTTTCTGGACCTAAGCAAGGCCTTCGACACAGTCAACCACAGCCTCTTCCTGTCCTCCTTACAAACCATAGCAGTGGACTCCTCCTCACTGCACCGGTTCACTGACTACCTCTCAGGGCAACTTCAGCAAGTCAAAGTGGAAGGTGAACTGTCCCCTCTGAAGCCCCTTCTGAGAGGGGTACTGCAGGGATCTATTCTAGGCCCTCTCTTATTTTCAATCTACATTAATAATATCGACAATCGCATAAAAAAATGCCAACATCCACTTGTTCGCAGATGATACCGTTCTCTATGTTAGTAGGACTACACTTGATGCTGCCTTCAACGATCTCCAAGCCAAATTCAACCTTCTGCAAAGCCAACTAATTCACAAAAAGCTACTCCTGAATGCTAAAAAAACAAAAGCGATGCTCTTCACTCCACTCACCCATGTAACCAACCCAGCAGCCTGTGGGTCTATTCCCAAAATAACCACAATCCTAGGAGAAAAGCTGGAATTCATCACAAAGTTCAAATATCTGGAAGTATGGATTGACAACAGATTCTCCTTCACCGAACACATCGATGGCTTGCTAAAAAAACTCCGACAAAGGCTTGGACTCTTCTTCAGAATCAATCAATTCCTTACCATGGATGCCAAGATGCGACTGGTCCAATCCACCTTCTTATCACTGGTCGAGTATGCTGATTTCCTGTACAGCCAGTGCCCCAGCTCTCATTTAGCAAAACTGGACACGCTGTACCACCAAGCCTTGAGGTTCATCACAGGTCTCCCCAGTGCTACTCACCACTGCGCGCTGTATGCTGCTGTAGGGTAGGACCTCCCTTAAACTTAGGCACCACAAAAATGCTGCATTCTGGACCTACCATGCTCTCGCAAAAAAACTACCCCCCTACATCTCTGGCTGCCTACCTTTAAGCACAATAGGAAACTACACACTTAGATGCCATTCATACATCTCTCTCAAAATACCCAAAGCAAAATCTCACTTCACTTTACGCTACCCACCCTAGGGAATAACCTACAAAGAACCCTTAACCTGAGTGCCATTGTCTCCTTACCCACCTTCAAGGCATAATACTCCCGCACAATCACAGAAGTTTGCAACTGCTTCGCTCGCCCAGTACCGGCGTCCAAATCCACCTTGGTCCGCCCTCCGGCTTGAACCCCCTTGTAGCTGCCGCCATTGTCTTACCTTCCCCCAGTTTCCTGTAATATCTTCCCTGCTGTCTTAATGTTTCAGTATAATCCCCCCCAGTCTCCCTTTTTGGCTGGAGCTCCCCCAATACTCTGGTTTGAGATACCTTTTCAATGTTCCCACCTTTACCACTTGCACCCTGCCACCCTGCCAGCATTACACACCCCCTTCTTACTCCCCTTAATTCCTCTCCTTCCCCCTCTGTGTTATCTAATTTCTTACCTAGCCTGCAGCTGCAGTCTTTGCTCAGCACATATATGTGCATTGTACCTTGTATTTGTGCTATGCTGATGCTATCCCTCACCCACATGAACCCTTGTATTGTATTATTTGTATGTTCTTACTCGTATGTAATATTATCTCAGGGCTCTGCTCATATTGTGAATGTACTATCACTGTGTGGAACGATTTAACCATGTATACATGTTCTAACCAGGTCCATCTTGCAAATGAGCATTGCTCAACGGTGACCACCTACATAAATAAAGACTTTGATTGATTGATTGATTGATTGATTGATTCTCTCCTTGGTTCTTGGCCCGAAGTATATAACCTTACACTTTTTTGCATTGAACCCCAGCTGCCACCTCTCTGACCACTCCTCTAGCTTGCTTAGGTCCCCCTGCAGCTGCTTCCATCCCTCCTCTCCATCCACCACTGCTCCCATTTTGGTGTCATCTGAAAACCGACTTACCATGTTCACCACCCCATGTGCAATTTCTGATATGAAGAGCCCAAATAATACTGGTCCCAGCACAGAGTCCTGTGGTACCCCGCTCGACACCGGCTTCGGAGTTGAGAGCTCCCCTCCCACCACCACCTGTTGCAGCCTCCCACTCAGCCAACTTGTAATCCAATTCATCATTTTTGCCCTTACCCCTACACCAGTTAGCTTCCACCCAAGCCACCCATGAGGTACCAAATCGAAGGCCTTGCTGAAGTCCAAGTAAAGAACATCCACCGCATGACCCTTATCCAGCTCACCTGTCACCCAGTCATAATATTGTATCAGATATCAGATTGTGTCAGCAGTAACTGTGAGGGATGGGGGGCTGCTGCCAACAGGAGGCCTAGAGGATTATGGGGGGGAGGTAGAGAGGGGATGCTGAGGTAGGGAAGTGGGCATGGAAGGGGTTGGGTACCAAGAACAACACCCCTTCAGGATGCTGAGAACCCTGCAAGGGGGCAAGGACCCAACAAGGATGGAGGTGAGAGAGGGGGGGTGGAGAGGGAGTAATTTGGTGATGGCAAGATGAGGAGGAGGGTAAAAAGAGGAAGAGGAGCTAGGGGATGTCAGTGGCTTCTGTCAAGGGAGACCTATATATTAGAGGGGCTGTAGAAAGGGGATGCTGGGGTTAGGGAATAAATAGGCAAATAAGGGATTGGGTACCATTGGGTACCAATAACTACACCCCTTTAGGGTGTGAAGAACCCTGTAAGGTGGCAAGGACCCAGCAAAGATGTAGGTGAGAGAAGAAGGAATGGGGAGGGAGTACATTTGTGAGGAGAGGAGAGGAGAGGAGAGGAGAGGAAAGGGGGTAGCGGTGGCTGCTGACATAAGGAGACCTAGAAGTTAGCAGGGAAGATTAAGACAGGAAGTGGGGGAGTTGGGGGATTGAGAAGGTGGTGACGGGGATTAGTTGCAGTCACAATGGTGAGTAGTATGCATCCAGAGGAGGAGACATAGTGAATGCCGGGACTGAGCAGAGCAAATTTCAAGCGGGAGGGAGTTCCAGATATTAGAGAACTTGTACGAGAAGGCCTCTCGACCAGATGAAGTGTGCCGGGGGGGCAAGTATTCTATGTGTGGATGCTCAGAGGGAATAACAGGAGGCAGGGGGTAGATAAGAGGGAAGAAAGATATGATGGCAGTGACCCAAGCCAGAACTTCCCAACTAAATTAGCTCAGTGGGTTAGATGTCTGGCAGTGAGGGAGGAGAAGGCAAGCGAGGTATAAAGATCGCAGTGGTGAGTAAGTGGGGGGCAGACAAGTACGTAACAACAGAAGGAATTGAAGAGAGAGTCCAGTCTGGAGAGGGTGGATTTAGGGGCAGAACAGTAGACTATATCGCCGAAATCAAGGACAGGGAGAATCATCTTTTGGACGATTTCTCGCCAGCATGCAGTGGCACGCAGCTGCAGTGTCTGTATAGAGCACCAAGTTTAGAGAGCAATTTTTTGTGAATAGCGTCAACGTGGACCCCGAAGTCCAGATGTTTGTCCAGTCATAGCCCAAGCTACTTAAATGTCGGGACATCTTCAAGTAAAGTACCAGAGAGGGTAAGGAAGGTAGGTGTGGAATCAAGCCTGGACAGTTTTTTGTCTGGAGCCGAAGGTCATGGAGATCATTTTTTTGACGTTCATTGAGAGTTGGTTTGCGTTAAATCAGTGCTGGACATTGTTAAAGTCTTGCTGAAGGCTGGAAGTCAACTCAGAGGGGGAAGTACCGGACAAGAATATAACAGTGTCATCTGCATACATGCGAATACATGAGGATGTGCAGGCATTAGGAAGGTCATTTAGAAAGATGGAAACTAGTATTGGACCAAGTACTGAGCCTTGGGAGACACCTGTATTGATAGGGAGAAGAGGGGAGAGGGAGTTTCCTAATCTGACAGACTTACTCAGGAGAAGGGAGTGGAGACAGTGTCTAAGGCTTTGGCCAGGTCGACAAAGATAGCAGAGGCAATGCATCCCTGATCCCTGATCCATACCTGTGAGAATGGAGTCAGTGAGCCACAGGAGGGAGGTTGTAGTGGAGTGGCCTTTATAGAATCCAGGCTGGAAAGAGTCAAAAAATGAGGAGGGGTCCAGGAATGAGGAGAGTTGCTCCGGAGCCAGGTGCTCTTGGAGCTTAGCCAGAGGAGGGAGTAAAGAACTCTGCCTAGCAGCGGAGACTGAATTCAGGGATTGCCAGAGCCTGTAAGAGGTAAAGTGTCCTGCACTACAGCCTGACTGTTGTGAGGCAGTTCCCAGCCACCCACCCCAACCACAGTCAGCACTTCATTTATTGCTACTGGCAGGTCACGTGAGCTACCCTCCTTTTCACTAAGTGTCTACTTTGCCATTTGCAGCTTATAGCCACCAACCACTAGGGGTTGCTGCACTCTCCACTCTAGCTTCTCTTTCAACTCTCTTCTCCTCCTAGCTACTGTTGAAAACCCACCCACTAGAGGTCACTGCAGTTCCCTTTGAATCCTTTCTACCACCTATTTACCTCGCTCCTCTCATCAGTCTACCACTAAGCACCTGCCAGCATCAAACCTGATACCCTTTTGTCCAAAGTCTACTGACTAACCACTAAGCCAATGAACCAGGTCAACATCTTTCTCTACTTTCAAACTCTTAACCCTTCCTCCCTCCTTTTCTGAATTAAAAAAACTTTCTACATTCTGTCCCTAAGCTGTGCTCAAACCCAGTACCCTTGCAGTCAGAGTCAGCAGCTCTACCTCTGGACCACATTGTCTACCTATTTCATTTCTACTTTCTATGCCTTTTAGTCTCTAACCCCCCCCCCCACCTGCCAAAATATAAGTTTACCACTTCTCTCTTGCTACCTTTGCACCCTGTACCTTCACTGTCAAAGTCAGCAGTTCCACCACTCAGCTAGCACACCTGTCTATTATTTCTGCAGGATTTCAAAACTCTAAAAACACTCTAACCCTGCTAAAGTGTTATCTGAGTGTTTCTGCAGACCTTGAACCCAACTCCCTGCTGCTACAGCCACTGGCTGGGCTCCGACCTGCTACCCTGGGCAAGACTTGAATCTAGTACCCTGTGCACCTCAGGCACCAGCCCTGCCACTATACCATAGCGGCAACTAGGCTTAGAGGTGACCTCTCACTACTATCTCCCCTCTATCATCCTAGTACCCCCATTCTTTCTTCACTTCAGCTCCTCCACCCTTACCAACTATGCATGTGCACCCCCTGCTCACCAGCCTCTCTCTTCTCCTCCTCCTTCTTTTGCCTTCCACCAACCCTATTGTCCCTATTAACCCTTGGCCTCACTACTCCAGTGTTCCTACGTACCCTCCTGTCTTCCCCTCCTCCTTACCACTGCTCCTCCCCTCCCTCCTCCTCCCACACCCCATATGCCCTCTCCACCTCACCCCCATCCAGACATTACCTTTCCTCCCTGCCCCTTGGCGCTCTGATCACGCAGCCTCTCGGCCTGTGCTGCCCTACCCACCCCTGGCTACAAACCCCTTCCTCATCCTATCGCTCCCGCGAAACTCTCCATCTGCCACCCTCTGACCAGAGCAGTTCTCCTCCTTCTACTCCTAACAGGGAACATACATCCCAACCCAGGCCCTGCCCCCTCCCACCCACCCACCCAGCCCACTGGTCTTCAAGTAGCCTCCATGAACATATGCAGCCTGCTGAAAAAATTTGACGCCCTACAGTGCTGGGCCTTGGCTCATCAACCAGACATCATAGCCCTGGTTGAAACCTGGCTGTCCAAATCCACCCCTGACTCATTTGTTTCCCTCCCAGGCTATACCTTATACCGGGAGGACCGAGTAGGCAAACGAGGGGGAGGCTGTGCAATCTACACTAGGGACACAATACTTGGACACGCACTCCCCACCCCTGCCCTTGTAAATGGGGCCCAGGCTCTTACCCTCAAACTCACCCCGGACCCCTCTAGGAGCCCTCTCTATCTCACCACAGCCTACGTTCCCCCAAAGAACCAGCACCCGGCCCTGGTATCTTTAACTGACTACCTGCCACCCTCCACCATAAGGCGGAACAAATCTAGTTGGGGACCTTAATGTAAATTGGCTCAGCACCTCCTCATCCAGCGATCAGAGACTCATTTGCCGCCCAAGACCTGACGCAACTCGTCACCCAGCCCACGAGAATAAACCCTAAGAGAGGTACCAGCACCCTTCTGGATGTTATTATAACTAACCGACCCCATAAAATCCAAAACATCCAGGTCCTCCCAGACTCCCTAAGTGACCACTCCCCTATCCTATTTCATTGGGCAGTCCCCAATCCCAAAGCCCAGACCACCCTCCTCAGGCTCCTCCGCCCTGGTGGGCTGAAAAAACTTAAAGTATTCCTCACCCAGATAAACTGGTCCCCCATTTGTCGTGCAACCGACATTGACACTGCCCTCGCCTTCTTCACTCACACCTTCAACATGGCCTGTGATCTCTTTGCACCCTTCACCAAAATCCGGTCCAAAAAACAGAATGCACCCTGGGTTAGCCCTGCCCTTCTACAATTACTAAGAAATCGGGATAACCTCTGGCACCTTGCCACTGAAACGGGTCGTCTGTCTGATAGGCAGGCTTACAATGCAGCCCGGAATAAGTGCTCGTGGGCCATCAGGAAAGCCAAGGCCGACCATTACCAGCCACCCCTACCTCCTCCTGGGGCTCGGCCCAGACTTTCTGGGATAATATTAAGCAACTTAATGGAAAGTCGCTCCCTGCCCCATCCCAGCTCACTAGAAATGGCACTACCACCACCGGCCTGCCACCATAGCTAACTGGCTCAACACCGCTTTCACTGACCTTAGCTCAGTCCTCCCTAGTAATTTCTTTGACCCTCCCCCCAACCAACCTCCCCCTGTCCTCCAGCACCCCAGCTTCCACCTGCACAAGATTTCAGCCCAGGAAGCCAGACCCATCTTAATCAAAGCTTTGAATGGCAACAGTCCCAGCAGTGACTCACTGGACCCCAGTATCCTCAGGCTGGTGCTAGATGAAGTCCTTGCCCCACTCACCAGCCTAATTAACCAGTCACTCTGCCTGGGACAATTTCCCACAGCTTGGAAAACAGCCATTATTACACCAATTCATAAAGCGGGCGACAGGTCATCGGCCAACAACTACCGGCCAATCTCCATCCTCCCCCCCATCTCTAAAGCCCTGGAGAAAGTGGTGGCCATTCAAATCACGGATTATCTGGCTAAGCATAACATCTTATGCCCAGAGCAACATGGCTTCCATGCTGGTCACAGTACCAGCACTGCCCTAATTGAATTCTCCAACTTCCTACACTCCTCCTTGGACACCAGCTCCCTAGCTGGTGCAGTGTTCATCGACCTCTCAAAGGCTTTCGCCACCGTCTCCCATCCACTTCTGCTGAATGCACTCTGCCACACTGGTCTCTCGGCTGGCCCCCTAGCATGGTGCACAAGCTATCTGGATGCTCGATCACAGTGTGTAAAAATCAATAGCACACTCTCCAATACCTGTCCCATTCACTCTGGGGTCCCCCAAGGCTCCATCCTGGGCCCCCTTCTCTTCTCGCTCTATCTGAACACCCTACCCAGTGCATGCCCTGGCAAAATTCTACTGTATGCAGATGACGCTGTCCTTTTTGCCACCCACCGCAATCCCGTCTCCCTCCAGGACATCCTACAGCAGTCTTTCAAAAGTGCCGAAGCTTGGTTTAAGGAGTGCAGACTCGTCAAGCTATGCTCTTTTCCCACCCCCAAAACAAAGCTAGCAACCACCCACTCTATATCCTTCCAAGTACCAATCAGCCACTGGAACAAGTGTGCTCCTACAAATACCTTGGGGTTACCTTCGACTCAGCCCTCACATTTCACAACCACATCGATGCCCTAACATCTGCCACTAACACACAGCTTGGCATCCTCTTCCGCCATAGAATCTGCCTTCCCCCAAATGCTCTTTGGCTCGCTGTTACATCATCCGTTCTGTCCCTTGTAGACTATGGTCTACCAGTCTATGGTGCTGCCGACACCACTGCACTCAAAAAAATTCATTTAACCCTGAATAAAGCCTGCAGATTGATTACTGGTGCCCCCAGGCTCATACACACCTGTTAGCTGTATGTCGAGGCTAAACTGATTACCCTGGATGAACGGCTCCGATACCAAACCTGTCTTCTCACAAAAAAAACCCTACTCGGGCTCTCCCCCCCTGGGGTAATGGCATCCATCCACCAGAGCCCTCCCACTATTGCAACATGGTCATCCAACAAGACCACTCTAATGGTCCCCAGATCAAGAACCAGCCGTGGCCAGAGGTCCTTCTGCTATAGAGCCCCAACCTGGTTTAACTCTCTCCCTGCCCCCATCACCAATGCCACCACCATCTCCAAGTTTAAAACCACCCTTCGAAACCACATCGTCAACACTCGTAACTGCTCCTGTCTCTGAAAGTAGCCTCTACCTCTACTTCTCATGACAACGCCCTCCGGGCGGCTCTCCACCTAGAACCTGGCCAGTGCCAGCTGTTTCAGTGTTTGCCTATTAGATTGCTCACTATTGATACCAACTTGTGTAACACCTGTTCTCAATTTCATGTACCCTGTAACCTAAATGTATTTGTCTGACCACAGTGTGACGTGGCGCCTCTGTTGAACGCCTATTGTTTTGCAAACCTATGCTATGTAACCAAAAACACTATGTATGTCTTTATGTGACGAAGTACCTTTGGAAATGAGCCTCTGGCTCAAAGGTTGTAAACTGATTTTACAAATAAATAAATAAATAAGAAATGAGGCAGAAGTTGCCAGGGTTGGAGGGGTTCCCACCTTTAGGGAGTGGGATTATGGTAGTAGATTTCCAGGCATCAGGTGTTGCTGAGTGTAAGAAGGAGTAGTTCAGGAAATTAGTTAAGGAAAGAGAAATAGAGTAAGCTGAAAGGTGAAGTAGTTTAGGGTCAAGTCCATCAGGGCTTTTGCTCTTATAAGGATTCAGGGCAAATAATACTCATAGGGTGCCCTCACGGAGAACAGGCTGAAAGGAGAAGTGCAAGGCAGAAAGGGAAAGGGTGTATAGATGCTGAAAATATGTTATTTGTTTAATGTTTATATGAATTATTTTATTTTAATAATTATTTTTGTGTTTTATTGATATATCTTTGAAACGTGTGTTTGTATATTTGTGCGGCGCCTAGAACCTCCAGGATTGGGCGTCTTTTAAATAAATCTTGCCTTGTCTTGCCTTGCCATGTGAGAGGTGCCATGCAGGGGGCAAGTGGAGTCACTGGTAGCAATGGGGGTAGCGAGGCAAGGAGAGAGGAGGCACAAGAAGTGAAGTAGTTGTTGAATTCTGCTGCCATGGAGGGGGGTCATCTATAGTACATGTGCCAACTTTTAGAACAGGGAAGGGGGAATGGGCGGGGGGGTGAAACAGGGCATGAATAACCTTCCAGAATGTGGATGGATTATTGATGTTTTCATGGAAGGAGGCTTGGAAGTATTACACTTTGGCAAGGCAGATAGCTCTGGTGTAAGCATTGGGTAGCATGCAGTAGCATTGCAGATCATGGGGGTACCAGATGCTTTAAACACTGCCCAGGCTTGGTCTCTAGCACGTTGACACGCAATGAATTTGGCGGAGACCCTGGGGAGATGATTTCTGTGGACCCTAGCTTTTCTGAACAGCGCATGCCTGTCCCAAACCTTAAGGAACTGTGAGCTGAAGTAGCTCAAGGATGCATTTACAGAGGGAGCAGTAGTGATTGGCAACCAGTCAATATTAGACAGGTCATTATTGAGGGAGGACAGATCTAGGGAACAAAAAGTACAAAAGTTGAGAATGACGGGGGGGGTTGCTTAACACCATGGATTGTATGCACACAGTAGACCATGTGATGATTGCTTAGTGCATCGGGGAGTATACCAGAGATTATGATGCGGTGAGGGAGTGGGGTTAGTACCCAGTCGATTAGGGTGTGTTTACCCGATTTGTGATTGAGGTGCATTGGGTCTGAAATTAATTGTTTTAGGTTTAGTGACAAGATATGGTTGCAGACTTTGGACTGTGTATCGGACAGCCAGTTAATGTTGAAATCCCCCAGGAGGAAGAGTTCACCAGAGGCGGCAAGGGCAGAGATGGTGGGGAGAAGATCAGTGATAGAAGAAAGGGAGGAGACAGGGAGGTTAGGACAGCAGTAGATACCATTTACATAGATGGGGAAAGAGAAGGGGAGGAAAATTTTTATTAGAAGCATCTTGTAGGCAAAGGGAGAAGACATGGAAAGTTAGACAGAGTAATTGATAGATGAGGATATATACATAGCAACTCCCCTGCCCCTAGACTAACGGTCCTGCCGGACGAGGGAGTAACCAGGAATGGAGATGGCTGAGCTGGGGATTTTAGAGCTGAGCCATGACTCAGTTATAGTGAGGACAGAGGGTATAACTTGTAACATGAGTGGTTGCAGAAGATCAAATTTGGGGAGGAGGCTCCTAATGTTTAGATGTAGGAGTTTAAGACCTTTGACAATTCAGGAGATGCTGATGGGGGTTGGGTCCTATGTTACCTGCTGTGATAAGCAGAAGTGAAATAAGTGATCTGGCAAGGATGGCCAGACATTTTTTGGACAGGGGGATTTGACCACTGGAGGCTGTGTTGGGTTTATTACATGTGCAGCTGCTGCAAAAAATAAGGGCACGCAAGGAGGCCAAGTGGGTTCCAGCTTTATAGAGGACACTGGCAGCAGCGCACCATGGGAAGTAAATTAGGGGAGTCTCACAGGAGGATGGGGGAAGGGGGGCAGAGAGAAGGGAGGAGTGGGATAGATGGTAGAGAAGTAGGGGAAGGAACGACAGTGTGACTAGCAGGAAGGAACAGGTAAGAAGGAGGGGTAAGTTTGCAAAGGGTGCTAACAGATGACATAGACACGTGTTTCGTCCTACCAGGACTCATCAGTATGCCTCGTCTGTTTGACACCCCAGTGGAATGAACCAGCTACCCTAAGACAGTCTGTCTGCGTTACAAACACACACACATATATATACAGTATCTCTTTCTCACTGTACACATACATGCATACACTCGCACACATATTTGTATGTACATTACTGATTGCAAATAAATATATGTGATACACAGTGGGGACCTCATGAATGGTGTAGACAGCACATATAAATGTATAAGTAATACACAGTGGGGGCCTCATGAGGGGTATAGACAGCACGAGTATAGAAATACCTTATTTATCACATACGGTCCCCTCTGCATATTTCATTTATGCAATAGGCTATAACCTTAAGGGTTAGATATTTTATTTTGCTTTTTTAGGCATAAAATTATTTCTATAAGTCTGCTATTTTTTGAACTAGTGTTACTGTGCTTTCAGCCATCCTGATTGCTATAACCACTGTCATGAAAGTGAGGTCAGGATGACAAGCTGACACTGTGATGTGGTAGTTCATTAGTGCCGTAAAACTTCCGCAGAAATTACAAACCACTGCTGCAGAAATTCTGCAGCAAACAGTAGTCTTGCCGCAGAACTTGATCCCAATGTGTTGCAGAAAAGTAGAGGCCTTGATTATAGAGTGTGGCAGACCAGTAGGAGGGGCAGCCAAATGCAGGGAGAGCAGATAGGGGCTTGCACAATTGGGCAAAGTATGCAGTTGGGTGGGGACAAGAGGGCAGAATGTGCATTTAAAGAGCACTGGGGAGGGTGGGTGGGAAAAATCAGAGAAGGCAGCACCAGAAGAGCAAACTTAGCCAAAACAGTAGAGGAGTTTCAGGCAGAAGCTTGAATCAGAGATGCAGTTGGAGGAGAGTAGCTTAGAGGAGGCAGTCAGAAAAGGAGCACCAAAACTTGAATAACTTGCACAGCAGTGACCGTACCTTGCAGCTGTTATCCCGGGGAAGAGGAGCAGGCAGGGGATTCAGCAGTTACCGCACCGCTTGCCGGAAGGGAGGAGCTCCCGGTCAGGGGGCTCTCGGCTGTGGAAAGTTAAAGAAAGAGGCGATTAGGTTAAAAGCTGGCTAAGCATGGGGGGCGGGGGGTAGACAGGGACAGTAGACAGTCACTCTGCAGGGGGCAAAAGAGTAGAGGGCAATTTAGGTTAAACGGGAGGCGGGTTCACAAGAATAAAGAAAGGAGAGCAAGCGGGGGTAGGGTGGGTCAGCGCCAACCTAGAGGGAGGGGGGTTTAAAGAAAGAATTGGCTGAAAGTTAGCTAGAAATAATTTAAATGAGTCCCACAGTAAAACTTGAAATAAAAAGTTCTATAAAATGCATTACAGGCAGCAAATAAAACTTCAACAGGGTAACAGTAAAAATAAGCAAGGGCTTCGGGCAATTCATGTGACACTATGAGTAAATCAGCAACAGGCTAACAGTTAGTACAAGGGTTATAAAACAGGAACATTTTGTAATAGACAGCTGGTAACAGGGAAGACTTGGTTTGCTGGCCAAGGCACCTAGCTTCACCTGAGCTCTTTCCTTCTAAGACTGCTTGAAAGGCAGAGTAGAGAAACTTACCAGAGCAAGGGAGAAGGATTAAGACTTAGTTTGGCTAAGCAGATTTACTGTGTGGTGGTGTTTTTATTTTTTACTCACAGGGATTGCTACTGTTTGTTGCTAACATTTCATTGCTTTATTTTTTCTCTGATTCAAATTGTTGTTGCTGGTATACCTTCTTCTGCATTATTACAAGGTGTGCCTACAGGTGTGTGCTAACAGATTACTGCTGTAATCTTCTGATTCAAATTGTCTTTTGCAAGGTATATCTTCTGTTACTGCTTTATTTTTCTCTGGAGCAAAGTGTTTCTTACAGGGTATATCTTCTCTGAAATTACTGTATTACAGGGGAGCTTACATTTTTGTGACTTTTTTATCATTGGGCTAAGCAAAATTACTGTTTGACACTGGTTTTATTTTATTCTTGTTTGTTGAAAGGTTTGTTGTCTCAGAGGTGTTTCAGTCTCCTTCTCACATTGAAGGAGCTAATTGCTTTTCCTCCCACAGCTCTTCCAAAGGATTAGGTGTGTATGTGGGGGTGGAGCTGGCAAACTGTCAGTAATTTCCAACAGAAAGAAGGGTTAAAAAGTCAGGTTAGTTGATATCTTGGAGGTAGAAGACTTGGTTTGCTGGCCAAGGCACCTAGCTTCACCTGAGCTCTTTCCTTCTAAGACTGCTTGAAAGGCAGAGTAGAGAAACTTACCAGAGCAAGGGAGAAGGATTAAGACTTAGTTTGGCTAAGCAGATTTACTGTGTGGTGGTGTTTTTATTTTTTACTCACAGGGATTGCTACTGTTTGTTGCTAACATTTCATTGCTTTATTTTTCTGATTCAAATTGTTGTTGCTGGTATACCTTCTTCTGCATTATTACAAGGTGTGCCTACAGGTGTGTGCTAACAGATTACTGCTGTAATCTTCTGATTCAAATTGTCTTTTGCAAGGTATATCTTCTGTTACTGCTTTATTTTTCTCTGGAGCAAAGTGTTTCTTACAGGGTATATCTTCTCTGAAATTATTACAGGTGGTGCTTTACAGGTTTTACAGTTTTATCTAACATTAGGATAAGCTTTCAGGGTTACTGCATTTGTTGTTGACTGATTGTTTCTGCTCTTACCTCCTTGTTCTTTCGTCCGTGGTTCTTCTTTTTGCAGGGGAAGGGCCCAGCCAACCACCCCACACTACACTCCTTTTATAGGGTACCACAGTTGTAACATTTCCTGTGGCAGAACAGGAAGGGGCGGATCAGTGGGGCCTCCACAAGGTGATCTCATTTACAGGGCACTAGTAATTTAACTTGTTATAACAAGTTAAACAAAGCACAATTAAACCATTACTTGCATTTTTTTTTCCTTCTAATTACTCTGACTAGGTTACAAACCCAGCAACTTATTTGGAATGGATTTCATTAACTGCAGGTACTGTGGAACAATTTTCAGAAGGACAGTCTTACAGGATTTAGGACACTGTCCTACATGCTGGGCCTTTGGAGATCTTAGGTCTCAGCTCCGGCAGCATGGGCAGAGATTGCACGCCTAAATTTCATATTGAAGAGGAAATACATTATAAGAACCACCCGCCATTTCCCCAGCATCCAACAGAAAAACCTCGACCGCAGAGGGTAGTTGGTCCAGGAGGTTGGCAGGTGGTTAGGAGGAGCAAATCAGGTGCCCATCACTCTCTGCTCTCCAACACATTACCTCCAAAACCATATAAACACTAAAACAGGTATCTGCCTCTATCTCTGAAATCAAATAAAGAGGCAGAAGACACTGCAGAGCAGGACACTGCAGCACAGGAGCTAGCACAACAATACTCACCCAAATCAGGAACCAAAACTAAACAAGCACAAAGGAAATCCAAAAACTTCTGATCATAGGAGACTCCATGATTCGGGGAGTTGATACCCATCTCCAGCCAGGGGTGATGGTCAGATGTCTCCCAGGTACATCAGCATGGAGAGACACTGACCGCATTGCTAAAATTGTTCACAAAGCAGGAGAAAACACTGATGTCCTAGTACACATAGGGACTAATGATCTCGCCAGCCGGTCAGTTGTGGAGACCAAGGAACACCTGACTAGGCTGGGTGACAAACTATCATCTATTTCGTCTGGCATCTCCTTCTCTGAGATCCTGCCAGTCTGGGAGAAGGGAGCAGATGGACGGAAGGTCAGAGAAGGGGAGATAGGGGAGCTAAACACGTGGCTCAAGGACTGGTGCCAGGAAAAAGGACACAGATTTGTAGGGAACTGGCAACAGTTCTGGGAGCGAAAGTTCTTTAAATTTGATGGACTGCATCTGACTAAAGAGGGAGTCAGTGCATTGGGGCAGAAGTTTGACGTCTTTGCAGAATATTTAAACTAGCAATGGGGAGAGGGGTGCAGCACCCCATACGTCGAATGGGAAGAACACCCCTCCCCCCTCAGCTAGTGGTCAAACAGGAATTCAGCGTGTTTGCCATTCATTTGCATCACCAGGTAAGAAAAAAGGTTTGTCTCCCCATACGATGCACAGGGGTAATGCCAAACTTCACCCAACAACTAACACACCAAAATCTGGCCAATGGAAAATCATGTACAATGCTCACAGCCTGGGAAATAAGATCCCAGACCTGCAGGCACAATGTCAGAGGCTAAACTGACATAGTAGCAATTAGTGAGACGTGGTTTACCAGTAACCACACTTGGGAGACTTCAGTACCTGGATATGTATTGTTCAGAAGAGACCGAGGTGCAAAAAGGGGGGAGGGTGGCCCTGTATGTTAATGAAAATATCAAAGCTACAGAAATTCAGAATACACATAAGGAGCCAGAAGAACTGTGGGTCACCCTGGAAACAGGTAATGGGACAGCCATAAGAACTGGGGTTGTCTACAGGCCCCAGACCAGAGGGAGGACATAGACACATTACTGTTAGAAGATATACAAAACATGACAGCTAAAGGGAGGTTCTGATAATGGGAGACTTCAACATGCCAGATACAGATTGGTCAATACCAGCAGGAACATCTGCCAGAACTAGACTCATAGTGGATTCCTGCAGAGGGAGGGCCTCAAACAACTGGTACAGCAACCCACAAGAGACAGGGCTATCCTAGATCTAGTACTGACTAACAAAGAAGGGATCTCAGATCTCCAGGTAGAAGGTCACCTGGGGCCAGTGACCATCACATGGTATGGTTCAATTTGGCTACTACATCTAAATCATCCCATTCCAAGGCAAAATATGGGACTTCAGAGGAGCTGACTTTGATAAGATGGCCAACAGAGTTAAGCTAGCCCTGGCAAAAGAAACACAGGTGAGGAGGTACAGGCAAAGTGGGCAAGCATTAAGGATACAATACTTGAAGCAACATCCCATTGTGTTAGACAGAAAAGGAAGTGCAAAGAAGAAGGAAACCACTTTGTTCTCAAATATAGTAGCAGAAAAGGTCAGAGCAAAAGGCTGGCCTTCAGAAAATATAAGGAACACAGCGGATGAAGATAGGAGGCATACCAAACTGCCCTAAGGGAAGCAGGTAAGGCAGTAAGGCAGGCAAAGTCCCAAACTGAGGAAACACTAGCACGTAACAGTAAAAGAAGGTGACAAGACTTTCTATAGATACATTAGTGAAAGGAGAAAGTCCAGAGGGGGTATTGCTAAGCTTAATGGAGAAAAGGGAGCATGTGAGGAGTAGGACCCTGTAAAGGCATCTATCCTAAATAGATACTTTTGCTCAGTATTTACTGAAGAGAAGGTAGGGCAGGGCCCACAGCTCAGCATCATGGACACAGGGGGGAGGGAGGTGAGCACTACTCCCTTCACAAAAGAAAGGGTCCTACAAGAGCTTGCTAAGCTCAGGGTGGATAAGGCAATGGGACCTGATGGCATACATCCCAGGGTACTTAAGGAGCTAAAGGAGGAACTAGCAGAGCCATTAGCAGAATTGTTTAGTGAGTCTCTGAGCACAGGAGAGGTCCCAGAAGACTGGAGAAAGGCTCATGTGATCCCACTGCACAAGAGTGGTAGCAGGGAGGAGGCGGGAACTATAGACCGGTCAGTCTTACCTCAGTAGTGGGCAAGATTATGGAGGCACCTTAAGGAAAGGATAGTGCAACACCTGGAATCCATAGGGGCACAGGATCCAAGACAGCATGGGTTTACAAAGGAAGGTCCTGTCAAACTAATCTCATAGATTTCTTTGACTGGGTAACCAGAGTGGTGGACCAAGGGGAGCAGTTGATGTCGCCTACCTTGACTTCAGCAAAGCTTTTGACACTGTTCCACTTAGAAGATTGATAAATAAGCTAGGTAGGCTCGGGTGGGCGAAGTTGGTCAACTGGGTGGCAAACTGGTTGACTGGCAGAAAACAGAGAGTGGTGGTAAATGGTATACAGTCAGAAGAGATGCAAGTCACAAGTGGGGTACTTAGGATCAGTCCTGGAGCCAGTCCTATTCAACATCTTCATTAGTGACCTCGCAGATGGACTAGAGGGTAAGGCTTGTCTGTTTGCAGATGACACCAAGATCTGCAACAGAGTAGATAATCCAGATGGGGTGGGCAGAATGAGAAGAGATCTGGATAAACTAGCAGAATGGTCAGAAGAGTGGCAACTGGGATTTAATGCAAAGAAGTGCAAAATCATGCACATAGGGAAGAGAAACCCTGAAGCCACTTATAGGCTGGGAGGGGAGTTGCTAGCAGTCACAAAGGAAGAAAGAGACTTGGGCATCATCATCACTGATGACCTAAAATCATCCAAGCAGACCTCTAAAGCAGTAGGTAAGGCTAGGGGGGTGTTAGGGTGTATTAGTAGGGGTATCACAAGTCGTAAGAGGGAGGTAATAATCCCTCTGTACAAGACATTGGTTAGGCCCCATCTGGAGTACTGCGTGCAGTATTGGAGGCACACCTTCACAAGGACATTAACCAAATTGAGGCAGTCCAGAGAAGGGCAACCAAAATGGTGCAGGGACTGCATCAGAAGACATATAAGGACAGATTAACGGAGCTCAATATGTATACCCTTGAGCAAAGGAGGGAGAGAGGTGATATGATCGAGACATTTAAACACCTTAAGGGCATAAACAAGGTGAAAGAGTCTAACATGTTTAAATATAAGAAAAATAGCAGGACAAGAGGACACAGCATGAGATTAGAGGGAGGCCGATTAAGGGGAATGTGAGAAATTTTTTCACAGAAAGGGTGGTAGATGCATGGAATGGCTTACCACAAGAAGTGGTGGCTATGAATACAGTGCAGGGCTTCAAACAGGCATGGATAGGCATAAGGGAGCAATACAAATGACTATGAATAGATAGGTCACTGACAGAGCAAAGGCCGGTGGCACATTTATAAGGTAGAAAAAGAAATGGGCAGACTGGATGGGCCTTGCGGTCCTTATCTGCCGTCAACTTCTATGTTTCTATGTTTCTATGGGAAAAAAGATTAAATCAGAAGAAGTAAAATCAAAATCAGTGAAGGCAGCACCAGGAGAGCAAACGTAGCTGAAACTGTAGAGGAATTTCAGGCAGAAGCTTGAATCAGAGATACAGTGTCTGCTGTGCAGCCAATCAGGTGTCCCCCCGACACATCTGTGCCCCATCCCTGTAACATCATAACCCCCCAACACAGCTGCACCCCAGCCCCATATGGCACAAGCATTCCCCTGTCCCCAACACATGTCTCTCCTGTCCCTGTATGGCAAAGGCTTATCCCCCACCACCCACGTACACAGGTGCCCCAGTACCTGATATTGATCAAGAAACACCCCCCCCACACACACACACACACACATATACACACAGGTGCCCCGGTCCCTGGTGTTGATCAAGTACCACACACACACACACACACATATACACACAGGTGCCCTGGTCCAAGGGTGTTGATCAAGTAACTCTCCCACACACACATACACACAGGTGCCCCGGTCCCTGGTGTTGATCAAGTAACCCCGCTCCCACACACACACACATATACACACAGGTGCCCCAGTCCCAAGTGTTGTTTAAGTAACCCCCCACACACAAACACACACATAGAGGTACCCAGGTCCAAATACTTCTGACCCCCAAACCCAGTACCCCAGCCATATCAATGGTGGTGGTGGCTCCCTGCACCCCGTGTGGCACCAACAACACCTCTCCTGGTCCCCATACCCACCAGTCGGTGCCACAGCTCCAGATGGCCAGGAACACAGCCCCCCATACACCTCCTCGGCTACCAGCTGTCCAACTAATGCTGAGAGTGTGCTGCTATATAGGCAGCACACTCCCAGCATCAGTTGGATGGCCGTTGCCTGAGGAGGTCTGTGCCGCTGGCCATCCAGAGCCACGGCACCGATTGACGGGTGCAGAGGCCTGGGAGAGGTGTTGTTGGTACCACGGGGGGGGGCCACTGAATGCCATTAATGTAACTGGGGTACTGGGTTCAGGGGTCAGAAGTGTGTGCACCTGTGTATGTATATGTGTGTGTGTGTGTGTGTGTGTGTTACTTGATCAACAGCGGGGACCGTGTCACCTGTGTGTGTGTGGCTGACAGAGAGTATGCCTTTGACATACGGGGATGGGAGAGACATATACTGGGTTGGGGGGAATGCCTTCGCCATACGAGGACAGGACAGATGTGTTGGATGAGACGTTAAACCGAGGTCCCATCTGCCTGGATTGGTGGTAGTTCAGGTGGATGTTAAAGATCCCATGGCACTTATCGAAAAGAGTAGGGGAATTTCCCCGGTGTCCTGGCCAAATTTCCCTCATTCACTAAAAATACCACCAACAGCTTAATCTGGTTCAAGGTCAGTTGGCATTTATCTGTATCCCCTTCCCCCGAGTTGTGCCTGAAAATAGGCAGGATTTGTCTAGCGCACTTACCCGGTCAACAAAAGCTAAATAAATAAAAATAAATAAATAATTGTGTTGGGGCAGGGGGATGCCTTTATGATACAGGGATGGGGCTACACAGTGTTGGGGAATATGCTTTGGGAGTATGGGGTCGGAGAAGACATGTGCTGTGTGTGGTGGGCCCGCCATACTGCTGCTGGGGCCATGCGGGAATCTTGTGTGGCAAATGGCTGGGCACATACAGTGGTTATGGCAGGGTCCCCCCTGGTGTAACCGGTGCCCTCCTTCACCCCTGAGTGCACAGCGCTACATGCCTTAGCGAATGGCAAGTAGTGAAGGCACGCCCCCTGCTCAGCCCTTGCACATTGCTGACCATGTGGCTGGGGGATCAGGTGTGTAACCACCTGGTGTGCAGTTTGTGAGTGCTGCGGGAACCCCTCCATGTGGTATGCAAGCTTAGGGTTGCCTATGTGCCACAGTTATGCAGCGCATAGGCAATCTTTATTTTGAGTATAGCCCCCATTTCTTGCAATGATCTCTTTTTTCATGATTGAATAATAAAGCTACCTACCTACCTTATAACCTTTTTTCAGCATATATGCAGCATCCCTTTTTCCATAACAACTAGTACAGCAAACAGTGAAGTTTAAACCCATGCATATTTTTTCAACCTTCAGAATTCTCAATTCCTGATCCTTATCTTGACAGAAAATCAGCACTGACATTCTTCTTTACAGATTTGTGTATCACTTTGAATTTAAATGGCTGTTGTGCCAGGTGCCACCTTGTGATTCTGGAATTTGTATCCTTCATTTGGTTAAACTAACAGAGAGGATTGTGATCTGTTATGATTACAAAGTCATCTCTTAGCAAAACAAGCATTTGTTAATGCTGAATGTTTGCTTGCTGGTATTAGCATTGGAAATGCATGAGCTAGACAGATGCAGAGTAGGAATGGCAGTGAGGTATTGAATTTCACTCCAACTCCACTTCCACACTGCAGAGACGGACAGGCATTGGGGCATGCGTTTGGGTTGTCGCCCATAACGTTCATGCCATTTCACCTCACCCTATCCTACAGACACTGACAAGTGTTGAGGTGTGCCTTGAGGTGTTCAGCTTTACACTCACCCCACTCCATAAGGAGATACGCTGAAATGGGTGCAATATAGAATGGGGTGAACTGTGGGGCTGAAGAGTCCAAGGCACAGCTCAATGCCTGTCAGTGGGTGCAGGGTGGTGGGAAGGTTGGAATGGCATGAGCATTATAGTCGGCAATCCAAAGGCACACCCCTGATGCCTGTTAGTCTGTACAGGGTGGGACGTTATGGTTAGAAACCGTAATGCCCCAGGCATGTGTTGGTATTTGCAGTAAAAATTTTCAACATGGCCATTTTGTGGCCCCCACCTCATGAAAGCATTTGGCACTTCTTCACATGAACAGTGGCACTGTGATTTTGTCAATGTGTCCCAAAATTTGAGTTTCCAGAGTGACTGTGCCATTGTGCGCCAGACGTACGAAAACACAGTTCAGGCAGAATGTGAAGAATGACAGCTGTATCATTCATAGGGAGGTGTAAAGAGATGGCAATGTTGAAAATCTGTAGTGAAAGTATTAAAAATGCTCAAACTTCCGAACATACATGGAAACTGCGCAGTGCATGCACGTAACACAGTCATTTAGTGGAATTATTTCACCAAATGTTCAACATAGGCATTTTGTGACCTCTGCTCATGAACACTGTCACTATGATTTTCTTAATCTGTCCCGAACATTGATTTCCCACCGGAACCCAGGTATTCTGTGCCAGATGTGTAAATGCATATTTCGGGCAGGATGTGAAAAATGACAGCTGTACTGTTCATAATGAGGTCTGAAAAAATGCCAATTTTGAAAATCTGGAGTGAAAATACTACAGATTTGTGAAGTTATGAGGGTGCATGGAAACTGCATCACGCACGCTTGTAACACAGTAATTTTATGGACATTTGTCACCAAATTTTCAACACAGGCATTTTAGGACCTCTGCTCACGAACAGTCACTGTAATTTTTCATGCAAACATATGAACATACAAATCTGCCAGCAGAACACACCAATTGGTCTATGTAAGTCTGCCCAAGTGTGCAGCTAGCACCCTAGATTGCAGCTGCCCGAGCCTCCTCCCAGTCAGCTCCTCCCCACTTGTCGCAGCCCCTGCCCCCCAACTCTTCCTCTTGCTTTATCCCACTCTTCCTTAAAGCTATTGACTGTTCCACATGTTACCACTCCCTCTGGCAGCGCATTCCAACTAGACACCACCCTCTCAGAGAAGAAGTGCCTCCTCATTTCCCTCTTGAAATGTCCCCCTTTCATCCTTAGTCCGTGCCCCCTCATCTCTCTTCCACTCCTCAGTTTAAACACACCCTCAGTGCTAGGTTTATTTACCCACTCAGGTATTTAAATGCTTCAATCATATCCCCCCTTCCCTCCTCTCCTCCAGTGTGTACATGTTCAGCTCCTTCAGCCTAACTTCATAGTCCTTTCCTTCCATCCCCTTTAACGTTTTTGTTGCCCTCCTTGGCCCCCTTCCAGTAATTTTATATCTCTCCTCAGGTATGGCCTCCAGTATTGCACATAGTACTCTAGGTGCGGTCTGACCAATGATCTGTAGAGAGGTAAGATCACATCCCTGTGTCTGGATGAGAACCCCCCTTGCGATGCACCCCAGCATCCTGTTTGCCTTCGCTGCTGCTCTCGTGCAGTGGGCTGAGTTGTTCATGCTCCCAGTTACCAACACCTCTAGGTCCTTTTCCTCCTCTCTGATCCCCAACCAATAGTCCCTCTTCTGGTTCTTAGCCCTGAAGTGCATCACCCTACACTTCTTTGCATTGAATCATAGCTACCACTGCACCGACCATGTCTCTAGTTTGGTTAGGTGCCCCTGCAGTTTTTCCCATCCGTCCTCTTCGTCCACCACCACCCCCAATTTGGTATAATGTGCGAACAGACTAACCCTGCTCCCCACTCAGTGTGCTATATTGGAGAATAAGAGTCCAAATAGCAGCGGGCCCAGCACTGACCCCTGCGGCACCCTGCTTGTCACTGCTCTGGGTGCCAAGAGCTCCCCCACCACCACCACCACCACCACCCTCTGCACCCTCCCCTATAACCAGTTCTCTATCCATTTAGTCAGCTGTTTTCCTACCCTCACTGCCATCAGTTTCCCCCCCAGTCTCCCATGAGGCACTGTATCAAAGGCCTTACTGAAGTCCAAGTACAGGACAGGTACCACATGGCCCCTGTCCAACTCCCTTGTCACCCAGTCACAATACTCTATTAGGTTGTTTGACAAAACCTCCCTGAGTCGAACCCGTGTTGCCACCCATCTTGGAGGCCATTACTGTCTAGGAATGCCACCAGCCTCTCTTTCAGTATTGCCTCCATAAGCTTACCCACTATGGACATGAGACTTACCAGCCGATAATTTCCTGGCTTCTCCCTAGGCCCACTCTTGTGTATGGGCACCACATGGGCCTCCCTCCAGTCCTGGGGCACACACCCCATTGCCAGGGAGGTGTTGAACAGATCTGCCAGCGGCTCAGCCAACAGCTCCGCCATCTCCCTCAGCACCCTGGGGTGGATGGCATCGAGACTTGGTGCCTTGTCCACCCTTACTGCCCTCAGCCTCTCTAGCACCCTACTTCCTGTGATCACTTTGTCCGTTACCTCCTCCCCCCCTTAACCCACTCCCCTAGCACATTCTGGTAGTGGGCCATCCCTCTCCTTAGTGAAAACAGAGCAGAAGTACTCATTTAGTATTTCCACTTGCTCCTCCACCTTTTCCACCTAATCCCCTCCCCGCTTTATCCTCATAATATGTTCCTTGCACTTCATCTTTTCCCTAACATACCTAAAAAAAGTCCTTTTCCCCTCCCTTTATTCCCCTGTGTGGAACTTAATTGCCTGGAGGCCTTAGCTTTTTTCACCCTCCTGGCAACCTCCCTTGACCAACTCCCGAAATCCTCCTTATCTTCTCCCTTCCCTGTTCTCCTGTACTTTCAGTATGCAGACGTCTTTGCCCTCACCCCTTGCAGCACTTTCTTGTTCTTACTCCTGGCCCTGGTGCAGGCTACTGTGGCCTCTGTTAGCCCAGTCTTTATGACTCCTCACTTTTGTTCTGCATCCATCCATCCCTGGCCTTATATCCTGGAGTCTCCCTTGCAGTATTGCTCCCGTCCCCCCAAAGTCCACCCTAATAAAGTCCACCACCTTAGTGCCCGTGCCTCCTGTCTCCTGTCTCCTTGCCCAGTGCAACAACGAGCCACACTGTTTGGTGGTCACCACCTGCTAGTAGGTCTTCCACCCTTACCTCCTTCATCACCTCCCCATTTGCCAGTACTAGGTCCAGAGTGCTACTAAGCCTTGTAGGCCCACTTACCAATTGCGTCAGAAGGCCAACCTGGAATGCATCAAGGAGCACCTGCTCCCAGGTACTGCTAGTGGCTGGGGTGCTCCAGTCAACCCGCGGTAGGTTAAAATACCCCACTATCACCACACCTCCCCTTCTACATACCCTCCTTATCTGCTCTGCCAACTCCCCATCCAGTTCCTTGGATTGGGCTGGTGGTCTGTACACCACTCCCAGCCTCAGCTTTCTGCCCTTGGAGTCCAGGAGCTGCACCCAAAGCGCCTCTGTCCTCTCCTCTTCTCCCTCATCCCCTATGCATTTAATCCCTTCCCTCACATACAGTGCAACCCCCCTTCCAACTCCCCGGTTCCTGCTGCATAACTTGTATTCCGGGATTGCCAAGCCCCAATCATGGTACTCTGTGGCCCAAGTCTCTGTCACTGCAGCAATGTCCACCTTCCCCTCTGAAAGGAGTGCCTGAAGCTCTGCAGTTTTATTCCCCAGGCTTCTTGCGTTGAGAGAGACCACCTTCCACCCATACCCCTCCTTCTCCTTACTCTTCTCTTCCTTGGCCTGTGTTCCTCCTCCTGGTAGTCCGCACCCTTTCTCCTCCTTATTCTTACCAGGTGGTGGTGCCTTCTGTATTACACTCAGACCACTCTGCCCGCCCCCTCCCAGGGTTACTACGCCTCCGCCTTTACCTATATCTAGGGGGTGAGCTCATTGGGCTCCTCTGTCCGGATCTTTCTACTAACCTCAGTCTTTTGGCCACCCCCACTAGTTTAAATCCACCTTAGTAGAGATATACCCCTCTAATCCTGCCTTTAATACTTCAGTCTCCTTCCTGCTCAAGTGTACCCTGTCCTCTGCGTACAAGTCACTATTTCCCCAGACCCTACCCCAGTTAGTCACTAACCCATAATTTTTGGCATGGCACCAATCCCTCAGCCCCTCGTTGAACTCCTCAATCCCACCCTTCCTCCCCATGCTTGCACATGGTACCGGCAGTACCTCCGAGAATGTCACCAACTCCCCCACCCCCTCACACTGTCTGCCCAACTACTCGAAACTCCCCCTCACTACTTCCACAGTCTCCCCCGCCAAGTCATTTGTACTCACATGCAACTGTAAATGAGTTTTTTTCTCCCCTTTGCTGCACGCTTGAGCAGTGCCTGCCCAGCCCCTCCTGCAGTCAACCTGAGGATAGCTTCAACCCAAATACGGCTGTGCCTTTCCCCACTTCTGCCCCATCTCACCCCTTTCAGTATAGAATCCCCTAGGATGAGTACCCCTCCATCCCTTAGCCCCTTTCCCTTCTAATGCCCCTTCCACCACCCCAGTATTCGATCTTCCCTGCACCTTACACCCACCAGCTGCACCCTCTGTGACTTCTGTATATGTACCCCCTACTTCCGCCTCACCCCTTTTCTCTGTCTTATTACTCCCATCCCCCTTGAACCCCTTCCCAGCCTGACTACTTCCTACTGGGCTTCCCATGTCGACCACCCCTCCTCCCCTGCTGATTTCCAACCCCTCTCCTATCCCCGCTGTTGTTGATTTAGAGCCCCTATTCCCTTCTACCCCAATAGTGATGCCCCTCCAATCCTTCCCCCTTCCTGTAGCCTTCTCTCCTCCAGTCACCACCCCCTCCTTCCTTACTAGCCCCTTCTACCCTTTCGTCCTCACTATCTCTTCCTCAGCTGTTGCCATCCCTCTCATGCCCTGCTTGTCCCCCCTTCAGTATGTTCCTGCTCCCCCTCTCTCTCTCATAGCAGAGACTTGAATCTATTCCTAGTCGATACCCCTTCTACATCTCTTCCCCCTATCGGTTCCCCCCTCCTACTTGTTCCCCTTCATGCCACCCCTGATCCCACCCCTGGTCCCTCCCTACCCGCAGCCATCTGCTATCTCTCCTGGTACTCCTCGTGGTCTCTTCTTCCCTTAACAGGAGGCCTCCCCCTTGTCTTGGGAACTCCCTCCTCTCCTCTCTTTTCTGCCAGTGCCTCTGATACTGGAGTCATTTTCAGTCCCTAGTTGTTCTTCCTCCATCCCCCCCCCTTGCCATCCCCTATTCCCCCCCAGCCAGGATGCCTACCATACTCATCTTCCCTGCCACTTGGACGCCTCCCTAACCTCCACAGTTCCTCCCTCAAACTAGCCAGTCATCTACAGACCATAATGCCCCCCATCCTCCAAGCCCAGTCCAGGATCATGGTGGACCCACACCCTGTACACCCCACCACTCTTCCAAAGATGCCCGCCCTATTGACATGTGGAACCTGTCCCATTTTGGCCGCCATCTTATGTTATGGGCTGTTACTCCCAGGTTCTGTATCCTACCACAACTGTTAGGCCCCTATTTACTCAAATTCCTGCCCCCCCCACACTAGTCCCCCTACTGGCCCCTTGCCGACCGGGGTAATTCAGTCTCAAATCTCATCCGTTAGATACTGTATTACTGTAGCAACCCTAAAGCCTCCTTGTCTGTTTTTCACCCCTCAGCTACCATACTTTTTGTTCTCAGCTCTCATATAGTTTCACTTAGCTCAGTTAGAAATCCTATTGCACTCCAAGTATCACTCAGTTCAGAGAAATAAACAGAACAAATAAATATGTATTATTACAGCAATCATAACAGTATAGCTCAGTACTTAGCTCAGTTAGAGAAATAAACAGAACAACTAAATCTGTATTATTACAGCACTCCTCAAAGTATCCAATCATTGCTTTGTCTCCACCCCAGAGACCCTGCTGTAATATAGGACCACAGAAGACACTGGGCGGGAGGGTGGGCAACTCTAAAGTCCCTGCAAGTTCAGTTGAGTCTGCCACTCAACCTCTCTCACTCACTCATTCTGTTTCACCCGGCGCCTGCAGGCTGCCCTTTTGAACTGGGCTCCTGCCTGCATTGGCACCTTTTTCTGCCCACAAGGAAATCCGCAGCAGTCCCAACAGAGCTCCATTGAGCTCGCTCACTCCCCCTCTCTCACTCACCCATTCTGTTTCTCCCGGCGCTGCAGGCTGCCCTTTTGTACTGGGCTCCTGCCTGCATTGGCACCTTTTTCTGCTCACAAAGAAGTTCACAGCTGTCCCGACAGAGCTCTGTTTAGCTCTCTCACTCCCCCTCTCTCACTCACTCCTTCTGTTTCTCCCAACGCTGCAGACTGCCCTTTTGTACTGGGCTCCTGCCTGCATTGGCACCTTTTTCTGCCCACAAAGAAATCCGCAGCAGTCATGACAGAGCTCTGTTGAGCTTGCTCACTCCCCCTCTCTCACTCGCTCATTCTGTTTCTCCTGGCGCTGTAGGCTGCCCTTTTGTAGTGGGCTACTGCCTGTGTTGGCACCTTTTTCTGCCCACAAAGAAATCCACAGCAGTCCCAACAGAGCTCAGTTGAGCTAGTTCGCTCCCCCTTTCTCACTCACTCTGTGTTAATCTGTCCCAAACACTGATTTCCCACAGCAACCAAGCTATTCTGCTCCAGAAGTGCAAAAACACATTTCAGCCAGGATGTGAAAAATAACAGCTGTACTACTCATAAGGAGGTGTGAAAAAATGCCAGTGTTGAAAATCTGGTGTGAAAATATTACAAATTTCCGAAGTTACAAAGGTGCATGGAAACTGCGCAATGCACACTTGTAACACGGTCATTTTACGGACTTTTGTCATCAAATTTTCAACATAGGCATTTTAGGACCTCTGCTCATGAACAGTATCACTGTCATTTTCTCAGTCTAACCCAAAAACTGATTTCCCACAGTGACTGCGCTATTCTGTGCCGGAAGTGCGAAAACACATTTTGGCCAGGATATGTAAAATGACAGCTGTACTGTTCATAAGGAGTGGAAAAATGCCAATGTTGAAAATCTGGAGTGAAAATATTACAAATTCACGAAGTTACTAGCGTGCGTGGAAACTGCGCAATGCATGCTTGTAAAACAGTTATTTTTTTGGATTAGTTTCACCAAATTTGCAACATAGGCTTTTTGAGATCCCACCTCATGAACAGTAGCACTGTCATTTCATTAATCGGTCCTGAAAGGTGATTATGCGCAGTGACCGTAAAATCATCTTTCGAGACTGAATAATGCAATGACAGTGGCTGAATTCATGAGGATGGGTCCCAATAACCACATGTTGAAAATTTGGTGCCAAAATTCCCAAAAGTGCCCGAGATATGCACCAAAGTTGAAAAAGCCCTATTTATGCCATTATACAGCTTACCAGCATTTCTTCAGTTCGTAGTCGGCTTTGAAGAGTGCAGCGTGTTCCTGGTCCACTGAAGATCATCGCACTGGACTCCAGAGTAAGTATGGGGTGGGGAGTGGGAGGCAGGGTGCGCAGAGGGTGGTGCGGTTGGGGGAGGAGCCACCAGACTCAACGAGGGACCGTTTTCTGTTTTACAGGTTTAAAGAAAAAAAAATGGAAAACATGGCAGGATGGTTTTTTTTTTAACAGTTACATTTGGCACACTGGGGTGGGTTCCCAGCGTGCCACCTGAGTGTTTTTGGGGAGGGCTGTAGCTGACGGGGGATTGGGCACCCCCGTCAGCACACAATAAATTTGGGAGGGACATTATGCCGACCGGGAGTGGGCTCCCCCACTGGCAAATTTACTGGGAAGGGTGGGAACTGAAGCTGACAGGGGATTGGGGCCCCTGTCAGCAAAGAAAGACTGTTGGGGGGGCGCATGATGCCAAGGGGGATTGGGCACCCCCTTGGCACACAGGAAATGTGGGAGGGGTTATAGTATGCTGACGGGGAGTGGGGTCCCCTGTCGGCAAATGTACTGGGTCAGGGGCATGCAGATGGCAAGGTACTGCCCTGCAATGATGGGTCGCTCCCTCATTGCAGCGAAATGGCTGACGCTGCAATGACAAGGTGGCCCCTGATTGCAGTGGTGAAAACATTTCAACTTGGTTGCACTTCTGCAGAACCAGTGTCATTAGGACACTGGGCCTACATTGGTGCACCAGTGCCAAGCCCCCAAATGCAGTGCCCCCCATTGGCTGCCACAGTGCTGCACCTCCACAATCCGCTTCTCTCCTAAGCTGCCACATAATGTTTCTTGCGCATGCACGCAAGCAAACATAAAAAACTTAAGGGACTCCATGACCCACTTTGTCATAAGACATTCCTTTTCAATGGTGGAGTAGCTTTTCATTCTGTCATGCAATTTCCTACTGACATATAGAATGGGATGTTCCTTCCCATCTACATTCTTGCTCAAGACTGCACCTAGGCCTACCTCTGATGCATCTGTCTGTAACATACATTGTTTCTCAGAGTCTAGGCTTCTTAAAACAGGGACTGAACATAATGCAGCCTTGATGGCCTGAACAGCCTCATCATAGTATGGGGTCTGTGGCGGAGTTAGGCTACACCTTCAGCTGTGACTGATGGGTCACTTTTCTATCCCCTTTATTCCTAGCTACCAAAACTTCTGTTGCACAACAGTTGACGCTTTTTTCTTTGCTTTTCTTCTTTTCTCCCCTACCCTAGGTCAGCTACCTAGCGTATCTCTTTACTATTCCTACTAAACTTCCTATTAGTTCTCTCTTTTCATTCTTTTTCCACTTCCATCCATTCAGTCCCCGGAGAGGTGTTGTGTAAAGTGCATATGTGCATTTTGTGTACAAAAAGCATGAAGGCTACTTTAAATAGGAATAAATACAGTTAATAAAGCCTTTTTAAATAAAAAGCATTCAAAAGCCATATAAAACAACAATAATTTCATGATTAGTACAGTTATAAGTAATTCTTAAGGTATTTGCATAAATTCACACTATAAACCTGTTACTGCATAAGGTTCTATGTGTGAGGCTGAACAAAAGAATGTGGTATGCTTTATAAAAGTGTTTAGTCACTGTGAATCAGAGAAATAGAAAGAAAATATCTATGGATATACACACTGTACCTTTAACTGAACCAGGAAGTCCCCTGAAAAAAAAAAAAAAAATCTTGGCTTTGAAACAACATGTTCAGACATGAAACAGCATGTCCAGACATGTAAACAGAAAGGGCTCAGTCAGGTGACCCCACCAAAGGATATAAAACCTCTTAATTGAGTTCTGTTCAGTCCAGTTGAGTTCAGCCTTCAGAGTGAAGGAGATAGGTGCCTGAATTGGAGTTCGACCAAATACGGAGGCGGACCAGCACCGGAGAGAGATGGAGCACCACTGCCAGGCGTTGGTGGAGGGGTTCCCAACTGCAGAATTTCATGGCGGAGGCAGAGGACCAGGATCCATGGGTTCTAGAGGAGGAGGACCCACTGATGGAACCTTTGTTGCCAGCCACTTTTGAGATCCCGTTGTTGCCCATTTTTCTGGGCTGCTGCTACTTGGAGGACGATGAGATGAAGGCCCCAGGTAAGACTGTTTAAGGACATATGCATACTTGGGTGAAAACTACAAGCAACAGGGAAGACACCATGGTAGCTGAAGGGACTTACCCATATTTTGAACCCCCTGTGATATGGGATGAAATGTATGAAACATGTAATGTTTAAAATGAATATACAGTTAGTTGAGGGTACTAGAACAGTGTAAAGGTTGAAAGGAAACCCCTGGTATGTTATAAATAAGGATTGAAAGGAAACCCCAAAGGTTTTGGGAGTGAGGAACTGGCTGGTTGATGTTCAGCATGAGAAGATCCCTTGTCTACCAGAAAATATATGAAAGGGAACTGGATAAATGAAATGTATGAAATGATTACAAGAATGTATAACATAAATGAAATATCTATACTGTATGATATAAAATGAGGAACCTCTGGTCATGGAGAATCTAGGTATGGGGTGGAACCTATGATGGGCCCCTGAGTGGCAACAATGTGTTAGAATGGGGTTAGAGCTGGGTACAACTTGCCCTGGGGAAAGTTGTGATATAGGCCTGTGCGGCCACCCTGATAGCTAGATGGAGGAAGCTAGAAGTCAGCATAAAACTGCTGTGTATTACTTCCTCTTTTTTAATGTACTGATGAAGGTACAATAGTGGGTGCACAGGTCTGAAACAATGCCATGTGACGGGTTCTAAAACAATGCCAAGTGATGAGTGCTGAAACTGTGCCTATTGATGGATGCCTGATATTACATATGAAATCTTTGAGTTGTAGTAACCAGAGTGAAATAGTTAGGGGGTAGACAGTCACTACAGACTGAAGTCCTCTGAGAGCATAGATGGGTACTGTGCTGAACTGTATGACAGCCCCAGGGTAATGTTGTGAAAGTATTGTCATATTGCAGTAACTTGTTATGGTGAACAATACTAAAGATAGCTGAATTAAGGGACCCTGGGGTGAAGCTCTCATAGTGAGTGAGAGAAAGTTTCAACCAACCTCCATTCTGCTGTTTTGGTAGAATATTTAGGACTGAGAGGGGGTTCTTGAAAAACCTGTATAGTTTTGAGAACTTTTTTCTTAAGGAGGGAAGTGTGTGGTGGAGTTAGGCTACACCCTCGGCTGTGACTGGTGGACCACTTCTCTATACCCTTATTTCCTAGCTACCAAAACTTCTGTTGTGCAACAGACAACGCTTTTCCTTTGCTTTTCTTCTTCCCCCACCCTAGGTCGGCCACCTAACATAGCTCTTTACTATCCCTACTAAACTTCCTACTAGTTCTCTTTTTTCATTCTTTTTCCATCTCCATCCATCCAGTCCCTGGAATGATGCCAAACACCTGGAGAGGTGTTGTGTAAAGTACATAAGTGCATTTTGTGTACAGAAAGCATGAAGGCTATTTTAAATAAGACTAAATACAGTTCATAAAGCCTGTTTAAATAAAAAGCATTCAGAAGCCATATAAAACAATAATAATTTCATGATTACTGCAGTTCTAAGTAATCCTTAAGGTATTTGCATAAATTCATACTATACACCTGTTACTGTATATGGTTCTATTCTATGAGGCTGTACAAAAGAATGTGGCATGCTTTATAAATGTGTTTAGTCACTGTGGATCAGATAAATAGAGAGGAAGTATCTGTGGATATATACACTGTACCTTTAACTGAACCAGGAAGTCCCCTGAAGCCAAAACCCTCTTTGTTTTGAAAAAACATGTTCAGACATGAAACAACATTTCCAGACGTGTAAATAGAAAGGGCTGAGCCAGGTGACCCCATCAAAAGATATAACACCTTCACTGAGTTCACTTCAGTTCAGTCCAGTTGAGTTCAGTCTTGAGAGTGAAGGAGAAAGGTGCTACTGTAGACAAGCTGTTGAATGTAGATGAGAAGGGTCTTAGGAGCTCTAAGATCCAGGACTGTATTATATGAGAAACTACTGATGTTAAGTAGTGATTTTCTTTGCAATTTGTTTTTATTTTCATTTATTATTTTTCTAACTTTTGAAAAATAAATATCCCACCACTGTGTTTTTAAACCTATAAATTTGCCTCATCTGAAGTTTATTCCCACACGCTGTGACAGGGTCCATTTCATATTGCTTGGGTATTGTTTTTCTTTATGAGTTCAATGAGTGGGGTAGCTAATTTGGCAAAGTTGGGAACGAATCTCTGATGGTAACCAGCCAGCCCTAAAAATGACCTGACATGTTTCTTTGTTTTAGGGACAGAACAGTTCGTTACAACTTCAGTCTTAGAAATCTCTGACTTTATGTCTCTATTTCCCAAAACATAACCCAAATATCTGGTTTCCTGTGTGTCCAATGCACATTTGGTAGGATTAATGGTCAGATCTGCCTTTTGGATAGATTAGATAACTGCTCATAGGCGTTCAAGGGGTGTCCGGTCAAAACACCAACCACACATACTGTAGTACGCACAGTCAAAAACCGCACTGGCATAAATGTGTGCATGGTCTCGGAGTCTGTTTATATAATCTAGTTCAGTTTCAGACTGTGCTAGATTACACAGACCTTGCAGTGTGGTTTTTGCCCGCTCCGTTTTTCGTCACGGGGTTTTGACACGGTGCCATACTCCAGGTGGCTTTTCCATTCTGGACTGTACATCACAAAATGATCCAAGAAAGCAGCACAATAACCAGTGTGACTAGCTAAAATTACATCCATGTACAGTGAAGCCAACCAAGAAGAAGCAGTGTCACAGGTTTACTGCATGGCAGAAAGGATTAACTCCTACTGAAATTGCATTGTTTGCTGCAGTAATTCTACTGCAGAATTCTGCACTACTGCGCTTCATCCTGGTGGGTATCATTGGAATGTAGCGGATGCACCATGTAAACAAAACGGCATGGTGGTGAACTGATAGAATGCAACAGGAGTGGCAAATGCAGTTTTGTCTCTGAATTCTTTAGCTAGGGGAATTTGCCAGTAACCCTTGGTGAGCTCAAGGATGCTGATGTATTTGGCACTTCCCAATCTGTACACCTAATCATCTGTTCTGGGCACAGGGTAATTGGCAAGTTCAGACTCTTGATTACATTTCGTAAAATCAAAGCAGATTCTTACACCCAATCTTTTTTATTTACAATCACCACTGGTGATGACAAGCACTTCTCGACTCTCCTATGATACCCAACTGTTTTATTTTTTGTATTTCTTTTACCACGTCTGTTCTTAACTGCTCTGGTAATCTGTGGCCCTGTCCACCCTGAAGTTCTTTTAACGTTACTGGCAGTCAGTAACATTATAAGAATGGCAAACACGGTTCGTGTCCACACTGTAGCACAGTAAAACGGTGCTACAAACCGTGTTCAAAAAACGTGCTCAAAACAATTGGAGCAGGTTTCCAGCATGGTTTCAGACCAAAACGGTTGCCTTAAACTGTTAACAGTAGTGTGGATGCAAACAAAGCTGTAACACAGTTTAAGGCAACCTCCGCCGACTTCTGTTGCTATTATTTTGCTGCCCAAAAGAAATGGGGATAACATACTTACATCCCCAACCTCACAATGAGCTTCCGCATCCAGTGATGTAATTTTAATCCCGATCCATTTCAATGTCCATTCACGAGTATCTCGGTGTGCACTGCGGTGCCCGGTATTGCTGCAAGCATGCCTAGGAACTTGGAACAGCAAGCACGATGTTGGATTGCAGTGTGGACGCACCAATTGTGCTACAGCACTGAACACATAACATTTTTAAAAACATTTAAAAAAAAGAGCAGCAGTGTGGACAGGGCCTGTATGTCTTTTATCTGATAGGGCGAACATTCCCTGTCACTGTTACATGCTCAACCCTTTTGCTCAACCTGACACTGCTGTAAAAGTACTGTTAAATATCTTTACCAAGTTGCAGATTTCTGCAGTTTGTTTGGAGGTTAAGGAAACATTCACCTTTACAGCATCAGCAGTTAGTTTGTTCCAGTCTGTCATAAGCTATGGCATATCAACATCTTCTGAAGAAGTTTCTGGTAAAACTAACAAAGCAGCCTTTGGTGTTCCCCCATTTCTTCAGGAGGTTAGCATGGTATGTCTTGGTAGGATTTCTCCTATCGGGGTCTCAATCTCATAGTTAACTGTGCCAGTGCATCTAAGCACTCTATAAGACTCTTGCCACTTCAATAACAATTTATGTTCTGTAGTGAGTAACAGTAGCAGGACCCTCCACCTGGCTCAAAAACCTTTTCTTTTACCCCATGGTCATAATATGCCTTCTGCTGGTTTTGGGCCTCTTCCTGATTACTATGGGTGATTTCAATATATTTTGCCAGTTTCTTTCTCAGGGCACACATATAAGATCTAATAGATTTTTTTTTTAAGTGGGGTTCTCTTCCCACGTTTCTTTTATTATGTCTAGTGGCCTCTAGGTTGTCTACCATACAGCATTTCAAATACTGAAAAACCTTTTGAGGCTTGTGGCACTTTTCTGTAAGCAAAAAGCAGGTACGGTAAATATCTGAAAATTTTGGCAAGCTCTGCTGCCACTTTTGGTGTTGTGACAGTACGTATTGGAACTACCTCTGGGTATCGAGTAGCATAGTCACATACTACCAAAATTGATTGCCCTTTTTACTTTTGACTAAGGCGCCAACCACATCTATTGCAATTATAAATAAATAAATAATTTCAAAAGGCACATCTGTCAAGGGTAGGAGCATCAGGGGCACTTCGTCTTTTTTACTCACTTGGGCTATTTTCTGACATTCAGCACACAAACTATAATAGGTAGCAAGATCTTCATGAAACCCATGCCAGTAAAATCTGTACAATAGTCTGGCAAGGGTGCAATCCCTCTCTGAGTGACCAGCCATAGGATTATCTTGTGCTATCTGTAACAACTCAGTTCTATACTTTTGTGGTACGACCAATTGTTCTATCTGTTCCTGCATCTGAGGATTAGGCCAGGCTCTGTACAGTAGCCCATTACATTTTTTAAACATTGGTTCGCCTTGTTTTCATTTCACCCCAAAACTGCTTAAAATAACCTTGGAGAGAAGAATCATTAGTTTGCTCTGAAACAAAATCAATATCATTTAGCAGTTTAGTTTCAGCATTTTCATATGTTAACCCCTTATATCCATCAGTCTTGTGTTGCCATTGTTTTTTCAGGAGTCTTTCTTTCCTGGATTTCCAAATCTTGGATCTGGGCTCAAACAAGTCTGCATCAAAGTCACCAAAAGGAAAAGTGTCCCCATCATCTGAGATTTTTATTTCCTGTGCTCTCGTTATCACCACTGTTGAAATTGCAGGAATTACTCCCTCTGTGATTAAGTGACTAAATCCTGGAAAGTCATTTTCAATAATCACAGGAAAAGGTAACTTAAGCACTACCCGCACTTACATTTGGTATAACTTAAGTACTACCCCCACTTTCATTTGGTGCAACACCCCATTAATGCTTACAGTCTACATTTTGCTTCAGCTTTTAGAAGCAGCAGCTAACAGCTGAAAGGGAGCTAGCCTTTACTTTTCCTTCAACTTTTAGAAGCAGCAACTAGCAGCTGAAAGGGAGCTAGCATTTACTTTTAAAAGCACCTCATTTTGGTAAGGGAAGCTAGCAACTAAAAGGGAGCTAGCATTTGCTTTTAAGAGTACCTCATTTTGGAGAGAAAGAGGGGAATCAGCTAAATCTCCCCCTCCCCATCACGTAACTGCTAACAGCTACTGCTAAGGGATGATAATAGTACTACCCACCCTCCTACCCCCCTCTCAACCACGCAGGTTCTTTCTACATTTATAGAAGCCCAAGGGAACTTCCAGCAGGGCTCCCAAAGGAAGACACTAGTGAGAACAGGAGGAGAGGATAGAGAAGACACAGTGAAGGGAGAAAGAAACAGTGACACCTACAGGTCAGGAGAAAAACAGATGTGGACATCTAGATCTGCCAGAGCTGTGGAGGGCTGGTAATGAGGCAGATGCTCTGGAGACTGGGGTGCCCCTTCTGCAGGACAGTTGTGCAACTATGGAGGGAGATATTACAGGCAAGAGAAGAGATCATGAGGCTGCAGAGGAGACTGGATTGGGAATGCCCACCACCCCAACTTACCCACCCACTCCCTCAAAGGCCCACAGGACTTAGGGAATGGAGGTTGGAGAGGGGGCAGCGGGGCACCTAGAGCTAAGGTGGGGCACTGCCAGCCACATGCTATCCACATGCAGAATATTTCACCCCCCCAGCCAGGGGACAGAAACCAGGTGAGGAAAAAGGAAGAATTGAGCAGGACAAACCCAATACAAGAAAGCAGGAAGGAGGTACAAAGAAGGAGAGGAATAATACAGAGAAACAGGAGGATTCTGGTCATGGGAGACTCTGTTGTGAGAAGTGGAGGCACAGTCCATCAGCATGAAGGGAGCTGAAGCCATGGTGAAATGCACTCCAGGAGCATCTGCAAGGAGAGCTAAGGACAGAACAGGATGGCTGGTGAGAAAAGATCAGGATTTCAAGGGGAGCATTGTCCACCTTGGGACAAATGACATAGCAAATAGGACTGTGGAAGAAGCCAAGGCAGATATGAAGACTCTAGGGGAGAGCCTAAAGGAGTACACAACACATCTGGCCTTCTTGGAGGTGTTGCCAGTTTGGAAGAAGGGCAGAAGAGAAAACATGATCAGGAATGAAGAGATCAGGGAATTCAACTGTTAGCTCCAGGGTTGGTGTGCAGACAATGGGATGCACTACACTGGAGACTGGGGGACCTTCTGGGACAGGAACCTCTTCAAGCATGATGGTCTGCATCTCACTGGAGAAGGAGTGAGAGCACTAAGGCAGAAGTTGGAGGTCTTCTTGTAGGGTTTAAACTGGGAGGTCTCCAGCACAGAGAAGAAGACCTAAATGAGGATGCAGCAGAAAGATATGAAGGAAGGGGATCGGCAAATGAAAAGGAACCCCCAACATCGGCCTAAAGGAAACAGGCAAGGCCATGAGCAAGGAGTGGCCATAGGTAAAAAGAAAGGACCTCATATAAAGTACAGGAGGGGCAGACACAGAAAAGGGGGGGTGATACTGAGGTTATAGCAGAGGGGGGAGGCCATGATTGGAAGGCTATGGTGACAGCTCACAGCACCACCTTTGGTGGCTTGTCACCACTCCCATAAATCTAAGGGAGCACATACACATCCAGAAAGAGAAAAGCTGAATCTGGGCATCTCGACCACAGAGGTCTTGATTAGCATTCCACAACAAGACAGCAAGATGGAGGTGGAAGACTAGGTTTGCTGAAAGGACGGAGCAAATAACCTTACCAGAGCAAGGAAAAGTATTAAGGCTTCTTTTGGCTAGGCAGATTTACTGTGTGTTGTTTTTATTTTGTACTCACAGGGATTGTTACTGTTTGTTGCTAACATTTTATTGCTTTATTTTTCTCTGATTCAAATTGTTGTTGCTGGGTATACCTTCTGCTGCATTATTACAGGGTGTGCCTACAGGTGTGTGCTTACAGATTACTGCTGTAATCTTCTGATTCAAATTGTCTTTTGCAAGGTATATCTTCTGTTACTGCTTTATTTTACTCTGTTGCAAAGTGTTTCTTACAGGGTATATCTTCTGTGAAATAATTACTATTGGTGCTTTACAGGTTTTACAGTTTTATCTATCATTAGGATAAGCTCTCAGGGCTACTGCATATGTTGCTGGCTGATTGCTTCTGCTCTTATCTCCTTGTTTCTTTCATCCATGGTTCTTCTTTTTCGGCAGGGAAAGGGCCCAGCCACCCACCCCCATCCCCAACCACCCCACACTACACTCCTTTTATAGGGTAGCACAGTCATGACATTTCCTGTAGCAAAACAGGAAGAGGCAGATCAGAGGGGTATACACACAATGACCTCATTACAGGGGGCGCTAGTAATTTAACTTGTTATAGCAAGTTATACAAAAATAAACAAACAAAACACAAAATCAAACTTTTGCTTTCATTTTCTTCCTTCTAATTACTCTGACCAGGTTATAAAACCAGCAACTTATCTGGAATGGATATCATTAATTGCAGGTACTGCGGAACACTTTTCAGAAGGGCAGTTTTACAGGATTTGGGACATTGTCCTACATGCTGGGCCATTGGAGATCTAAGGGCTCTGCTCCAGGCAGCATGGGCAGAGATTGCACGCCTCAAATTGCATATTCAAGAGGAAATATATTATAAGAACCACCTGCCATTTCTCCAACATCCAACAGAAGCACCTCGACCACAGAGGGTAGTTGGTTCTGGGAGGTTGGCAGGTGGTTAGGAGGGGCAAATTGGGTGCCCCATCACTCAGTGCTCTCCAGCATATCACCTCCACAAACCATATAAAAGCTACAAACAGGTATCTGCCTCTATCTCTGAAATCAAACAAAGGGGCAGAGGACACTGCAGAGCAGGACACTGCAGTACAGGAGCTAGCACAACAAAACTCACCCAAAACAGGAACCAAAACAAAAAAAAAGCAAAAAGGAAATCCAAAAAATTTCTGATCATACGAGACTCCATGATTAGGGGAGTTGATACATATCTCCAGCCAGGGGTAATGGTCTCCCAGGTACATCAGTGTGGAGAGACACTGACCACATTGCTAAAATTGTCCAGGAAGCAGGAGAAAACATTGACATCCTGGTACACATAGGGACTAACGATCTTGCCAGCCAGTCAGTTGTGGAGACCAAGGAACACCTGACCAGGCTGGGTGACAAATTATCATCCATTTCGTCCGGCATCTCCTTCTCTGAGATCCTGCCAGTTTGGGAGAGGAAGACAGATGGACGGAATGTCAGAGAAGGGGAGCTAAACATATGGCTCAAGGGTTGGTGCCAGGAAAAAGGACACAAATTTGTAGGGAACTGGCAATAGCTTTCGGAACAAAAGTTTTTTAAATTTGATAGACTGCATCTGACTAAGGAGGGAGTCAGTGCATTGGGGCAAAGGTTTGACATCTTTGCAGAATATTTAAACTAGCAAGTGGGAAGAGGTGTGCAGCACCCCATATGTCGATTGGGAAGAACACCCCTCCCCCCTCAGCTAGTGGTCAAACAGGAGTTCAGCATGTTTGTAGTTCATTTGCATCACCAGGTAAGGAAAAAGGTCCGTCTCCCCATACGACGCACAGGGGAAACATCAGACCTCACTCAACAACTAACACACCGAAATCTGGCTAATGGAAAATCATGTACACAAATGCTCGCAGTCTGGGAAACAAGATCCCAGACCTGCAGGCAATAATGACAGAGGCTAAACTGGACATAGTAGCCATTAGCGAGACATGGTTTACCAGTAACCACAATTGGGAGACTTCAGTACCGGACTATGTACTGTTCAGAAGAGACCAAGGTGAAAAAGGTGGGGTGGAGTGGCCCTTTATGTCAATGAAAGTATCAAAGCTACAGAAATTCAGAATACACATAAGGAGCCAGAAGAACTGTGGGTCACCCTGGAAACAGAAAATGGGATAGCCATATGAACTGGGGTTGTGTATAGGCCTCCAGACCAGGGGGAGGACATAGACACATTACTGTTAGAAGATATACAAAACATGACAGCTAAAGGGGAGGTTCTGATAATGGGAGACTTCAACATGCCAGAAACAGATTGGTCAATACCAGCAGGAACATCTGCCAGAACTAGACACATGGTGGATTCCCTGCAGGGGGAGGGACTCAAAAAACTGGTACAACAACCCACAAGAGACAGGGCTATCCTAGATCTAGTACTGACTAACAGGGAAAGGATCACAGATCTCCAGGTAGAAGGTCACCTGAGGGCCAGTGACCATCACATGGTATGGTTCAATTTAGCCACTAGAACTAAATCATCCAATTCCAAAGCAAAAATATGGGACTTCAGAGAAGCTGACTTTGATAAGATGGCCAACAAAGTTAAGCTAGCCCTGCCAAAAAAGAAATACAGGTGAGGGAGTACAGGCAAAGTGGTCAAGCATTAAAGATGCAATACTTGAAGCAACATCCCATTGTGTTAGAGAGAAAAGGAAGGGCAAAATAAGAAGGAAATCACTTTGGTTCTCAAAAACAGTAGCAGAAAAGGTCAGAGCCAAAAGGCTGACCTTCAGGAAATATAAGGGAACGCAGCAGGATGAAGACAGGGAGGCATACCAAACTTCCTTAAGGGAAGCAGGGAAGGTAGTAAGGCAGAGAAAGTCCCAAACTGAGGAAACACTAGCACAAACAGTAAAAGAAGAAGGTAACAAGAATTTCTATGGTTACATTAGTGAAAGGAGAAAGTCCAGAGGGGGTATTGCTAAGATCAAAGAGGATAAGGGGCCATGTGAGGAGGAGGAGGACCATGTAAAAGCATCTCTCCTAAATAGATACTTCTACTCAGTATTTACTGAAGAGAAGGTAGGGCAGGGCTCACAGCTCAGCACCATGGACACGGGGGGGGGGGAGGTGTGCACTAGTCCCTTCACAAAAGAAAGGGTCCTACAAGAGCTCGATAAGCTCAGGGTGGACAAGGCAATGGGACCTGATGGCATACATCCCAGGGTACTAAAAGAGCTAAGGGTGGAACTAGCAGAGCCATGATCAGAACTGTTTAGAGAGTCTCTGAGCACAGGAGAGGTCCCAGAAGACTGGAGAAGGGCTCATGTGATCCCGCTCCACAAGAGTGGTAGCAGGGAGGAGGCAGGGAACTACAGACCAGTCAGTCTTACCTCAGTAGTGGTCAAGATTACGGAGGCACTCCTTAAGGAAAGGATAGTGCAACACCTGGAATCCATAGGAGCACAGGATCCAAGACAGCATGGGTCTACAAAAGGAAGGTCCTGTCAAACTAATCTCATAGATTTCTTTGACTGGGTAACCAGATTGGTGGACCAAGGGGGAGCAGTTGATGTCACCTACTTTGACTTCAGCAAAGCTTTTGATACTGTTCCACATAGAAGATTGATTAATAAGGTGGATGGGCTCGGGGTGGGTCAGAAGTTGGTCAACGGTATACAGTCAGAAGAGATGCAAGTCACAAGTGGGGTACCTCAGGGATCAGTCCTGGGGCCAGTCCTCTTCAATATCTTCATCAGTAACATTGCAGATGGACTGGAAGGTAAGGTTTGTCTGTTTGCAGATGACACCAAGATCTGCAACAGAGTTGATGATCCAGATGGGGTGGGCAGAATGAGAAGAGATCTGGATAAACTAGCAAAATGGTCGGAAGCATGGCAACTGGAGTTTAACACAAAGAAGTGCAAGATCATGCACATAGGGAAGAGAAACCCAGAAGCTACCCATAGGCTGGGAGGGGAGTTGCTGGCAGTCACTAGGAAAGAAAGAGATTTGGGCGTCATCATCACCGATGACCTGAAATCATCCAAGCAGACCGCTAAAGTAGTAGGTAAGGCTAGAGGGATGCTGGAGTGTATTAGTAGGGATATCACAAGTTGGAAGAGGGAGGTAATAATCCTTCTTTACAAGACACTGGTTAGGCCCCATCTGGAGTACTGCGTGCAGTACTGGAGGCCAAACCTTCACAAGGACATTAACCAAATTGAGGCAGTCCAGAGACAGGCAACCAAAATGGTGCCGGGACTGCATCAGACAACATGAGGACAGATTAATGGAGCTCAATATGTATACCCTTGAGCAAAGGAGGGAGAGAGGTGATATGATCGAAACATTCAAACACCTTAAGGGCATTAACAAGGTGAAAGAGTCTAACATGTTTCAATATAAGAAAAATAGCAGGACAATAGGACACAGCATGAGATTAGAGGGAGGCCGATTAAGGGGTAATGTGAGGAAGTTCTTTTTCACAGAAAGGGTGGTGGATGCATGGAACGGCCTACCTCAGGAAGTGGTGGATATGAATACAGTGCAGGGCTTCAAACAGGCATAGGATAGGCATAAGGAACAATACAGATGAGTATGAATAGATAGGCCATTGACAGAGCAAAGGCAGATGGCACATTCATAAGGCAGAAAAAGAAATGGGCAGACTGGATGGACTTGCGGTCCTTATCTGCCATAAACTTCTATGTTTCTATGTAACCTTAAAAATCACTTGGACGCAAATATCAAGTTGGCACTGTCCAAGAAGAGGGTGCAGCCCCATACCAAAGAGGGTGCACATTCCTGGAAAGTGATGGTTGCAAACGCTAGAAGCCTTGAAACCAACCTAACCGAACTCACAGCCATCATTGTAGTAGAAAGATTGGACTGGGTCACTGTGACAGAAACGTGGTTCACAGAAAACCATGGATGGGACATGACTATACCCAGATACAATCTGTTCAGAAAGGATAGGCAGTGTCAAAGAGGGGGAGGAGTAGCCATTTACATTTGAGAAGACATAAAAGCCACAGAAGTGCAGAGTCACCCTCAGGACACTGAGTCATTGTGGCTTACTATAGATACAGGAAACGGAAAAACCTTCAGGATCGGCATCATTTACAGACCTCCAAATCAAGGGCAAAAAGGGGACAAAGACCTGATAGAAGAAATATACAAAATGACTCAGAGAGGAGACATGATACTGGTGGGGGACGTCAACCTTCCAGATATAAACTGGAATACACTAACGGCGGCAACAACAAGAAGCAGGGATTTCTTATTGGCACTACAGGGAGCAGGACTGAGTCAACTGATCAAAACACCAACAAGAGGAGATGCCATACTTGATCTGGTCCTCACAAACACTGAGAGGGTAAAGGAACTCGACGTGGGATGCCATATGGGTAACAGTGGCCATCGCATGGTTAGCTTCAAGGTGAACATAACTGAGGACACGGGCCACTCAAAAATAAAAGTACTAGATTTTAAAAAGGTGGAATTCAACCAAATGAGGACCAACATAAGAAATGACTTGATCTACAAGTGGACGAGGTCAATGTCATGTGGGGGAAACTTAAGAAAGCAATCCAGACAGTCACTGACCAATGCGCCTGAAGGGCTACCAAAGCAAAAAGAAAACAAAACCCCTTATGGTTTTCAAAGGAAGTGGCTAAAATAGTGAAAGAAAAACAGAAGACATTCAAGCTATACCAAGGAACAAACAAGGAAGAAGACTGGGTGTCATACAAGGAGAAAATGAAAGAAGCCAGCAAAAAAATAAGGCAGGCAAAAGCGCAGACAGAAGCAAGTATAGCAGAGAGGGCAAAGAGAGGAGACAAATTCTTCTTTATATACATCCAGGAAAGTAGGAAGGTAAAAGGCGGTATAGTCAAGATTACAACTCAGGAAGGGAAAACAACAGAAGACAACCCAGAAAATCATGAACAAGTACTTCTGCTCAGTATTTACTGAGGAAGACCCAGGCAATGGCCCAGAAATAATAAAACACAACACCCCTGGGCAGGGGGTTGATACTAGCCCCTTCACAGAGACTGAAGTACTGGAGGCACTAAATAAACTGCAAGTTGACAAGACCATGGTGCCAGATGAAATGCACCCCAGGATCTTAAGAGAACTGAGATTAGAGTTGGCTGCCCCACTGGCTAAACTATTCACCAAATCCCTAAAGTGTGTGGAGGTACCTGAAGATTGAAAACAGGGCAATCGTGTTCCTGCTCCACAAATCGGGTAGCAGGGAGGACTCTGGAAATTACAAGCCGATAAGCCTCACATCCATAGTGGGGAAGTTAATGGAGACACTATTCAAACAGAGGATCATGGCATTCCTGGAGGCTAGTGGCCATCAGAATCCCAAGAAGCATGGTTTTACAGTGGGTAGGTCATGCCAGACAACCTGATTGAGTTTTTTGACTGTGTTACAAAGGTTATAGGTGACGACGGGGCAGTAGATGTGGTCTATTTAGACTTTAGCAAGGCCTTTGACTTGATTCCACACAGAAGGCTGGTAAAGAAGCTAGACCACAAAGAAGTTGGATCAGAAGTAGTTAGATGGGTTAAAAACTGGTTACAGGGCAGAACCCAGAATGTGCAGGTAAACAAGGCACTGTCATCACAAGGTAGGGTAACCAGTGGTGTGCACCAGGGATCAGTACTGGGGCCCCTGCGCTTCAGTATTTTCATATCAGACATAGCTAACAGACTACAGGGAAAGGTGTGTCTGTTCACAGACAACACCAAAATATGCAACAGGGTCAACACCCAGCAGGTACTGGACAAGATGGACGCTGACCTCAAGAAACTGGAAGAATGGTCTGGAGCATGGCAGTTGAGATTCAACACCAAAAGTGCAAAGTTATGCACATAGGAAAAAGAAATTCAAATAAGGCATATTATCTTGGAGGGGAAAAACTAGCTGCCTCCACCCAAAAGCACAATTTGAGAATCATTATCTCAGACAATTTGAAGTTAAGTAAATGGTGTGAGAAGGCAGCATTAAAGGCCAGCGGTATGCTGGGATGAATTGGGAGGGGAATCACAAGCAGGAAGAGGGAAGTGATCCTGTCGCTGTACAGATTACTGGTTAGGCCTCACCTGGAGTACAGTGTCCAGTTCTGGTGGCCCCACCTCAAAAAGGACATTGACTCAGTGGAGACGGTGCAGAGAAGGGCAATAAAAATGATTCAGGGACTGCACGAGATGTCTTCTGGGGATAGACCGAAAGAACTGAACATGTATTCCCTGGAACAGAGAGAAGAGGGGGGGGGGGTAACATGATCGAAACATTGAAGTGCATAAAAGGCGTAAACCAGGTGTAGATAGATGATCTCTTCCAATTTTTAGAAGGGCAGCAGAACCAGGGGACATACTGTAAGGCTGCAAGTAGGGCAGTTCTCCACCAACACCAAGAAGTTTTTCTTCACAGAAAGAGCGGTGGATGCATGGAACAGCCTGCCTGCAGAGGTGGTGGGGGCAACCACAGTGGTACATTTCAAGAATGATTGGGACAGGGCAGTTAGAAGGCTAGGGTAAAAGACAATGGGCAAACTAGATGGACCTGGTGGTCTCTTTCTGCCATCGACTTCTATGTTTCTGTGTTTCTATGTTTAGAGTCACTTGAGTGGTGGGATAGTATCGCATGTCCCTGTAGATGCAGATGACCCCAGTACCACTTCAACATGCCCCAGGGTCTGTCTGCTCCCGAATCTATAAGTCCCTTCACAATCTTATCTCCCACCTTGACATCTATTAAATACTTGCCCCAATTTGCTAAGTCCAAACCTGCTCCACTGTTACCGTTGATACCCTCCTTATTTGTACGGCAGTTTCTTGCAATATGTCCTGGCTTATTACAGTTATAGCAAAGAAAGTCTTTGGGTACAGATTTGTTACCCCAACCAGAGTTTTTATCCAATCTGGAGTTAAATCAGGATGTCTGTCTGGCCATCTGATAGTCCTCGGCCAAAGAAATGGCCTTTCCCCACATTTTGGTTGGCGTTCTCTTACCCAAAACTGTAGGCAGTATGTTGACGAATTGCTCCATTGCAAATATATCGATGATCTGTGGGACTGTTTTGCCCTCTGGTTGGAGCCATTTAATAAGAAGTTCTCTGAGTCGGTGAAGGCTTCACGAGGATTGTCGACTGAGTGGTACTTCAGGAATCAGAATCTTTGCCTGTAGGTATCTCCTGAGATGTCTTATCTTTTCAGGATTTCTCTTTTCACAAAGTCAGTTTTCTGACCGTGCAGTGTCTATATTGCTGTAGGCAATATGACTGAATTTTATGTAACTGCTGTATGGTTAACTTGCTTCACTTTTGTAACCAATATTTATTACCCCACTCAGAAATGTTTTGTAGTAGATGACCTTCTGTTTGTAACCACTGTCTTCACATGTTTAGTTTTCTATAGATAACTCTTGTGTTGAACAGTTGACTCTATTTGTGATGTCTCTTGTACTAAGTGTGGAATGCTTCTATTCCCCGAGTCACCCCTGAAAAAGGGACACGTTTCTCAGTGGGCCCACCTGGTCATCAAAATTCAAATAAATAAAATAAATACAGTTGGGCTTTACCTGTCAGGTAAGGTACCAGCCTGACTGTCCATTGCTGCTTTGGCCCCTGGCAGGCTGTGCCAACCCTTTCAAAAGTTGTCAGATATGCTTCAATATCATCAAAGGGACATACCTTTGAAAGTTTAATGTATTTTAAGTTGTTTGTGTTTTGTTGCTGTGCTGCACCTGTGCCAGATAGTCCAGCTTTGATAGCTTGCAAGTCATCAAGCCAGTGCTCTTCCAGTCACTACATCTCTTCTCTTTTCTGCTGCTCCTGTCACTGTATCTCTTCTCTGCTTCTGCTGTCAGGGTATCTCTTCTCTGCTGCTCCTGTCGGTGTATCTCTTCTATTCTCTGCTGCTCCTGTCACTGCATCTCTACTTTTCTCTATTTCTCTGTCTCTCTTTGTTGTATAACTCACATTTGAAGAAGGCAGACAGGCTTTCAGGTTCTGTCCCTGCCTGGTCTGTCATCACTGGTTCTGACTACACAGGCTCAGATTGGACTTTTGTTTTTGCTTCTAGTTTGGCTGCTGTTCTTCTGTGAATCACTCCTGGGCTTACTGCTGCAGGATCCATACCTTTCTTCTATGCTTCCCTGGTACCAGGTCTAGTACCCATGCGCAAAACTCCTAGCTTAGTGTTTCACAGTGTAACTCCTATTTAGTCTGACACCATCTCTAGTCGAGGCATAGGTCAGAAAGCATAGGCAAACCAAGAGCAATTATAAAAATCTCAAGTAGCGTTTTATTATTTTTAATTAAAATAAACTAAAAAAATAAAATTGTTCAGGATAGCTATTTACAAAGGCAGTACAAACAAAGAAAACAACTTCTTTCATCTGAGGGTATCTCTAATTCCAGATTTCAATCTCTCTCTCTCTCCCCTCCAACAAAAGGTTGCTATCTTTTTATAAGAAGTCTGTGCCTGGCAATTAGCTTTTTCATCCTGAGGTCAGTAAGAGACATCATAGTTCTCAAAAAATATATTAGAACTTTGTTAGTTTCTTTCCTTGCAAGTATAACAAAATAGAACATTGTATCCCAGAACTAATCTACTGTTGACAGCTCTGCAAATTAGCTTGTGGAGGGCAAACTGCATCTCAAAGATAACCTCCTGAGTTCCAAAAACCTTTTTGTAACCATTTCAGCAATATACAGTAACGATATACATTTTCAATCCAAGGAATCTCAGTTTAACATAAACAGTTTCACAACAATTCACATATATTTGTATAACCAGAGATAAGCAAGGGAAAGAAAAGACAGAAACCACAAGTGAAGGTAGGGAGATAGCAGGAGGGGGAGAACTGTGAGACCATCAGAGTGATCAGTTCCTAGGTCTCACAAGAAAATTTGATTGCACAATCAGACAGACAGGAGACAAAAGGTGAGGATTGAAGAGATCCTTCTTTTTAAGTCTTTCTGCATAACAATTGGGACAGGACAGGGTCTTATTCAGCTCTGTCACAGTGACCATATAGTCTCAGGTAAAATGAACCTTCTCCCCAAGTTTTTATACCTATTTCAGGCCTTACTGGTAAGGATTTTGGAGCATTTCTAGAATCACCTCCAGAAGGATATTCTGAAGTTTATTTGAGCCTTGGGGCAACACCATATTCATAAATACTTGCTGACCTTCCCCTGCCATAGGGGCAGCCTAGCCATGCTGAATATGTACCTTGTAGCCCAGCAAGTGCCAGTGGTCAAGTTGCACCAAGCAAAGAAGTGACACGGGGTGGGTAGAAATGGAGATGCAGCATCCCCTCCCCAGTCCCACTTTTTGCCCTTCCACATGTTAACCTCACTGCCCATGTATGGCCTGAAACTTCCAACCCCTGGACAAAACAAACATTGCACATGCTGTTGAAGGCAAAATTCCTCTCACAATCCCCAAATATGGTAGGCTCCCTTACAGTTGTAATAGGGGATCCTGACTTCACTCCAGCCTGCACAAACCCCAGATTTCAGAGGTGGGACTGACTGGGGATGACATGGTTTTGGCATTTTGTTAGGGGGAACACATGTATCACCTTAGGGGAACTACAGAAAATGTTTGGCCTACCAGTTCAAGATCACTACTGACACTTGCAAGTCTGTCACTACTTCACTTCTTATAACTTACTAACACAGGTAGGTCAGACATGTCTTTGCTGGAGGACTTCTTGTCCTATGCAGCAACGCTTCTGGACAGGAGAGAGAGAGACAATTTCCAGAGCCTATCAGACTTTGCTTGCCGTTGATTACCCACATTGTCCCAGCTTAAGGCACAATGGGAACAGGAGGCACAGATTCAACTTACTGATGAATCATGGTCTCGGGCTTGGGACTGAGGCTGGAAGGTGACTGCCTCCCCTGGGAGGAGGGAGTTCCAGAGGAAGTGCCTGGTGTGATTTTTCCATACCCTCACAGTCATCACTCACTTCCATGACAGTAACTCCCCACTTCACTGGAGAAGGTGTGGGCAAGTGGGCTCCGATTTCCATGCTTTTTGAGATTGCCCTGTGCTGAGACCCCACTGAGACCAGGTCCATGATACTCTAAGAACCCTATGGGGTAGGGACAGCCCCAATACATTTAAAACCTTGGTCCTAGCCATACTGATACCCGGGCTGGGGGATAAGGCATGCAATATACTATTTTGAGCACTCTGTGTGACATCATTGAAAGGGGTGACTGTCCGTTAGTTGAGGGTGGACCCTTCTGCCCTTCAAATGTGGGTGGATATAGGCACAAAAATAAGCAAAATGGAACAGATCACAGCTACTCTAAGACTCTCACTTGAGAAATACACTATTTTGGAGTAGATGGGAAATGCGAGGGCTTGCACCTATTGAGGGGTAAAGGAGTGGAGGGGAGGAGGAATATGGCAGGGGGAATCCTCAATGTATGGAATTTTTATGAGATCAGCACCCATCCTAACCCAGAAACTGACTTGCAGCAGTAACTCCACAGCACCCATCATGACAGAATTTCTTGATTTGTTCTTCAGATGATTGTTTGCAGGTTCAGTCTAACCTCTGATCAAGAAAAAGTGAAGTTGGATTTCATTTTACCATTGAAATGTGGGCAGCAGAATACTAAGAATGTCATGGACTGGACGTTTAACTTACAGGAAGCAGACACTGCTCTAACTTATATACTTCTAGCTGTACATTCATATGTCATAGATCTGTTAAACATTACTTGTATGTGATGTTTTTCCACTTTTCTCTTGAATAAAGCAGAGTTTCAAAAAAAAAGAAAATGATATTTCAAATTATGTCAGTTTACCATATTAAAATGCATAGAACCAGCAAGAGAACTTATGTTGGTAACAAACCCTCCAATCAAAACCAGCTTCCCCCATTCAACAAACAATAATATAAGTAAATCAGTGTTTTATATAGTTAATATATGGTCTCTAAGAAAAGAACATTTGAAACTAACTAGGGCATGTGGTGAGGCACCCACATGTCAGTCCTTAGATGTAGATATAATTATGTTGTGTGTGCGTATGTGTATGTGTGTGTGTATATATATACATATATATATTTTATGTAATTCTATGTATATGTACATGCCACGAGACATGCCAGTGTTAATACAAAGGCACCTAGGGAGAGATACACTAGATCTCTGTTAAAAGGGGTGTGACCTTCCTTTGACATGAAGACCAGCTTGCTTGCCAGGAAACTGACAGTTATTGTCAAAGGCTTGGGGATAGCTGAACAAAGGGTAGTCCCCCAAGTTAACTAACAAAGGGAAACAGAGATAATAAAATCAGCTTGTGTAGTCATAAGCCTTACAGAACTTCCTTGGAACTAATTGAAAGAAGCCGGTTCAAAAGCCCAGGATGTTTTAGCTAGGATTTGAGCAGCAAATGACCATTATGACAGGATATTGTGAATTTTATCTTACGGGTGTCAGTTGTCTACATGGGACTTCAAAAGGTTTAAACTTTGAATGTCATATCCATGTTAATTATATGTCTCAGGATTGTGATATTCTTGGGATTTTGGGAAACAGTGGAACAGTGACATCACCTGGCCAAACAGAGTAGTTGCTCTGGGGAATTAGACCAGTTCTTTAGAACTGGAAATAACTAATGACACTGCAAGTTACAGAAAGTATTTAAAGCCCCAGCTCAGGGCATTTGGACACACTTTTCATTTGAATGCCACCTGACAAACCAGAAGCCAAACTGCTGAGATTCAGTGGCTGCACACACACTTTTCATTTGGGCTTTGTCTGACACACAAGGAACAAAACTGCTGCCAAGACCAATGAACCTGAACTTTCATTTATTGTTCTGGACTTCAAGTTTCTATGAATTTCAGGTAGACTTCAGCCATCAGTCATAGTGCATTTTCATGTATATTTTCCCATTTTTGTTTTCTGTATTCTGTGACCAAATTATTGTTTTTAGGTGTAACTGTATGATATTTAAGTATTTAATAAAAACATTTGGTTTTTCTAAAGAAAATCTGCCTGAGTGAGATTTCTAGAATGTATGCGTGAATTGTGGGACATTATTAGCAATCTGTGATCAAACTGTAAATTGCTAAAAGGGGTGTCACCATAAGCAACCAAATCAAGCAAGGATCTGTAAGGGACATCTGGATAAAGATAGAGAGAATACAAAAGTCTCAAGGACAAGTCTGGAGGAATCTGAACCCGGTTATTACATGCCCATTGGAGAAGGTCAAATCAGGTTTTACAAGGCTACCCCAAAGAGATTGTAATGCCTAGATCATTCCTGTTTGTGTAATAGCCAAGGAGGGGTTCATATTTGGCTACAAGACTCAAGACTGGTATTGTGCCCTTATCCAGAGTTTAGAGGGATGCCCTGAGTCCTCGTGGCAGAGGTGCAGTTGTGACCTCGGCAAGCAGTTTAAAAGGACACAAGGAGGGTAGCTCTGCCCCTCCATCATGGAGTGCACTTAGGGGTGCGCACTGTGAGCTCAGTGGACCTGACCCCCCAGGAGAGGGTTTGTGACAGATCTGGTGTGCAGCATTGGGATCAGAGAGATTTGTTCACATAGTATTGTGATTCAAGAGATATTGGTGGCACAGACATAACAGTTGGATTCGAGCTCAGGGTATCAGATTAATGAACTGAAAGCAATCCACACACAATCAATGCAGAGATTTGGAAGAAAAATAATTTTTTTACAGTATAAAGTTCCCTACCTGTTTTTGTTTTTCTTCTCAGGTGTAAGCTAGTGTAGTAATAGTTAGGGAAGAAGTTGGCTTCCAACTACATTGAATGTACTGTGGACCACCTAAGGCAGCTGTGTCAGAAAAGAGGGGTCCAGTACGAGGGGCAAACCAAAAAGCACCATGTTGAGGCTCTCATGGCTGCCAATCAGCCACTGGCTGCCCAGAACCTTGAGTCACTGCCAGTGGCTGAAAAGGACCAGAGCCTGGGCTTGGGGGTACCAGGGTCCATCACAGAGTCTAGTGCCAGAGAGGCAGACAGTGCGACCAGAAGGAACCCAGAGCCACAGCGGCAGGGGAAGGTCACCACAGGGCTGGAGCCCGAAGGGATCAGGCTGCAGCTGGAGTTGAGGAAACTGGAGCTGTCATTCAAGCAGAGGAAGTTCAAGATGCAGTTGCAGGAATAGCAGCAGCAGCAAGAGGCTGAGGAAAGAGAAAAACAGCAACAGTGACAGGCCCAGGAAAGAGAAAGACAGCTTCAGAGAGATGCAGAGGAAAGAGAAAAACAGTGGCAGAGGGAGTTTGAACTGGAAACGTTTCAACTCCAATGACCAATGCCAGGGGAAGTAAGTAGTAAGGGTGAACCTGAAACTCCAGGGCTAGGGTATAAGTTAAATTGAAAATTAATACCGGAATTTAAAGAGGGGCAGGATATGGATGCATTTTTGAATTCATTTGAAAAGATCTGCATTCAGGCAAAAATATTCAAGAAGTCCTGCAGCTTCCAGCTATCCCAGCTTCTTACTGGGAAAGGGTGTGAGACGTTAGGCCAAATGGACAATCAGGACAGTAGCAATTATGAGAAATTTAAAACCACTTTACTTAAAAAGTATGAACTAGGCTAACTCCTGAAGCATACAGGGTCAAGTTCCGTAAGCTCTGGAGAAGCCATGACATGAGCTATAAGGAACTCGCCACAAAGCAACATCAGTTTTTGAAATGGTGGGAGGGAGTAGAGCAAATTCTGTGGAAAAAAATTGAGGAGGTTATGTTGCCAGAGCAGTTCTTTTGGGCTTTCCCAGCACAGCTAAAAACCTGGTTAGAAGACCGAGACCCCAAAACAGCACAGCATGTTGCTGAGCTCTCAGATCGCTACACCAAGAGCAGGCCTGTTCTGAGGAGGTTATGTTGCTAGAGCAGTTCTTTTGGGCTTGCTCAGCAGAGCTAAAAACCTTGTTAGAGGACTGAGACCCCAAAACAGCGAAGCATGCTGTTGAGCTCTCAGATCGCTATGTCAAGAGCAGGCCTGCTCTGAAAGGAAGTGTAGTGGAAGTGGCAGTGCAGAAAGGGAAAAGCACACCTTCAGGGCAGCTAAAACTCTCACTGCCTTCACAGAAAGGGGGAAGCCCCAAGTTACAAAAAAGAGATTTCTCAGATAAAAGAAATGATGACTGTTGGTTTTATAAACAGCCAGAGCATCTTGCTAAACACTGTCCTAAAAAGGCACAGAGTGGACAAGGTGGTGCTCGAACAGAGTTGGTTGCACTGTGTATCCCTGACAGCATGCCTATAAACAGGAGGGAGCACATACACCCAGTTAATGTAAAGGGGGTGCAAACCCATGGATTAAGGAACACACGGGGGTCTCTTACCTTAGTAAAAAGGGATTTGATTGGGCCTGAACAACTTATAACTTCTCAGTTTGTAATGGTGAGGGGATTCACTGGGGAGGAGAAAACTCTGCCACTAGCTAATGTTCTCCTGGACTGGGGTGAGACAGGAGAGAGGATGCAAAAGGTGGCAGTGGCAGACAACCTTGCCCTAGATGTGATTATAGGGAGCAATCTCCAGAAGGTGGTGGTGTGTGCGGTTACCCACAGTCAGATGGCAAAGGCTGATTGTAGTTCCCTGGACCCCATAGAAGCCCCTTTGGAAAACAATGAGAGGCTGGTTCCCCAGCCTGTGCTTCCTGAAATGGAGAGTAGTGAGAGGGAGGTAGGACTTCCCCAAGCAGCAATTCACAAAACAGTTACAGAATGTTACTCTGAGGAGTCAAGGGTAACCAATGATCTGAAGGTTAGGGATGGCAGTGACCCTGAATGCCCTGACACTAGAGCTATGGACCCCAGTTTAGGAACTGAAGGGGACATGTCCCATGTCTTGGGAAAGTGTGAAGAATTTGCAGCTGCTCATAGTACTGATCCTAGTTTGGAGAGGATGAGAGCTTGTACAGAATCTGATGGGACACAGGGAGGTGATGTGAGACACAGATTATTTTGGGACAATGGACTATTGTATACATAGGACACAAGGACAGGAGGAGGGGTGATGGGCAGACAGCTTGTCATTCCCCAGTGGTACTGTGAGAGGTTGCTCTAGATCGCTCATATCATCCCCATGTCCGAACATCTGGTAACTACGTGCACCATGCAGTGATTGGCCCAGAATTTCTATTGGCCCAACTTCACCCAGCAGGTGAGGGAATATTGCAGGTCTTGTCATGGTGCCAACAAATAGGGAAGGCAGGTAGTAAAACCAAAGCCATCCTAATTTCCTTGCACATTGTAAAGGAGTGATTCCAGAGGGTAGGAATGGATATTGTGGGATCTTTGAGTACCCCAAGCTCCTCTGGGAAGAGGTTTATCCTGACGGTGGTAAATTATGCCACCTGATTCCCAGAGGCAGTTGCCCTCTCCTCATTTAGGACAGACAAAGCGGCAGATGCCTTGCTAGGGATTTTCTCCAATGTCGGGTTTCCGCAGGAGATTATTACTGATTGAGGGGGTACCTTCATGTCAGACGTGATGACGTGTTTGTGGGAGAAGTGTGGGGTAGTGCAGATACACACAACACCTTATCACCTACAAGTCAGTGGGCTGGTAGAAAGGTTTAATGATACCCTAAAATCGATGCTCCAAGCATTTGCTGAACAGCATGTGAGGAACTGGGAGAAATACCTTCCTGACCTGTTGTTCGCATACAGGGAGGTGCCCCAAGAGTCAACAGGGTTCTCCTCCTTCAAACTCTTATATGGATGTAGGGTGTGTGAGCCCCTAGACTTGATCCTGGAAGACTGGGAAGGCAAGCACACCACCCAGGGAACTCCCATAGTGTCCTAAAATTTTGGGAAAAGTTGAAGGAGCTTATGGGAGCAGCCCAAAGCAACCTGTCAGCCACCCAGCAGAAGAAAAAGGTTTGGAATGACCGCAGAGCCAGAGCTTGCTTGTACAGTGTAGGTCAGGAAGTCATGGTCCTAATCCCGGTCCAGAAGGACAAGTTGCAGGCCGAGTGGGTGGGACTATACAAGGTAATCCATCAGGTAAATGACGTGAACTATATTGTAGAACTCCTGACAGGAGACATACCTACAGAATGTACCATGTCAACATGATGAAGCCATATGCAAATAAGGTTGACACAGTATTTGCAGTGTGTAGTCCTGGGGAGAGTATGGATGAAGAAGACCCCTACTGGACTTGCTAGAGGAAAGCAAGTGGGAGTCCTCTGTGGAGGCAATCAAACTGTCACCCCAGTTGACCCAGGAACAGTCCCAGGAAGTAAGGGAGGTTTTAGCGGACCTTGCCCCTTTGTTTACAGCCAAGCCAGGATGGACCCCCTTAGTGACACACAACGTAGATACCAGAACGCGAGCACCCATCCGACGGACAGCCTACCAGATGTCTGAGGCCATCCTAAAGGGCATTAGGAGGGAGGTAGAGGAAATGCTGGATTTAGGGGTAATCCAGAAATCCCACAGCCCCTGGGCCCCACCCATAGTCCTTGTTCTCAAGCTGGATGACTCTACTCACTTTTGTGTGGACTATCATGGACTCAGCACAGTCACAAAGTCTGACACCAACCCAATGCCATGGACAGATGAACTACTGGACAAGTTGGGAGGGGTGACATCCCTTACCACCATTGACTTGACAAAAGGGTACTGGCAGGTGGAGTTAACTACCAGAGCTAGGGAGAGGTCAGCCTTCATCACTCCAACAAGATTATTCGAGTTCAGGGTAATGCCTTTTGGAATGAAGAATGCCCCTGCCACCTTTCAAAGGTTGGTCAACCAAGAGTTACATGGTACTTAAGAGTACTCAGTGGCGTATCTGGATGATATTGCCATCTTCAGTACCAATTGGAAGGAACACCTGTCCCACCTGAAGGAAGTGTTGGCCATGATACAGACAGCAGGGCTCACTCTCAAGGCTGAAAAGTGCCAGGTGGCCATGGTGGAGGTGGCATACCTAAGGTTCATACTTAGGTCTTAGGAGCTAGAGAAAGGCTGTTAGCCCATATGTGCTCCAGTACTTATCCATAATAGGTCAGAGTGTTACCATTTAGCAAGTATCTATCTAATCTGTTTTTAAACTGCATTTTATCTTTGCTAGTGACAATTTCTTCTGGGAGAGTATTCCATGGATTAATTATACGTTGTGTATAAGAAGCCTTTTGTTTCTCTGTTTTAAATTTAGTGTATTTTAGTTGTAGTTTGTGTCCTCTAGTGCCTTTGTTGTGATCTTTAATACTTAAGTTCAATTGATCCATCAAGTTAGTGTCTTGAATGAAATTGTGACATAATATCATATCACCCTGAATCATTCTTATGCTTAACAGCAATAGGTTCAGTTTTTTCAATCTGTCCTCATATCCAAAATCCCAACATTCATATGCAATTTTTGTTGTTTGCCTCTGTACCCTCTCAATACTGTCCCTATTTGTCCCCTTAATTGGTCTCCATAATGGGCTTCCATAATCCAGAACAGCCCTGATAATAGCTCTGTATAATGGCATGATGACCTTGGCCTCCCTACTTTTAAAGTTTCTTTTGATTGTCCAGTGGAGTCTTTTAGCTTTAGCTACCTGAGTCCTACAGTGTGTTTCATACGTTAGGTTATTTGATATAATTATTCCTAAATTTTTTTCCTCCCTACTTTTTTGATGGGAATATTCTTCACCTAGGACATGTAGTGGGGCAGAGGCAGCTTTGTCCCAGTCAAGCAAAGATTGAGGCGATAGAGGCATGGCCCAGGCCTGAGACCTAGAAGTAGGTAAGGAGTTTTCTAGGGACCATCAGGTACTATCGAAAGTTTGTACCGAATTACAGTACCCTGGCAGCTCCCCTATCTGACCTGCTAAAGTAAAGAATGCCCAAAAAGGTAAAGTGGGAGCCAACCTGTGAATGAGCCTTCACATGGCTAAAGGAGGCACTGTGCAGTGCATCTGTGTTGGCCAGTGCAGATTACAGTAAGCATTTGTAGTCCAGACAGATGCCTCAGATGTGAGGATTAAAGCAGTCCTCAGTCAGACCTCTAATCAGGGAAAAGATCACCTAATAGTGTACCTTAGCAAAAAGTTACTTCCCCAGGAGCAGGCATATTTCACAGTTGAAAAGGAATGTCTTGCTTTGGTATAGGCTCTGAAGAAATTAGAGCTGTACCTCTACAGGAGGCACTTCGAGGTACAGTCCAATCATAACCCACTGGTGTGGCTAAATCAGATTAGTAAACCAAATGGTCATCTCTTAAGGTGAAATATTGCCCTACAGGCCTACAATAAGACCATTACCCACAGGGCTGGATTGGCCAATACCAACGCAGATGGGTTATCTCACCAGTTAGAACAGTAGCTGAATTTTTGAAAACCTTATTGTGCATTGGGGGTATGTTACCACAAATTCAGTCTAGGAAGGAGGGATATTGTGAGCTACCCAACTGCCAATCCTTAGTTGTAGATATAATTCTGTTGTAGATATATATTGCAATTATGTGTATATGTACATGCCATGAAACACGCCAGTGTTAATACAAAGGCACCTAGGGAGAGAGAGACTGGATCTCTTTTAAAAGGGGTGTGACCTTCCTTTGACCTGAAGGCCAGCTTGCTTGCCAGGAAACTGAAAAGTTATTGTCAAATACTTGGGGAATAGCTGATCAAAGGGTATTCCCCTAAGTTAATTAACCAAAGGAAACATAGATAATAAAATCAGCCTGCATAGTCATAAACCTTACAGGATCTTCCTTGGAACTAACTGAAGGTTGAAGGAAGCCAGTTAAAAAGCCCAGGATGTTTTAGCCAGGATTTGAGCAGCAAATGACCATTCTGACAGGATATTGTGAATTTTATCTTACGTGTGCCAACTGTTTACACAGGACTTCAAAAGGCTTAAACTTTGAATGTCATATCCATGTTAATTATATGTCTCAGGACTGTGATATTCTTGGGCTTTTGGTAAGCAGCATAACGGTGACATCTCCTGGCCAAACGGAGTAGTTGCTCTGGGGAATTAGACCAGTTATTTAGAACTGGAAATAATTGATGACACTGAAAGTTACAGAAAGTATTTAAATCCTCAGCTCAGGGCATTTGGACACACTTTTCATTTGAATTCCACCTGACACACAAGAAGCCAAACTGCTGAGACTCAGTGGCCGCACACACACTTTTTATTTGGACTTTGCCTGACACACAAGGAACAAAACTGCTGCCAAGACCAACGAAACTGAACTTTCATTTATTGTTCTGGACTTCAAGTTTCTATGAATTTCAGGTAGACTTCAGCTATCAGTCATAGTGTGTTTTCATGTATATTTTCCCTTTTTTTTTCTGTTTTCTGTCACCAAATTAGTTTTTTTTTTGTTGTAACTGTATGATTATTAAGTATTTTTGTAAAATCATTTATTTTTCTAAAGAAAACTGCCTGAGTGAGATTTCTAGAATTTGTGTGTGAACTGTGGGACAGTATTAATAATCTGTGATCAAATTGTTAATTGCTAAAAGGGGTGTCACCATAAGCAACCAAATCGAGCAAGGGTCTGTAAGGGACATCTGGATAAAGATAGGGAGAATACAAAACTCTCAAGGATGAGTCTGGAGGGATTTAAACCAGGTTATTGCATGCCCATTGGAGAAGTCCAAATCAGGTTTTACAAGGCTATCACAAAGAGATTGTAATGCCTGGGTCATCTCCATTTGTGTAATAGCCAAGGAGGGAGTTGTATTTGGCTACAAGACTCGAGACTGGTATTGTGCCCTTATCTAGAGTTTATAGGGACACCTTGGGTCCTTGTGGCAGAGGTGCACTCGTGACCTTGGTGAGCAGTCAAAAAAGACATGAGGAAGGTAGTCCTATTCTCCCCTGTCATGGACTGCACTTAGGGCTGTGCACTGTGAGCTCAGTGGACCTGACCCCCCAGGAGTGGGTTCGTGACAGCATGCACCTAAAAATAAAATGTTGAATTTTTTTCCCTTGCATTATAGAAACTTTTGTTTGCTTTTTTTGCCTCATTTAAAATCCTGTGACTTGCGCGGCTATGGGAAAGCGCATCTTCTCAGCAAGTGTGCTTAACAACTCCCCCCAAAACTCTTTTTCTTGAAGCAGGAATATTATCTTCAACCACAAGGAACAGTGATGGAGGGCCTCTATGGCCCCCTTGTATGCCAACCTTTGATAAAGTCTCTCATGGAAGACTAATTAATAAACTAATATCACTGGGCTTTTCCACCTGCCTTGTTAGCTGGGTTAAGGAATGGCTCTCTAATAGAGCTCAAAGGTTTAGAATTAATGGTACTCTGTCTAACTCTGGTTTAGTCACTAGTGGTGTACCCCAGGGTTCAGTCCTGGGACCCACACTGTTTAACATCTTTATTAACGATATGCAAATTGGCTCGAACAATGTGCTTTCTAAATTTGCTGACAATACCAAGTTGGGAGGGAGGGTAGACAGCACCTATAGCACAGCAACATTATCCTCCAACCTAAAATCTATTGAGCAATGGGCACACTGTAATAACGTGCTCTTTAATGTTGACAAGTGTGCTGTCTTGCATTTTTGGAAAAAAAAAATATATTTACCATCTTAACAACACCCCACTCAAGGCATCAAGCAGTGAGCGAGATCTAGGCATCCTAATCAACAATAGACTTCCTTCAACAGAGTACTGTGCAAAAATAGCTCGTATGTCCAATGAGTTACTCAAACAAATTCAACGAACCTTTGTAACTAAGATGGAACAATGTTTGATTCCCCTTTATAGGGCTTACATTAGACCTGATACAGACTACACGTCACCCTTTTGGGGTCCATACCTTAAGGGTGATATCACACGCCTCGAACAGATACAGAGGCATGCCACAAAAATGGTTATTTGTTTAGCCTCCAAGGATTATCCTTGCAAACTACAGGAAATGGGTCTTCACACTCTATACTATAGAAGGTGTAGAGGTGAAATTATTTTTCTGAATAAAATGTTACATTCCCCTGAACTTATGTACCAATGCGGACTCACCTACAGTCAAAGACGCATTGTCCCTAGGTTGTACAATAAACAGGTAGAGGTGAAGCGAGCTAAAATGAACAAAAGGAATAACTTATTTTCCATAAGAGCTCCCATAATTTAGAATACCCTGCCCCACGATCTAGTTGATATAGAGAACTTTGACTCATTTAAAAAGGGCATAGACATCTGGTTAACATCTAACTCACTAACCTTAGCTTGCTTTAAGCCCAGGCTCAGAAACTTCCTGCTTAGCTCTCGCAAATGCAACTGCCGCTAGCCTAGTGTAAAAAAAAAATATATATATATACTCTGTTTGACAATGCTCACTGAGCGCCCCCCCCTTCCTTTCCCTACTAATTCCTCCTCCTATCTCCTCCCTTCTACTCCCACCAGCTCTCCCCCGACCATAAGTTTTGCACCTTTTGTTATCTTTTTTCGTTGGAGATTGTATTCTATTGAAACAAAATTGTAATTGAACTGTAACTTTTTTGTTTGTAAGTACTGTGTCCCTTGTACTACTGTTCTGATGTCCTCTTTGTGACGAGGTACCTTTGTAAATGAGCCTCTGGCTCGAAGGTTTCTAAACTGATGTTTAACTAAATAAATAAATAAATAAATAACCCAGGATTAATAGCCCACATTATGTGGGGGACAATCTCGATGGGCTTCTAGCCTGCTTTTGTCCTACATTACTAAGTAAACCTGCACATGGCACATTCAGGGGAGCTGCCAATACTTAAACTTTTGCACAGTCAGTTCCAGGCTCCCACAGCAGAAATAGGCAGAAACTCCCCCCTCCCCCAAAGGTTCTATTGTTGCAAGAACTGTAATATCTGTTTGTACTGTAAAACAGGGAGGTAATTTGTTCACCGTGTTTCAGAGGTGACTTACTCTGTGGATCAATTCATTACATGCAACACCACATTTGCGGTGTATGTGCTTGAATGTAGCTGAAAAAAATTATATTTGGTCGGAACAGTGAGGCCTTTGAAAAAAAAAATGCCTTCAAGAGCACATCAGGGACATTTCCTTGGGCGAAAATGATACACCATTGTGTGATCACTTTACTCAAGCCCATAACAAAAATCTGGGAGACATCAGGCCCGATTCTCAAAAAGACCTTATATCACCACAAGTTGCAGTGATCTAGGGCTGCAGCAAACTCTGGATGTGCCAGGAACCCTGTACCCAATTCTCGATTGGGTAGGATCCCAGCAGCAAAGTCCTATGGCTTGTGGCAATGGTAGCAGTGTGCCAAACAAAGGGTGCAGCTGGACAGGTTGCCACAAGCCATGGGTGGCCATGTAGCAATGTCCCCATACATTCCCTGGTGTTACAGTGGACTGCTCTCCCCGATGTGCCCTAGAAATGGTATTTGTTATAATTCCCTGGTGGTCTAGTGGACTCCCCCTCCCCCCCGATTCCCAGTGTCCTCAAGAAATAGTTTTCATCATAATTCTTTGGTGATCTAGCACCGCCAAACCCTCAATATGCCACAGTAACACATCACTGGTGGTATAGTCAAGGTCCCTACTTTTCTGTGGCATACTGGAACCAAGTTCTGCGGCAAGACTAGCATTTGCCAGAGAACTTCTGTGGTGGTGGTTTGTAATTTCTAAGAAAGGGGGGTTACTAGTGGGGTACCGCAGGGTTCAGTATTAGGACCGGTCCTCTTCAATGTCTTTATAAGCGATATTGCAGAGGGACTGGAAGGAAAAGTATGTCTTTTGCAGATGACACAAAGATCTGCAACAGAGTTGATGCACAAGGTGGGGTGGAAAGGATGAGAAGGGACTTAGCAAGGTTAGAGGAATGGTCAAATGTTGGCAGCTTAGATTCAATGCTAAGAAGTGAAGGTAATGCACCTGGGAAACAAAACCCAGGGAAGAGTACACAATGGGGTGAGATACTAACAACAAAAAAATGGAAAGGGACCTGGGGTAGTCATATCAGATGACCTAAAGGTGGGCAAGCAATGTGAGAGGGCAGCAAGGAGGGCTGGGGGATACTGGGATGCATAGGGACAGGCATCACCAGTAGAAAACAGGAAGTTATTATCCTCTGTACAGACAGTTGGTGAGACTCCATCTGGAGTTCTGCATGCAGTTCTGGAAACCAATCTCTGCAAAGACATAGACAGGATGGAAGCTGTCCAGAGGAGGGCAACTAAAATGGTGCAGGGTCTGCACCGGAAGACATATGAAGAGAAACTTAAGGAGCTTAATATGTATAGCCTCGAGGAAAGGAGGGAGAGGAGGGACATGATAGAAACTTGCAAGTACCTCAAGGGAATCAACAAAGTCCAAGAGGGTAGCATCTTTCAAAAAAAGAGGTGTGCAAGAACAAGGGGGCACAATTTGAAGATAGAGGTGGGGCAGCTCAGAGGTAATTTAAGGAAGTATTTTTTCAGAGAGGTTGTGGATGCATGGAATGGCCTTCCGGAGGCTGTGGAGTCAAAACAGTGGTGGAATTCAAGCATGCATGGGACAGTCATAAGGCAATTCTAGGGGGTGGGGGTAGGAAGAAGTAGGCTGCTGGTTAACTAGGATCTGCAGCTTATCCATTAGGTAGGGAAATGGGCAGACTGGGTGGGCCAAGCGGTCCTTGTCTGCCGTCAAAATCTATCTTTCTGTGTTTCTATGTTCTGCTGCACTAATGAACTAACACATCACAGTGTCAGCTTGTCATCCTGACTTCACTTTCATAGCAGTGGTTATAGCAATCAGGATGGGGGAAAGCACAGTAACACTAGTTAAAAAAATAACAGACTTACAGAAATAATGTTATGCCTAAAAAAGCAAAACAAATATCTATCCCTTAAGGTCCTAGTCTACTGCATAAATGAAATATGTAGAGGGGACCTTATGTGATAAATAAGGTATTTCTATACTCATACTATCTATATCACTCATGAGGTCCCCACTGTGTATCACTTATATATTATATGTGCTTTCTACACCACTCATGAGGTCCCCATTGTGTATCACTTATATATTTATAGGCAATCTATAACATACATACAAATGTGTGTGTGTATAGTGAGAGATACTGTGTGTGTATACTGTGTGTGTGTATATATATATATATATATATATATATATATATATATATATATATGTGTGTGTGTGTATTTATTTTTTTAAATTTCCATGAAATTGTATCCTCATTCATACAGGTCCCTTTGGAAATGGAATAAACAGAATAAAGTAGATATTGCAAAACTAATTTTTTATGCCAACCTGCTTCCTCTGACACACTACGTAACACCATCAGGTCATGACATGCATGTGAACCCATTGGGAGATAAATGTCTCCAGCCTATCACAATGTGCCCCCCGTGTGACAGAACACTACACCATACCTTCCCAGGCTCAGAGCAGTGATGTGTTTCCCCAATCCTTGTGCTGCCCAGCCAGCTCCTAGATCTCATCTCTGAACCTGAGTTGCCGGCATGGGAACACAACATGCTATCTTCTGGCCCAACAGCAAGCCCTGCAAAGTGCACACAACATTTCTCCATAACGTTTAGGTAATTCTATAAATCAGTGACAATATGCAATCAATAACCCTGGCAAAAATGTGTACAGAGCAATTATTTATTTAACAGGTCTATTCTTTCAGCAGGTCTACACATTATTATATACCACTTTCCTGGGCATAATTACTTTATTTTTCTTAAAAATGACAGGTTAATTAATTTTACCAGTTATTCATTTCAGATGGCATCGCTATATCTTAAAGGCAAAAATAAGTTTGTACAAAGTAAGGTATGGACTTAACAGATCTATGCTATTGTCAAGGTTTTGTATAAATTGGCCTTAGAGTAATAACGTTAAGACTGAAAATTGTATTAGGCTGTAGTGCAGGTTGAGCAAATATCACTGTGCCTGATGTGCTATGCCACGGCCTCTGGAAGTGGAAGCCATGGTAGATAAGTGACTATTAATTTCTGTGGCAGAATGCAGCCATTTCATTAGCTATGTATGATGTTATAATAATAATAATAATAATAAAATGTATTTAATAAAGTGCCTTCCGACTTTCAAATCGCTGTACAATATACATAAAACAAAACACATGTGCAAATACATTCAATATAAAATCAAAATAATACCTGAAATGCTTTCCCTTATAAAAAGTCTTCAGTGCCTGTGAAACTCCCATCCCCTGCACTCCTGAAACTCTGGCCAGGGGCAGAATTCCAGAGGTGGGTGCACTTGAACCAAAGACGCAGCGCATCAAATGACTTTAGATTAACCCTCGGAATCTCCAGTAACCCCCTGTCAGCTGAGCGAAGCTGTTGCAAAGGGGTGTAAGGAACCAAGAGCTCTTTCAGGTAGTCAGGACCCAATCTGTGTAGAGCTTTGTAAGTCAGTAGACTTACTTTAAAGGTGATCTGCCACCATATAGGCAGCCAGTGCAGAGCGTGCAGCACTGGGGTAATATGAGATCTTCTGGATGCCTCAGTCAACATACATGCTGCCACATTCTGCACTAGCTGTAAGCGGCGGATATCAACCCCAGAAGGCCCTAGATAAAGGGAGTTGCAATAATCAAGGCGCGATGTCACAAAGGCATGGACCAAAACAGGCAGGTCGCTAGACAGAACTAGGTGCCTAATCCTGGCAGTGTTCCTAAGATGGCAAAAGGCCAGCTTAACGACTGCCGAAACCTGATGACGAAGAGTCAGATCATTGTCAAGCACCACACCCAGGTTACGCACCCATTCAGAGGAGTTATAGTATTAATAACATCACATTCTGAGCATAGAGGGGTTTTGGATATAAAAGGAAGGAAAGGGAACCAGGTTCTATGGAAAAATGGAAATATTAATAAAGAATCACCAAGAACAGTGAATTCTGCAGCACTGCAGAAGTTCTGCGGTAGGTTGCAAGTTCTGCACAAAATTCTGTGGCCGCAGAATTCTAGGGGCCTTGGGTATAGTGGACCCCCATCCCAGCAGGCAGTGTCCCACCACCCCACTTCCCCATCCCCAAACCAAGCAGTGACTGGCACAGCATACCACTCTCCACCATGGCCAGCCGCCGACTGAGCTCTCAATAAGCATTGTACTGTATTCAGTACATGCTCATTGACTGACAGTGGTACATAATGCATGGCAAAAAGTGATTGCATTAAATAGATGTAGCTTGCTGGTTGACAACAGCAAGTATAATCATGTTGAAAAAGAGTCTTTGACAGTGAAGTTTAACTCTTTAGTAGGTTGTATGCGGTCAGTCATTCACAATAATTAGAATATTTTGATGTCGGACCTTATCCTACAAAGGAAATTGGGCCCCAAACCAAGGGTCATGTTCAGGAGAGCTGCCAATGTTAAAGATAAACTTGTGCACAGTGAATTCCAGGCTCCCACACCAGAAATAGATAAAAACTGGTGCCCCCCCACAAGGGTTCTTTTGTTGCTAGAATTGTAGCAGCTGTTTGTGTTGTAAAACAGGAAGGTCATTTATTCATCCTATTTCATAGGTGACTTACTCAGTGGATCAGTTTATTATATACAATACCACATTTATGGTGTACATGCTTGAATGTAGCTGTAAAAAATTATATGTGGGCAAATGAATGAGGCCTTTGAAAAATGGCTTTGCTATCTGCCGGCCCAGTGGCACTGAGGGCTGAGGCGCTGGATGCCTTACCTCATGCTACGCTGGTGTCCCGGGTTAGGAAATGACCTTGGGTTGTCAGAGTGCCGACATGGGGAGGGGAGAGCGAGGAGCGGGATTGAGCAAGCCAGTAGGATGCTCTCCTCTCCAGGAGGTGGTAGAGGTCCGTTGTCGTCCCCTTCGTAGTTCCACTCTCACTGGGTGGAGGTCGGGTGGAGTAGCATAGGCGAGTGTGGAAGGGTGTGGGAATTGATTAACACCAGACACAGCAGTAGGTTTTAAAACACAGTTTGCTTTATGTGAATTTTATTTTGTGGTAAAAATAATTAACTCAGAATATAAAGAAATCAACAAAATAAGAAACGTAGCTCAAACTGAGTGTCCAGCACTACTCTCCCTAGTAGATGCTGCCACAGAGTGGATACACTTGACATCTGCTTTCTCTACTACCGTCTGTGCATTAACCACAAGTACTTACATTCAGTACTACTCCCTAGGCTAATCTGCCTGAACTGAGCACAGGAGGTGCTTTTATACAGTCTATCTGCTGTATCATAAGTGTCACATGGTCTATTGATCCACCCCTAAACTAATACAGCAATTTTCCTATGCTAACACATACATTTGGTGGATCAAATAGACATAAAATAGTTTATTAGTGTGTACAATATCTTTAGCAATCTGCAACTCGATTCAAAAGAAAAAGCAGATATTAAATGCATAATTATTTGCTCATTTTAGCATTAAGCCCTCCTATTATCCAGTGTCATAGGCTTAAAGGCTGCTATAAATAAGCCTCTGTCTGGGCCGCTGGCTCCTTATAGATTCATAGAGTCATAGAAGTGTGACGACAGAAAAGGACCGACAAGGCCCACTGAGTCTGCCCATTTGTCCAGCTATCTGCTTGGACCTGCGCCCCCCACCCTTAACACTCCCCTGTGGTTGTCCCATGCCCTTTTGAATCCTTCCACTGTTTCTTCTCCAAAGACCACCTCCAGGAGTCTGTTCCACCTTTCCACCACTCCCTCTGTGAAATAGTATTTCCTAATGTTACCCCTGAACTACCCCCTCACCTTATAGCATAGACCAGAGACATACCTAGCAACAGGTAAGAGGGCAATCCCTTTTTCTATATGTATTTGCAAGAAAAGCAGGAAAAAGAACATTCCCACATGTTTGTATTACTGCAGGCTCAAGTAAGCCAAGTAATGTTGCTAAAAGCATTATTACAGTGTATAACAACTTCCTCGTCAGCTGAAATTTATAACCGACGGGTAACTTTTCATTAGGTCCTTCTTAAGTCACCATGCTTGAAGGCTATCCATTGCCGTCCTTATTTTACTCTTAATTTTCTTTTTTTTGTTTTTTATACTTTTTATTTTATCGCCTCCTCACCCTGGAGCTACGCTTCTTCGGGAGACACCAAGGTACCACCCCATGACTTGCCTTACCTGAATCCCCAGGAGTTCCCCCATGGAGCCGTGGATATACCCCCCCAGGCAGGTATGGGACGGGACCCCAACGTCCCAATAACTTCAATGTCTCGTTGGGTTCCCCGGTGGTCAGGCAGGCAGTCACCATTAGGATAGGTACTGGTGCTACGTCTACCCATGCTCCGGCGGTGTATTTTTCCTCCTTTCTGAGGAAGTGGCTGGTGCCCTGACGTCAAGGCGTTCCCGTTGACATCTGCCACTCCCAACCCCTTCTTGCATGCTCCTGTGCTTGCTATGCCTCTGGCTTCTGCCAGAGGCCAGCCAAGCACCAAGCAGGTGCCCCCCTCCCTCCCAGGAGAGGAGAGGAGAGCTGTCCATTGGACACTCAATCCTCTCCCTCCCCTGCTAACCCTCGGCGGTCCGGGCACATTCCCGAACCCAGGTTGCCGGTGTGCCGCGAGGTGTGGCATCCAGCGCCTCAACCCTCAGTGCCACCGGGCCGGCTTACTCTTAATTTTCAATAATTTCCTTTTTAAAACCCTCTCTTTAGGGTCTTTTCAGTGCTTAATACAATTAGGGAGACTTTTTAGGACTTAGTGTCCCCACTGGCAGTTCGACTCCAACCCTCAAGGTACCCAGGGAGCTGTGCGCTGCTTCATGCATCTTTGCGCACTCTTACAGTTTCTCTGAGCTCTTCCCAGCTCCTCAACTTCAGGGAGGGTTGAACCGTGTATTTATGTTGGAGCATGAGCTCATCTCGGCCAATATTTGGTGCGACTCTCAGTCCTCTCAATCCAGCCACAAGCTACAGCAAACCACAGCAGCTGGTTAATTTTTATTTTATTTACCGCTAGTAGCGGTCTCAAAGGAGGTCAGTTTTGCACTGCAGGAAGTGGTGTTTCCCCAGTTTGGACCATAACAGAAGTGGCCGCATACCTCTCAACCTCTTGCCTCATAAATCAGGGACAAGGCTCAAAAAATCAGGGACAAAGACCCCAAAATAGGGACACATCTTAAAAATTGGTAATATTCACTCAGAAAATTGATACAATACAGGGATTAGTGTTGGGATGCTTTTTCTGAAGAAGAACAAGTCTGCAATTTTAATGTTTGTCATTATTTTGTGCTTACAATCCCCACTGTTCAGTCACAAAAACACAGATTTTAGGAGTGAGAGAGGAAAATGTTGAGGTAAAATCAGGGACATCCCTGAAAATTAGGGACAGTTGAGAGGTATGAGCGGCCGTGCACTGAAACAGGGAGCAGCTACAGAGGGGCATAAATATATATTTTCAAGTTCTACACCTCTGTAGCCTGCAAACTAGTGGCTCCTTTTATATTTTACTCTGGCAGCACTGGGACCGGCAAGCGCTGCAAGCGCTAGATGCTGCAGTGGTCCTGTGCTAATAACATTCTCTCCATTTGTGGGTATTCTGGCCGCCTAGCTTGTTTAAAATCCTGACTTATCGGGTAGCTCAGGCAAAAATAATGCAGGGCATGACTAAATTAGGCATCACAAATGTCTACACATGGCATCCACCCAGGACAGGAAAGGAAACAAAGAGGGAAGAAAAGTAAAGAGATACTTTGGTAGAGGCCACCCTACCAAAGTAGAAAGACACTATAAATAGGATAGCAAAAAAAAAATAATGCTGCTGCAGCAGGCTTTCCAAGGAGGAAAAGATAAGAGGAATGTCAGGATGCCTTCAAAATTCCGTGGAGAGCAGCACTGCCACAGCAGGAGGAGTCTGACAGTACGGGTGGGAGGATAGGGCACAGCTGGCTTCTAGTAAGTGTCGTGCCTCCACACCCACACACAGACGTGTGCAGGGGCCTCGGGCGGGGACAAGCAGGAAAAACCTTACCTAAAAATGCACCACAAAATCTCTGGTAAACAAAAGAAGAAAAATGGCTTTGCTTCAACAGTACATCAGGGACATTTCCTGGGATGAAGTGATACATCATTGGGTGATCATTTACTCAAGCCCACAACAAAAATCCAAGAGACATCAAGTGCATGGGTACTGAACATGTAAAAGTAAAAGCAAGGGTGGGGCCAACTGAAATGCCTACTGCAGCAAGTGTCCCAGTGGATGCATAGGTGTGAAGCCTGAAACCCCATGAGCATAATGGAGTTGACTTAAAATGTTTTCTGTAGATTATGGGTGTGTTTAAGACTACTTAAAGATTATGGACAATGGGCCCTATGCACTAATGGGGCATAGGACACACGCAAAAGGCGCATACCCTGCCACTCAGCTCCACACTTGCAGACAAGTGCGCACCAGCTGGTATTCATAAATGCTGGCCACCTGTCCATGGCCCCACACCCTGGTGTGCAGCTGTGCATTGCTAGATCAGGGTGGAGTGGGGATGGAGTGAGGGACTCAGGCATGCATCCATTTGGAAGCCTGTCCTGGGTCTCGGAGTGGATCTAATGTAAAGGCATGTGGAGGATCTTGTGAAGCATGGACACTGCAGACTTCAGGGAACACTGCCACATCCACTGCCCTTGCACCCACATACCACAGAGACATGGACCCCACAGCGAGGACACACCAGTGTTGTTGGTAACATGTCTGCAGACAGCCAATAGCATAAGACATGGTGAACGATGCATGGACTGAACAAGAACATGTCCGTGCCATGCTGCACCACAGTACTGTGTTCCCACAGTCCCCACTGGGCATATATGATTGCCGTGGTGACAGAGGAGCAGTGTGCAGCGATATCGAAGGCATCACTGCCACTCAGGGACAGGTGGGTGGTATGGGTGCCTAGTAGTCATACCGGTATAATGCCGGCCATTACCACTGAGGTGTCCACCTCCATAGGTGACAGCAGACGTCCCAGTACTGTGGACTCTTGGGGCACTCATAAGCATGGTGCAAGTTGAGGGGTTCCCAACTCTTCCTCATGTACCACAGCAGTTACTACCAGCTCCACACATTGTTCACCTGACATGTCCTCCCAACCCCCCACCATCCTACCTGTAATGACTCAGTGCACAGCAGGATTGCAAATACCCATTACTAGAATAAACCCTGTGCTTATCTGGAACAAGCATTCCTCAGGTGCATAGGTACTCCAGAATACACATGGAGGTGGCAGAGCTGTATGACATGGACCTGATAGAAACTACATATTGACAATATCCTGTACATGTGGAGAGGTGACAGAGATGAAATTCCAAATTTCATCAGCTATTCAAACAACAATGAACTAGAGGGTAGACATAATCAAACTGCAGGAAGAAAATGGTATTAGGAAAAAATAGCAGCTAACAGTATCTTACATGCAAAATCTGCCCACTATCCAAACCTAGTCTTCTCTATACCACACAGCCAAATTGTCAGGCGAAAAAGAAAAATTGACTTTAAACAACAAGCTGAGGAAATTAAAAGTAGGTTCTCAGACAATGGTTATGATCAAGAAAATCTTATAAAGCATTGAAAAAGATGTCTTTAGGAGTGAAACTCTACTACAGGAGGCCTGTCTGCATTTACCTTGGGAATACACAGCAATCCACCAATACAGGATCCCAAGAAAGGTCTGGTCTTATTCAGACTGCCATGTGGAAGTCAGCATTGCATGATTTATAGTTAGAAGTACTGTTGTAGTTAAAAAGTTGTGTTATTTGTTCATGTTAATGGTTCTGGTTAACACTTTTGATAGTTAAATTGTCAATTAGAAAAAAGCACAAGTTGATGCGGTAAAGAGGCAAGTACTAATTTTTTTAGAACTCACACAAGGCAATTAATAGAATATTTAGGATAAGGGTGTACAACAAGGCATACCTTCAGATATAAATATATACCAAGGAAATTCAATTAAAAAAATCATATAAAATAGTAAGATGACAATACACATGTTATTCAAAATAGTAACCCATAATGTAAATGGGTTAACATAGTCCATTAAATGAGCCAAAGTACCAGCTTATTTAAAAAAAAAACAGCAACCGGGGACACTTGTGATTCAAGAAACACATTTATTGCCCCAAGAACATGAAAAACTGAAAAAAACTGGATTTAAAGAAATATTTTATTCTTGTATTGAACAGGAAGATGAAGAGGAGTAGCTACCCTGATCCCAAAATCATCCCCATTAGAAAAATTTAAATCATATATGGACCCTGCTGGTTGCATGCTTACAGTGGTGGGAACATTAATGGGAGAAGAGTATATGCTGGTTAATCTATATCTCCCCCTGGCAACAGACTTTTCCACAATCCATCTACTATTTAATACAATTATGGAACACCACACAGGGATGCTGTTGCTGGGAGGAGATGTGAATGTAGTCTGAGACCCTCAAATGGATACGACAACTGGAGGATGATCTAGTCTAACATTGGCCCATAAATATTTTAGGAAATTAATAATGGAATTTGGCTTATCAGATGTTTAGCAAATACAACACCCTCACCAAATAAAATATACTTATTACTCTCACGTCTGTGACATGTATTTAAGATTGGACTATTTTTGTGTCCCTAGAGCATATCTCTACAGTAACACAACGCACAATAGAACTGATTGTTCTATCAGACCACGCCCCAGTAACAATAGCAATAGTCTTACGTCAAGAACATAGATGGACATTCTGTAGGTTAAATCTGAATCTCCTTAATGACTATCAATTCAAGGATATGCTAAAGGCTTCTCCCATACCACAACAAAATCAAACAGTAGATGTAGCCGCAGCAATTTTATGGGATGCTTTAAAGTAGTTTTGTGGGGTGAGATAATTGCCTATGCAGCTCAGGCAAGAAAAATAGGAAGAATAACTTCATAGCCTAATAGTCCAACTCCAGTTTTTGCAACAAGGCCAGGAACAAGGGGACTCATCACTGCTCCCCAAAATAAAACAAACCCAAGACTGCATTCAAAATATCTTGAATGCAAAGACCGAATTAGCTCTACAATACCATTGGCAAAAATATTATGAAGGGGAGTCTAGAGCTACAAAATTGTTAGTTTTTTGCATGTGTCAACACAGAAAAGAGGCCACAATTATAAAGATGTGAAATCCAGAAACAGCAAAAGAGGTTTTAAGACATCTTAAATTTTGACAGTACTAACAGAATATTACTCCTCGTTACATGCACCAAAGGCGGCAGCTCCCCTCTTGGATTATCGAAAGTATTTTAACCCATTACACCTCCTAAAAGTCACTGATGCACAAAATCAAATACTAATAGCTCCTATCATGAAAGGGGAAAGGGGAATAATTGTTTAACCAAGAAAGGCACACTAAGCCAGAGCTTGTTTCCAGGTGTGACCTGAGAGCACAAGGAAGCTAAGTGACTTGCTCAGGATCACCACGGAATGCAAGTGGGGGCTGATAGGATTCAAACACAGGTCTCCAGGTTTGTAGCTCAGTGCCTGAATCACTAAACTATACTGCCTCCTATCATGATGGCAGAAGCAAGCTGCTCTAATCCGTGTTAAGTCTGGGAAATGCCCAGGCCTAAACAGTTGCCCACTGGAATTTTATAAATCCTGTAAGGAACATTTGCTCCAACCATTGTTGCAAGCATATAAAGCAGTGCAGGAAGTGGTGGGGGGGGGGACAATCTCCATCATGGAACTTGGCCACTATTTCTGCAGTTTTGAAGCCAGGCAAGAATCCTACAAATCCCAGCTCATATCAACCAATATCAATCCTGAATGTAGATTATAAATTGTATACTTCAATATTAGCAAAAACACCTAGAAAGAATCCTACCAGACCTGATACATTGGGATCAGACAGGATTTATTACAAATGACAAATGCAAGACATTATCAAGAGAATACCTTCATTACTCCAGCACACATCCATGACTCGGCAGAAGGCATTGCTGCTGAGCCTGGATGTGGAAAAGGTATTTGATAGTGTCTTTGTCCTTTTTGTATTATACCTTAACAAGATTATGATTTTACCTGAACTTTACAGTGATAATAAAGACACTTTATTAGGACCCACAAGCAATGATTAGAGTGAATGGTGCACTTTTATACAGAGAGACGAGACAGGGACTTCCTATGTCTCTGTTCTACAATATCTGCCTTGTTAGTTGAACCTCTGACCCAAGCAATTAATCAGAATCGAGCAATACAAGGTATTAGCCATAATGGAGAAGAACATAAACTAGCATTTTAAGCAGACGACTTGCTCATCTTCTTGACAAACCAAACAAATACTTTACCCTTGCTGTGGACAGAACTAGGAGAGTATGGTAGACTATCAGTACACAAATTACATAGAAACATAGAAGTTGACAGCAGATAAGGACCGCAAGGCCCATCCAGTCTGCCCATTTCTTTTTCTACCTTATAAATGTGCCATTGGCCTTTGCTCTGTCAGTGGCCTATCTATTCATACTCATCTGTATTGCTCCTTATGCTCTCCATGCCTGTTTGAAGCCCTGCACTGTATTCATAGCCACCACTTCCTGAGGTAGACCGTTCCATGCATCCACCACCCTTTCTGTGAAAAGAATTTCCTCACATTCCCCTTAATCAGCCTCCTCTAATCTCATGCTGTGTCCTCCTGTCCTGCTATTTTTCTTATATTTAAACATGTTAGACTCTTTCACCTTGTTAATGCCCTTAAGGTGTTTGAATGTTTCGATCATATCCTCTCTCCTCCTTTGCTCAAGGGTATACATATTGAGCTCCGTTAATCTGTCCTTATATGTCTTCTGATGCAGTCCCTGTACCATTTTGGTTGCCCTTCTCTGGTCTGCCTCAATTTGGTTAATGTCCTTGTGAAGGTGTGGCTCCAGTACTGCATGCAGTACTCCAGATGGGGCCTAACCAGTGTCTTGTAAAGAGGGATTATCACCTCCCTCTTACAACTTGAGATACCCCTACTAATACACCTTAACATCCCCCGAGCCTTACCTACTGCTTTAGAGGTCTGCTTGGATTATTTCAGGTCATCGGTGATGATGATGCCCAAGTCTCTTTCTTCCTTTGTGACTGCCAGCAACTCCCCTCCCAGCCTATAGATGGCTTCAGGGTTTCTGTTCCCTATGTGCATGATCTTGCACTTCTTTGCATTAAATCCCAGTTGCCACTCTTCTGACCATTTTGCTAGTTTATCCAGATCTCTTCTCATTCTTCCCACCCCATCTGGATTATCTACTCTGTTGCAGAGCTTGGTATCATCTGCAAACAGACAAGCCTTACCCTCTAGTCCATCTGCAATGTCACTAATGAAGATATTGAAGAGAACTGGCCCCAGGACTGATCCCTGAGGTACCCCACTTGTGACTTGCATCTCTTCTGACTGTATACCGTTTACCACCACTCTCTGTTTTCTGCCCGTCAACCAGTTTGCCACCCAGTTGACCAACTTCTGACCCACCCCGAGCCTTCCCAGCTTCTTTATCAATCTTCTATGTGGAACAGTGTTGAAAGCTTTGCTGAAGTCAAGGTAGGTGACATCAACTGCTCCCCCTTAGTCCACCACTCTAGTTACCCAGTCAAAGAAATCTATGAGATTAGTTTGACAGGACCTTCCGTTTGTAAACCCATGCTGTCTTGGATCCTTTGCTCCTATGGATTCCAGGTGTTGCACTATCCTTTCCTTAAGGAGTGCCTCCATAATCTTGCCCACTACTGAGGTTAGACTGACTGGTCTGTAGTTCCCTGCCTCCTCCCTGCTACCACTCTGGTGGAGCAGGATCACATGAGCCCTTCTCCAGTCTTCTGGGACCTCTCCTGTGCTCAGAGACTCACTAAACAGTTCTGCTAATGGCTCTGCTAGTTCCACCCTTAGTTCCTTAAGTACCCTAGGATGCATGCTATCAGGTCCCATTGCCTTGTCCACCCTGAGCTTAGCAAGCTCTTGTAGGACCCTTTCTTTTGTGAAGGGAGTAGTGCTCACATCCCTCCCCTCTGTGTCCATAGTGCTGAGCTGTGGGCCCTGCCCTACCTTCTCTTCAGTAAATACTGAGCAAAAGTATCTATTTAAGATAGATGCTTTCACAGGGTCCACCTCCTCACATGCCCCCTTTTCTCCTTTGAGCTTAGCAATACCCCCTCTGGAATTTCTCCTTTCACTAATGTATCTATAGAAAGTCTTGTCACCTTCTTTTACTGTTCGTGCTAGTGTTTCCTCAGTTTGGGACTTTGCCTGCCTTACTGCCTTCCCTGCTTCCCTTAGGGCAGTTTGGTATGCCTTCCTATCTTCATCCGCTGTGTTCCTTATATTTCCTGAAGACCAGCCTTTTGGCTCTGACCTTTTCTGCTACTGTATTTGAGAACCAAAGTGGTTTCCTTCTTCTTGCACTTCCTTTTCTGTCTAACACAATGGGATGTTGCTTCAAGTATTGCATCCTTAATGCTTGCCCACTTTGTCTGTACCCCTCACCTGTGTTTCTTTTGCCAGGGCTAGCTTAACTCTATTGGCCATCTTATCAAAGTCAGCTCCTCTGAAGTCCCATATTTTGCCTTGGAATGGGATGATTTAGATGTAGTAGCCAAATTGAACCATACCATGTGATGGTCACTGGCTCCCAGGTGACCTTCTACCTGGAGATCTGTGATCCCTTCCCTGTTAGTCAGTACTAGATCTAGGATAGCCCTGTCTCTTGTGGGTTGTTGTACCAGTTGTTTGAGGCCCTCCCCCTGCAGGGAATCTACTATGTGTCTAGTTCTGGCAGATGTTCCTGCTGGTATTGACCAATCTGTATCCGGCATGTTGAAGTCTCCCATTATCAGAACCTCCCCTTTAGCTGTCATGTTTTGTATATCTTCTAACAGTAATGTGTCTATGTCCTCCCCTGGTCTGGGGCCTGTAGACAACCCAGTTCTCATGGCTGTCCCATTTTCTGTTTCAGGGTGACCCACAGTTCTTCTGGCTCCTTATGTGTATTCTGAATTTCTGTAGCTTTGATATTTTCATTGACATAAGGACATTCCTCCCCCTTTTGCACCTCGGTCTCTTCTGAACAATACATAGCCAGGTACTGAAGTCTCCCAAGTGTGGTTACTGGTAAACCATGTCTCACTAGTGCTACTATGTCCAGTTTAGCCTCTGACATTATTGCCTGCAGGTCTGGGATCTTATTTCCCAGGCTGTGAGCATTGTGTACATGATTTTCCATTGGCCAGATTTTGGTGTGTTAGTTGTTATGAAGACACTGAATAGAACTGGACCCAACACCAAACCCTGTAGAACCCTGCTGGTCACCTTCCCTTCTTCTGATTTTATGCCATTTACTACCACCCTCTGGGTCCTGCATTTTAGCCAGTTACCAGCCCATTTTACCACTTTAGAGCCCACACCCAGATTCCCCAATTTGTTAAGCAACCTTCTATGAGAGCGGTGTTGAAGGCCTTACGAAATCCAGGTAGGCCACATCCGCCCTCCCTGATTCACCACCCTGGTCACCCAGTCAAAGAAATAGGTAAGATTAATCGACAGGACCTACCCTCAGCGAATCCATGCTGCCTTGGGTCTTTTGCACCGCTTGACTCCAGGAACTTCACTACCCTATCCTTAAGCAGGGGACTCCATCAGCTTCCCCACCACTGAGGTCAGGCTTACAGGTCTGTAATTGCCTGCCTCCTCCCTACTTCCAGTCTTGTGCAGGGGGACCACCTCTGCCCTCCTCCAGTCCCCAGGTATCTCCCCCGTCTCTAGTGACTGGTTGAAGAGGGTTGTCAGTGGACCTGCTCTGACTTCCCTGAGTTCTTTCAACACTCTAGGGTGAATCCCGTCTGGCCCCATTGCCTTGTCTGTCTTTACTTTTTCTAGTTCCTTCAAGACTCTAGCCACCGTAAATGGGCTGGTGTTCGCCTGTTCCCCCCATACATCTTTCCTTGTGAGTCTTGGCCCCTCCCCTGCCTCTTCCTTGGTAAATACTGAGCAAAAATATTTGTTCAGTACCTCAGCTTTTTCAAGGTCATCTTCAACCCACCCACCCTCTCTCTTCTTTAGCCTAACAATACCATTTCTGGTCTTCTTCCTCTCGCTAATATAACGGAAGAAGGTCTTGTCCCCCTTCTTAATAGCCTGTGTTATTCCTTCCTCCGTTCTTGCTTTAGCCCTTCTGACAGCTTTCCCAGCTTCTCTCTGCTTCTCCAGATACTTCAGTCTGTCGTCTTCATTCTGTGTCTCTTTATATTTCCTGAATGCCTTACTTTTTTCTCGCACTTTCTCGGCTACTGACTTAAAAGAATCACAGTGGCTGCTTCTTTCTTTTGCTTTTGCTAAGCAACCTGACACATTGACTTGTCACTCCTGTTATGGATCTCTTGAGCCTAAGCCACTGTTCTTCTAACCCTCCCCCATATCTTCTGCTGCCTGGACAATTCTGAGCTGTTCTCCCATCTCCATGAAGTTGGCCTTCTGGAAAGCTAGGATCTTAATATTTGAATGGCTTTCTTCTGCCAACATATTGACTTTAAACCACACAGTTCTGTGGTCACTGGTACCAAGGAGACTGCCCACCTCAACATCCATGATTCTGTCCCCGTTTGTCAGCACTAAGTCCAGTACAGCCCCCTCCCTGGTGGGCTCAACCACCAGCTGCCTTAGGTTTGCCCCATACATGGCAGACATGAGGTCCCTGCTCCTTGATGTACTTGCAGTCTGGGTATTCCAATCTGCATCTGGTGTGTTGCAGTCACCCATTAGCAGTACTTCCCTTTTGGGCTGCCATATTACGGATGGCTTCCACTAATACTAGATCTATATCCTTCCCCTGCGTGGAAGGCTAGTAAACTACTCCAGCATGGATAGTTATTTTGTTCCCTGACTCCAAAGTGACCCACAATGTCTCTGCTTCTTCCCTGGATCCCTGAGCCTCCATAGCTTTAATCCCTTCCTTTACATGCACAGCAACCCCTCCTCCTCTCTTCTCCTCCCTATCCTTTCTAAAAAGTGTATACTCTGGTATGGCTGCATCCCAGTCATGGTTCCCTGCGTATCATGTATCCGTAATAGCCACAATGTCCAAGTTTGTGTCTGCCATCAGTGCCGTTAGGTCTGGGATTTTGTTTTCCAGACTGCGGGCATTTGTGCACATGACCTTCTACTCTGTGTACCCCCTTAATGTTCCCTGTTTATTGGTCTTTGTCCTGTGCCGCATTAGTGATGTACCTTCTGTTTTCTCTCCCAATGTAACCATAGTAGTTTTACGGTTAGATATTATGCTAGTTATTAGGTCCTCACTGCTTTCACTTATGTTCTGTAGGGGGGGGCACTATGATAATCCCCTTGACTGTCTATGCCTCCCTTCCATTAACTAACACTCAGGCTTTCAGGCCCATGTACAGCAAATTTTACCAGGTCCACATATGTATCCCCATAGTCGAATCTCCACAAAAACTCTAACAAGTAGTCTCACTCAGTATTATCAAAAGTCTTACTGCATCCATGGACAGCATGTATGTAGGCCCAGAACACAGAGACTCTCAATGAACCACATTAAGCAACCTTCATATGTTATTGTAAGAAAGGAGCCCATGTACAAAATTCATCTGATCCAGAAGTACCACCTTTGGCAAGATATGCTCCGATTGTGTTGACAGTATCTTGGCCAAAATTTTCAAATCACAATTCAAAAGAGATAAGCGATGTGATATACAATGAAAATGATCTATAACCAGCTTGGGGATAACACACATCAGCGCCATGTAATATGAGGCAGGAAGTCCCCCATCTTCATCATATATAATCGCTCAGAGGCCCAATCATTGCTTTCCCATTTCTTTGTGATATTCCTTGATGCAGCCATCCAGGCCCTCCCCTTAACTCCCTTAAGGGAGCTGGCCCGGTGGTGCTGAGGGTTGAGGCGCTGGATGCCACACCACACCGCCTGTGCCCAGGTTCAGGAGTGAGTTCGGGTCGTCAGGAGTCGGCAAGGAAGGAGAGGATTGAGCATCCGGTGGACTGCTCTCCCTCCTGGGAGGGTGGGTGGATGATTCCATGGCACGAGCAGCTCCCAGTGGAGGCTGGGAGTGCTACAGTCCAGGGATCACACTGACACAAGGGGAGGAGGCTCGGCAGACGTCCGCCGGCTGGGTGCAGGAGCGCACCCAGCAGCACTGGATGTCACTGCACATCCGGATCCTAGGGGGAAGGGGACTCTCACAAACAGGGAAAACACCTGTTGGCTGGGGGGTAGACATTGCCTGCCCCACCTCCACCGCCGGATCTTTCCTACTGGGGACCTCGTCTCAACATCACCTCGATCTGTGGCGGAATAAAGTGGCGAGGCAGAGCCGCCCCACCGGGGTGGATTCTGGGGATAGCTCCACAGGTTTGTTGCAGGTGTGTGGAGACTACAGGTGTAGATGGGAGGATCTCAGGAAGGAGGGGAAAAAAGGCAGGTTGATCGAAGAAGCCCCAGCCAGCGGTGACATGAAGGAAAGACAATTGAAGGAAAAAAACTCCCTTAAGGGAACAGATCACCGTATGATCCTCTCCTGCTGTAACTGGAGCTCCCAGACTCTCCAACTGCTACTGTATCTACAGCATTTGAATACCATCTAGAAATAAGCGAGCCTAGGCAAACATGCCCTTATATTGCACCATGTACAGTTGCTGGAAATAGGTTCAGAAGACTCCCTGTATATCTTGAATGCCATTCATCAAACAGCCAGTCATGTCTCTAAGTGCCAGAATGGTATTTGAGGCCTGTCTTCCTCTAACAAGTAAAGCTAACAAATGCTCCCTGCTTGTTTCCCCACTTAAACATGGTTTGTCTCATAAAAAACAAATATGTTTGCACATATCCGGGTCTGTAAGAGTTTCAGTGTCTCCCTAGCTACAGTGACCTCACTCACCTCACTCAGGGACCCCTCAGAATTACTATATGTCATCCTCTCCAACTCTTATAGTTTCCCTTATAACCCCATCTGCCTCTCCCGTCTAGGCCTACTCCTACTTGAGACAAACTGTAGCTAAATAAATAAAACACTGTAGGCTGCCCGATGGTGAGGCACTACCTTACTAGCGACCCAGGTTTGGAGGCAGACTCTGGAGCTGGCCATGCAGCTGAAGGCAGGGAGGCACTGCCACACAGCAGTGTTACCAAATGGAGTGCTATCATCCAATTATACCACCACAGCCACACCTGTGGAGGGCAGGAAGCTCCACCACAGGATGTCATCCCATGCTGGGGTGCACTTTGGCCATTACCAGGGAAGTACCAAGTCTGGTTGACAGTAGCTCTGTCGACCACCCTTTGTAATGGCACAATGCGATGCAGGTATTGTGCCGCCCCAAACCAGTGTTTTCTGTGGGCCCCTCTGACTTTAAGATTCTCAACCCAGGTTGGAGTTGGTCCGTGGGGGCAGGACACTGGGGGAAAGCAAAACATGGAACCAGACCATTACAGCGACTGTCGCTGTAGTGGTCATTTTCCATCTTTTGCCGTCGGGGTGTCGGGCAAAGGGGGCCACCCATTACCAGGTGTACTGGGAGGTGGGTGAAGGAAAATGCAGGGGAAAGACAGCCAGGCTCCATCTAGATGATGCCTGAAGTTGGTACATTTGGGCCTTACTCAATGAAGCCCACCACCTGCCCTGGATCCTAACTGAGTCACCGAGGGAGGATGCCCAACCCACATCCTGAACACCCCCTGTCACGGAGGGAAGAACTCTGGGAGCTGGCAACAATGGTGAGGTTAGTGGCAAGTTTTTTTTTTCGATTCTGGAGAATTTGTTTACCAAGAAGTATATGGTAAGAGAGAGTTAACGCCATATTTAATACGAGAAACATATAATACACATTATGTTAGATTGCGAAATTATTAGTATATAAGGTGTTGGCATTTTGAGGCATGTTATCAGGGATAACTTCAGCAGAGGGAGTGGGGTTGTATACAGACACACAATTAAGTGACATAAGCATCTATGAATATCTGTACAAAGATGTTGGTTGTATATATAATGCAAACCCTTTTATTACAATTACTTATGATGAGGTAATGTGGTTTCTTAAAAAGGGTGATCTTATATTCTGAAGTAACATGAATTTGACTGGTAATTGTTATTTTAGTAGTATGCCACCAGTGTCCTGAGAGTGGCGAGTCCAAAAATGTTAATTTGTAAAGGAGGACAGTGAATAAAGAGCATCATTTATAAAATTTAGGAGTCCAGTCTCTTAATCTGTTTGATGTTCAGAGATCCCTTCCCTCCCTTGGGAAGAGGACATGGACAACTACTGTCTGCTCCTCCCCCAGCTGCACTGTTTGGCTTTTATAAGGGTTTTCCTACTATCAAGAAAGTTATTCTCTTTCACAAAAGAACTGCTCAGTTTCAGACTTCCTCATATAACCACAGGAACCCCACTGATGTGTCAATCACCAACCGCAAAAATCAACCGCTCAAAACTGGTTAACCAACAAGTGACAGTTTTTAGGGGGAACACACACATACAGCAGATACTTAAGCAATAAGGCACAACAGGGTGTGGGTTACTGGGGATTTACCCACACCTCGTGTGGTGTGTCACGAGGCGCAGCCAAGTGACTTAACCACACAAGAAGTGGATAAATCACCCAATAACTCACACCTTATTGCGATTATACAATGGACCCATGTAAAAAATAATTTTAAAATGTGTTTGTGTCTTTTTATAAATGCCATTCCTCAACTGTGGGTTATGCAGGATTTACCCACGGTCATGTGATGTGTTTTGACCAATGAGGTTACAGGATTTTCACACACCACTGTATAGCGATCATCATCTCATGTAACTAAAAATGGATGGAGGATGATCAAAGACACACATATAAAGTAATTCCTCCTTTTCCACGACTGAATGAACTCGTCCTGTTCTGATCCCAAACCTGGATCTCCCAAATGATTACTGGAAGCTTTTAAGATAAGTTGCTTTAGTTTTACTTGAAGCATTAACTTGTAATCATAACGTGTTAAATAAATTATATTGTTCAGACTTAAAAATAGGGTCGTGAAAATGTTCTTTTTCATTGTAGCCCCCTTCCTGGCCCCTTAATCCTACGACATTCTCATGACATTTCAGTCTTAGCCTCAATTATTTCTATACCAATCCTTTACAAAAGGTTTTTTTTTTTCTCCGCTGGTGTCATCACCAGTCCTCAGGCCTGGGGTTATACCTCATAGTGGAATGTCTAACCTCATCCTCTGGTTGCCCCACTGATCACTTCAGTGGGGATCCATATGTGAGCCCCAAAGAGCTTTACTGACCGTCATCTTAATGACACTGACATTTTTACATCCCTCCAACCTTCCTGTGGCACGGGTTTGACAGCTGGCACATACAGTTGCTGGAGGGTGGGGTGCACATCGGCGTACACATCCCCGAAGTCACTGCATGTCCCACCTGCTGGGGGACAATCGAAAAACTTAGGCCGAGCAGGATGCTGCCCACCTTGCAGCGCAGGTCCTGCACCACTGATTAGTGGCACCCCTGGAGTTGTATCCTGTCGTACGACTGAAGGAAGGGCCCCCTCCCAAAGGCCCAGCCCAGGGGGCCAATCCAGGGTACAATGCTGGGTTGGGAATGTTCCAGGGCCGTATCCCATTGTCCGACGGGATGGGGAACCCCTTCCCAAAGACCCCGCTCTGGGAGGCAATCCAGAGTGCAACTCCAGTAGGGTGAGGCCTGGGGACGTGGATGATGGGGCTGAGGGTGGGGAAGGGTCAATGGGGAAAAAAATACAGCAAATTAAAAAAAAAAAAAATTGAAGAGCCTGTGATAGCCAGCTCTTTGGTACCAGCAACCAGGCTCAGGAACAAGCTCAGGCTGGAAAGAGCATCCCGAGGACACACTCTTCCTCCAGGAAGGTAGAGATGAGGATGCCGCTGCTACACAGCCACCTGGATAACCACAGGAAGTAGTGCAGCGGCAGCTTGACTGGGAGGGAGGACATTAGCCAGGGCTCAGTGCATTTAAATGTGTGCCCCCTTCCATGCCAAAGTCCCAGGGGCTGTGGACAAAAAAAAAAAACAAACACACCTGCCTTGGGCCTTGGGAAGGATAAGCCCAGGTGCACACAAGCACTGACCAGGACCCAGGGAACATTCGCCTCCATGTACAGGTGTCAAGAGGTTGGATACAGCTCAGCTGGACCGTGCCATGGGAAGAAGGGGCACGTGGGGTTGATATCCAGACCAGGTTAAGCGGTAGGCACATTGGGCAGTAAGGGTGGGGCTGGGGCTGACCGGGGTTGGGGGGTGTCAAGGCATGATGAAGGGAGAACAACAATTAACAAAAAACAAAAAAAGAGCCTGTGATGCCTCTGGGATACCTCTGAAAATGATACACAGTGATAACTGTATTTCCCGTTTTTATGTAGTAGTGTCAGTGACTCAGTAGGTAGCACACTCGCCTCTGAGGCCGGGAGATCAGAGGGCTGTGGGTTCAGTTCCCACATCTGGCACTTGGGTTAATATCCCAGTAGTGACACTGTAGTGCAGCATGAGAGGATGCTGCACTGCAAGTGCTTTCTTTCAGATGAGGCGTTAAACCGAGGTCCCATCTGCCTGGATTGGCGGTAGTTCAGGTGGTTGTTAAAAATCCATGGCACTTATCGAAAAGAGTAGGGGAATTTCCCCGGTGTCCTGGCCAAATTTCCCTTATTCACTAAAAAATACCACCAACAGTTTAATCTGGTTCAAGGTCAGTTGGCATTCAGCTGTATCCCCCTCCCCCGGGTCGTGCCTGAACATAGGCAGGATTTGTCTAGTGCACTTACCTGGTCAATAAAATAAATAAATAAATAAAACGTTTCCCTTATGTACTACTAAGGAAACTTGCATGGAAATATGATACTTGTCCTTTGGACTTCATCTGCTCTTGCTACTTGTCTACATGTGATGTCAATCTCTTGTTCAGAGTACCATAATCACTCCTACAGCAACAGACTGTGACTCAAACAGAAAATTAAGACATGATGTGTAGACAGGTAGAAGCAGGGGAAGTCTAAAGGACAGGGATCCTATTGTTGAGCAGCTGTCCTTATAAAGAAAGAGAAGTTAAATACAGAAAATATGCAAAATGCAAGCACAATTGTGTGCAAATACTGTATTATATATTATAAACTTTTTCCATATGTATTTTATACTCCCGCTGCCTAGCCATGTTCAGCCCTCCAGTCACCCACCATCTCAGGGACTTCCTGCAATTAAGATCCCCAAGGATTCCCTAAGTGACAGAGCCAGGAGGGAGACGGCCATCTCCCCAGCCCCCACACTTGGAGCACTATCCAGATCGAGTCCACGCCCTGATGGTGGTGCAGGGCATGCATCGACCGGAGCACATCATCCTGCTGGTAGCTGTAGTCTTTTTCTCCCCACACACTTCTTTGCAGCCATAAACAAGCCTCATCATGCTGCTGACATCCTCTGCACAGGATTATGCTCCCTGTCCAACTGCAGGGGCCCCCAGAGCAGCGGAACTTCACGCCATCCTTCCCCAGGCTGGGAGCGCTGCCATGAGGCAGCACCTTGCCAGCCCCCAGGTCATCCAGCCGCCTCCCTGAACTTGTTCTCAGACTCGGGACCCCTGTACGGGAGCACACCATGTCAGCGCTACCCAATGGGCCATCAGGCAGCCCTTGTATTGTAAAACTTAACTAAACTACTGTATTTTATTCTTCCCATTTACTGTTACCTTGTTTGACATGATTACTTTGTACAGTTTACACTGTGTACTTTTTAATATCGTCAAAAGAAATCCTCATTGTTAACTACCATTGGACACAAGTCCCACTGCCTGACTGGTTATCATCTCCAGGTACTCATCACTTGACTGGTGCTGTTCATTTTATTCTATAGTTCTCTATAATATACTTTGCTGAATTCTGTATCCAACACTGTATGATGCATGCCGTACATCTCTACTTCGTAATCTCCCAGACTGTACCTGAAAACCGGCATGTGGTACAGAAGGTAGCACAATTGCCACAGAAGCCATAAGATCAGAAGGTCATGGGTTCTAGCCCCACATCAGGTACTTTGGGGAAGAAGAAGAAAAAGAAGAAACAGCATTTATATAGCTCTTTTTATACCCACTGGATCCCAAAGCGCTTTACAAGCAATGCTAGACTGGTAGTGAAGTGACTGAATATGTAGAGGCAGCCATTTCGCACATCAATGCCCACACACAACCTTGGACAATTGCATGAACCGGTTTTATGGGAAGGGGAATGTTTGCCAGGACACCAGGGAAAGTCCAAAAGTGCCATGGGTTCTTCTACGTTACCTAGACACCCACCAAGACAGCACCAGAGAAGGGTAGAAGGAATGTCTGTTTAACATCTCATCCGAAGGATGGCACACCCGGACAGTTGAGCACCCCGGTGCCAGTATTTAGGTACAAGCCAAATCCCAGTGTGGGGCTAGAAATCACGGCCATCTGGTTCATATAGCCATAACAGACATTGTAGTGCAGTATGAGGGGTGCTGCACCGTTGAGGTGCCATCCTTCAAATGAGACATTAAACCAAGTTTCCTTCAGCCCATCTGGTCACTGTCCAGGTGGAAATAGATCCCACGGCGCTCATCGATGAAGAGCAACAGAATTTTATTTTAAAAAATCCAAAAAATAAACATGAAACAACAGATACGTATCAATTCAATACAAGTATTACATACACTATTCCTTCTGAAAACAAAAAAAAAAAAGGACAGGAAAAACAAGAAAAAAAAAGATGAAATATCGTTCTAAAAACAGAAAAAATGGGCAGGAAAAACAAGGAAAAAAAAGATGTAATATCACGCAATTATCTTAAACCAAGCTCTCCAAAATCTAGAGTGCCCACAGGAAGAAAACCTAACAAAATAAACAAAATATTTACATCAGTGATACACAGTAGTTCATCCTCACAACTTTCCACATTTGGAAGGCCCTGTCACTCACTAAATGGAGCTGACCCAGGTTCGAAGCCAATAAAATTGTTTCCCATGTGCCAGATACCATGCGGTTGAGTTAGTTTTCAATTCTGTGTCACAAAATATTGAGGATGAAGAATCCAACAGCTCTTAGTATCTCCATATGTGTGGACAGTTTCTGTTTCTCTGTCAGCCCGGACCTGCCTTGCCATTTCAATATGTCATAGTATTCTGCCTCTGAGCTGGTTCCCCTTGGACCTAGAACAGGTCCACCATTCAGAATGACTTCCCACCCCCATCTTTATGCTCTGGGCACCCCCCTGCACTGGTCCCTGTACTTCCAGTATTTGATCTGTGACCATCCTGGTTCACACTGACCTCACGTTCTTGGATTCAGAGGTCTTCCTTCAATGAGGGTCCAGGTACACTTGGACCTGCTGGATGCAAGGCCAATTTTTTGTCTAAGGGAGTCCGCTCAGGGATATATGGAGGGGCTCTCCTTGACAGTGGGGTAATGGGATGGAACCCTGGTTTAGCCAATTCAGGCTCTTTATGTACATTAGTGGGGGGCTGCTATGCAGGATTCTGTGTTCTAAGGGCACCAGTTGCCTATTTCATGGGTTAGTGCTAAGTGTTGCACAGGTGATTCAATACCATCAGTACAGCTTTATTCCTCCACCTTCCAGTGTCTCTGGTAACACACCTGGTCCTGCAATCCCATTACTCTCATTTGTAATTTATTCAGCAGGTGGGGCGAATGTTCATGTGCAGCACCACCATTTCCAACCGTGCTCACACGCATCAGTCTACGCTACAGTCTCCATCTAACTTGCAGTCTGCAAAGTAGCTGTTCGGCGGTGTGCTCTGCCACGTTCAGGTAAAGCAGTTGTGATAAAATAAAAATATATATAATAATTAGCAGCCACTGGTCTTACAGCTGTTCTCTCCATTTGCTCACCTTCAGTGGGGCAAACAAAACTCATACCAGTCTTTTCAGCAGGGTTCTTCTTTCTGTAGGTTGTTTCCAAAAAGCAGGTTTCTCCTTCCCAACACAGGTTTGCAGGTCTCCATCCTGTCCTACTCCACCACCCTCATCCTTCACCTCCGCCATCTTGGCCGACTGCCAGATGGACAAGGGTTACCCTACTGACAAGAGCAGGGAGTTTCTCAGTGTCTTGGCCAACTTCCCCAATAAAGCGGTCCATGTAACCCATACCCCAGGACACACCTGGAAACAAGCCGTCACAACTTTGTGTGCCTACCGGATGAAAAATTACAAAGAAAAACAAATGTACTTGTCTAGAGTGCTTACCTGCTCAATAAAAACTAGATAAATAAAAGTTTCCAAGAGATACAACAGGATCTTATAACTTTTTAAATGTTAATAAGTAAACATTGCCAATGATTCATATTTCTGTACCTACCTGAACAAACACTGATGTGAACAACTACCAATTTGTATTTTTCTGGCCAACATTCTATACAGTACTCTTTATGGAGCAAGTCATTTGTCATTTTCCCTAGGTCACGCTATGTGGACAGAAAGCTAAGCACATGTTGATGACACTAAAGCTGTGTTCATCTGTGTGCACTAACAACTGAGTCAAAACTCCAGACAGCTGGGTCGATGAAGAGAACCATAGAAAACATTGTCCATGAAAAAACAGCAGTTCAAAGGTTTACCACAGCAACTTTTACTGAGATACAACAAATAATGGTTCATTTGGGGGTAATGAATTGAGGTGGGGGGAGTGAATTTTCAGAGGGATGTAAGGAAGTAATACTCCACTGAAAGGGTGGTAGATGCCTGGAACAGACTTGCCGGCAGAAGTGGTGGAAGCAAAAACGGTAGGGGACTTCAAGCATGTGTGGGATAGACACGGGAATATTAGTGAACAGGCAGGGAGGAGAGAGGGTCGGAGGAGACTAGTTATGGTCTGCAGAGATAGACTAGGCAGGGATCATCTGGCCAGACTGAGTGGGCCAGGTAGTCCTTTTCGGCTGACAAATTCCACATTCTTACAACAGGAACATTACAAACGGCAGCCAATTAGAATTTCCTGTCTTCTTACAAGGCTCTGAAACTACAGCACTGAGAGTGGACCAGTTATCACTCACTAGCCACCTTCCCACCTCATAAAGAAGCAGGTCTACTCCTTGTCAGTTTTGTTTAATCCTAAGGAACTTGAAACTTGACATGAAAAATTAGTTTCAGGAAAAATAAAACACACCAAGCTTTACTTGCAACAGAAAGTTTATAATGCCGCCTAATAGGCAAAACATACTGTCATATCTCCTTTCCTGAATGAAATTATGCTAAAAACAAAACACAGTCCACACACTGAGCCAATAATACACAGGATGTTTAAAAATAGGCACTGTTTACCTTAGGAAAATTATCTATTTATGAGTTCCGCATAGGCAGGACCTCACAAATGAATAGTGCTGTGATGATGACAAGCTGGGGAATACAGGGCATGGGGATTTGATTTTTTATATTTCAGTGTTCAGCAACTGTACTCCTACCACTCCTAATAATTTTTTCATTAGTAAAAATGTTCAAAGCTCAAAGAGGAAAAGTGGTGAACAAGGGCCAAGATAAAGTTGCAGAAAACAGAAACAGACTCTGCAAGTTACCCCCTTGTGCATATCAATCATACACGGACTAAGGCTAAAGAGTATTGGATCCATGGTTCTTAAACTGTCAGCAGCACCCGACTCTGCTCTAAGAAACAGATGCACAGGCAATGACATATGATCTTCCTTTCAGTTAGTGGCAGGGTCATAAGAGACAGCAGTCAGACGGCAAGGAGCCAGGCCAGCAACAAACAAATGTTGCTCGCATGTGAGCAAGACTCAGACTTGTAAGTCTGATAGAGGGACAGTAAATTGCAAGGAGCAAGAGAGAAAGAATAATGTGCTTTTCTTCTGCTCGGACTCCCTCAAGATTTCACTATGCAAACCCTTCTCCCCTCTACCCCACCACAAAAAAAAAAAAATCAAACTCCAAGAAATCCCTGAACAGAAGCCCATGTACACCTCATAGGTGAAAGTCAAAATGGCAAAGAGTGAGAGATGGATGCCAACCCAATGATGGTGCCGTGCAGGAGACCGGGTTCCATTCTGATCACAGACATCTTCCCTAGACCAGTGCAATGTAGGGTTCACTCACTGGAGTGGCTCCTTCTGCTGGCAGAGTCTCAGTGGCATTGGCATGGCGTGAAGGTGCACACATACCTGCAGTATCAGCCAGGGTAAGGGTGCAGGCGTGGCAGCTCATGGTGAGAGACAAACAGGGATCCATAAGGGAATTAACGAGTGGTATAAAGGGTAGGGGCACCCAGTACAATGGTGATCAAGATTCAGTCGCTCTTTCTGGCACCTGACCCCACTGTTATGTATGTTCCCTGTGACCAAGGAATCAGGGATTAGTGAGAAGAACCAACCCTGAAAGGAAAACACTAGCAGAAAAATAGGCTAAAAATACAAGCGTAGACTAATGGATAAGGTAATTCCTCACCACCAACATGAAAAAATTTGAAAATGTATTTATACACAATGTTGCTTTTATTTCAAATTTTTCTCCTTCTCTCCCTTAATTAGGAATGATCTATGTAATAGATACTCCACTGTATCGCGTGCCGTTGTGCTCTGATATAAGCACGCCTTGGTGTGAATTGTGACACACGAAGTGCGTTCAACCACCCAAGGCACCATTTGTTGGTTTAACTCCTATCTTATTGGTAGACAGCAAGCTGTACAAACAAGTCAGCAACTCCTCCTCTCTCCATACTGGCAGGCATCCCACAGGGGTCAATTATAGGCCCGCTACTTTTCTCTATATTTATCAATGGATCTCCCTACCATGTGCTCCAATTCTCTCATTCATATGTACACGTATGATACAGTCACCTTCATTTTGGGGCCATCCACTAAAGACGTACAACCACCCCTCCAGTATGAATTCAGTAATGTCTTGGCCTGGTTTCAAACGAACGATCTTAAGGTAAACAACAAGAAGACCATCTAAATGACCTTTGGCTCGGTTCAAAAGCTCTCCAGGATCTAGTCCCTACCAGTATTTCACTCCTAGGACAACCCCCCTCCCCCCCGATATGGTTAAGGCCTAGAAATACCTAGGGGTATGGCTTGATAGACACCTTAATTTCTCTATGCATATTGATACCCTAGTTTCCAAGCTACAACCCAAGCCAGGATTCCTCTATCGAAATAAGGACTCCCTTTCACTCCCTATCTGGCATGATCTTCTCTCTAAAATTATCCTCCCATCCCTTGACAATGCTGATATTGTCTACAGTACAGCCCCAGACACATCCCTCTCTAAACAGGACACCATAATGAACCCCTTCTGTAGATTTGCCTCAAACTCTCCGCCTTGCTTGCACCACTGCTCTCTGTATTCCGTTCTCTCCATCACTCCCCTCTCACACAGGAGGTATGTTCACTCAATAACCTTCATCACCAAATTCTGATTTGGGCTCCTTCCTCCCCGCCTCTCATCCTGCCTCAGACCCACTTCTCCACCCTTATACTCTCTTCACTCCTGGGACCCCAATCCTTCTCTATCCCCCATCCCCGCTCTGCAGTGGGGCAGAGTGCTTTCTCCTACTGTCTACCTCTCCTATAGTATGGAATAAACTCACTCTTGAACTTCGAAATTCTACAACCTACCTCTCTCAAAAACTTGTTCACCTCCCAACTCCACCCTGCACCTGTCTCCCCTCCATTTTGGCATGGTCCCACCTTCCCCCTTCTACTCCTCTACCTGATTCTGCATCTGTCTAGGTCTCCTTTACCTGTTCAGCCTTGGTCAGAAACACTACGATGTGAATCTGTATGCACTAATTTATACCATACTTTACACTGACTAGAGGGCATGGGATGAAGATGGAGGGAGGGCAATTCAGAGGAAACATGAGAAAGAATTTTTTCACAGAAAGGGTGGTGTACAAGTAGAACACCCTGCCTGAGGAAGTGGTGGGGGCTGAAACAATCACAGGATTTAAGAAAACATGGGACAGACCTAAGGGAATCCCAGAGGTCAGGGGTAAGAGGCAACAGACTTCTTGACAAAGTAATCTTATGAGCTTAAATGGGCAGACTGGGTGGGCCACAGACCCTTAACTGCCGACAGTATCTATGCATCTTTAATTGTTTGTTGTCATATGAATCCCTGTTTGAATTGCTGCTTACGCTTTCAGTCCAAGAAATACTATGTTGCTTTTTCTGTATCTGTAGTTTCACTATGCAGACTGTATGTACTCCAACTGAACCTTATCTCTTTGTATGTGCATTTTGTTACTGTGTTGTACCCCTCCCCAGGTCACACCTGGAAACAAGCTTCATCAGTGTGCCTTTCCGGTCACCAAAATGTTAAATAAATAAATAAAATAAATTATCAGAGCATGACCGCATGCCCTGTAGTGATACATATCTTTTAAAATGCCGAGAGGTTCTGGGGATGAACAGAAGTGCAGGCGTGTGGCTGTTGTGGAATAATGCATGGTCATGTGGTGTGTTTCATCCAATCAGCAGACTGGATTGTCACAGATTTTTTCTTACCTTTACTATAGATATATAGACGTACCTATCTATATGGGATACGACATGATGAGAGTGAGAGAGTAGATATATCTTCGTGAGCTATACTTGACCTCCTGACCTCACGAGTGGCAAAGCCACAAGTGAATTCAGAAGCAGTCGTGTATAGTAAGTGAAGGTATTTCTACTAACTCTCTCACCCATGTCATATTTGATTTGTATAACAGGTGTTTAAGTGGTTTTGTGATATAAATGATAAAAAGTTACAAAAGGAAAAAAAGTACAAATTGCAAACTATGCCACTCAAAGCATCTCACCCACATCAGTTTGATTTGTACAACAGATGTTTAGGTGGTTTTGTGATAGTAATGATAAAGAAAATCACAAACAGTAAAAACTGCAACATTTAGAAAGTGCCCCTTAAAGCATCTCGCATCTGCTGGCTTCAGTACTGCACATGGCTACTGCGATGTCATCAGCACTGTTAAAAGCTCCTCTCTGATTCAGTATTCTATATGTTTTATAGTGACCTTTCAACTTAAAAACATACATAGAAACACAATGACAGCAGAAAAAGATCACTGGTGCATCCAGTCTACCCATAAACCCTAACAAACCCAGGACCTATTGCCCATGCAGGGGTTCTAACCCCACTAACATACTAAAACCCAGCAGAATAGGCCAAATGGTCTGTCTTGTCTGCTCAATAGCCAGCAACCTAGTGGTTTTGCCTTCCACCACCTAGCCCCCCGATAGGATCTTCTTTGGTTTCAGTTTCCCCTTGTACCTGTCCCATCCCTTCTTGAAGCCCTCCACTGTGCCCTCCTCCACCAGCCTCCCAGGTAGCACATTCCACAACTCCACCACCCTCTCAGTGAAATAATGCTTCCTATACCCCCCCTGTAATTCCCCCCCCCTCCAACTTCCACTCAAGCCCCCTGGTCGTTCCCTCCTTCTTTAGCCTAAACAGCTCCTTGTTTCCACTCCTGGTTATTCCTTTTACATTCTTGAAAACCTCTATCATGTCTCCCCTGTCCCTCCTCTCCTCCAGTGTGTACAGCCCAAGCTCTTCCAGTCTCTCCTCATAAGGCCTCCCCTCCATGTCCTGAATCATCCTGGTCGCTCTCCTCTGGACTCTCTCCAACAGTGCTATGTCCTTCTTCAGATGAGGTCTCCAGAACTGTACACAGTACTCGAGCTGCGGCCTGACCAAGGCATTATATAGAGGGAGGATCACCTCCCTCCTTCTGGACGTAATTGCCCTGGCTATACAGCCCAGTATCCTGTTTGCTTTGGCTGCAGTTCTTCTACAGTTTTCGGAGTTATTAATTTTGATGTCTACCACCACCCCTAGATCCCTTTCTCCCAAAGTGACTTGCAGTGTGACCCCCACCCCAGGTGTAAACATGGCCCAGGTTTTTGACCCCCAAATTAAGTACCTTATGTAACCCCCCCCCGTTATCCAGGGTTACTAGAATCCCAGTAAGACCTAGTGGTAGGCAGGGAAGGCAGCTTGTGAAACTCCAGTTAAATGGATTTCACACTGTCTCACTCTGTTCTCAGTCTCAGCTGAGACTGAGGGATGACATCATTTTAGAACTGTCGCAGCTGCATAAGCCACACTGGAATGTTGCAGCTGAAGGTTAGAGTAGAATGTTGGGGAATTTGAAGCCAGTCTGTGTGCAGTCAGAGAGAGAGAGAGAGAGGCTGTAGTGAAGCTGAGTGTGTGCAGGCTCTCAGAGCTTTAAGCTCTGTTACAGAGCTACTTTTGTTTAGGTGTGTGTTTCCACCTGAAGAGGAACACAGGAACTGATAATGAAGTGGTGGAGACCGCTCCCAATAGTTCAGAGCCCCATCCCTGATGGGATGGGGGGAAGGTGTCTGCCTGTTTTCAAGGGGCAACCCCCCCCTGGGTCCCGCTAAGGGAAAGAAGCTGCCTGTCTGAGTTGTGCTGAGGCACCAGAAGCTCTGTAAGAGATTCCTTGAGGAGGAAACGCCTGTGGGGCACCTGCAACCAAAGGGTGAGTTCGCTCTGAAAAAGGGCCAAGTGTTTTCACCTGACACAGAAGGAAACTAAAGGGACTGTTACTGTGGGGTCAGGAAAAGACAGCCAAATACAGTCGGAAGATGTGGGGATTGGGCTGCTTAACTCAGTGGGGGGTCTAGAGTAATGGACAAAGCCATTTATAAGTATGTTCAAGGCCAGCACAAAATGGAAAGAAAGAATGTGGGGATTGGACTGCTTAACCTGAGGGAGGTCTAGAGTAATGGACAATGCCACTTATTAAGTATGTTCAAGTCCAGCACAAATGGGAAGCAAGACAAGTTGAATGTGAAATACATTTAGCAAGAATCTACATAGTAAAGTGCTAAAGGATGAGGTGTTTACAGTCCAGAGAAATGGCCGGGTATGAATTGTGGGAGCAAGAGGTGGGAGACCACCCCCGCCATCAGTAATAACCAAATTCACCTCTATGGATTTGCTCTGAGACACCTGTTGCTTTCTCTCAGGTACTTGGCCAGTGCCTGAGGAAAGTACCCAAACGTGGGATTAAAGAGGAGGAGGATTCCCTGATGGAGCCGAAGTGCTCTTAGGTGGTTTAGGGAGCCACCACAAAATGTTTCCATGAAGTATGGAAGGTGCCCAAGTGGCTGGCAAGGGAGCCGAGCCAGGGAAAACCCAGAGCACTGTGCAAGTTCGGGCTGTGTAACCCAAAGCAGCGTACAAGTCCGGGCTGTGTGCCCAGTGTGTGGTAGAGCCTGAGGGCTAAAGTGATGAGGATGTGTTCTGGTCTCCTTTAATCTGCATTACCAGGAGTGTAGCCTTGTGGGGGTCCATCTATACTTTGTTTATTCTGTTTGAATGTGAATAAAAGCCACAGTTTAGAATCCCACTTCTGGTATTGGACATTACAGTTATTGCTTCCTGTGTTCAGAGCTACTTGGGTGCCCTGTGCAGAATAGCCAAACCTAGCCTTTATGCCGAATGGCCTATTCCTCCCTGAATCCAGCCCACCTGGTATTGCTGTCAGATACAAACGGCATATCAGCCTGGCATTACACTTACATTTCCCACCATTAAATTTCAGTCCACACCTCCCTGACCACCTGCCCAGGATATCCAGATCCCCTGGATTGTCTCCTGCTTCTTCCCAATCTACCAGTGCTCCCAGTTTTGAATCGTCACAAGGAACAACCTATTCCTAACCCCCTCCCTATATCTGAGGCGCGGGCATTGAATAAGAGTGGCCCCAATACTGAACCTTGAGGATTCCACTGATTATCTTCCTGGGAGGAGTATCTCACCAACCATTACCCTCTATAAACACCCTGAAAGACAATATTCGACCCAATTGAGCTCCTGTCCTCCCATCCCCATCTCCCCCATCTTTACTATCAGTCCATTATGGGGCACTGAATCAAATGCCTTGCTGAAATCTAGGTACAGGTATAGCACATCCACCGGCCTATGTCTATCCAAGGCCCCCGTCACCCAGTCATAAAACTCTATGAGGTTGGACTGACACGATCTCGCCGGGACGAAGCCATACTGTTTATCATCCTAGTGTCCTAACCTTTCCAACTACCTCCCAAGCCTCTCTTTGCTAAAGTCCTCCATTATTTTGCCTACCACAGATGTTAGATTGACAGGCCTATAATTCCCCATTGCCTCCCTAGACCCCCCCCCTTTATGTATAGGCACTACATAAGCCACCCTCCAGTCTTGTGGCACCCATCCCGTCTGCAGAAAGGTGTTAAAGAGTGCAGCCACCAGTTCCTTCATAACCCTCGGATGTAGTCTATCCGGCGCCAGCACCTTATCAGTTTTTAGCTTCCGAAGGGCCTCCTCACCTATCCACTGTGATTCCCCCAAATCCTCTCCCTCATGCAACCTTCCTACTCCTTCTGGGTCTGGCCCAGCCTGTACCCTAACCTCTTTCCGTCCTCTGGTCTCAGATTGAGACTGACCTCTTGCTTTGCTGGCTCCTCTTCCCTCCCATCAGGCTGTAGAGATCCCTGTCACCCTCTGCAAAGACTGAGGCAAAGTACTTCGTTTAGCACCTCTGCCTGTTCCTCCTGCTTCCTGAGGCCCACTCCCCACAGTCTTAATCCTGTTGATCTGTGTCCTCTCTTTCTCTTCTCTCATTTATCTATAAATTCCTTCCCCACCCTCGGATATCCTAGCCAGGTTTTCCATCCCTGCCTTGGCGCCCCTCACCACACTGGTGACTTTCCTAGCCAATAGTTCATACCCTCCTCATTCCTTGTTCCACCTAGAACGTTTAAAACGTGTGTAGGCAGCCTTTTTTTCCCCCTCACCGCCTCCTGTACCCCCTGGTCCACCAACATGGCTTGCTGGTTCCACCATGCTTGCGCCTTACTTTAGTACAGGACCTAGTAGCCTCTTGCACCCCTTCTTTAATGGTCTCTCAAGCTTCCAGCATCCATGTCCAGCCTAATCATGTCCAACCTCTCCCTTAGAATCCTACCCATACCTACAAAGTCCGCTCCCCTGAAGTCAACCACTACTGTATGAGTCCGTATTTCCTCCCCCCTTTAGATACAGCAGGAACCAGACAATGGCGTGGTCACTACCCGCCAGTGGACTGCACACCTCCAGGCCCCTTATCTGTTCACTGTCCACTAGGACAACGTCCAATATCCACCCCTCTCTAGTAGGTTCCCCCACCTGTTGGACCAGGAAGGCATCCTGAGAGACATCCAGTCTCTGTTCCCTGGTTACAGAAGATGTCATGGCGTCCCAGTCCGCCCTCAGAATATTAAGATCACCCATGACTACCACCCTACCCTTTCCAAGGTCACAGTGACACTCAAGGTTCTCAACCAGTTTATCCTCCAGAGCCGCCTCTATTGCGGGGGGCCTGTATACCACCCCTATCTTCAATTTCTTCCCTCTCCTCATTTGCAGGGTTTCTCAAATCGCCTCCACACCCCCTCCAGCCTCCTCCACTCCACCAACCACTGTCATTTCTATCAGCCCAACCCTTCCCCCTCTTCCCACTCCCCTATCTTTCCTGAATATCTTACAGCTCTCTAAGTTTAGGTTCCAGTCATTTCTCTGGGTGGCCCATGTCTCTGTAATTGCCGCCACATCCGCTGTTCCCTCAGCCAGCATAGCCTGGAGCTCGGACATTTTATTGCTCATGCTCCTGGCACTGATAAGGACTGTCCTCCACCCCGACTTCTCCCCTCTCTCCAGTCCCCCAACCCTGCGCAATCCCTTTTCTGCACAGTTTTCCTTAGATTTGCAACATAGTCTTCCCCCACACACTCCTCTTGTGCCCTAGACCTGGACCCTCAAATAGCCCTACTGGGGTCTTTTTATTATTTGACCCCCCCCCTTTACAAGTTTAAACCCCACTTCTCGCCTATAAATCCAGCAAATTTTAATTTCAAGATCTCCTTCCCCTCCAGGATGAGGTGTAACCTATCCCTGGCATAAAACCCCTTATCCTCCCAAGTATCCCTCTGCCTTGCACCAGTCTCTGAACCACTGGTTCACCCCTCTATGTTTTTGCTCATTTTCCCCAGTTGCCCTTGGTACCGGCAGAATATCACAGAAGGAAATTTTGCTTCTTTCAGAGTGACAAACCCTGGCCAATTCCCAGAATCTAGCCTGTATTTCTAGCTCACTGTTCCCTTCCAAGTCATTTGTCCCCAAATGTACAAGGAAGTCTGGGGATCCCCTGCAATCCAGTGTTAACGAGTATAGGTGGAATTTAGCCTTGTGTACAGATAGTCCTGGTATATATTCAGCCTTGACTGCGCTGCTTTTATTCTCCCCCTCCCACTGGATTACCCTGGTCAAGGAGTCTCCCAGCAGTATCACCTTCGCCCACCCCCATTTGATAGCCCATTTTGATCCTTCCAGACTCCTCCTCCTGTCATCAACCCCCTGCCGTCAGCCTGGGGGTCTTTGTAAGCCCTTTTTGTTCCTTCCAGACTCCTCCTTCTGTCAACAACCCCCTGCTTGCTCCTCCCTTCCCCATCAGCCTGGGGACCACCCTCATGTGCATGCTCTAACATACTCCTTTTACCTCACGACTGACATTTTGCTCTCCCCCCCCAATCTCCGAGTGATCAGAGTTTGCCCTCCCTTCTACCCAGTCTCCCTTCCTGAACTAAAACATCCTATCCCACCAGAAACCTCCCTTCTCCCCTCACTCTGAGCCTGCACTTCCCATCCATCTACTGTATTTCTCCCTACCCTATTATCTACTTCTTCGGTGATTTCTGTCTCGAAGCTACCTATCTAGAACTCTCTACACTTAACTCCCCTTGATTGACTTCCCCAGCCTGGACACCAACCTGACCCCAGTCCTGCCTCCTTCCACCCTGGCCTCCCTCAGTGCCCTCCCTTCTATCATATTTCCCTCCAACCTAGGCACATGTCCCTCCCTCCTCCTTCCTTTCCTTTGAATCTGGCTCCCTCCTCTGTCCTCCGCCTCCCTCAGCTTACTGGCTGAACCCTGTCTGCCTGATCTCCCCTCCCACTATCCTCCTCTATTTCATCTCCCGGATATAGTAGGGTGAATCGGTTTGTAAGTGTGATGCTTGCCCCCGATTTTCTCTCTCCCACCCCCTCCCTCATCTGCTCCCTCTGTCCAGCAACCTCCCTACGGTTTGCTTCCCATACGTTGCTTGTTCCGCCTCCCACTCCTCTCAAGTGACCATATGGTTCACCTATCCCCTGGGAGATGCCCTTTTGACCTTGTCCACTTGCACCCCTGGGGTATGCCATTTTGGCCATGTCCAAGTACATATGGTCCATACCCCAACACCCCATCCCTCCCCTTCCAGCTGCCTTCTAACCCCTGATCTCCTCCCTAAGACCCTCCATTCGAAAACACACTAGACACCCTCCGAACCTCCATGCCCAATTTAATATTATGGTCGCCCCACATCCTGTACACCCAATCGCCCTACCGAAGATGCCCGCACTGACAGTCCCCAAGCCCTCCCTCATTTTGGGAGTGAATAATATGGCCCCATATCAACAATACACACACACAATACCCAGCAATAATCAGTTTTACATCAGCAAAGTCCAGCAGTAGACAGTTTTCAGCAATTTATCCTCAATCCTCACAGTATCCAGCTATCAATCATCAACAATCCCCTAAATAGTAACCCCAATGACCCCAAAAGTTAATTGCAACCTCCAACAGTAACCACCAAGCCCACACCAGCAGAGTATATCAAACTTATGCCCGCTCCCCCACCTGTCCAGCATCAATTTCAAGCTTCTTATTGCTCCAGCTCAACCAGTGTCACCATGCCCTCCCCCAAGGTTCCACCCTCTCCGACCATTTAATAGAAGTTGATGCTGGAGTGGGTGGTGTGAGACACAATTACAGCTCCTTAACGAGTAGTGAGGTGGCCAGACCAGTCTTATGTGGCCCAGCCACAATTCAAATTTGGTGCCCTCACTCCTGATTGGTCCACTGCAATGCCAGCTCTTCTCACTCCATCCCTGACCCACTGCCGACTACAGCATGGGAAGTCTGCTCCAGTGCTCCCTCCATTCAGCGCCTTACCCTCCAGCCTGGCCCTGCAGCGGTGGGAAGTCCACTCCAGTGCCCCGGTGTTCACTTCAGCTGCCTATGCAGCACGAATTCTCCCTCACTGATGCAGCTGCCGATGCAGCCCCAGCTCCTCCTGCCTCGTGTGTGGCCCTGTGGATTCTCTGCGGCCGATGCAGCCAACAACCACTGCCCACGGAAGCACTCCCTGCAATTACAGCTCCTTAACGAGTAGTGAGGTGGCTGGGTCAGTCTTATGTAGCCCAGCCACAACTCAAATTTGGCGCCCTCACTCTCGACCACCATGCTCCCTGCCCTACTGCTATAACCTTGAGCAACCACTAAGCCCTTCACTTGGTCCCTGCCATGTTTGTAAGATCCTCGACCACCACTATCTTCACAGTAGGCAATCAGACAGTAGTGATGTCATTCTAACCCTTTTTTGAAGGGGGGAGACCAGGCTCGACATCCTGAGCTACTATATATTACCAGGACATCTGGGCTTTAGGCTAAAAAATATGTCTACAGCCCTTTCTGGTTTGAATTCAACTGGAGGTGGGCCTTTTTTTTTTTTTTTAAATCAGTGTTTCTACAGTGTCATCTGCCAGAAATGCTATCCAGTTTTAACCTTGTTCATAGCTGAAATACACCTTTCCACTGCTGCATTAGAAACAAGAGATACTCTCATCACATTCACAATCTTCAAAAGATTAGGATATACATTTTGGAAAGTCCCATGCCAGCTTTGTCCAGTCAGTGGAAGAAGGCATATTCTTAAAGTTAGTTTGAGCAAAAATCTTAAACTCTTGCCATTCTGCAAGCACCAGAGTGTTGTCACAGACAGACTGCAAAAGTTGTGAAAATAGTCAGCTAGTAAAGTAATGTCATTGTTGTCCATACAGCTCCAATTACTTTGGGTCTGATGGCCAAAGTCTGGTATCTAATAATTTTGCATGGTTATAGAAAATGTCATCAGTCAAGAACAACCTGTTTTAGCACAACTTCTCAATGTTTGTAATGTATTTCTTACACTACTGTTTAAACATTTTTAACAGCTTGGCCACTGAAATATGTTAATTTCACCCCTTGTAAATAACTTCAGGACATTCACCTGAAAGAACATCGGACCCATTTTTAAGAGAATTTTAAGTTCCTGCCACCTAATGGACCACTCCTCTGCAGATTCAAGAGTGTTTCTCAAAGCATCAACAGAGCTAAGTGGCTCTGGCCTTTCAACTACTTCTTTTGAAGTGCTAGTGAGAATCTGGCAAGCGTCGAAGCAACTGTTCAAAATACAAAAGGTGTGCTATCTTTGGAATTCAGTTAAAATTTGCAACACACCCTTGGCTTTGGCCTGGTCATGAGTCGGATATGCAATAGATTCTAAATAGGCACAAATTACAGGAATTATTTGGCAACAGCCTGGGTGACAAGTTTATGTTTCACCAACATGTTACATAGGCCTTCTTGTGATCACCCATGCATGGCGACAGTCAATCTAGCGATGTAAACTAAAGCGCAATCTGCCGACATCAGCTGCGCTGATTAAGGCAACCTGCATGAGCACAAATTCTTTTGAAACAAAGAAACAATCAAAATCAAAGCACACCAGTCAACATACACAAACAAACATGTACAGCTACCCATGACATAGTGCAGAGGCTCTGGCCCCTGCACCCCCCCCCAATCTAGTAATATAATCAACTCCAGTTCATGGCATATTAGAGATCTGGTTATGACTCCGGCAGTGAGAGACTTACATGAGGCAGAGGTGCTGTGTGTTCTGACATTACTAAGGGCATAAGTTACAGTACAAAGCACGGCAGCAACAGACACAGGCGACTTCAATCAAAATGAGACACACCTGCCAACACTAGAGTACTCAGCAACACTCTAAGAACACCACACTGTAAAATACCAGCTGCAGCGCTAACACTCAAATCACAACACGCTAATAAATCAAAGTCACAAAAGAAGTCTTTAGCAGCATTCCATCGCCAACATCACGGTGACAGTATTGAGTCACCCAACTAGCAGGGTACCCATCTCCATTGCCTGGGCAAGGAACCTCAATTCTCTCAGTCACTTAGACTTTTCTGACAGAGATAAAAAAAAAAAGATGGTTCAGAAGGTTTAAAACCTCAGTTAAACAGATTTTATCCAAAGCATCTTTTATGACCAACTGAAACCCATGTGAGAAACAGTGAACAGCAATTAATCACTCAATTTGTTCTACCCATAGAAGTGCAGCAAGTCCTCGTCTCACACCCATGTTGGCAGATGCCTATCAGCCCTAAATCCCACCTTTTTTTTTTTTACTAAGGTCACAATCTACAAAAATTTTTCAATCCTTTGCTTGTGCCATCTAAAAACGGCTTTCATTCATAGAAATCTGGGTTCAACTTGCCGATTTTTGGGATCAATATAAATGATATACAGGATATAAGAGTTCCTTTTCAATTACACCACTGTTCATCCTACAGTCAATAAGTACTGAAAAATAATTTGCACTTTTGACAGCTGCCAGCTGGTTTTCTTCAAGGTTCTTGCCAATACACATTGTAAATGCCTTCCCACTAACAGCATTGATGTATTCATTGCCCAAATGCACTCCAGGGCGCTTCTTCTCTTCTGCAGTTGCTTCAACTTTAACAGGAATGTCCTCTTTGGCCATCATATACAGGCTCTCCATCAGCCTGCCTACTATCATGCTATGCTGCTTCTCTGCATTACTGAAAGCTCGCCATACAAATAAATTAAAACTGTTCATAGATCTAGGCCAACTCAGGGTCCCAACCCCTTCCTCTCCACACCTCCCCCGTGACTCGACCAACCTGGTGTATCGCTATATAGCCAGTGGTGACCTTCTTTTATAAAATTTCTTAATATTAACAGCTTCCCTGTGCTGCTCTAGATGTTTCCGGATCATGACAACTTTCAGCTAGGGGCCTGTTATCCAGCAATTACTGCCTCACTGAAGTTCCTCAAGCTACGTACCTTATGTCTGTATTAACAGCACAATTTGCAACTTGCACATACTGCAAAATCCCCCTCACTGATTATCCGTAGCCAGTTTTTTTATGGATCTTATTTTTTGCACCAACCTTCAGCAGTTGCTAGCTTTACTACACTTGCCATGTCAGAGTGAAATTAAAAAGGCTGACATTAAATACTTAGTTTACCCTCTGCCATGCAGCACAACGAACTGAAGTTGTGATTCACATTTCTACTGGCCTCCCTCATAGTTAGGCTGAGGGAGTCTGTTTTGATAATTCCAGTTTTGGCTATATTAAACCCTTAGGCTGCTGCCGACAGATATCTTGTCCTAAAAACCTATGCGTTCTAAATCTTCCGGCAGCCTAAGGGTTAACTGTTTGAAACTGTTTATACTATCTGAAAGGGTTACAATGTCTGCACCTTAGAAATATTTTTTTGTTATTGTTCTTCCCTCATAGGAATGTTAGTGTACTTGGCAGTACACACAGAAAAGGTATATCATGGTGGACTTCTCTATCCTTTCATTTGGGTAGGGAAGAAACTTGTGGAGAACAGTGGCGGCTGACTAACAAGGGCAAATTACTATGCTGCCATGGACTCTTACAAAGCAGCATAAACTGCATATGAATTCTGTTTTATTTTTTTGTCTTTATGGCTTTGACACCCCATCGTGTCATTATAGCATTAATCCAATTATATAGAGAATAATGGATGGGGAGGTGTGTTACGAGAATTTAATACATGCCCGAGGTGTGAGAGCTGTATAAACCCCAAGAGCGTAGCTCAAAGGGTTTAGAAAAGCATCACACACAGAGGGTGTGTATTAATTTAATTCTGAACTCCACCCATCAATTATTTATTTATTTTTGTAATTTCTGGCATCAATCCCACCCTCCACCCCAGCTGAAAGCAGGCATCAAAGTTCTGCCCTGTGAGGAGTCCTCCTTCTAAGTTCCCCAGCTCCTCTTCTCCAGAGCTGCAATTCTATCTTTGTGGGAAAAATAAAATTTCATCAAAGTAAACCACTTTCTCATCTTTTTTTTTTTTTTTTTAAACCAGTGCTAAACATCTGAGTGCAACCACTTTTTCAGTTGACTGGAAATCACATTTGTCAGACTGCTGTCATATTTTTTTGGGAGAGAATTTCATATCGTTTTTAGGTTAGTCAGTGGTTCAAAACATTTATTTAATGTGGTGATGGAGGGGTGGGAGAGGAGTAACTCAGGGGTTTGAAAGTGCCGTAAACACACTAGGTATGTGAGAAAGCTGTGCTCTGATCGAGTCTCAAGCGCAGCTGATTATTGGGTTTCTGTACGTGCTTGCCGTAATAACTGGCCAGTTATGATGGCCAATATCAACTGGTTTGGACCACAGAAAAAAACTGATGGCAAATTATATCTTATTAGAACATGTGTAGAAAAATTCCAGGGATTTGATTATCTGAAAGAAGCTCAGAGCTGTGCAATTATTGCCCACAAAATTACACTCCTGAACTACTGACAGCCATTCAAGCCCTACAACATTAACATAGAAAAGTATACACTACCACATTCTGACAGGAGTTGTCACTTCACACCTGTCACTTCACCAGAAGGCAATAAAAGTGAAAATGTCTACATAGAATGGCAAATGATCTTTCTGGCCTACCTGCATCACAGAAACATTTTTGACTGTACTGCTGTAAACACTATTAAATGGTAGAAACAGGAAACTGCACTTTGATTTGGCAGACAGAAAAATTAGCTATTTACTGTACCCATAATGCCTCACTTTGTAAATTCGTTATACAGGCTATTATTTCTGTATTCACTACAGAAATAGGAGACTACCTCACATTAAAGAAATCTTGTCAGTTATATACTGTATGTACATTGCCTCATTTTGAAAATAAGTATCAGATTGTATCTGTTGTAGCCACTACAAAAGTAGGAGACTGCACCTCCTAGTAAGGAAAATGAAAGATAGCTTCATATTGTACCCACAATGCCTTGCTATATATATTTACATGTTAGGTACTATGCTGCAATCACCACTACCAAAATAGGAGACTGCACCTCTAAGTAGGGAGAAATTTTAGACCCCTTTATAATCTACCCAGCATTCCTTGTTACTGCATGTAAATCACCACTAGCTGTTCTACTGCTGTACCCATTACCAAAATAAGAGTTAACCGATTTAACAGAAAGGGACTACTTTATCTCAAAATGCAGTTACAATAATAAATAATGTTTTCACAAACTTTTTTTTTTTAAACAAGCTTTAACATTTTCTCTACACGTTATAAGTGTGATAAGATGCTTCAGGGATGTGTATTTATGCTGTAATAATTGCACTGTGCTCTTGGGTGTTTAAAGGCACTCAACGCAAGTGCCTCATGCCTAACAACAACCACAATCCATGCAATTATTACAGCATAATTACACACCCTGGCGTGTCTTATTGCATATGTATTAAGAAGAGTGGCACCCTCATGGTTAAGTGACACATAGAATAATACATGTGGTGGTGTGTTTAATGAGATTTTACACCCCCCACCCAGGTGTCGGATGCTACAGAAGCCACAAGAGAAAAGTGTGAGATTGCTTGAGGGGTTTATTTTAAGCATCCAACACTAAGGAGGTGTGTAAAATCTCGGGTTAAACACACCACCCCATGTTTTATTTTATATAATTGTTGGGGAGCCTTCTCTTGCCACAGCATTTTATAAAATAAAACAGCTGATCCAGTTGTTGGAATAAAACGCTGTCCACAACCTGTACTGCAAAGTGGCACTGAAATACCATTTTTTTTTAAAGTTTTAACATGGATTGCAAACTGAACTGCTGAGGCATTTTTTTTTTTTTTAAATCTTTGACTAACTGACGTACCACGGAGTCAAGCGAGCGAAGCAGCCAGCTTCCCACGAAAGTGGGGGAGGTGGCACGCTGCGATGCGGGAGCAAGGGAAACCCAGTGCATCGCTTGAATTATTTTTATTCTGCATTTTGCCCGTTTCCCCACCACCTACCGACGGGACCATCTGCCCAGTTACAAACTCCAGCTCGGCTACTCGTGATAACCGTCCTCTAGACCCTAGCTTGCCCCAGGGTGGGGTGGTGGCACTGCGATCATGGGAGGCGGAGTCGGCCTGAGAGCCACAGCCGGAGTGGGCATCATTAAGGCGGTGAGAGCAGGGTGTTTTTCTTCCCCTTTTGTCCCCAGGAGGTGGGGACATGCAATGATGTCTCGTCCACCTGCCCCTGAATTCTGTCAGCACCCGTAGCTGCGATGCCCCAGCCTCCACCAGGAGTCAAATCAGCGCCAGTGTCCCCACCCACTCCGCGGTGAGGCTGTCCATAGGACCTCCATACTTCTCCCGGATGGCCCTCCAGCGACCGGGTCCGTTCCCGAACCAGGGTCACTGGCGCCACAAGCAGAAATCCAACTGCTGGACCCGGCTGCATGTTGAATTATAACCATGTTTCCCTATGGGAGAAAAGGCTCCCCAGTTATTATTAATGTATTATGCTCACTATAACAACTGTATGTCTGTTTCTTGCAAGTAATAAGGTTTTTTTTTTTTTAAATTTGAAATTAGAAGGCAGAACCAGACAGGGGTAATGTATGTGCACTTGACTAGGGTGAATTTGAAAAGTAACACACTTCAATGAGATGATCCTAGTTTACTTTTGGGAATGATGAGGTGGAGCAGGGTGAATGTCTCCCCTACTACAAGCAGACTGTGAAGCTGTAGCAGTCTATGTTGGTTCAGAATTCAGCAACTGACTGTTCCCGCACCAGCCTCGCCACAGCTTTTGGGCAACACAGTCTTCTTCCCATGAAGACTCCCTCCTAGCACAATAACTTCATGTGAAGAGAAAGCGCAGACTCAGAAGAAGGCAGAAAAGAGGGGCAAACTTCCAGGGTTAATTCAATTTTCATCCAACATAGGCTGCAACAGCAGGCCCCAAAGAAGACTAGCAGACCAGACGATCTCCATAAATAAATAAAATCAGCAGAAGAAGTTGAAGCAGTCTAGATTGGTTCAGAATTCAATAATTGTGACTGTCCCAGCCAGCGCTGCAGCTTTTGGGCAATGCAGTCTTCTTCTAATGAAGTAAAGGCCACCTTCTAGCTCAATAAGTGTACTGATGTACAATGTATTGATTTGTTTCTCTTGTGCTGAGACATTGATCAGAAGGCCACAGTTTACATTTTGAACTTTTTTCTTCTTTTTGTAACTTTTGAGCCTCTCTGTTACAAAATCACCAAAACACTTGTAGAATTCAAATATGACATGGGTGAGAGTGAGATAGCAGAAAAATCTTCTCTTGCCATACTTGACCTCTTCGGAGAGGTCAAGAATAGCTAAGTGAAGATATTTCTACTATCTCACTCTCCTGTCATATCCCAAATATAGATACCGATACAGAGACAGACAGACAAAACACAGACACACAGCACACACACCACAGGAGTGCGGTAAAAATCATGAGATAAAAGATATCTTAATCAGATACATCAGTAATAGCAACATAACAAAAATGTCACTGCTGTCACACTGGATATTTGTAAAGTTATGTCATCAACCCATATTTATGAATAAAGGGTCAAATGGCCCTCATTATGCCAGTACCAAGGAGACCCGTTTGATAATTTGGCTAAGACTGGAAATAGATATGGTCCTACTGGTCTAAGTCAGCATTACTCTCACCTTTGTGCAAAGGAGTCAGTCTACCACACTTCCAGACTGTGTGTTTCGAGGGACAGTTGGGGCTTTTAAGAATGCTTGGGATAAGTACAAAAGCATCATAACATTGAGTAGCAGTTAAGGAAGGGGGTAGGGGCATGGGCAGACTAGATGGATCTTACGGGGCCCATTTTGGTGTCACTTTCTATATAGCTACATATCTATGACAGAATATGTACTTTATCATTGTATTGTATTGTACTGTACTGTTGCGATGTTTGCTCTCTTGACGAGGTGCGTTTGTAAATGAATCTCTGACTCAAAGGTCTGTAAAACCGATACTCTAAATAAATAAATAAACATATCTGTAACAGGCTGGGTTATGTATATAGCTATCAAACTGTGAGGCTTGGTTTCCAGTTTGTCAGCACTAGAGCTTGTGTCTGGACTGATCTGCTGTAGTGCCTTACTGACCCTGTGGTGGGAGGAAAAGTGTAAGTAGAAATAATAAGCTACATCTGAGGTTGCTGGTGAGTGTACTGCTGCATAAAGTTTAGACAGATCTTGGGCATTAACCAACTTTCCACTGTCATCCATCCCAGGGCCTATCAAGTCAAGTCAGTTTATTTATAGAAGCGCTTTCTAAAACTAAGGCCTGTACAATAAATACATAAAAATAAAATATAATAAATTCTAATAGACACATAATTCCAACAGACAATAAAATAGCAGCATAGCATGGCTAAAAGCAAAACAACAATCAAATGCCAGGCTAAAAAGATACGTTTTTAAAGCTGTTTTAAAACTCTGGATGGTTAGGCAATCTCTAACCCAATGAGGTAGAGAGTTCCACAGGGACGGAGCAGCAAAGTTAAATGCCCTTGCTCTGGATGTTTGCAAACGTACCATGGGAACTTATAGCAATCCCTCATCGGAGAATCGGAGAGGACGGAGGGGACAATAGGGGCAAAGGAGATCTTTCAGGTAACTCGGTCCCTGTTCATGTAGGGCCTTATAGGTTAGCAAAGCAACCTTAAGGTGATCCGCCATCATATCGGCAACAAGTGCAGACCGCGGAGCACAGGCGTTATAGGACTGGTTCTTGATGCACCAGTCAATAGCCTGGCTGACGCGTTCTGCACCAGCTGCAAGCGGCGGATATCAACCCCCGGCAGCCCTAGGAAATGGGCATTGCAGTAGTCAAGGCAGGAGGAAACGAGGCATGAACCAATATTGGAAGATCCCGGGAGGAACCAGATGTTTCACCGGCGATATTTCTCAGATGGTAAAAAGTTTTAACAACTGCTAACGTGTAATTTCAGGGTCAGGCAGTCAAACATAACGCCCAGGTTCCACACCCGGTCTGGAGGTGGCTAGTTGACACCTCCAGCCATAAACCCGGAAGGTGAACCTGCCAACATACCCACCTGGCAATGACCCGGTTCACAACCAACACCTCAGTTTTTCAGGGTTCAACCTTAGCCAGCACTCATTCATCAGGCCTGAATTTGGTCGAAAGCGGTTGAGCACTGAGACAGCATCGTCTTGTTCAGGGATCAAAGACATGTATAGCTAGTATCACATCTGCATAACAGTGAAAACTCAAGCCATACCATCTAATAATCGCTCCCAATGGCAGCATATACACTGCAAACAACATAGGCTAGAATGGATCCTCACGGAACCCACAGGGCAGAGAGAATGGAGATGAAGTACAAACCCTGACACCACTCTCTAAGTCCTACCCATGAGATAGGATCAAAACCATCTGAGGACAACTCCGAAAGTCCATAGATAAACGCAGAGCAATCCAACAGCACACCATGGTCCACAGTATGCTGCAGAGAGAGATCAAGAAGGACCAAGGCAGACGAGCACTTCGGTCTCTCGCTATCAGGAGGTCATTTAGTATCCGAACAAGGGCCGTCTCAGTACTATGTCTCTTCCCAAAACCGGACTGGGGAGAATCAGAAATTGTGGCTGGTCAAATGGTCCTCCAGCTGTAAAGCCACCACCTTCTCAATAACCTTACCCAAAAAGGGAAGGTTAGAGACCAGCCTGTAGTTTGCTAGACAGTCAGGATTCTCTTTAGGGTCTTTTCAGTGCTTAATACAATTAGGGAGACTTTTTAGGACTTAGTGTCCCCACTGGCAGTTCGACTCCAACCCTCAAGGTACCCAGGGAGCTGTGCGCTGCTTCATGCATCTTTGCGCACTCTTACAGTTTCTCTGAGCTCTTCCCAGCTCCTCAACTTCAGGGAGGATTGAACCGTGTATTTATGTTGGAGCATGAGCTCATCTCGGCCAATATTTGGTGCGACTCTCAGTCCTCTCGCAATCCAGCCACAAGCTACAGCAAACCACAGCAGCTGGTTAATTTTTATTTTATTTACCGCTAGCAGCGGTCTCAAAGGAGGTCAGTTTTGCACTGCAGGAAGTGGTGTTTCCCCAGTTTGGACCATAACAGAAGTGGCCACATACCTCTCTACCTCTTGCCTCATAAATCAGGGACAAGGCTCAAAAAATCAGGGACAAAGACCCCAAAACAGGGACACATCTTAAAAATTGGTAATATTCACTCAGAAAGTTGATACAATACAGGGATTAGTGTTGGGATGCTTTTTCTGAAGAAGAACAAGTCTGCAATTTTAATGTTTGTCATTATTTTGTGCTTACAATCCCCACTGTTCAGTCACAAAAACACAGATTTTAGGAGTGACAGAGGAAAATGTTGAGGTAAAATCAGGGACATCCCTGAAAATTAGGGACAGTTGAGAGGTATGGGCGGCCGTGCACTGAAACAGGGAGCAGCTACAGAGGGGCATAAATATATATTTTCAAGCTCTACACCTCTGTAGTCTGCAAACTAGTGGCTCCTTTTATATTTTACTCTGGCAGCACTGGGACCGGCAAGCGCTGCAGGCGCTAGGTGCACACAAGTGGTCCTGTGCTAATAACATTCTCTCCATTTGTGGAGTATTCTGGCCGCCTAGCTTGTTTAAAATCCTGACTTATCGGGGTAGCTCTGGCAAAAATAATGCAGGGAATGACTAAATTAGGCATCACAAATGTCTACACATATGGCATCCACCCAGGACAGGAAAGGAAACAAAGAGGGGAAGAAAAGTAAAGAGATACTTTGGTAGGAGGCCACCCTACCAAAGTAGAAAGGGCACTATAAATAGGATAGCAAAAAAAAAAAATAATGCTGCTGCAGCAGGCTTTCCAAGGAGGGAAAAGATAAGAGGAATGTCCCAGGATGCCTTCAAAATTCCGTGGGGGGGTAGCACTGCCACAGCGAGGAGGGTGCGGCAGTACAGGTGGGAGGATGGGGCACAGCTGGCTTCTGGTAAGTGTGCGTGCCTCCACACCCACACACAGACGTGTGCCGGGGGCCTCGGGCGGGGACAAGCAGGAGAAAACCTTACCTAAAAAATGCACCACAAAAATCTCTGGTAAACAAAAAGAAGAAAAAATGGCTTTGCTTCAACAGTACATCAGGGACATTTCCCTGGGATGAAGTGATACATCATTGGGTGATCATTTTACTCAAGCCCACAACAAAAATCCAAGAGACATCAAGTGCATGGGTACTGAACAAGTAAAAGTAAAAGCAAGGGGTGGGGACCAACTGAAATGCCTACTGCAGCAAGTGTCCCAGTGGATGCATAGGTGTGAAGCCTGAAACCCCATGAGCATAATGATGAGTTTGACTTAAAATGTTTTCTGTAGATTATGGGGTGTGTTTAAGACTACTTAAAGATTATGGACAATGGGCCCTATGCACTAATGGGGCATAGGACACACGCAAAAGGCGCATACCCTGCCCACTCAGCTCCACACTTGCAGACAAGTGCGCACCAGCTGGTATTCATAAATGCTGGCCACCTGTCCATGGCCCCACACCCTGGTGTGCAGCTGTGCATTGCTAGATCAGGGTGGAGTGGGGATGGAGTGCGGGACTCAGGCATGCATCCATTTGGAAGCCTGTCCTGGGTCTCGAGTGGATCTAATGTAAAGGCATGTGGAGGATCTTGTGAAGCATGGACACTGCAGACTTCAGGGAACACTGCCACATCCACTGCCCTTGCACCCACATACCACAGAGACATGGACCCCACAGCAAGGACACACCAGTGTTGTTGGTAACATGTCTGCAGACAGCCAATAGCATAAGACATGGTGAACGATGCATGGACTGAACAAGAACATGTCCGTGCCATGCTGCACCACAGTACTGTGTTCCCACAGTCCCCACTGGGCATATATGATTGCCGTGCTGATAGAGGAGCAGTGTGCAGCGATATCGAAGGCATCACTGCCACTCAGGGACAGGTGGGTGGTATGGGTGCCTAGTAGTCATACCGGTATAATGCCGGCCATTACCACTGAGGTGTCCACCTCCATAGGTGACAGCAGACGTCCCAGTACTGTGGACTCTTGGGGCACTCATAAGCATGGTGCAAGTTGAGGGGTTCCCAACTCTTCCCCATGTACCACAGCAGTTACTACCAGCTCCACACATTGTTCACCTGACATGTCCTCCCCACCCCCCACCATCCTACCTGTAATGACTCAGTGCACAGCAGGATTGCAAATACCCATTACTAGAATAAACCCTGTGCGTATCTGGAACAAGCATTCCTCAGGTGCATAGGTACTCCAGAATACACATGGAGGTGGCAGAGCTGTATGACATGGACCTGATAGAAACTACATATTGACAATATCCTGTACATGTGGAGAGGTGACAGAGATGAAATTCCAAATTTCATCAGCTATTCAAACAACAATGAACTAGAGGGTAGACATAATCAAACTGCAGGAAGAAAATGGTATTAGGAAAAAATAGCAGCTAACAGTATCTTACATGCAAAATCTGCCCACTATCCAAACCTAGTCTTCTCTATACCACACAGCCAAATTGTCAAGTGAAAAAGAAAAATTGACTTTAAACAACAAGCTGAGGAAATTAAAAGTAGGTTCTCAGACAATGGTTATGATCAAGAAAATCTTATAAAGCATTGAAAAAGATGTCTTTAGGAGTGAAACTCTACTACAGGAGGCCTGTCTGCATTTACCTTGGGAATACACAGCAATCCACCAATACAGGATCCCAAGAAAGGTCTGGTCTTATTCAGACTGCCATGTGGAAGTCAGCATTGCATGATTTATAGTTAGAAGTACTGTTGTAGTTAAAAAGTTGTGTTATTTGTTCATGTTAATGGTTCTGGTTAACACTTTTGATAGTTAAATTGTCAATTAGAAAAAAGCACAAGTTGATGCGGTAAGAGGCAAGTACTAATTTTTAGAACTCACACAAGGCAATTAATAGAATATTTAGGATAAGGGTGTACAACAAGGCATACCTTCAGATATAAATATATACCAAGGAAATTCAATTAAAAAAATCATATAAAATAGTAAGATGACAATACACATGTTATTCAAAATAGTAACCCATAATGTAAATGGGTTAACATAGTCCATTAAATGAGCCAAAGTACCAGCTTATTTAAAAAACAGCAACCGGGGACACTTGTGATTCAAGAAACACATTTATTGCCCCAAGAACATGAAAAACTAAAAAAAATGGATTTAAAGAAATATTTTATTCTTGTATTGAACAGGAAGATGAAGAGGAGTAGCTACCCTGATCCCAAAATCATCCCCATTAGAAAAATTTAAATCATATGTGGACCCTGCTGGTTGCATGCTTACAGTGGTGGGAACATTAATGGGAGAAGAGTATATGCTGGTTAATCTATATCTCCCCCTGGCAACAGACTTTTCCACAATCCATCTACTATTTAATACAATTATGGAACACCACACAGGGATGCTGTTGCTGGGAGGAGATGTGAATGTAGTCTGGGACCTCAAATGGATCACGACAACTGGAGGATGATCTAGTCTAACATTGGCCCATAAATATTTTAGAAATTAATAATGAATTTGGCTTATCAGATGTTTAGCAAATACAACACCCTCACCAAATAAAATATACTTATTACTCTCACATCTGTGACATGTATTTAAGATTGGACTATTTTTTGTGTCCCTAGAGCATATCTCTACAGTAACTCAACGCACAATAGAACTGATTGTTCTATCAGACCACGCCCCAGTAACAATAGCAATAGTCTTACGTCAAGAACACAGATGGACATTCTGTAGGTAAATCTGAATCTCCTTAATGACTATCAATTCAAGGATATGCTAAAGGAGAAACTTCCTCCCATACCACAACAAAATCAAACAGTAGATGTAGCCGCAGCAATTTTATGGGATGCTTTAAGGTAGTTTTGTGGGGTGAGATAATTGCCTATGCAGCTCAGGCAAAGAAAAATAGGGAAGAATAACTTCATAGCCTAATAGTCCAACTCCAGTTTTTGCAACAAGGCCAGGAACAAGGGGACTCATCACTGCTCCCCAAAATAAAACAAACCCAAGACTGCATTCAAAATATCTTGAATGCAAAGACCGAATTAGCTCTACAATACCATAGGCAAAAATATTATGAAGGGTAGTCTAGAGCTACAAAATTGTTAGTTTTTTGCATGTGTCAACACAGAAAAGAGGCCACAATTATAAAGATGTGAAATCCAGAAACAGCAAAAGAGGTTTTAAGACATCTTAAATTTTAACAGTACTAACAGAATATTACTCCTCGTTACATGCACCAAAGGCGGCAGCTCCCCTCTTGGATTATCGAAAGTATTTTAACCCATTACACCTCCTAAAAGTCACTGATGCACAAAATCAAATACTAATAGCTCCTATCATGAAAGGGGAAAGGGGAATAATTGTTTAACCAAGAAAGGCACACTAAGCCAGAGCTTGTTTCCAGGTGTGACCTGAGAGCACAAGGAAGCTAAGTGACTTGCTCAGGATCACACGGTATGCAAGTGGGGGCTGATAGGATTCAAACACAGGTCTCCAGGTTTGTAGCTCAGTGCCCTGAATCACTAAACTATACTGCCTCCTATCATGATGGCAGAAGCAGAAAGCTGCTCTAATCCGTGTTAAGTCTGGGAAATGCCCAGGCCTAAACAGTTGCCCACTGGAATTTTATAAATCCTGTAAGGAACATTTGCTCCAACCATTGTTGCAAGCATATAAAGCAGTGCAGGAAGGGGGGGCAATCTCCATCATGGAACTTGGCCACTATTTCTGCAGTTTTGAAGCCAGGCAAGAATCCTACAAATCCCAGCTCATATCAACCAATATCAATCCTGAATGTAGATTATAAATTGTATACTTCAATATTAGCAAAAACACCTAGAAAGAATCCTACCAGACCTGATACGTTGGGATCAGACAGGATTTATTACAAATGACAAATGCAAGACATTATCAAGAGAATACCTTCATTACTCCAGCACACATCCATGACTCGGCAGAAGGCATTGCTGCTGAGCCTGGATGTGGAAAAGGCATTTGATAGTGTCTTTGTCCTTTTTATATTATACCTTAGCAAGATTATGATTTTACCTGAACTTTACAGTGATAATAAAGACACTTTATTAGGACCCACAAGCAATGATTAGAGTGAATGGTGCACTTTTATACAGAGAGACGAGACAGGGACTTCCTATGTCTCCTGTTCTACAATATCTGCCTTGTTAGTTGAACCTCTGACCCAAGCAATTAATCAGAATCGAGCAATACAAGGTATTAGCCATAATGGAGAAGAACATAAACTAGCATTTTATGCAGACGACTTGCTCATCTTCTTGACAAACCAAACAAATACTTTACCCTTGCTGTGGACAGAACTAGGAGAGTATGGTAGACTATCGGGACACAAATTACATAGAAACATAGAAGTTGACAGCAGATAAGGACCGCAAGGCCCATCCAGTCTGCCCATTTCTTTTTCTACCTTATAAATGTGCCATTGGCCTTTGCTCTGTCAGTGGCCTATCTATTCATACTCATCTGTATTGCTCCCTTATGCCTCTCCCATGCCTGTTTGAAGCCCTGCACTGTATTCATAGCCACCACTTCCTGAGGTAGACCGTTCCATGCATCCACCACCCTTTCTGTGAAAAAGAATTTCCTCACATTCCCCCTTAATCAGCCTCCCTCTAATCTCATGCTGTGTCCTCTTGTCCTGCTATTTTTCTTATATTTAAACATGTTAGACTCTTTCACCTTGTTAATGCCCTTAAGGTATTTGAATGTTTCGATCATATCACCTCTCTCCCTCCTTTGCTCAGGGTATACATATTGAGCTCCGTTAATCTGTCCTATATGTCTTCTGATGCAGTCCCTGTACCATTTTGGTTGCCCTTCTCTGGCCTGCCTCAATTTGGTTAATGTCCTTGTGAAGGTGTGGCTCCAGTACTGCATGCAGTACTGCAGATGAGGGCCTAACCAGTGTCTTGTAAGAGGATTATCACCTCCCTCTTACAACTTGAGATACCCTACTAATACCTTAACATCCCAGGCCTTACCTACTGCTTTAGAGGTCTGCTTGGATTATTTCAGGTCATCGGTGATGATGATGCCCAAGTCTCTTTCTTCCTTTGTGACTGCCAGCAACTCCCCTCCCAGCCTATAGATGGCTTCAGGGTTTCTGTTCCCTATGTGCATGATCTTGCACTTCTTTGCATTAAATCCCAGTTGCCACTCTTCTGACCATTTTGCTAGTTTATCCAGATCTCTTCTCATTCTTCCCACCCCATCTGGATTATCTACTCTGTTGCAGAGCTTGGTATCATCTGCAAACAGACAAGCCTTACCCTCTAGTCCATCTGCAATGTCACTAATGAAGATATTGAAGAGAACTGGCCCCAGGACTGATCCCTGAGGTACCCCACTTGTGACTTGCATCTCTTCTGACTGTATACCGTTTACCACCACTCTCTGTTTTCTGCCCGTCAACCAGTTTGCCACCCAGTTGACCAACTTCTGACCCACCCCGAGCCTTCCCAGCTTCTTTATCAATCTTCTATGTGGAACAGTGTTGAAAGCTTTGCTGAAGTCAAGGTGGCGACATCAACTGCTCCCCTAGTCCACCACTCTAGTTACCCAGTCAAAGAAATCTATGAGATTAGTTTGACAGGACCTTCCGTTGTAAACCCATGCTGTCTTGGATCCTTTGCTCCTATGGATTCCAGGTGTTGCACTATCCTTTCCTTAAGGAGTGCCTCCATAATCTTGCCCACTACTGAGGTTAGACTGACTGGTCTGTAGTTCCCTGCCTCCTCCCTGCTACCACTCTGGTGGAGCAGGATCACATGAGCCCTTCTCCAGTCTTCTGGGACCTCTCCTGTGCTCAGAGACTCACTAAACAGTTCTGCTAATGGCTCTGCTAGTTCCACCCTTAGTTCCTTAAGTACCCTAGGATGCATGCTATCAGGACCCATTGCCTTGTCTACCCTGAGCTTAGCGAGCTCTTGTAGGACCCTTTCTTTTGTGAAGGGAGTAGTGCTCACCTCCCTCCCCTCTGTGTCCATAGTGCTGAGCTGTGGGCCCTTCCCTACCTTCTCTTCAGTAAATACTGAGCAAAAGTATCTATTTAAGATAGATGCTTTCACAGGGTCCACCTCCTCACATGCCCCCTTTTCTCCTTTGAGCTTAGCAATACCCCCTCTGGAATTTCTCCTTTCACTAATGTATCTATAGAAAGTCTTGTCACCTTCTTTTACTGTTCGTGCTAGTGTTTCCTCAGTTTGGGACTTTGCCTGCCTTACTGCCTTCCCTGCTTCCCTTAAGGCAGTTTGGTATGCCTCCCTATCTTCATCCCGCTGTGTTCCCTTTTGGCTCTGTCCTTTTCCGCTACTGTATTTGAGAACCAAAGTGGTTTCCTTTTTCTTTTGCACTTCCATTTCTGTCTAACACAATGGGATATTGCTTCAAGTATTGCATCCTTAATGCTTGCCCACTTTGCCTGTACCCCTCACCTGTGTTTCTTTTTGCCAGGGCTAGCTTAACTCTGTTGGCCATCTTATCAAAGTCAGCCACTCTGAAGTCCCATATTTTTGCCTTGGAATGGGATGATTTAGACGTAGTGGCCAAATTGAACCATACCATGTGATGGTCACTGGCCCCCAGGTGACCTTCTACCTGGAGATCTGTGATCCTTTCCCTGTTAGTCAGTACTAGATCTAGGATAGCCCTGTCTCTTGTGGGTTGTTGTACCAGCTGTTTGAGGTCCTCCCCCTGCAGGGAATCCATCATGTGTCTAGTTCTGGCAGATGTTGCTGCTGGTATTGACCAATCTGTATCCGGCATGTTGAAGTCTCCCATTATCAGAACCTCCCCTTTAGCCATCATGTTTTGTATATCTTCTAACAGTAATGTGTCTATGTCCTCCCTCTGGTCTGGGGGCCTGTAGACAACCCCAGTTCTTATGGCTGTCCCATTTCCTGTTTCCAGGGTGACTCACAGTTCTTCTGACTCCTTATGTGTATTCTGAATTTCTGTAGCTTTGATATTTTCATTGACATACAGGGCCACTCCACCCCAACCCCCTCCTTTTTGCACCTCGGTCTCTTCTGAACAGTACATAGCCAGGTACTGAAGTCTCCCAAGTGTGGTTACTGGTAAACCACGTCTCACTAATTGCTACTATATCCAGTTTAGCCTCTGACATTATTGCATGCAGGTCTGGGATCTTATTTCCCTGCCTGTGAGCATTTGTGTACATGATTTTCCATTGGCCAGATTTCGGTGTGTTAGTTGTTGGGTAAACAAAGAAAAAAACAGCTATGTAGATATATTTTCGATCAACACTTCAACTACAACAACAATGTCCTTTTCAATGGGACCAAATTCAAATACGATACCTAGGAATTAACATACCTAAAGACTTGTCAACTCTACCAAGTCTATTATCCACAATTAATAAATAATATGTATGTGGTCCTCGACAGATGGTTAGTAATATCATAATACATATGGATGTTTTACCAAGAATGTTATATTTTCTCTGAACTCTCCTAGTCATGCTGCACAAGAACATTTTTAAAGAATGGAACAAGTGAATTTTCTGCTTTATTTGGATGGGAGGTAAACCCAGAACAGCATACCTTAAATTGCAATTAGGTAAGGAAGACAGAGGATTAACCCTCCCTGATTTACAGCAGTACTACTAGGTGGCCACCTAAGTCATACAGTAGCTTGGCTAGATCCTCAGTATGAAGCATGTTGGAAGCAAATAGTATTGACAGATATAAACTTTTCAATGGGAAAGACATCCCCAACCCCCAGAGCAAGTCTCAGAAAATGAATTAACTTGACAACTAGTGTGGGTGTGGAAAGAGATGCAAACAATTAAATGGTTTGGTAAAGTACTTTTGTCACTGAGTGATTCCTACCAAGTCAAATAGACCCACAATTTAAACACTGGAAAATACAGGGATTGATATATTTACATCAGCTATATAAGGAGGGACCCCTCACCCCTTTGCTTTTCTACAACAAAAATATGCATTGACAATAACAGACCATTTCAGATTTCTACAAGCCAGACACTGCTTATATACCAAATTTGGTAATTTGAAGGATTATAAAGATGCACACCCGCTGGTCAGGCTACTCATTATAACTCAAAACCACAGAATTTCAGCCCACTTTATTTCCCAATCATACAAAGCCCTGAGTACCCTTTCTGTGGTGTCATACTTTGAAATAGCACGTAAATCGAACAAGAATTAATTAGCTATTCAAATTCCAGCGACAGCATGGCAAAAAAATTTACACTAGGCAGCATGAGGGAACCTCATCAAACATTTGGAGGGAATTTGCCTGGAAAATGGTGGTAAGATTTTTTTAGAACCCTCTAATTATATAAAAATTGATGCCAGGACTTGGGGCTGAGTGCTGTAGAAATTGCAGAATCATGACAGCTCACCATGCATATGTGTTCTGGTGGTATCCTCAACTTATTTATTTATTTATTAAATTTTGTTAACCGGGTAAGCCCATTGGGCCCCGAAGGTCCCTTTTTCAGGGGTGACCCAGAGTTAGTTACATGAAGTAGAACAAGTACAGTCAGGAGATACAGAGTAGTACATTGTGTACAGGTGTACGATGCCATTGTACAACAATCATTGGACTTACAACACAACAACAGTGGCAGCTGTTAGACTTAGGGCAGGTAGTACATTAAAATATACAAGCAATGCAGTATATGTCTAAAGGTACAGGGTTATATTGGGAATGACAGCTTTACATAGAAGAGGGCAACTAATTACAGGGCAAGTACCCCAGACCAACAATGGCAGCTAGATGCCAAGGGTGTGATTTAGCTAGCCTTCAGGACAGATGCAGGAGCTGAGCTTCAGGACATAATCCCGTCTGAAAAATCGCTGCGGAGGGGGCTTCTTGTAGTTGACAGGAGAGCTTGTTCCACAGTGTGGGGGCTATATGGGCAAAGGATTTACTGCCGGCTATGGATCTGAACCTGGGCAGTTCAAGCAGTATTTTGCCCGAAGTGCGAAGGGACCTCCTGGGCTGCTTTGGGGCAAGTAGTCTGATTAGCCCTGCAGGGGGATCGTCAGAGAGGAGCTTGTATGTCCAGTTTAACAGGGGGCACTGAAGCCTTAGGTTCAGGGTGGGCCATTTGATTGCGGCAAGGACTTCACAGTGGTGGGTCCTCGGATGGGCTTTTGTAGCGAATCGTGCAATTTTATGGTACAAAATCTGTAGTCTACCATGGTTGAGCTTTGCGATGCTGAGTAGGGTTGGGGTTGCGTAGGTAACAGTAGGTAGGAGGACACTCTGAGCGATTGCCAGCCTTGTCTCAGATATCAGATTGGCGCTTAGACAGTAGAGCAGCCCGAGTTTTTGGTGGATGTTTTTGGCCACCAAAACTATGTGTGGTTTTAGCATGAGTTCCTGGTCTAATGTAAGACCCAGGTATCTGAAGGATTGGACCACTTCGATAGGAGAAGCGGATGTGGTGACCAATGGTAGAAGATGTACCCGGGAGGGACCCAGGGATTTTGGACCAAACAGGAGCGCTTTGGTCTTGTTAGGGTTGAGAACCAGGCAATTCTCAACCAGCTACACTTCAGCCTGGGAGAAGGCAGCCTGAAACAGGGGTCCTAGATCATCCTGGTGTGGCGCAGTTCTGTAGAGTACTGCATCATCAGCATACTGCACCACAGAGCTGCTCCTGCAGTGGTGGCAGAGGTCGTTGATGAACAGGGAGAACAGAAGCGGGCCCAGGATGGAGCTTTGGGGCACCCCCTCATTTACCGGTAGAGGGTTGGAAGTTACACCTCTCCACTTGACCTGCTGAGAGCGGTCAATCAGGTAGTTGCTGAACCAGTTCAGGGAGTGTTGGTCCAGTTCAAGTGTGCTCAATTTGGTTAGTAGGAGTGGGTGGTCAACCAGGTCAAATGCCTTGGTCAGATCAATAAAGACTGCCCCTGTGGGGGTGCCCTTGTCCAAGGCAGCTAGGACATCGGAAGTGAACCTGATGAGGGCTGTGTCAGTCCCATGTTTTTGCCAGCATCTATGCTGTGTAGGGGCCAGGAGCTGATTGTTTTCCAGGTAGTCCCTCAGTTGGCCACAGATGAAATGCTCCTGGATCTTTACTAGGTGGCAGAGAATAGAAATGGGTCTGTAGTGGCCAATTGGATCTCAGGATCCACCCTTGTTTATTGGGACCACATGGGCCTGTTTCCACTTTTTGGGTACTACTCCTTCCTGCAGGGATTGCTTATTAGCATGGTGACAGGTAGGGCTATGGTGGGGGCTGCAGCCTTGAGCAGCCGAGGGTCCAATCTGTCAGGTCCTGGTGATCCCCTAGGTTTTAAGGATTGCAGGAGGGGTAGCACTTCTTTGATGCGCATGGTCCTTAGGTGGAAATGGGGGGTCGGGAAGTCCTGTGTTTCTGTGACTGGGGGACCCTGGTGATGAAGTTGGCGGTCATTTCTTTAGGTGGCCAGGTCCGTGAAGAAGCTGTTGAAGGCAGCGGCAGCCTCTTCTCCATCTGTTAAGGTTAGCCCATTGCAGGTTATATTGCCCTGCTGTGGTTTGTTTGTGCCTTTTAACAAGGAGTTGATGCTGGTCCACAAGGACTTGGGGTCAGACAGGGTGTCTCGCTGAAGGGCTTTGAGATAGGCCCTTTTAGCAGATTTTGAGGCTTTCTTGCACTTGTTCTGCAAGGACCTATAGTCAGCTAGGTCTGCTGGGCTATTGGAGTGCCTGGCTTTTTTCCAGGCCTTGTCTCTTCTTAACATTAGGGATTTAAGTTTGCTCGATATCCATCTATGGCACTGCCCTTTCACTCGTCTTTTCCGTAATGGTGCATGTAGATTGGCCACCGTAGAGAAAGTATGTTGGAAGTACCAACCAGCATCATCAATACTACCTAGCTGACTTAGTGGTGCCCAGTCAGCATTTCTCAATGAGCTCTGGAAAGCCTCAGAGGTGAAGCCAGAGAAGTCCCTGGCTATTATGAGCCTGGGGGGGGCCCAAGCGGCCTGTTTTTCCAGATGCAGAAGGTGGAGGAGTGGTCACTCAAGGCATCAGACATCACGCCAGCCTCTTGGATGTTGGCTGGGTTAGAGACTAGGATCCTAGTCAACTTACCAAGTACTGTGGAAACATAAACTCACACTTGCAGGAACTTTTCCTGAGTCTGTACCTTTAACACCAGAAACAACCCTTTTATTAAATTACTCAACCAAATCCCTCAATAGTCATCAGAAATATTTATTAAATATGCTAGCACTCACAAAAAAGTGCTAAAAAATGTCGGCAACCTCAACCCCACAACTATAGAACAATGGACAGCCCTAATGGCAGAGGTTTACAACATGGAAAGACTTAAATATGAAACCTCATGGAACTTTTTCAGAACTAGTGACAGGGCTGGTCATTTTGTAAAATGGGTAAGCGTCCACGCTTTGTACCAACATTTTTACATGGATGTCAACAAATCTGGGACATAATTTAATCTGATATTTGAGACATCTGGGAAATGACAAAACTGAAATGTAATTGGGAATGTACTATTTGATTATGTAAGATGCTCTTTTGAGAGACATGCTTAAGACAGCTAATAAAAATGTTTACCTAAATTGGCCACTGTACACTTGAACTAAGGACATGTATGATTTAAAAAGGAAATGTAGTTCATTGTACAAGATTGTACTGAACTGAGTTGTAATCTGCACTGATTTGCTCAATAAAGATAAAAAAAGCAGTGAAAAAGCTAACAAGAATGAGAGGGAAAGCCTACTGGTTCCATGGGGAAGTAGAGAAGGGACGGAAGTACAGACAGAATTGATTACCTTCTACACAGAATGTAATGAAATGGCTACTAAAATAGAAGGTGTCATCAAAAAACATTGGAAAATACTAAAAAGTGATCACAATATTGCTAGTGTGGTTTCTAATGCCCTGAGAGTTACTTGCTCTAGAGCACTGAACGTTGGTGTTATGATCTGTAGTAGCCATTATGAGCCTCACAAGTCTGAAAATCCCTCTTAGTTCAAAAGGCTACCAAAAGGGTTTCACCGTTGCAAGAATTGCAATATATGCAAATACTGTGTAAAAGGGAAGATATTTAAAAACCCCAGAGATGGAACAAAGACCATAGACCTTAGACAGTTTATAAATTGTAATACCCGTTTTGTTGTCTACACAGTCTGGTGCTCTTGCTCTCTCATTTATTGTATATATAGGGCATACAGTCCAGAAATTCAAAGAGAGAATTCAACAGCACATTGGATACATTGTGAATGAAAACAAAAAAAGCTTTGGGATACCACTTCATGGAAAACCTTGGTTCAGATCTTATATGCTTTCAAGAAATTGGAGCCCACCATGTGCTACTGTTTAAAAGAGAAGGTTACAAAATAAAGACTGTCACTTCTGGAGGATCTCTGGGTATTCTTGATGGACAATAGAACCCAAAAGGGTTCAACGTGGGGCTAGATTTGAATGCCTTTCATATAAAATTCTCTTTTTTTAATTGATGTTCCTTTATGAGTACAATACTGATGTATGTATAATGATGTACAGTGAAGAATAATAGCAACTATCCAGCTAGAAAAACAAAGAATGTGTGCATGGGGGGGGGGGGTTATAATATTTGTATAGTAAATATTGATTGTATAAGGGAATTCATTACTACAATAGGGAAAATAATATGGGATGTAAAATATCAAACAAATAGTTTGGAACATACATATACAAATCATATTAATTTGTGTATAATAATAGATGGCACTATTTAAAGAAATGAAATTGTGATATGATATTTTGGACTGCATATCTTATGTTCTCTCTGTCTCTCTGTTTCTCTCTCAAGACACTTTTTACACATAAACAGCACTTTGGAATTGTGTATTTTTAATGGTATTACAAGGCATATTTAAGTAAAACCTCTTAGGTGCCAACAAAGATCTGCAACCACATATATGAGTACTGGAGCCACACATTTGAATAAGTACAGAAAAAAGGCCCCAGTGCAGACTGAAATCTTAGTCTGACAACCCTTTCATTTGATCCAAGACAGCTCACCAAGGTGCACCTGGGGATACTACAAGAAGTAGCAGGGGTTATAGCAGGGCCACTAGCAGATATTTTCAATTGCTTGCTAGCCACCAGAGTGGTCCATAGGGATTGGAGGACAATAGATGTGGTTCTGCTGCACAAGAATGGGGAGAAGGATGAGCTATGACACTATAGGCTAGTCAGTTTGATGTTTATAGTGGGGAAAATTGAGTCTCTACTTAGGGAAGACCTGATGGAATTCCTAGAAGGGAACAGCCTGCAGGACCCCAGACAGCATGCATTCACAAGGGAAAGGTCTTGCTAGACAAATCTGGTTGGGTTCTTCAGCTGGGTAATCACAACAGCAGAAAATGGGCAGGCAGTTGATATAGTGTACCTAGACTTTAGCAAAGCCTTTGACTCAGTTCTCCATAGGAGCCTGGTCAACAAGATTAGGGACCTTGAGTTAGAGGAAAAAATGGCAAATTGGATACAGAGCTGGCTGAGGGGTAGAACACAGAGGGTGGTAGTCAGTGAGGAGTTTTCAGAGGTGAGGGAAGTGACGAACAGGGTACCTCAGGGTCCAGACTAGGACCAGTCCTCTTCAATATATTCATCTGTGACATAGATGAACATAGCAAGGGTAAGATCTGCCTCTTCACAGATGACACAAAGATATGCACAAGGGTGGGCACAGAGGAAGGGAGAAGGGAACTAAGGGAGGATCTGGGCCAGTTGGAGAGCTGGTCAAAAATTTGGGAGATGATCTTCAAAGCTAACAAATGTAAAGTAATGCACACTGGAAATAAGAACCCAAGGATGCAATACAAAATGGGTGGGGTGATACTGAATAGCTCTAAGAAAGAAAAGAATTTAGAGGTGATGATATCACAGATCCTAAAGTGTCTGTACACTGCAGCAGGGCAGTGTGCAAAGCACACAGAATGTTGGGATGCAAAGAAAGGGGAATAAGCAGTACAAGTTGGGAGGTGATCCTTCCACTGTACAGGTCACTGGTGCGACTGCACCAGGAATACTGCTCAAGGTACTGAAACCTACTCCTAAAGAAAAACTATAATAAAGTGGAGGCAGTACAGCACAGGGCAAGTTAGATGGTCCATGGCTAAGGGAAATTACTTATGAGGAGAGGCTGTAGGACTTAAAAATGTGCACCCATGACAAGAGGAAGGACGGGAGTGACATGACTGAGACATACAGGTAACTGCATGGGATAAAGAGAGTGGATACCAAGTAACTCTTCTCCTTGAGTTCAAAACACAGAGATGAGAGGGAATTCACTAAAGCTGGCAGAGGGGAAATTCAATAAGCACGTCCTTAAGCACTTCTTCATGGAAATGGTGGTGGACAAGTGGAATGAGCTACCAGGCAAAGTGGTACAGGTCAAATCAATTAGCAGCTTCAAGCAGGGATGGGAGAGGAATGTGGGTTTAGTTAGAAAAAGGGGGTCAGTAACAAAGGGGAGGATTGCCACTAGGGCAAGGCAGAATAGTTAGGTAGCATGGGGAGACTGGATGGGCCAAGAGCGTTTTCTGCATCAACATCTGTGTATCAATGTATTTATAAGCACTCCTAATCCAATGCCTCCATTGCATGGGCCTGTCCCTGGACACTACCACATGGTTAAAAAGCTACCTCAGTGACAGAACCCAGAGGGTCAAGTTAAACTCTACACTCTCAGCCAGTAAACCGGTACTTTTGGGAGTCTCCCAAGGCTCAATACCAGGCTCTCTCCTGTTTAGCATGTACTTGAATACTCTCTCAAAGGCCTGCTTGGGAAAAATGCTTCTGTACACCGATGATGCAGTTATATTTGACAGCCACTCGGACCCCCACTCCCTTCACTCCTCCCTGCAACACTCCTTTTTTGAAGCCAAGGCCTGGTTCTCAGAGCACCATCTTGTCCTGAACTACAAAAAGACCAAGGCCATGCTTTTCACTCACAGACAAAATAAGCTTAAAAATTTCCCCCTCAACATCATTAATGTCCAGGGCTTCCCTCTCGACCTTATGCCCACCTTTAAATACCTGGACATCATCCTTGACTCCTCTCTCATGTACCACGATCACATCAATCTGCTCAGCTATCAATTCCAGACTAGGTCTCATATCTAGACACAGGTAGTGTCTGCCTCCTGACGCCCTAGGTCTTGCTGTGACATCATCAGTGCTTTCTCTTATTGACTATGGGATTGTTATCTATGGTACGGCCGACTCCGCTGCCCTGCGTTGAATCACGATCTCCCTAAATAAAGCCTGGATGCAACCATTGGACACACACCTGTGAACTCTATAGATGCACCAACTGGCTTAACTTTGAAGGCAGACTCAGGTACCAGACCTGTCTCCTTGCTAGGAAGCTCTTCCTAAACACCTCCCCCCCAGGTCTCCACCACCTTGTTCAGCCCTCCACTCAGCCATGGTCTACAAGGAGCTCCTTGCTAGCCCCCCTCTCTGTACCCCACTGCAGGACCTCTCTGGGCCAACACTCCTTTTACTACAGGCCCCCCCTCTGGTTGAATGAAATGCCATTGTCCATCACCCTGGCATGGCGACTAGGCCCGTTTAAAACCCTACTCCGTGCTGAAATCCTCTCCCACTCCAACTGTGACTGTGCTTAGTCCTTCTCCCCTTCTCCCCATTGCCTGTGACTATAACCTTTTGATTTCTATATATTGTTATTGTACATGCTGGACTTATAATGCTTTGACATGGGTTGGTCTATTCCACCCTTGAACTGTAACTTGTCTTCACTATATGCCTCTTGTTGTATATACCGTTTCTAAACTTGCAATGTATGTATTCTGGTGTGTCCTCTGTATATTTATTTTTGTATATCTTGTCATTTCTTGTAATGTATGCATATCTGATGTGGAGCCTTTGCAAAGGAGTCCTTGATGCAAAGGTTGTAATTCCGATTCCTTCAATAAATAAATATATATGTCTCCACTTTCTCTGACACTTCTTTAACTACACTCCAAAATGCCTTTAGGATGGTCTTCAGAGACGGTTTGGCCTTTGTGTTTTCTATGCATTGCAGCCCTCCTATTGCTGAAGATCCAGTGGGTGCTGACTATTTCCCTTTCCTGACTGCATGTGTGTCATCTGTTTTGGACGCCTTATCTTCAAATCGCATAAAGCTTCAGGTATCAAGACAGAAAATCAGTCTTTATCATGCTATTGTGAAATAGTAACAATGTCTGATCACAAACTGCTAAAAAAATTACTAAAATAGGAACGATGCTGTGCAGAGCTCACAGAAGTGTGTCTGTTCCAGTCAACTACTATCTCTGCCCCCTAAAGTTCCAGATATTAACGGCTCCCACATAAGCATTTATATATTGTTTCATGCTCAGAGGGGAGGTTATGGGGCCTTTTTGTTCTGTTCTGTTCAATCTCTTAATTAACTGGGATCAATAGGTGATAATAGCGACCTTTTATGTGGTTCATTTTGATATCCTAAAGGGATCCATTCTTATTATGCCAAGATGTAGGTTTTTGTGTAAATATTTATTTATTTAAAAAAAAAAACAGTGGAATATTAACACCCTGTGAGGTATTAACCTGGTCAGATTATTGTTGTGCTCCATTGTAATGCTGTGTTTAAGTATCCTATGTATACCTGTCATGGATCAAATTGTAAGATTATTTTGCAAATGAATAAAAAAAGAAAAAAAAGAAGTGGTACCTTCCTTACACTGATTCTTAATGCCCTCTTCAATACTACATTTGAATCTTTGCAATCAGTCTCCCTGCAGTATTTAAACTTGAAGGTTGTTTTCTTACTGGCCATTGTCACAAATGTACTCTGCAGGTCAGGCCCCCTGCTACCACAGTGCCAACCTCAGAGCACAATAGTGTGAACAGGTAACAGACAGGGTATCCCTCCTCTCTGCCTTGGGTCCAAATTGCCTTTAGCCTAGTGTTCTGGAGGGATTCAAACTGTGAACCTTATGCTAGCATACCTAATTAAGGCTCGGATATGTACCCTCTTTTGGGGGATGTTGTACAATCCTTTGCCCAGGGGCACCAATCCAGGTCTCCAAAACGAACCCTTAAAACTCTATGAGACCTTAGGCATATTCTTACCTTTTCCAAGCTTAGTAACACCATTAAACCTTGTAAACAGTTGTCAGACTTAAAAATATAGGCACTTCACATACAAAAAAAAGAAACTGAGAAGACACCCAGGCAGTATTTCAAGAAAATGGTTATTTACTAAAAATTGTGAAATAAGTACAATAAAATACAGAACAAATAGCATGCGCTCACAGTCACAAAAGAAAATGGGAAAATTACAGAACAAAACTCCTACTACAATACTTTTAGATATTTGCTATCTAATGTATTACCTTTTTGTAAGTGCTGATTTAAGTTAGATGTTTCTGTTTTCAGAGTCCAAGATGATATCACATTTCAGAAACAATGATACATTTTCAACTCTATCTCCCCACCCACTTGGTGAGTCATCTAGCTCCTCCTTTTAGAATTAATTCTTACAAACATAATTTCCTACCAGGAGGCATTTTAAAATTAATGGTACATCAGAAGAAAAAAATATTTCCTAAATATGGCATCCTTTAATTAAACATTTTCTCTTTGATCTTAACAATCCCACACTGGCACGAAGGTGTTAAAAAGCCAACAGGAATCAGCCTAATGATGTCCTTTTTCTGATGTCATAAAGTCACATTTGGTTTCAACTTCAAAAGCCTGGGCAGGTCATAAAAAGGTAATAAAATGCCATTTTGCAAGGAAGTCAATTAAATGGTTCTCCTGGTCAGTTTAATTACATCCTGCAGTTCTCAGCCACCGACACCTTGAAGTTACAGGCCAAATTCCTCACACACTGAAATGTCATACAATATCATGCAATAATCATAAGCAAGGGGCAGAGCGTCACCCTCCTCCCCACGCAGACTGAATTTGAGGGCTCTATCTCCTGCATGGGATGAGTTCCCTAAGTCAGTTCATTCCTCATACAGATGCGACAAACCATCTGTGTTCTGCTTGGTTGTTCCAGCCCTATGTGAGATCGTCATGTCATACCCTTGTGAGACAAGACTCCATCTTAATATTCTACCATTCGTTTTTCCCATTTGTGTCAGCCAAACCAAGGGGTTGTGGCCAGTTTGTATCTCAAAATGCTGCCCATATAAGTATGGTTCTAACTTCTTTAGGGCCCACACCATGGCAAGACACTCTTTTTCCACAGTAGAGTATGCCTGCTCCCTGGGAAGTAACTTTTTACTTAGGTACATGATGGTGTGATCTTTTCCTTGGTTGGATGTCTGACTCAGCACTGCCCCAATACCCACATCTGAGGCATCAGTCTGGACTATAAAGGGGTCTGCAATAGTCTGGACTTGTCAACACAGGAGCACTGCACAGTGCCTCCTTCAGTCTGGTAGAGGCTTTTTCACAGGCTGGTTCCCAGGTAATTTTCTTAGGCATCCTTTTCTTTACCAGGTCAGATAAAGGAGCAGCCAGGGCACTGTAATTGGGTACAAATCTCCTATAGTACCCTGCTGTCCCTAGAAAACTCCTGACCTGTATCTGCATTTCCGGTCTGACCATGCCCTGATTGCCTCTATTTTCACTTGGTTAGGACGGAGCTGTCCCCGGCCTACAACATGCCTGAGGTATGCCACTTCAGCCATGGCCACCTAGTACTTCTCAGCTTTGACAGTTTTTTTTTATAATAAAATTTTTATTAGGCACGAGGACATTTATACATTATACAAGACATTTTACATAGATATGTTCGTTCAGTTTATATAATTATACACTGAACTTTAAAAAAAAAAATCCCTCACCCAGCAACAGGAATAATTAATCACATGAACTAGACAAGTCTCATTTTAACATTTCTCCAGTATTGGTTTGATTTGCTTAAGGGAACAAAGTCTGAATAAGTGCTTAACTGATACATAATCCATTTTCTCCATTTTGTATCAAATACCTCCACTCTATCCCGTACTCTGGCTGCCATCCTCTCCATCCTATATATATCTGTTGACAAGTTTAGCCACTCTCCCTTAGTTGGCAGCCTATTTGTTCCCCATAGTCTGGTTATTACCTTTTTTGCTGCCAATATTAGCAATGTAGTTTGCAGGTATACATTCTTCTCTACTTTTAGACCAAATGGGGTAGTAGCTGTCGGTATATACCCAGAAGTAAAAAGACCTGGGTTTTCATATATTGCTACCAGTTCTTGCGCTACCTCCTCCCAATAAGGACCCAGAATGCTGCAATTCCAAAATATATGAGTCTGGTCTGCATGTACTGCTCCACATCCCCTCCAGCACTTTCCGTCAGGATCGCCTGTAAAACTAGCTACCACAGCAGGAGTGCAGAAAAATCTATATTGTAATTTCCATGCAAACTCTTTCCAATATGGGGATCCCAAGGCCTTACGCATAAGTGAGGAGGCCATCTTCCAGTTAGTAACTGGTAGGTCAGTCCCCAATTCCAAGGACCAACAGGCTCTAATCGTCTCAGTAGAGTCTTCTGATTTCTCTCTCTCAAAGCAAGGTAGGCCAGACTGATACCGTGGTTTAGAGTGGTACCTTGTCTCTGTGATAGAAGTAATTTTATTATTAGTAGGGGGTTTTCAGCCACTGCTGCCAGTGTTTCCTCCATTGGCCGCAAATAAGATTTTAGCTGCAAATACTTATGAAAGAAGCCCTGGGGTATTTTATATTGAACCTGGAGTTGGACAAATGAATAAAGGCCCTGTGGGCCTAATAATTGAAAAATATGTTTGATATTATATTTATACTACTGGGTTAAGGATCTATCCAAAGAATTGGGTGGAAAAGCATTGTTCACCACAAGAGATCACAGACAAAGTGCCTCCATGGGCACTAATCTTTTTTTTTTTGAGTACAGTCAGCCACTGCTTAAACACCTCTGCAGTATATTTTGGGAATTTAGAGAGAGGTATGCAACCAGGAGGATGTCCAAGAGACAGTCTGTCAGGTCTTCTATGCCATTCCTAGTCATCTCAAACTGCTTCCAGGGCATAATATAATTGGGGTTCATCCAGGAGAGTAAGAGCTTTAATTTAGAAGCTTGGGCATCATTCAGGAGATTCGGTAAATTTAACCCACCTCTGTCTTTTGATAACTGTAATAGAGAGTACCGAATCCTGGGAGGTTTCCCCTGCCATATAAAGCGAGAGATCAACCTATTCCAAGCTTGAAAATAAGTCTGTGTTGGAAATAATGGGAGTCTCTGCAGATAGAACAAAATCCAGGGAAATATGTTTTGTTTAATAGTTTCTATTCCAGCTAGGAAACTCAAAGGTATCTGTGACCATCGTGTGAGGTCCTCAGTTGTGTTTTGGGTTAGGGGTTCAAAATTTGCAATATCTGCATGTATCTGATTTTTAGTAAGATGGATCCCAAGCTACTGCATCGATTTTTTTATACCACTTAAGGGGAAATGCACGTTTTAAAGCAGGGGAAGGGATGTAGTTACACAGTAGTACCTCTGGTTTTTGTTGGTTAATTTTATACCCTGAGATTTTACCGTACATCTCCAGTTGTTCCCAGACCCTTGGGATTGATATATCTGGGGAGGACAAAGTGAGAAAGATGTCGTCCACAAATAGTGAAATTTTATGGTTTGTGCCTCCCATAGGTATGCCCTCAATCTCCGGGTGAGCTCTAATGGCTTAGGCTAATGGCTTGAGATACAGAGCAAATAATAGGGGTGAGAGGGGGCATCCCTGATGAGTTCCCCCCTGTAGAGGAAAAGGGTCAGAGAGAGAGCCATCTAATTTTAAGTAAGCCCAAGGGTGTTTATACATATTTTGCAATTGTAGTATGATCTCCAGGGGAAAGCCAAAACTAGACAAGGTAGCCCACAGAAATGGCCAGGCCACCCTGTCAAATGCTTTTTTGGCATCCAATCCAATGAGTGCCAGGGGAATCGAACATGTTGCTGTGTACTCTTTAAGTAGATGTGTTCATCACACTGCATCATGAATCTGTCATCCCTTAATAAAGCCCACCTGATCATGATTGATCAATAAAGGCATGATGTTTTCAAGTCTATGTGCTAGCACAGACATATAAATTTTGTAATCAAAATTTAACATTGAAATTGGCCTATATGATGAGGGTAGGGTAGGGTTTTTGTTTTGTTTAAGTATGGCAGATATCACTGCATATTGCCAAGATGGGGGGGAAGAATACCTCCTTCCTGTATCTCATGGATAGCCTGGAGTAATGGTGGTAGTATTTCTTCTTTATGAGTTTTATAGAACTCCAATGGATATCCATCTGGTCCTGGAGCTCTATGGGTCTTAGCTGTCTGCAACACTCCCTCTATCTCAATCAAGGTAGTAGGGGCTCTCAAAATATCTATCTGGGAGGCAGTCAATTTGGGGAGCTTTAAGTTGTTAAGGTATGCCTCTATCTGTTGACTATGATCTTCAGACTCTGCCCTATATAAATCCTGATAATATTCAGCCATGACTCATCTAATGATCTTAGGATGATGTTCTAGCTTCTCTGTAGTAGGGTCTTACATGGCCATAACACAGGCTCTAGCCTTAAGTATTCTAAGTTTATGGGCCAGATTCCTGGCTCTTTTAGGGCCCCCCTTATATGCTGTGAGTCTGAGATAAAAGAGCTGTTGCTGTACTTTCTGATCTAGGTATTTTTGAATTTTTTGTTTTATTGTTAGTAGTTGTACCTTTACAGTTCCATCCCCCTGGGCATATAAAGACTGCAGCACTTTCAACTCCCCCTGGAGTTTAATAAGCTGTGCCTCTCTCTCTTTATTTTCCCTCGATAAATAAGCAATAATATCCCAAGCAACACTGTCTTAAGGGTATCCCACTGAATCGTTGCCAAAACATCTGGGTCACCATTCTCCCCCAGGATCTGTGGGATCCTGTCTTTAACCATTTGATTAAACTCTGGAGCTCTCAAGTGCATCAAGTTGAAGTGCCAGAAGTTTCTTTTATGTCCCCAGCCCAAATCAAATTTGGCATATACTGGGAAATGATCTGATAACATGGTCATCCCATGCCACACGTCGTGTACTGTTTCTAGATGTTCTGCTGTGGTAAACATATAATCTAGTCGAGACACCACCCCTGGTCTCAGTGTTATAAGGGTATATTCTCTTTGTGTGAGGTAACAGTGACGCCAGATGTCTACCAGCCACAAAGAAGCAATTGTACCCTGCAAGTACTTCTGAAGCGGGTTAACTCTGTGAGGAAGATAGACTGAGACATTCCTTGCAGGGTTCAGAGTAGTATTCAAGTTGCTCCCCCCGTCAGAAGTTGCCCCTGGAGGATCTCCAAAAGCCATGCAAAAAAAGTCTGAGCTAATCTCTTTGAGGTCCCCGGGGGAAAATAAATGGATGCCAGAGTAACCAGGCGAGCATGAAGCATGCCCGTTGCAATAGCGAATCATCCCACCAGGTCTATTACCTTCTGATGGAGGTCTAATGGTACCCCACGTCTGATCAGGATGGCCACTCCCTGTCTCCTACCCGAGCTGTGAGATGAAGATATCACCGTGGGAAACCCCCATTTGGTGAATTTTTCATGCTCAGGAGAGGACAGGTGAGTCTCCTGCAAAAATATGATTTCAGGATTGTCTCTTTTAATAAATTGTATCAAACGGGATCTTTTAACTGGGCTGTGGATCCCATTAATATTAAGGGACAATATCAGTGATGATTTCCCCATTTTGCATCATTAACAAGTATTTTATATTGCATAAGCCCAGTTTCCTACTGTTCTCCTTATCATCCAATATAGTAAACATCTCCTCTCCATATATTCTCAGCCCAAATTGCTGGTAAGCAGTTTCAGGCCAAAGCAAATGCACCAAAATAGCCTCTTGTATGTTTGAGTCCTCGTTGCCTAATTTTAACAACATATACAAAATAATATACCCATAAGACAGGGTACAAATGTTCAAAACATATTTGTATACCTTACAAAAGATCAGTAATAGATGACAGTATTTATCCCCCTCTAATGGTGATCTAGTGGTACTCCCAACCTTGTATTGTTTCCAGTTAGGTTTAACACACATCTTAATTCGTGTTAGCCTGCGGGAGTAACAAAAGTAAAAGAATATTAGTTCGGGGGGAATTTGTAACTTTCTTGCCTAGGTTTCTCATCATAACAGTGCAACATTAACTTATTTACATGGATTACAGAACAAGTCTGTAATGACTCCCTAGGTAGGGTGGGGATCTGTACTCCCTCCTGTGCAGGGATGAATGTTATTTCCCTGTGGGGGAAGCTCACAGTATTTATCCCCCTCTAGTGGTGATTTGGTGGTACTCCCAACCATGTATTGTTTCCAGCTAGGTTTAACACATCTTAATTCGTGTTAGCCTGCGGGAGTAACAAAAGTAAAAGAATATTGGTTCGGGGGGGAATTTGTAGCTTTCCTGCCTAGGTTTCTCATCATAACAGTGCAACATTAACTTATTTACATGGATTACAGAACAAGTCTGTAATGACTCCCTAGGTAGGGAGGGATCTGTACTCCCTCCTGTGCAGGGATGAATGTTATTTCCCTGTGGGGGAAGCTCACAAGGCCAATGTGGGCCCCCAGCACCATGTACAAAAATTAGAAACATGGAGCAGGCAACTAACATGCGCAGCTCTGGACTGCACCAAATAAATTGATGCTGTCCCAATATCCGCTGCACGTGACTGTCGTCATGTTGCCGTCTAGCTGAATACATCTCCATTAGCTTGCCGCATGGGACCCAACAGTATTTTTAAAAAAATTAGTTTTAATAGAGGAGCTCGTCAACAAATGAGGAATGGTAGCCGAGGCTATTTACAGGGGTAGATATAAATGGGGGGGTAAGATAAAGTTTTTAGTTGTTTCACCATTATTGTCCCAGACTCTTTTTTACATTAAACAACAAAAAGAAATCAGATTACTATGCATAGATAGCTTGAGTCTGTACTTCTGCCCCCATTTCCCTTGATTAATATCTCTGACTAGCATTATAAATCACAAAGATTCAGCTCTTATAACATCGCACCACCTTGGCTAGTTTTTTAGATGGCTCAAACAGCCGCTCTAAAAGTAAGTGCATGCCCAGACTCTCGTCGTGGGCTGGAAAGATTACCAGAACCCCTTTCTCAGACAGTCAATCCAGGGCAGTCCTCTGGAACTTGAGTAAAAGTTTTTTCACAGTTTGTAATGTGAAGTAGCCTTGTCTCTTTCTGGTTTGCATGTTCAGCGCCTTCTCCCACACAGTTCCCGACTTGAGTGCCTCTAGGTCCCAAGTTTCCGATGTTTTCCGCTGGGTTACCATGATGTTCTTGGTCTGGAGAGCTTTGCTGGCTTCCTCTGGAGTTTCAAATGTTTGTGGGCCTTCTGGAAACATTATTATAAGCTTTGCAGGATATGGTATAACGATCTTCAACTGCTGCTGTTTCCGGGTACGAAGTATCGGGGCATAGGCCCTTCTCCTTGCTGCTATTTGTGGGGAGTAGTCATTATCGAAATAAAGACATCTGCCCTTGTATTGAATGTCCCCCATGCGCCATGCTCTTGACAACAACTGCTGTTTTACTGCGCAGTTTAATAGCTTGAGCACTATAGAGCACAGCCTCTGATCAGTATGTTGAGGTTTTGGAGTGAGGGCTCTGTGAGCTCGTTCTATGTCTAGTTTGGTGGCTGGATCAAGTTGTAGTACCTCCCGTAATAAAGTATCCACAAATTTAAGCATATCTTGTCCTTCTTCCTCATCTGGTACTCCATGAATGCATAGATTATTTCTCCTTGATCTATTCTCAGGGTCTTCACATTTGTCTATTAATAGCTTTTATTCATTTATTAAATGCACCACAACTGCCTCCAGGCTATCAGTTCTTGTATCAATTTCTGTGTGAGCTGACTCCAATTCAGATACCTTGTGATTTATTTTAGCCAGTTCTGTGGATAGTTCAGTGCGAAAGGAGTGAACTTCATCTCTGAATCCTTTGAGTTCTGCCCAGATTGCAGCATTGCTGGGTTGTCCATTAGGAGATAGTGGGGGCTCTGCCATGTCTGGTAGGCCGGAATCACCAGTCTGAGAGTCTTTCACTTGTCTTGTCTGCTGTGCAGCTAAAGCAGTTGATTTTTCCTTTTTTCAGGCTCCCATTCATTTCTGTAACTCCTCTAGCCTCTTGTATAAAAAGTTTTTTCTGGTTTTGATTTGTTTTGTACTGATTCTGGGAGTTTTTTTCTCGGGTCTCTGGAGCTTGATCTTTCAGTGCTGCATTCCAGCCGACAACTCAACTGGAAGTCACCGACTCCACTTCTCAGCTTTGACAGTTAGCCCGGCCTTCTGTATCCTGCCCAGCACTTCCCTAAGGTGGGACAGGTGTTCCTCCTAGCTGGCTCTAAAGATGGCAGTGTCATCCAGGAACGCCACAGCGTACTCCTCAGCACCATTGAACACCTGTTCACCAACCTTTGGAAAGTGGCCGGGGCGTTCTTCATTCTGAAAGGCATTATTTTAAATTCAAATAAGCCTATCGGAGTGATGAAGGCCAATTTCTCCCTAGCTCTGGCAGTTAACCCTACCTGCCAATACCCCTTTGTCAAGTCAATAGTCATATAGTAGGTTGCCTCTCCCAACTTGTCCAGGAGTTTATCCGTCTGTGGCATCGGGTGGCCGTCTGACTTCGTGACTGCATTCAGGCCACACAAAAATGAGTAGAGTCATCTGGCTTGGGTACAAGGACTAGGGGTGAGGCCCAGGGGCTGTGGGATTTCTGGATTACCCCTAAATCCAGCATTTCCTCCACCTCCCTCCTAATGTCATTTTGAACAGCCTCTGACACCCAATATGCTGTCCGCTGTATGGGCGTCTGCATCCCTGTCTCCACATCATGTGTCACTAAGAGGGTTAGTCCAGGCTTGGCACTAAACAATGGGGCAAAGTCTGCTAAAACCTCCCTTACTTACTGGATCTGGTCCGGGGCCAGCTGGGGTGACAATTTTACTGCCTCCACAGAGGACTCCCACTTGCTTTCTTCCAGCAAGCCCAGAAGGGAGTCTCCTTCATCCGTCCCCTCCCCAGGACTACATACTGCAAACACCATGTCAGCCCTATTAGCATGTGGCTTCATCATGCTGACATGGTACATTCTTTCTGTATGTTTTCTGTCAGGTAACTCTATCATATAGCTCACGTCATTTACCTTTCTGACTACTTTGTATGGTCCTGCCCACTCAGCCTGGAGCTTGTCCTTCCGGATCAGGATGAGAACCATGACTTCCTGACCCACAGTGTATGAGTGAGCTCTGGCTCTGCAGTTGTATCACACTTTTGGTTTTTGTTGGGCAGCTGCCAGGTTGCTCTGGGCTGTCCCCATAAGCTCCTTCAGCCTTTCCCTAAACCTAAGGACATAATCCACTATGGGAGTTTCCTGGGTGGCGTGATTGCCTTCCCAGTCCTTCTGAATCAAGTCTAGGGGCCCACGTACCTGGCGGCCATACAAGAGCTCGAAGGGAGAAAACCCAGTTGACTCTTGGGGCACCTCCATATATGCAAACAACAGGTGGGGAAGGTATTTCTCCCCATCCCTCCCATGCTGTTCAGCAAATGCTTGGAGTATTGACTTCAGGGTGCCATTAAATCTTTCCACAAGCCCATTGGTTTGTGGGTAATAAGGTGTCATGCATCTCTGCACCATCCCACACTTCTCCCACAAACATTTTATCCGGTCCGACATGAAGGAAACCCCTCAATCGGTGATAACCTCCTGCAGAAACCTAACACGGGAGAAAATCCTAAATAAGGCATCTGCCACTTTGTCTGTCCTCAGTGAGGATAGGGTGACTGCCTCTGGATACCGGGTAGCATAATCCACCACAGTCAGGATGAGTCTCTTCCCAGAGGAGCTGGGGGTATTTAAAGGCCCCACAATATCCATTCCCACCCTCTGGAATGGCTCCTCCACTATGGGCAATGGAATTAGCGTGGCTTAGGTTTTCTTACCAGCCTTCCCCTATTTCTTGGCACTGGTGACAAGATCTGCAATACTCCTTCATCTGCTGGGTGAAGTTGGGCCAATAGAAATTCTGGGCCAACTGCTGCATAGTGCGCGTGATTCCCAGATGACCAGATAAGGGAATATCATGTGCAATTTTTAGCAACTGCTCATGATACTCCTGGGGAACGACAAGCTGCCTGCCTAGCATCCCTCCCTCTGTCTGTACTGCCTGTGTATACATAAGTCCATTTTCCCAATAAACCTTATGTCTGCCGTCACCTCCCCTGTGTGTCCTCCGAGTCTACATAGAAACATAGAATTTGACGGCAGATAAGGACCACTTGGCCCACCCAGTCTGCCCATTCCCCTACCTACTGGATAAGCTGCAGATCCTAGTTAACCAGCAGCCTACTTCTTCCTACCCTCACCCCCTAGAATTGCCTTATGACTGTCCCATGCATGCTTGAATTCCACCACTGATTTTGACTCCACAACCTCCTCCGGAAGGCTGTTCCATGCATCCACAACCTTCTCTGTGAAAAAATACTTCCTTAAATTACCTCTGAGCCGCCCCCATCTTCAAATTGTGCCTCTTGTTCTTGCACACCTCTTTTTGAAAGATGCTACCCTCTTGGACTTTGTTGATTCCTTGAGGTACTTGAATGTTTCTATCATGTCCCCTCTCCTCCTTTCCTCGAGGCTATACATATTAAGCTCCTTTCGCTCTCTCTTCATATGTCTTCCGGTGCAGACCCTGCACCATTTTAGTTGCCTCCTCCTGGACAGCTTCCATCCTGTCTATGTCTTTCTGGAGATTGGGTCTACAGAACTGCACACAGTACTCCAGATGGGGTCTCACCAGCTGTCTGTACAGAGGGATAATAACTTCTGTTTTCTACTGGTGATGCCGCCTCTGCATCCCAGTATCCCCCAGCCCTCCTTGCTGCCCTCTCACATTGCTTGCCCACCTTAGGTCATCTGATATGACTACCCCCAGGTCCCTTTCCATTTTTTTTGTTGTTAGTATCTCACCTCCATTGTGTACTCTTCCCCTGGGTTTTGTTTCCCAGGTGCATTAGCTGCACTTCTTAGCATTGAATCTAAGCTGCCATACATTTGACCATTCCTCTAACCTTGCCAAGTCCCTTCTCATCCTTTCCACCCCACCCTGTGCATCAACTCTGTTGCAGATCTTTGTGTCATCTGCAAAGAGACATTTTTCCTTCCAGTCCTTCTGCAATGTCGCTATAAAGACATTGAAGAGGACCGTCCTATACTGAACCCTCGGTACCCCAGTAGTAACCCTCCTTTCTTCTGAGTGGACTCCATTTACTATTACTCTCTGTGTCCTATTCTCCAGCCAATTCTTTACCCAGGCTTTCATCTTGGGACCCACTCCCAGGCTGGCTAACTTGTATATTAGTCTTTTGTGTGGACTGTGTCAAATGCCTTGCTAAAAGTCTAGGTAGGCCATGTCCACAGCCCCTCCTGATCTACTACTTGGTCACCCAGTCAAAGAAATCTATCAGATTCGTCTGGCATGACCTTCCCACTGTGAATCCATGCTGCCTAGGGTCCTGTGCCCTCTGGCCTCTAGATACTCGACAATTCTTTCCTTCAGAAGTGATTCCATCATTTTCCCTATCACTGAGGTTAAACTAACAGGTCTGTAGTTTCCTGCTTCTGCCTTGCTCCCACTTTTGTGAAGGGGAATCACATCTGCCCTCTGCCCTCCTCCAGTCCTCGGGTACCACTCCATCCTCCCATGATTTCTTAAAAAGGGTAGTCAGTGGTGTCACGAGTTCACTAGTCTGCCCAAGCCCTCAGCTTCCCAGATGACCAGACAAGGGAATATCAAGTGCAATCTTGAGCAAATGCTCACAGTACCCCTAGGGAATGATAAGCTGCCTGCCTATATCGGAGCAGCTTACAGAGTATCTTGATAAATATAGCCTACTTTGCCCACAGCAGCATGGGTTCTGAAAAAGCACTCCACACTTACCGCTTTTGTTGATTACTCTTCCCAGCTTTATGATGCCTTTGGTAATGGGGAGGCAGTTGGCTCAGTCTTCATCGACCTTACGAAGGCCTTTGACTCTGTTAAACACAAACTACTCCTAAACTGCCTCCATTCAACAGGTCTATCCCCAGACATGGTACTGTGGTTCAGAAGCTACCTCACAAACAGGTCACAATGAGTCAAAATTGGAGACACCCTATCATCTGCTAGGGAAGTATCCCTTGGGGTCCCACAGGGCTCTATTCTTGGCCCACTGCTTTTCAGCCTCTTCATCAACTCTGCACCATCTGCATGTACAGCACACACTATTGTCTATGCTCACGATGCAGTGATATCAGTCGCTGGGAAAGATCACAACTACATCACAACCGAACTCCAAGACAGCTTCCTCAAGCTTGAATCCTGGTTCACACAAAACAAACTACTACTAAACCATAAAAAAATGAAAAGTATAGTCTTCTCTACCTCCCAAAGCAAAAAGTTATACCAGTCTTTGCTCATCCAGAACCATAATGGTGAAACACTGGAACAAGTAACAAAGTTCAAATACTTGGGCATCACCTTTGATGATACTCTAACCTTCTCCGGCCATATAGACTCAGTCGTCAAGTCAGCGAATACAAAACTTGGGGTCCTCTACAGCCATAGGCACTCTAAGACACCAGATGCTCTGAAACTTGCCATCAGTAGTTCAGTGATGTTCTCCATAGATTATGGGCTGCCTATCTATGGGGCAGGCACTAAAACTGCCCTAAACAGGGTCAGCACACTGCTAAATAAGGCCTGTTGACTAGCCATAGGGGCTGCCCAGGACACCCACACCTGCATGCTCTACACTGAAACTGGGTGGCTCCCACTCCATCTTAAAGCACAATACCAAACCTGTCTACCTCTTAAAAAAGTGCTTCTTGGGCTTTCCCCTCCTGCACTGGGCTGCCTCTTTATGCTGGCAGTTCCCACCAAATCAACAAGAAGCACAGCTACAGACAGGCTGGTGATTCCCTTCAAAAGGACAAAACTCGCCCAGCACTCCATCCTGTACCAAGGACCAAAATGGCACAATGAGTTACCTGCTAACCTTACAGAATCACCCAAGATCAGTACCTTCAAATCTGGGCTCAGATTCCTTCTTGACACAAAAATGAATTGTGCTTGCCTGCACTAATATGACAGAATTTCAGCCACTCAACCCTCTCCCTTTCACACCATTTTTATCTCATCAACCCCCCCATCCCTGAACGAGGCCCACTCGGCTGACAAACCACTTCCACCACCATGACGCCATCCCTGGCTGACCCCCTACCCCCCCTTAGGCTAGACTAACCAACTAAATAGTGAACTACAAGGCTGAACCCTATTTACCCTATCCGCTTCAACCTTTAGTTGGATATATAAGATTAAATTTGGTATTTGAATGTCTGTGTAACTGTTTTCTGTTCTCTGTAAACACTGTTATATTTGTAATGTTTGTTCAACAATGACCTGGAACCTTTGAAAAAGAGTCCTGGACTCAAAGGTATTAATCCTAAATTGAAATAAATAAATAAAATAAAATAAATAAAAAAAATGTTGGCTCTCCTACCCGTCCCCCTCCTCACCTCTACCTCCCCCTTCTCTCCCCCCAGTATCTACCCTCTCCCCTTTTTCCATGCAACCTCCCTGGCCCCTTGCAGGGTTTCCAGCATCCTGGAGGGGTCCCAAATTAGGTTGCTTCCCCCACCTAATTCTGTGTCCCCTGGAACATTGCATCTAGCCTTTTACCATGCACTTATACTGCACTTTTCCTCCTCATTTATCAATCAATTTCCTAATCTACATGACCTTCACTCCACCTCTCCTCTTGCTACACATATCACCCGGGTTCTAACCTGGTCAGTATTAGGTCGCTGTCAGAATCTGATCTCTTTCTCCCCTCCTCTGTCAGGAAACTACATATCAACATTTATGCTGTTATTACTATATGTTGAGTTTTAATGTATGTACCCATGTGTATAATGCAACCTAAATGTATTCTGTTCATATTCCTTGTACCCCCTCCCCCCCAGGTTGCACCGGGAAATGAGCAACTTGTTGTTCAGCGTGCTTTCCTGGTGAAACATTTCAATAAATAAAATAAATAAATAGATAAAAAGCCTTAAAGGAAATGTGTGACTTATCTTATTGGGTTTCATAGCCCATTTCCCTGTAGCGGCGATAGTCAGTCCCTTTTCACATCCCTGTCTGCCTGCTCTGCCCTATCAGTTGAGCAGTGGCTTTCATTTTTTATCAAAGGTTGCTTAATGTGATGTAAAAACATTTTGAAAATGATCCGCATAGACTTGTATGGGATGTCCCCCTGGATAAACATCACAAAACGTGAGAGCGCAGAGGCAGAGCAGGCAGACAGGGAAGTGTAAAGGCCAGTAGTTCAGCCAGTTACGATCCCATCCCTCCCTTTCTGAACACTAATAACTTTTGTATTTCTGGCATAGATTGACTTTTGCCCCACAGGGAAATGAGCAATGAAGCACAAAACTGGAAATATTTTACACCATACTCTCCCTTTAAATGCATAATAAAGACTATATAGCAGCAAATTAGAAAATAAATACAGTTGAACTTCAAAACTGGTAATGTTCTATACTTTAAATGTAAAGGAGTTATACATCATTTGTCAAACTCTAGACTAGAGACTGTACAGTAAGTACTGTAATCTCAAATGCGTAATGAGAGAAGTTTTAATGACAAGACTGACTTACAGTCCTTAACATTGCCACCTATCAGATTGTGCAAACTTGTGGAAAATCCCTTGAAAATGTAATGATAACACACAACTGTCAGAATAATTTTATTTTAAGAAAGTGTATCGAGAGTGGAACATGACTGCCTTAGAAACAGAAATGAAAGGCCAAAGTTTTCTTCTGGTCAAAACCAACATGATCCAGCATGAGCTGTTATCTGACTGTCACAAGTAACCCACTGCTAATGTAGTGTTAAGTTATTTCTTTAAATAAGAAATAGTTGGAGTTTCATGAAGATGATCTTGTAGCAAATGCGCAAATACCCTGAAAACACATTTAATATAACATCGTGGCAGACTTATTTCAGGAAGTCAAAAGTAAATGACAGGATTGCTAAATGCCTGAATGCAGCATCACTGAAAGTTGCACTGAGGCGCTTGACTAGGGAATATATAATTTGGGATAGGGCACTAAAAAGTAGCATGCTTTCAAGTTAAGGGGGTTAGGGACACTCAAGGTCACAATCTCAGATTGGAGGGGGGAAGGTTCAGGAGGGAAATGAGAAGACGCTTTTTTATGGAGAGAGAGTGGTGTCCGGGTGGAACACGTTGCCTGCAGAAGTGGTATCCTGTAGAGCAGTGGACTGCTTCAGAAGGGGATGGGATAGGGTAAGAGGGAGGGTCAGGGAAGGGAGGGGCAGCTGCTGTAAAAGGGTTGCTAGCTGCACAGTTGAGTAGACTCGATAGACCATAAGGCCTTTATCTGCTGGCAAATTCTTAAGTTTGTATATAATAGATGGGGCCCTGTTTTGCAACATCAAGTGTGATTCCACTACTGAACACCAAAAATAAAACATTCAGTGGTTACTGTTTACATATCAATAATGCAGGCACTCCATATATGAACAAACACATAACAAACAAATATCGCCAACAGCTTAATCTGGTTCAAGGTCAGTTGGCATTCATCTGTATCCCCCTCCCCCGGGTCGTGCCTGAAAATAGGCAGGATTTGTCTAGTGCACTTACCCAGTCAACAAAAACTAAATAAAAGTGCATGACTGGCATTGTCCAGATACAAGTTAACAACCACCACCCATGTGTAATAGTGATTGTACTGTATCAGCTTCCTTTCTAGCCAATACCTAACATTTGCACAAGAACTTCATCCCCACCATACAGGAGGACACTAGATAGCTACTGCAGTCCCTAAAATGTAAATTCTATCAGTGAGAACTCTGCATCTCTCAACATCAGACTGCGACTGTAAAAGCATTGACAAGACAATAGATTGTTTCTATACAAGGTGTCAGTTTTACCTCTGCTGGCTGATTCCCCCTCAGTAGTACTGACAAAAAATGCTAAAGATAAGTGAAAACTCTGCTGTAGTCAACTAATGGCTCTGTTGTAGTCAAACTGCCACCATGACACCACACACCCAATCGAAAACTGCCACTACTAGCCTGCCCGCTGTCGCAGTGGCATCGTCGCTGTCTGTGACACCGACGACCCAGGTTTGGGAATGGATTCAGGAGTCAGAGGGACAGCCAGGGACAGTAGAATTGAGCATCCAGTGGGCTGCTCTCCTACTCTGGGGGGAGGTGGGGTTGAGCATCCGATGCACGATGGACCCCTGGCGGAGGCCAGGAGTTCCACGGTGGTCAATGCCTGCACGTTCAGGGGTGGGGCGGACACGGGTCGTCATTGCACATCCCTACCCCTGTGGGGTTTACAGCCTACAAAATGCCGGCCCCGCTAATGAACCGGCTCCATGCCGTCCCCTCTGGCCACCGAGTTCGCCTATCAAGCGGCCCACTCGGGTGGGGTAGTCCGAGTATGAGGGTGGCTGCCGGAGCCTGGCGAGCCCATACCGGCTTCGTGAGTCAAGGGCACAAAAGCATACTAAAAAAAAAACTGCCACTACTGTAAATGGGCAGATCCTGGCAACTCTAACCTTATATGACCCAATTAACAGTCAGCTACATTAATGCTGCATGAGCTACTGTACCACGGATTTCTGGCAACAGTGGAGAACACCAGACCACCAGCATTTCCATAAGGAATTGGCATAGGTCACATTTGACTGATTGTACCAGCGTACATGATTGCATTACAGCGTCAGTGATTGTACCACTGTTCTTCAATGTCTGCTTCAGGATTCACACTCTGCCAGTTGATTTTTAGTTTGTTTGAGTTGGGGGATTTTGCCACCATACCACCCATGCTAAAAAAGACACAGAGGGTGTGGGAGGCAGAGCCCCCCAACTCAGAGTGACAAATATGATGCCGTGATGTGTACTCTGACAAGGTAATGCTCTGTTGGTTACTTTTTTGTTAGTTTAGTTGTGGGCTTTGCCCCCCTCACCCCATACTGAAAAATACATGGGTTGGGGGCAAAGCCCCATCAACTCAAACTAAAAACTAATCGACAGAGCACTACCTCGGCAGAGCAGGCATCACGTAACTACCGTAGGGTAACCTGTTTGCATACTGGTGTCCGATTCTGAAACACAGTTATGCAAGTGATCAAGTGTTCTCCACTATTGCCGGGTTTCTTTTTAATCAATAATCAGCGATAGTGTAGAATATCTGGATTGCCATAAGAGCTTCCTCAATACAGCGCTGCTTTGGTCACCTATCTTACTTGGCTGTCAGTTTATTTACGTTGGAGGGCTTTGCCCCCCCACACCCACCCTCTTGTTTTTTTTGTCAGGTTGGTGTGGGGACAACCCCCATCCCAAATCAACTGATATAAAGCAAAGGCGACTGTACCAAATATTGTAACTGGAGCTCTACACCAATAGCGTAGGTCCCACGCATACCTGATATTCTACACTATCACCCAATAATCTTTATTTAGAAGCTATCATCGGTGACATGAGCACTTTACAAGTGCTCCAGCTTGTGAAATTTGACTCCCCGACCAGAATAAAGTAAAAACTGGCAGGAGGTAGCTGACCTCCAGCTCAGTATGCTGCGGTTTTTTTATGCTTGCTGGAGGTTTGAATGATGCAGTAAATTGCTGTAAACTCCAGCAAAATGCGGGAGACTTGGAGCCGCAACAAGATGGTCCCAGATAGACAAGACACTGTTTTATTATAAAATGTCCGGAGTTCATGTACCTTATACACACCTTTGGATTGTGAGTATGTGGCACGTATATTTGTATAAGGTACATGATATCTATAAATGGGGTATTTTGACCTGTCCCTACTGACACAGTATTAAAGCAGCAGTGCAACGAAAAAAGTTATTCCCCGGGTTCGGGAGCGGACTCGGGTAGCCGTTGGGTCGGCCGGAGGGAGTCAGGCTTGAGTGTCCGACGACAGCTCGCCTACTCCGGGGAGGGGATTCGGCCACATTCCGGCCCTTATGCGACCCCGAGCGGAGGCTCGAGGAAGCGCATGCCCTTTCAGGGATTGATCAGATGGCCACCAATAGCAGAGCAGACGTTGACGTACGCGTCATGACGTCAGGGGATTGCATCTGCAAAGGGAAGGGAGGAAACAGGAAAAATGGAGCCTGCCTTGTCCGGGAGGAAGCGGGGTCCTGGGACGTGCCCGCGATTTGCCCGCGCCCACTCAGCAAGTCCACGGGGCCGACGAAACTGTAAGTTACGGGGGATGGCCCCTACCTTGTCCCCGCCCGGGGGGTAAACCGTGGCTCCATGGGGGCCCGTGGATTGTGTGAGCTGGGTCGCGGGTAGTGGGATGTCTGCGGGACAACACCGAAGGGTCGGAGGAGGCAGAGGAGGAGGATAAAATACAAATTCAAAAAAAAAAAAGTTATTCCAAAAAGCTAATTTTATGCCATGGTTATAAAAAATATTGGCAGAACTGTTGATTTGGGTTTCCTTTTTTTTTTAATTTCTATTTTTCCCCTCCTACGTCCCCACCAGAGCTACACCATTGGGAGACACCAATTAAGCCTGTCCCTGCCTAGTGCCTTACCTGAGAGCCCCTGGTCTCTCCATCCTGCCTCAGAACCCCCCCCCGGGCGGGGTCAGGGTAGGGACCAACCCCCAAATCTTGTGGTTCTTGTCAGGGTCCAGGACTGCAGGCAGGCACTGGCACATCGGGACCAGACTTGGCGCTCCGTCTTCCTGGCTCTGGGGGATTTATTTCCTTGTTCTATGGGACATTGTGTGCCCACACATCAAGGCACACACACTGACATCGGCAATGTCCCTCCCCCTCCTTTCACGAAGGAGCTTGCCCTGGAGCTGACTGATCCCAGACCTACTCCTGTGACCAATCATGCCCCAATGACTCCAGCTTGTTGTCGCTCCCCCAGCCTCTGTTAGGGGTCACCACTTGCTGGACTGGAAAGCCCTCCCACCCCTCGGAGAAGGTGAGCTGTCATTGGATGCTCCAGCTTATCTCCCCCCAGCCAACCCCCAGTGGCCCGAGCTCGCTCCCGAACCTGGGTCGCCGGCGTGGAGTGAGATGTGGCGTCCAGCGCCTCAACCCTCAGTGTCACAAACCTACTCAGCAGGTCAGGCCCTCTACTCCCAAAGTGCCAACCTCTGAGCGCAGTCTTGTGAACAGTGTAACAGACAACGTAACCCTCTTGTCTGTTTTTGTGAGTTCGGATCAACCTTTCATCTCAAGTTCTGGAGGGATTCAAACTGTGAGCCTCTTGCTAGCGTACCCAATGCATAGGCTCAGATATTTCTGTCTTTGGGGTGCCAGATATCTTTGCCCATGGGCACCTAACCAGGTATACAGAAATGACCCTTAAAAACTTTAATAAAGACCTCAGATTTAAAACGCTTCTCTTTCCGGTTTGGTACCACCATTCAAGCTTATGTTTAGTATCTGCAATAACCATATACTTTTCTTACAACTAAAAAGAAGTCAAAGACAGACCAAGTAAGTTCTAAAAAGAATTTTACTAAAATAGTTAAAAATATGTAAAACGCAAAATACAGAACTTTTATATCACCAGACATACAAATATTTTAAAAGAAACAAGGTTTAAACACTGCAAATTCCTACTTACAGTACTAAGATTTGAAATCTTTCTAAATATCTGTTTACAAGTGCTCCAAAGATCTTTCCTCAGTCAGAGTCTAGGTAAAAGTGTGTAAGTAAAACAGAGTATTCCTTAAACAACTGTATGGGACAACCCATTTTTGTGTGAGGTCAGCTAGCTCCTCTTCTGTCAGATTATGTATAAAAGAATATATATCTTATACAAAAGTACTACATTCTGCAACTTCAGCATAATTCATGTCCTTCAAATGACACTTCTTTTGATCTTATAATAAGCTTCCTCCTTCCAGGACATGAAAGCATCTTTATGATTTCGCACTTCTATGTAATAACCTGGGTTTTCCTTCCAACGTCATAAAATGGATATGTTATAGCAACTATGGTTGTAATTAAATCAGACAGACAGGATCCTTAATTAAGGCCTTACATGTAACACATGGTCTCTAAAAACTGAGTGTGTGTGAACTCACATGCTGTCAGCATTTTTCTTATGGCTTGCATCTTTCAGCTGAAACCTGGGGGGGGGGGTTGATGAGTGAGGTAATTCTAAGAGCATCAGATTTCTTTTAGCACAGACAGTCAGTCATACATTTTATATTAAAAAAAATGTTACAGCACTCAGAGCTGACTGTCTACGTCACACTCCTCCCCACCTAGACTGAATTTGGGGGATCTATCCCCTACATGGGATGAGCTTCCCAAATCAGTTCACTCCTCATAGACCCTAAACAGTCCATCTGAATTCTGGTTCTTCGCTCCAGCCCTATGTACGATTTTTAAATCATACCCTTCTAAAGCAAGACTCCATCTTAGTAGTCTTCCATTGTTTTTCCCCATTTGCGTCAGTTAAACAAGGGGGTTGTGGTCAGTCTGCACCACAAAATGCTGCCCATACAAGTATGGCTCTAGCTTCTTTAGGGCCTACACTATGGCAAGACACTCCTTTTCCACCATGGAGTACACTTGCTCCCTGGGAAGCAGCTTCCTGCTCAAGTACACTACTGGGTGATCTGTCCCTTGACTGGACGTCTGGCTCAGTACTGCCCCAATACCCACATCTGAGGCGTCCGTCTGAACTATAAAGGTCTTGCTATAGTCAGGACTTGCCAAAACAGGAGCATTGCACAGTGCCTCCTTCAGTCCTGTAAAGGCTTCCTCACAGGCTGGGCCCCAGGTAATTTTCTTTGGCATCTTTTTCTTTGTCAGGTCAGATAGGGGAGCAACCAGGGCACTGTAATTGGGTACAAATTTCCTGCAGTACCCTGCTGTCCCTAGAAAGCTCCTGACCTGCTTCTGGGTTTCTGGTCTGGGCCACGCCTGGATCACCTCTTTATTTGGTTAGGACGGAGCTGTCCCCGGCCTACCACATGCCCGAGGTATGCCTCTTTTCCCATGGCCACCTGGCACTTCTCGGCTCCGACAGTGAGCCCAGCCCTCTGTATCCTGTCCAACACTTCCCTTAAGGTGGGATAGGAGTTCCTCCGAGTGGGTACTAAAGATGGCAATGTCATCCAGGTGCGTAACGGCGTACTCCTCAGCACCATTTAACACCTGGTTTACCTACCTTTGGAAAGTGGCCCGGGCATTCTTTATTCTGAAAGGCATTACTTTAAACTCAAATAAACCTATCAGAGTGATGAAGGCTGACCTCTCCCTAGCTCTGTCTGTCAATTCTACCTGCCAATACCCCTTGGTCAGGTCAATAGTCATAAGGTAGGTCGCCCCTACCAACTTGTCCAGGAGTTTGTCCATCCGGGGCATCGGGTGGGCGTCGGACTTTGTGACCACATTCAGTCCACGATAGTCCATACAGAAACGAGTTGAGCCATCTGGTTTGGGCACAATGACTATGGGTGAGGCCCAGGGGCTGTGGGATCTCTGGATTACCCCTAAATCCAGCATCTCCTCCACTGCCCTCCTAATGTCCTTTTGGACAGCCTCTGACACCCGATGTGTTGTTCGCCATATGGGTGTCTGTGTCCCTGTCTCCACATTGTGTGTCGCTAAAGGGGTTAGTCCAGGCTTGGCGCTAAACAAAGGAGAAAAGTCTGCTAAAACCTCCCTTACTTTCTGGACCTGGTCCGGTGCCAGTTGGGGAGACAATTTTACTCCCTCCACAGAGGACTCCTGCTTGCTTTCCTCCAGCAAGTCCAGAAGGGGATCTCCTTCGTATTTCCCCTCCCCATGACTACACACTGCAAACACCATGTCGGCCCTATTTGCATATTGCTTCATCATGTTGACATGGTGCATCCTTTCAGTCTGTCTTCTGTCAGGTAGCTCCACAATGTAGTTCACGTCATTTACCTTCCTAACCACTTTGTACGGTCCTGCCCACTCAGCTTGTAGCTTGTCTTTCTCGACTGGAATAAGGACCATGACTTCCACCATGTACGAGCGAGCTCTGGCTCTGTGGTCATACCACACCTTTTGTTTCTGTTGGGCAGCTGCCAGGTTGCTCTGGGCTGTCCCATAAGCTCCTTCAGCCTTTCCCTAAACCTAAGGACATAATCCACAATGGGAGTTCCCTGGGTGGCGTGCTTGCCTTCCCAGTCCTCCCGGATCAAGTCTAGGGGCCCATGTACCCGGCGTCCATATAAGAGTTCGAAGGGGGGAAATCCTGTCGACTCTTAGGGCACCTCCCTGTATGCAAACAACAGGTGGGGAAGGTATTTCTCCCAGTCCCTCCCATGCTGTTCAGCAAACGCCTGGAGCATTGACTTTAGGGTACCATTTAATCGTTCCACAAGTCCATTGGCTTGTGGGTGATACAGTGTCGTGCATCTCTGCACCACCCCACACTTCTCCTATAAACTTTTCATCAGGTCTGACATGAAGGAACCCCCTCAATCGGTGATTACCTCCTGCAGAAACCCAACATAGGAGAAAATCCCCAAGTAAGGCATCTGCCACTTTGTCCGTCCTCAGTGAGGATAGGGCAACTGCCTCTGGGTACTGGGTGGCATAATCCACCATAGTCAGGATTAATCACTTCCCTGAGGAGCTGGGGGTATTTAAAGGCCCCACAATATCCATTCTCACCCTCTGGAATGGCTCCTCCACTATGGGCAATGGAATCAGGGCTGCTTGGGTTTTCTTGCCCGCTTTCCCTATTTCTTGGCACTGGTGACAAGACCTGCAATACTCCTTCACTTGCTAGGTGAAGTTAGGCCAGTAGAAATTCTGGGCCAACTGCTGCATCATGCACGCAATTCCCAGATGACCAGACAAGGGAATATCATGTGCAATCTTGAGCAACTGCTCATGATACCAATGGGGAATGACAAGCTGCCTGCCTAGCATCCCTCCCTCTGCCTGTACTGCCTGAGTATACATAAGTCCATTTTCCCAATAAACCTCATGTCGGCCGTCACCTCCCTGTGCTCCGTCAGAGTCTGCCCAAGCCTTCAGCTTCTCTAAACTAGAGTCACCCCTCTGAGCAGCTGCAAACCCCTCACACATTCCCAAGGCATGGGACAAGTCCCCTTCGGTCACTAAAATAGGGTCCCTAGCACTAGTGTCAGGACCCTCAGGATCACTGTCAATCCCAACCGTCTGACAATGTGTCACCCCTCCCTCTTCAGAGTAGCCTTTCGTAGCTGTGTGGTCACTTGTGACTGGGGAAATTTTTACCCCTTTTTATCAATCTCCATATCAGGAGACACAGGCTGGGGAACCAGCCTCTCAGTGGTTTACACAATGGCTTCTGTGGGGTTCAGGGAACTACAATTTTCCCTTGCCGCTTGGCTATGGGTAACTGCACATACCATCCCCTGTTGGAGATTGTTACCCAGGATCACAACCACAGCTAACGTTTTGGCTACAGCCACCTGTTGCACAGTTCCCCCTGTTTCACCCCAGTCTAAGAGAACACTAGCGAGGGGCAATGTTTTCTCTTCACCAGTGAACCCTTGGACAGTAACGTATTTATTGGGTATAAGCTGACCAGGTTGTACCAGATCCCCTTTCACCAATGTCAGGGATGCCCCTGTGTCCCTTAACACCTGCGTCTGTGCACCATTCACCATGACTAGGTGCATGTGTTCCCTCATGTTCACTGGCATGCTTCCAGGGACACACAAACAACCCACTTCTTTTCTAGCACCCTGTTGTGTATTATTGCTCGCATTTTTGGGACACTGACTGGCAATATGCCCAGTCTCTTTACACAACCAACAGGCATTTCTTACTTCAGGGAAATCTTTTCTTTGAAACCTGGGGCTAACTGGTTTCAGTGGAGGCAGTGAGGGTTTTAGCTGCCCTGAAGGTGTGCTTTTCCCTTTCTGCACTGCCATGCCCGCCCCATTCACTCTCAGAGCAGGCCTGCTCTTGGCATGGAGAGTTCAGCAGCCTCTTGCACTGTTTTTGGATCTCGGTCCTCTAGCCAGATTTTTAGCTCGGCTGGGCAAGCCCAATAAAACTGTTCCAATAAAATCACATTTTCAATTTTGTCAACAGAGTTTGCCTTAGAAACATAGAAACACAGACTTTGACAGCAGATAAGGACCGCTTGGCCCATCTAGTCTGCCCATTTCCCTACTTACAGGATAGGCCGCAGATCCTAGTTAACCAACAGCCTATTTCTTCCTACCCCCCACAAGAATTGCCTTATGTCTGTCCCATGCATTCTTGAATTCTCCCATAGTTTTAGACCCCACAACCTCCTCAGGAAGGATGTTTTAAAAACTGACATTGTTTCGTGGCTAGCTCCTCATAGCTCATATCAGGGCTTCTCCTGAGCTTATGGAATTTAGCTCTGTATGATTCAGCAGTTAAGTCAAACTTTTTTAACAGTGCAGCTTTTAGCTTGCTGTAATTATTGCTGTCCTCATTGTCCATTTGACCTAATGCATCCCGAGCTTTCCCGGTAAGTAGCGGGGATAGCTGGAAGCTCCTGGACTCGCTAGGAATTTTAGCCTGAATACAAACTTTTTGAAAAGAATTTAAAAAGGCATCCATGTCCTCCCCTTCCATAAACTCAGCTATTAATTTGGAGTTCAATTTGTAACCCAGTCCTGCAGTCCCAGTTAAGCCCAAGCCACTTACCTGCTCTGGTGCCGCTGGTCGGAGTCGTATCTTCTCCAGTTCGTGTTGCCTCTGGTGCTCCTTCTCCTCATGATCTGCGTCTCTCTGTTCTTGCTCTGCCTCTTGGCGATGGTGTTCTCTCTTCTCCTCTACAGCTCACTGGCGCTCACACTCCTCACGGTCTGCCTCTCTCTGTTCTCGCTCTGCCTCCAGTTCCATCCTGCGCAACTCAATTTGCAGTTTGAGTACCTCTGGATTCAGGATACTGGTGACCATCCCCTGTTGCTGTCGCCCTTCACTGACAGTGGCCCTGCTGTCCTCTTTTCAGTCATGGTCGGTGACTCGCTGCTCTGGGTATCTGCTACCATCAGGGCCTCTATGCGGTTCTACTTTTTGGCTGTCACCTCGAACGGGACTCCCCTGTCCTCGCACAACTGCTTCAAGTAATCTACAGTGTGCCTGCTGTAGTCAGAAGCCATCTTCTTCTTCCCTGACTATGGTTACTCTGACTTGCACTTTAGAGAAAAAAAAATAAAATGGGTAGGAACTGGACTGTACGCCAAGTGATATATAGTTCTGTTTAGTTTTTTAAAATAAAACTCTGCCTTTTTTCTTCCTTTGCAAGAGAGCTTACGGTCTCAGCTGACACAGAACAATAAAAGTTTGTGATACCAAAATTATGCCACCCGCTGCCAACCAATCTGTCACAAACCCACTCAGCAGATCAGGTCCTCTACTCCCAAAGTGCCAGCCTCTGAGCACAGTCTTGTGAATAGTGTAACAGACAAGGTAACCCTCTTGTCTATTTTTGTGAGTTTGGACCAAGCTTTGGTCTCAAGTTCTGGAGGGATTCAAACTGTGAACCTCTTGCTAGTGTACCCAATGCACAGGCTCAGATATTTCTGTCTTCGGGGGGCCAAATATCTTTGCCTACGGGCACCTAGCCAGGTATACAGAGATGAACCCTTAAAAACTTTAATAAAGACCTCAGATATAAAACACTTCTCTTTCCAGTTTGGTGCCACCATTCAAGCTTATGTTTAGTATCTGCAATATCTGCAGTGACTGCTATCTCAGTGGAAGGGAAGTAACTGCAAATCTAGGAGCTTTCATTGTTACTTCTTTGCATTGTTATTGCATTGTGGAAAGGAGGAGTAGGAGTTTGAAAAAGGTTGTGCAATAGCTACTTAAAGTCTCTTTTTGAGCGTGGATAGGAAGGTTACGAATATAAAAAGCAGTTGCTCAATCTATCTAAACATGTACAACAAAGGGGGTAAGGGAAATTAAGAAAAGAATGTTTTGCACTGATAGAGGGGGCAGAGTGTTTGGTATCCTGCATCTGGAAGGGTGGGGGGGGTCACTGGTGGGCAATGACAGCAATGGGTAGGGTGGTAGGCTGCAACAACTGCGGTGCACCAGTCTTTCTAAAAATTGCCTGGAGTGTGAGAGGCTGTTTAGTGTGCAACCACATAGAGAAACTTAGAAAGGAGATTGAGGGTCTGCAGGAGGAACTAAGACAGGCAAGGCAGACTGGGGGTGGGTTTAGCCCAATACTTGAGGGAGGAAGAAGAGGAGATGAGGGAGGGCAATTTAAGCCAACAGTGGTGAGGAGAGGGTCAGAAGAAGGGAAGCAGGAACAAGGGGGGCCCAGGCCAGAAAGAATGATTGCTGGGGAAACCAGGTCAGGAGACAAAAGACGAATGGAAGGAGGAGATAGGGACTTGTGAGGGGAGACGAAGAAGTGGCAAAAGTCATGGAGTGGAAAGGAGAGAACAGGTTACTAGTGAAGAGAGAGGAGAGGCATTTGTGAAGGGTCTTCAGAAAATAGTTTTGCACTGCTAGAGAGGAAGAAGGTGGAGGAGGAAATGATGAAATTAGAGGAGTAATTGATGAATGCCTGGACCAAACCGAGCAGGGGAAGTTCTGTTGGGAGAAATTGCAACAGGGGCAAGGGGAAATAACGTGCAGGAGAAAAAGAAGAGGAGCTGGAAATGAGAGAGGGAGATGAATGGAAGCAAGCAGGGAGTAAGAGGGGTGGAATCTTAGTGCTGGGGGACTCAATACTAAGAGGAGTCAGGTGGGGTAGCAAGGGGGAGAGGCATAGTCGCATTTGGGTGGAAGCTATGTCAGGAATGACAGCGGAAAGGGTAGGACAATCTGTTCTGAAATATGCTAGAAGAGATAGGGACAAGCCGCATTTAATTATACATCTTGGGACGAACGACCTGACTGACAAGACAGTAGATATAGTCCAGAGGAGGTTTGAGGAACTAGGACAATTATGTGAGGGGGCAGGAAGATCAGTAATTTTTTCAGAGATACTTCCAGTGCCCAAGGCAAGCACAACAAGAAAGCTGAGAATAGAGGAATTTGACTGATGGCTAAGAACCTGGTGTTGTGTTAAAGGGTATGGGCTGTTGGGGGGTGGGAGGGACCTGGGAGGACAGTAGTCTCTATGCCAGGACAGACTACACTTGAGTGAGGAGGGAAAGAAAGTGTTGAAACAGAGGGTGGAGGAGCACATAGAGGAAGCAGGGAATTTAAACTAGGAGTGGGGGTGGCAATTGGGCAAGAGACATGCAGAGACCACAGGTTGGGAAACCATATGAGCTTACCCCCCATAACAGTGACAAAGAACAAATGGCAAGTACTACTGGTGATGCTAGTAAAGGAGGGCAGGATGGGAGAGGGGGAAAAGGGTGGAAGGTAGTTACCCTTAATGCTAGAAGCCTTGGGAGGAAAACTGCAGAGTTACAGGTGCTCATGGCAGAGGGAGAGGTGGACATTGCAGCCATCACAGAAACATGGGCCACCCAAAACAATGAGTGGGTCCTATCTGTACCAGAGTACAGGTTATTTCGTAGGGACAGGGTGACTGGGAAAGGAGGGGGTGTGGCACTATATGTGAAGTGTGTAAGGGAGGAAGGGGAGGAGAGTAGTACAGAGTCGCTTTCAATGCAAATCCAGGATTCCAAGAATAGGATGCTTAGAATGGGAGTGGTGTACAGGCCGCCATCTCAGACGGAGGAGTTAGACAGGGAACTAGTGGGACAGATCAGGAGAACCTGCGAGAAGGGCAGTGTGGTGATTGTGGGGGATTTCAACATGCCAGGAGTGGACTGGAGTACTCCAACAACCAGGAACAGAAGGGAGCAGGTACTGCTGGATGCCTTTCAGGACAGCTTCCTGCTGCAAATGGTCAGTGAATCAACCTGATTAGGGAATACCCTTGACCTTGTGCTGGCAAATGGGAACTTTGTGAGAGAACTTATGGTGGAGGAACCACTGACAAGCAGGGACCACCACTCAGTATGGTTCACATTGGATATGGGCAAGGAAAGAGTGGAATCTGGCACAAGAGTGCTGGACTTCAGGAGGGCCAACTTTGGGAGGATGGGGGAAGTGGTAAAAGGGTACCTGGCCAGAATTCAATCTAGTATGGACACTAACCAGAGGTGGGAGCTCATAAAGCTGGGGATAGTGGAGGCAACCAAAACCTGCTGCAAGGCCCAGAGCAAGAAGGCTAGGGCTAAGAAACTGAGCAGGTTGAGCAAGGAGGTCATGGAAAAGGTAAGGAGGAAAAGAGCTGCCTTTAGGAAGTACAAGAAAACAGGGAGGGGAGGACAGGGAGGAGCACTTGATGGAATCGAAGGAGGTGACAAGGGCAGTAAGGGGAGCCAAGGCATCTACGGAACTCAGGCTGGCACAAAGCATTAAGAAGGGGGAGAAGGACTTCTTCAGGTACATCAGGGAGAAAAGGAGCTGTAAGGACCACATAGTAAGGATTAGGAAAGAGGGGAGGTTGGGTGGAAGCAGGGTGCGATAAGGTAGAAGCACTAAATGAGTTCTTCTGCTCAGTATTTACTAAAGAGAAGAGGGGTGACACCCAAGGGGGGAGAAATGGCAGAAATGGGGGAGGGGGTGACAGATGGGGAAATCATGGAGGGCAGAGTTCGGGAGGGTTTGAAGGCACTGAGGGTGGATAAGGCACCAGACCCAGATGGCATCCACCCCAGGGTACTGAAGGAGCTGGCAGAGGTCCTTGCAGGACCTTTGGCAGACCTATTTAATGCCTCACTACATTCGGGCTGTGTACCTCAGGACTGGAGGATGGCTCATGTGGTGCCCCTCCACAAGAGTGGCCCCAAGAATGAACCGGGAAACTACAGACCAGTGAGCCTCATATCCATCATGGGTAAGCTAATGGAGGCTATCCTGAAGGAGAGGCTGGTGGCCCTCCTAGAGGCCAAAGGACTACAGGACAGCAGACAGCATGGCTTCATACGGGGCAGATCCAGCCAAACCAACCTGGTGGAGTTCTATGACTGGGTGACTGGGTAACTAGGCAACTGGACAGGGGCCATGCAGTGGATGTCCTCTATCTGGACTTCAGTGAGGCATTCAACTTGGTGCCGCATGGAAGGCTGGGAAGTAAGTTAGTAGGCACAGGGGCAGGTGCAAAGCTGGTGAGATGGTTAGGGAACTGGCTTCAGGGAAGGCAACAGAGGGTGGTGGTGAATGGAGAGCTCTCACACCCAAGGGTAGTGATGAGGGGTGTTCCACAGGGCTCGGTGTTGGGACCAGTGTTGTTTGGGATATTCATTACAGACATATCATTGGACATCAAGAGCAAGACCAGTCTGTTTGCTGATGATACCAAGGTAGGAGTGGTGGTGGATGACCTAGGGGGATGGCAGGGGTTGCAGGATGATCTGGCAAAGCTTGAAACCTGGTCAGACACCTGGCAACTGGGGTCTAATGCCAAAAAGTGTAAGGTGCTGCATTTTGGGATGAAGAACCCAAGGAGGAGTTACCAGCTGGGGGGAGTGCAGCTAGCCCAGACAGAGGAGAAGGATCTGGGGGTGCTCATTACAGGGTCAATGAACAACTCGGCACAATGTAGGAAGGCAGCTGCAAAGACCAACAAAATGCTGGGTTGTTTTGCAAGGGGTATATCCTCGAGGAGGGAGGAGGTGATTCTGCCACTGTATAGGTCATTTGTTAGACCGCACCTGGAGTACTACATGCAGTACTGGCGCCCGTATCTGAAGAGGGACATTAAGTTACTGGAGGGGGTGCAGCGCAGGGTGACAAAAGATGATCAAGGGCTGGGGGACTTATCATACGAGAGGAGGCTGAGAGAGTTGAACATGTACTCACTGGAGGAGAGGAGGGACGGGGGGACATGATTGAAACCTTTAAGTACATGAAAGGAATAAACAAGACAGGTACAGAGGGGCTGTTCAAAGGAAGGGAGGGGAGGGACACCAGGGGCCATGATATGAGACTGGAGGGAGGAAGGTTCAGGAGGGAGATGAGGAGACACTTTTTTATAGAGAGGGTGGTGGCTGGGTGGAATGCATTACCTGCAGAAGTGGTATCCAGTAGAACAGTGGACTGCTTCAAAAGGGGATGGGACAGGACAAGGAGGAGTGTCAATGAAGGGGAAGGGTGGAAGGGAGGGGCAGCTGCAGAATAAGGGGTGCTAGCTGCACATTCGAGCAGACTTGATAGACCTCTAGGCCTTTATCTGCAGGCAAATTTCGTATATTCGTAACCATATACTTTTTTTACAACTAAAAAGAAGTCAAAGACAGACCAAGAAAATTCTAAAAAGAATTTTACTAAAATAGTTAAAAAAATGTAAAACGCAAAATACAGAACTCTTATATCCCTAGACATACAAAACTTTTAAAAGAAACAAGGTTTAAACAGTGCAAATTTCTACTTACTTAGATTTGAAATCTTTCTAAATATCTGTTTACAAGTGCTCCAAAGACCTTTCCTCAGTCAGAGTCTAGGTAAAAGTGTGTAAGTAAAACAGAGTATTCCTTAAACAACTGTATGGGACAACCCATTTTTGTGTGAGGTCAGCTAGCTCCTCCTCTGTCAGATTATGTATAAAAAATATATATTTTATACAAAAGTATTACATTCTGCAACTACAGCATAATTCATGTCCTTCAAATGACACTTCTTTTGATCTCATAATAAGCTTCCTCCTTCCAGGACATGAAAGCATCTTTATGATTTCACACTTCTATGTAATAACCTGGGTTTTCCTTCCAACATCATAAAATGGATATGTTATAGCAACTATGGTTGTAATTAACTCAGACAGACAGGATCCTTAATTAAGGCCTTACATGTAATACATTGTCTCTAAAAATTGAGTGTGTGTGAACTCACATGCGGTCAGCATTTTTCTTATGGCTTGCACCTTTCAGCTGAAACGGGGGGTTGATAAGTGAGGTCATTCTAAGTGCATCAGATTTTTTTTAGCACAGTCAGTCATATATTTTATATTAAAAAATGATACAGCACTCAGAGCTGGCTGTCTACGTCACACTCAGCGCCACTGGGACAGCTCTAATTTGGGTTTTCTGAATGCTTCCTATGCTGTATACTGTACATTTGCATTTTTGTGTGGACTCTTACCCTCCTCAGTATTATTTCTATGAAAAAATGAGGTGGCTATCTTTTTTTCTTGAAAAATAATTACATTAAAATGTTCATAAAATTCTTGATGATGAAAAGTGAAAATGTCATCACCAGAAATAAACTGGAAGACATCTGGCATCAATTAGAAAGAAAAAAAGGTGGGGTCAAATTTTAATCCATTTTCGTTGCACTGGTGCTTTAAATAAACATTTCCGACCTTAAACCTTAAAGAAAACAGCTCCAAACAAAGACACAAGGTTAAGTTGTCAGGGTACCTTTTATTGCACAACTCTACAATGAGATTAATAATTACACAAAACAAAATGTATATAGGGAAATAAATGTGTTTTTAAAGTCAGAATACACCACATAAGTATAGAGATAATATAGCCATCTACAGTATTATGGGTAAGAGTATCTACTGAAATAATGACACTTTTACTGTAATAAACACGACAGCATGTTGGCTGCATGTCTCCGTCCAACTTTAGGACGTGTTGTATCATATAACTTATGCCTTGTAACTTATCCAACTCAACATGTATGACATCTTGCTGTAATCCAAGACGATATACTGGTATGATGCAAGTATGCTTGTACGTACTGTCTTTTAATTAAATAATAAAAAAATATTTAACTTCAAAATAAAATGTCCGAATTTTGACTATAAGGTGGCAAGTTCCCTGTTCCAGAAGGTGCCAAGTTCCCTATTCCAGCAGTGAAACTGAGAAGTAGGATGTTGCATCTGAGTTGGGCTATCCTGAGTAAATACAATGTAAAACAAAGATAAAATTGTTTTAGAAATCAACACGAGTCATGTCCCGAATTGCCCCATCCCACAGTATACCGAATATGACGGCTTTGTTCCCTCATGGAAACTACATCTCCCAGCATTCCAGGAGGTGCCCTCGATTTTTACTGACATCCCTGTGCGGGGGCGGGAGGTGAGAGACCAGAGTAAAGATGGCGGATGCTGTGAGTTTGGAAACAGCTGCGGAACATGAGCGGATCCTGAGGGAGATAGAGAGCACCGACACAGCATGCATAGGACCCACCCTGAGGTAAAGACTGACGGGCGCTGAGCCTTTTTGGTGGCGTGTGACAGTGGGCCGGTGAGCTGTACCTGCGCCCCCTCCCCTCAACTCCCGTCCGTGCCCTTTATTGAGTGAGCGAGATTGGAGATGAGTGAAGGTGGGGGCAAGTTTGTCAAATTTGGGGGCAGTTGAATTCAGAGGTGCTCATGGGAGCGCGTTCCGTCGACTAACCAAGAACTGTGCGCGTATTCACCAGTAACATTAACGCCCATCTCACCACACTTATTCCTCCTGCGAAATAAAAGAGCCCCAGTTCGAGTGGCAGCAGGAGTGTGACTGAAGCAGTGGCAGGTACCGGAGCAGTCAGAAATTACTGACTTCTGAAAGGTGCGAGGTAGCGCCTCAGGTGTTGCACCCTGGAAAGTTTCCTGGTCTGTGACAGTGGATTATATTTGATAATTTTTTTCCTAGCACGCACACTTTTTGCAGAAAAATTAGAACCTGGTTATTAAAATCCTGTGAATTACTTTCTATGTGGTGCAAGATAATTGGCACTGCCAGGGTTCCAGGGCTTAAACTGGCCAAGAACTTACAAGAACTCGGTTCCCCCATCTGTTAGAAAATTGAATGTGAGTTCCTACACCTCTGTAATCTTTCTCCATTTAATGCTATAGGAGAGTTCCACCACCTAGAAATGACACTTCATTCACCTACAGATCTAGATGTGAGTGTTTTCCCCACCCAAACATGTTTAACCACTGCAGACTGGTCAAATAAAAGTGGTTGAACTGTAGAACCACTTAGGGTGAACTGGGCAACTACTTAAGGCTTCCTGTAAGCATATGGTAGTATATACCCTAAATTATCACATTGCTGTTTGACTGAGCCAAGTGAAAGACTGCCCAAAAAAATTACACAATGTCTTTTTTTTCGATTCCCACCTATTACTGCAAAATTAGTACAGGGAGGCAGAGCAGTCTGTTGCAGGCAATGTGGGGACATTTATGCCCATATATTTTGGAAGTGTCCCCAACTGCAGCAGTACTGGGCAGACGCAGATATGGATTTTGAAATAACTTTTTCCCAGTTTTCCTTCGCTGACGCCTAAGATAGCATTACTTTCGGATTATCCAAATAAGCACAACAGAAGTATTAATTTCTGTAGTCCTTACAGTAGCTGAAAAAGCTATCACGAGGAAGTGGAAACCGGCACAACTGTCAACCAGAGATAATTGGAGAGATTTAGTGACGAGTGTGTCAGTTAGTCATAAAGTACGTGATCAAGTAGAATTATTGAATCACAGGTGGATGGGTTGGTTACTGTATATCATGGATACGTGCCCACTGTTTGTACCTTAAATTGCATTGCTGAAAGCTGAACTACCTGTTTTGGACAGGAATAAGGGGGGGAATTCATAATGCTCTAAGAAAATTCATAATGCTCTAAGAAACAATGAATCGGTTACTAAGAGACCAGAAAAGTACAAATGAAAAGTGGAATAACTGAAGCTTATCTAGCAGATATTGTATTTGAGCACTCTGTAAAATTTAAATTACTGTATAATCAGTGTAAGCCTGCTGTTCGAATTCATAGAGATATGTGTTATATCCTTTGCACCAAGCAGAACTAATGTATTGTTCCAGCCTGTGAAATAAAAATTAAAATGGCTTTACAAATTGGTGAGTCCTGTGGGTAATGCTTGGTGATGGTGTCACTGCAGAAAATTGCCCTGTAATATCTTCACCTCTCCCAAAAGAATGTATTCATATGCCCCAAACGCTATGAACTTTCAGTTTGTTTGCCCTTGAATAAGTTTCCACCATGGCTTCTTTTATCTTGTGTTCAGTGTGTAGAAGAGGTGTGAGATGAGTTGGCTTTAACAGGGTTTTAAGAGCAGCCAGTTTGAGTGGGCTAGATAGCAGAACTGTGTGTCTGACTGATGTGGCACTGAATGGAAACCGTTAAGAGATTGATACTTGTGTGATCGCCAACTACGGTACTCTCCTGTTGTATTGAAACCCTTGTTTTTCTGATATGGTTAGAAGCAGTGCCATACTGAGTTTCTGGATCTCTTTTTGGTGAGTTTCTGGATCTCGTGGCGTCTGTGGCACAGGAATTGCAGACTGCATTGGGGGAGTACTGTATTTGCTTGCTTTACACTCCCTTGGATGTTGTCAAATCCTTCTGTAAGTCAGTAAAACAAAGATATGAAGATTGGAAGAATAGAAAACTTAAAGCAGTTCTTGCTAGTAAAAAAACAAAATAGCTGTCACGGTTTTGTGTGATGAATAGATGTGTGATTGTGTTGTAAAAATTGTGCTAGAATGGCTTTCTCTGTTGGGGGGTGCAACTTGCTTTTCCTGAGGAAAGAAGTTGCTTGCCCTCTACAATTTCTCCAGTCTTGCACCCCCTCATCTGTAGTCTGTGACACAGTTCCATTCTAGAGACAGAAGCACAGTGATTCACTCCAGTTGAAATACAGGGTTTTATTTAATTCTAAAAATTGATTCGCGTTTTGCTCATAGAAGTTCTAAAGCATTGTGAAAATGCATATCACTTGCCTCACTGATTAACATATATAACACTTCTAGAAAGCCTATATAAATGCTTTCTGTACAGTTAGTATTGTCCCCCTTAAAAAAAACTGCTAATCAATTATTTAAACCCCTGAAATAAAACCACAAGAAAATAAGGCATGATGCAGAATTTCCTCCTGTGTGCAAAAATGCTGCATACTTCTGTTGTTTTGTAGAATTTGTGCCACAAGGCGCAGCATGGCGAGAGCTGCCTTTTGAGGTTGAACATTTTTCTGATTAATTAACTAGTCCTGAACTAGTATCTTGGAAACTCACTAGTCCTAAGAGTATTTTCACTGGTCCATCTTGAGAAATTAAAACAAAAAAGTTAAGACTAGTATTAGAGGAATTAGACGAACAAATAAAGCTAATGTTTGCAGTGTGCAGTATACAAATGTACTGTAAATTTCTCTCAGCTTTGATATAAACACTAACCATGACCAGTGTTGGATGCAAATTACAGTGGTCCTCAGCCTCCACCTGTTTATCTATCAGACCAGTAAAAGTTGATTCTTAGTGGTTCAAGAGGAGAAAATTGCAGAATCCTGAGCTAGGACTTCTTAACATAGAGTGGTGGAACCATGGAACAGCCTGTCCCAGGAGCTGGTAACATCAAAGATGATTAGAGATTTCAAACTTGTATGGGATAGGCATTGCGGACAGGTTAGATTGCAGGTAACGTGTGTGTGTGTGTGTGTGTGTGTGTGTGTTGGGGGTAGTCTTTTTGGGCAGACTAGAGGGATCACACGGTCCTCCTCTGCCAACATTTTTCTTATGTTCTAGGACTAGGGGAATTTTTGAGTCCTGCTGGGTCAGTTCAGAATTATGGCCACACCTCTTTGCTTCAACTCTGGCAAGCTAGAAAGAAAATATACTGCAGAAGTTCTGCAGAATTTAGGGAACCTAACGCAGAACCTTGAAAGAAGCCTTCTTTAGAATTATCTAAATCAGTGGATTCTGACAAAACAATAACATCTTTTTGTAGAGATTGCGCCTTCTCATATCGCTTCCCTAAACTCTGGAGCGCCTTTTCCCCCATCCATCCACAATGCCACCACCCCACGTTCCCTGTCCTCCCTCCTCTGTAATTTCATCTCCCCTTTCTGCAACTGTTCTTAACTTATTCATCCCCTATCCCTGTGCCCTATCCCCTGTTGTGATGCATTTGCTCTGCTGCCTGTGTGCTTCAGGTTTTTTTCCTCTTCTTACTGTAAGTTACCCCAGTAATTGCTTAATGTACTCATGCTCCTACCTGCATCGTTATTCTTGTAAATGGTGACTGCCTGAATGTAACATAAAACACCCTGAATGCACTTTGAACTCATCTCCGTACTGTTGTAATTGCTTGATGTACTGTCGCCAGTACCTGTATTGTTTAACTTGCATTCTGCTATTTTCCTGTATGTAACATACTGTATTACCACCATGTTAAGCATCTGAACTCGATATCAGTATTATTTATATCTTCCCCTTCCCCTTCACCCCAGGACGCTTCTGGAAACGAGCAGTTCTGCTCAGTATGCCTTTCCTGGTGATACTCCTAAATTAAAAAAAAAAAAAAAATCATAACTGGCAACCATACTTCCTATCTATAACATACTGTGGATGCATTACTCCATGTAATTTTTGTAAGATTATTATGGTTGTAAACACCATGTTGTTAAAATTAAGAGGTATTGTGACTTTCTTTGACTTATAGTGCAGCTGTATGTGAACCTCGGATATGTCCTGGATGAGTGCCAGTAAACAAATTTTGAATGTTGTTTTTTTTTTTTTTTTTTAATCTCTTTTCTCATAGAATTGTTTTGCTCTGCAGCCGCCACCTACCTCTTTCTTTGGGTCCCCAGTCCTGACTGCCACTCCCCCAGCTTACATGTCCGGTGGGGATCCACATGGAACGGGGACTGTCATTAGTGATGGTTGAGGCACATATTTTTGTGTTGTTTCTCCATTCTTCTTCTCTGATCCCTCCCACCACTCCATGACGTCAGCCATAGCCTCTGGCAGTCTTGATATCATTGTACACTGAACTGACACCACCTGCACCCTCCCGCCCGGCGAGGGAGCAAGCTCTCTGGCTCACTGCGGGGGAGGGTGGGACACTGCTGCACCCAAGTCTGGGCATCTCCCTCCCTCCCTGGCTAGCATTCCCCTTGGGAGCACTTCCCAGCCTGGCTGTCTGATCTCTGTAACTTCGGGCTCACTACTGAACCCAGGTTGACAACATAAAATGCGACATGCTTCCACTTAATCATTGGGCGGCCCCATTTTAAAATCTTTTCATACCTTCTGTGTTGTCTCTCTGCTTCATGCCACCCCAGTGCATTTATTTTATGTGTTCTTGTACAAGTTGGTGACCTGGAAAGGCATACTGAACCAAGGTTTATTTCTAGGTGCGACCTGAGAGAAAGTGATATGCAATTAAAAAGGAACAATAGTGCAAAAATAAATACAAATGTGCGGGTGCAAAAACACAGTGCACAAATTATGTGGTGACATATTGGCTAGGTGGCAAAATTCATGGACTGTCCATGAAGACATTTGGAGTCACGATGGCCTTCATGGATTTGGTTAGAAGTGCATGATTCAGATTCAGAACTTTGCAGCTGTTTCTTCTGTGCCGCTGAAACCCTCAGCTCGACACCACATTCTTCAGTCTCCCAGTGACTCCTTTCATCGAGGCCAGCCTGAGATGATGGACTGTTCCAGGTGGACAATCCAAAGGGTTACCCCTTATTACATGTCTGAAAGTCACGCCTACAGCTGACACCAGCCTGCCTGGGTGGGGAGGCACCCCGGGCACCTGACCAGTGCAAGGCTTGCATAGAGCCTTGTGGGTGGGAAAAAAAAAAAACAACCTTCCATCCATTTCCTGGAAATGAAGGCAAGTTCAGAGCTCTACTGGCCATCAGCATACAGGTGCAAGAACAAGATGTGCTAGTCCTCACTGACAATAGCGTGATGGTGCGGTGATCTACATCAGCAAAAAAAGGTTCAGGGGCTTTTAAGGTGTTATTCTGGGAGAGAAACACCTGAAATCCTTGTCTGCTGTTCACCTCCTGCGGGACACTGAACATGGAAGCCAGCTGGTTTAAGTACGTGTTGGCTACATCTGGGGAGTGGACGCTCTGTCGGGACATATTCCAGGATCTCTGTCTGTGGTGAGACACCCCACAGATCAAGATGGACCTGATGGCAACAGCTCGAGACACAAGCTTCAACGTTTTTTCAGCTGATACAGGGGCTACACTTTTTAGGGCTAGACAGTCTGATCCTGCCACCTTGATAACTAGGTAAGCATCAAGAGCATTAAGTGTCCATTTTTAAGCAGGACCCGGAATATAAAACAAGATCACAAAACACAGGCAATATTGTACAAAGTTATTACAGACAAAATATAACAGGTTCTCTAAAAACATTGTGAACATTCAGTGCAATAAAGTTTCAATCCTAGTTTGAACAATTAAGTTTTTAAGGAATAAAGGGAGGTAGGCAAAGAATTCCACTCATGTACAGATCTAGAAAGGGGAACATGTGCACCCTGGAGGAGAGGAGGGATGGGGGGACATGATAGAGGTCTTTAAGTACATGAAAGGGATCAGAAAGGGAGGCCCAGACAGGGTGCTCTAAAAGGAAGGAGGGTGGGGCAACAAGAGGTCATAGGTGTAAACTGGAGGAGGGCAGGCTCAGAGGGGAGAGGAGGAGATGTTATTTCACTGAAAGGGTGGTGGGGCCATGAAATGCACTGCCCAGGGAGCTGGTAGAGTTGGAGACTGTGGACAGGTTTAAGAGGGGATGGGGCAGGTACAGGGGGAGGGTAAATCTAACCAGGCCCAGTACAGGTGGAACATCTGGGACTGGGAACAGTATAACCCAAGGGGGAGGGGGGGAACACCAAAATCGGCCCTCAATGTGGGTGCTGAAAATTGAGCAGACTAGAAAGACCGTTGGGCCTATTCTGCTGGCATTGTAGTATGTTAGTAACATTGTGCTAGTGTATTCTTGTAAAAGGGTGGTTTCAAGCAAAGGGTGGATGATGATGCTCTGGTCATATTCTTTAAGTTATAAATACCAGTAGTAGTTTTACAAGAAAACATAACAGACCCATACCAAAACAAAAAATGGCAAAATTATATCAACCTAAAGTGTAAACAACGAGAATTAGAAGAAAACCAATCTACAGAAGAATACAAAGAATAATGAGTAAGTCTTGTGCACAAAATGACAAGGAGTATGACAGAGGGTTGTAACTCTGCTCAAGGAAGACTCTTTTGTTGAGGAGTAGCTCTGTGCATGGTGAAAATATTGTCCAATTTGTGCAGCGTAGTGCTGCAGTTTGCGTAGTAAAATGTGCGTACTTGTAAGAATTTTACTACAACAACCATATACATCAAACACACCACACATTCGTGGTGAATTCATGCACTTTGCAGTAAAAAATTATCCACAGAGTGCATATTGCATCAAATTATATAGTAAAAATTTGCACAGTTGTGGTGAATTGTGTAGTGGGCACTACGCGAATGCTATGCATAGCACATAGTAAGCGAATTCGCCACAGATTTAGATTAGCAACACACCTATTGAGGAGTGTACAGGAAGACCACAATCAGAAAACATTGATTACGCTTTTAGACTAGCAGTTAACTATCTTTGAACTGAAGAAAAGTCTTTTTGCAAGTCTAAAATCAAGCCTTCACAATTTACACTACTAGCATATAAAACCAGTTTCAAGAAGAAGAAACATTAAAACATTAAGGGACAAATCATTTAAAAATTGCTAAACAAAAGAGATCCTAAGATTGATCCTGTGGTACCCAGTGTCATCTCTAGCCGGGGGTGGGGTGGTGGGTGGGCATAACACCATCAAGCAACACCTTCTGATACCTATTTGACGCATAATTTTCAATCCAAAAATGAACATCATGCATCTGTCTAGTTCCCTCATGAACTCCTCTAGGTTCCTGTCATTTATCATTTGACTCGGTAAGTCATAACCTCACCACTCTGTGTGAGAAAAATAACTTGCTGTTCTCTCCCCTAAATTGCTCACCATGAAACTGCTTTTCATGGCCTCTTTGTAAAGTAGTTTGCCATGCCCGAGTTGAACACTCTTAGTATTGCAGCAGTGGACTGCTGGCAGAGTTGTCTGTTAGCTTCCAGGGATCAATCGGAGAAAAGGCATGAGAGGTGAGCAGGGGAGGTTGGAGTCACTGAGAGAATTGGAGGTGCAGTGAAGGTGAGTGTCCCTTACCCCAGCATTCGCACTGGCATTTGTCTTATGTTAGCTGCTGTGGTTAGTGTGATTTTAAAAAATTTAGTTGAACAAAAAATGTAGGCCATATTCCTAATACAGAGGGTGTATTTTATAATGCATGCAGTGGCAGGACCTGGTGGTTTAGGCAAGGTTCGAACTGAACCCACCACTGGTGTGGGTTTTTTTTTTTTTTTTTTAAACAAAGAAAAATGTGGGACTGAAGAGGAACCTACTGGGTCAAAACATAATCAATGGCAGATTTTGAATAGTTCACATGCCCTTTCCTTTAGATATGGAAGTAGGTGCATCAAGTTTGGACCTACTGGCAAAGGGAAGAGAGGTAATTTCTGGGTAGGATGCAACTTTTGCCCTTTTGGTGTATGTTGGCGTTGTCCTGGAATACATGGATGAGACTTCCCTATAGACGTGGTCAGCAATTATTTCCCTGTATACCGTTTCCTTGTATATGTACTTGTGATCGACACTAACCCTAACCATCCAAATGTATTGTATAAAATAAAGTCCGCTATACTCGTACATAAAACCATAGAGTGGGGCTTACCAGATCATAAAGCTACTTGCTTTTTGGGCTTGTGGCTTTGTGATACGGTAAGCATCCTTGATGGATTTATTTCCTGGTATGCCACACTTTCCTGTCATTCATTCTTTATGTAAATGTGGCAGTTACTTTTCCCTTCAGTGGGAAAGGAACCCATGCAGCAGTCCCAGTTCACATTACTTATCCCCCGTTTTCTTTCTGTACTTCTCTCTCTTATTTGTTTCTCTCTCTCTAGTCTTAAAACCTATTCGCCTCTTCATTACTGCACTGTTATATGTGTTCTAACCAGTGATATCTTCGATTTTAACCAGGCAGAGGCTCCTGTCACTGACACTTCTACTTGCACAGGCTGCTGTTTTGACGAAAATGGTGCCGCTTGTCACTGCTCCTTTGCTATCAACACATCAGCCCACAGCAGTACATAGTTACTGTCAGCAGATAAGGGCCGATGGCCCACCTAGTCTGCCTATTTGAGCTCGTAAGATCACTTTGTTTTTGTAGAAGTCTGTTACCCTTTACCCTTTATATCCAGGATTCCCTTATGTCTAACCCATGCAAAAGTATGCCTCTTTGCAGATGACACAAAGATCTGCAACAGGGTTTATACACAAGGAGGCGTGGAAAGGATGAGAAGGGACTTGGCAAGGTTGGAGGAATGGTCAGAAGTATGGCAGCTAGGATTCAATGCAAAGAAGTACAAAATAATGCACCTGGGAAACAAGAACCCAGGGGAAGAATACACAGTGGGGGAGGGGAGGTAGTAACAACAACAAAAATGGAAAGGGACCTGGGGGTAATCATATCAGATGACCTTAAGGTTGGCAAGCAATGTGAGAAGGCGGTAGGGAGGGCTGGGGGGATACTGGGATGTATAGGGAGAGGTATCACCAGCAGAAAACAGGAAGTTGTTATCCCCCTGTACAGACAGTTGGTGAGACCCCATCTGGAGTACTGCTTCCAGTTCTGGAGACCCCATCTCCGCAAGGACATAGACAGCATGGAGGCAGTTCAGAGGAGGGCAACTAAAATGGTGCAGGGTCTGCAAGAGAAGCCATACAAGGAGAGACTAAAGGAGCTTAATATGTATACCCTTGAGGAAAGGAGGGAGAGGGGGGACATGATAGAAACGTTTAAGTACCTCAGTGGAATCAACAAAGTCCAAGAGGGTAGCATCTTTCAGAAAAAGAGATGTGCAAGAACAAGGGGACACAATTTGAAGATAGAGGGGGGGCGGCTCAGGGGCAATGTGAGGAAGTATTTTTTCACAGAGAGGGTGGTGGACGCATGGAACAGCCTTCCTGAGGAGGTTGGGGGTCTAAAACTGGGAGAATTCAAGAATGCATGGGACAGACATAAGGCAATTTTTGTGGGGGGGGTAGGAAGAAATAGGCTGGTTAAATAGGATCTGCAGCTTATCCTCTAGGTAGGGAAATGGGCAGACTAGGTGGGCCAAGCGGTCCTTATCTGCCATCAAAGTCTATGTTCCTATGCATTCTTAAATGCCATGTTTGTTTCAGCTCCCACCACTTCCTCAGGCAGGGTGTTCCACTTGTCCACCACCCTTTCTGTGAATAAATTCTTCCTCACATTTCCTCTGAATCGCCCTCCCTCCAACTTCATCCCGTACCCTCTAATCCTGGAACATCTTTTTCACTGGGAAATAGTGTTTTCCTGCACCCTGTTCCGTCCCATAAGGTACTTGTATGTATCCTATCCCCTCTCTCCTCCTGGGAGTACATATTCAAGTCCTTCAGCCTGTCCTCATAGGACTTGTGATGCAATCCCTGTACCATCTTTGTTGCCCTCCTCTGAACAAGTAATAGTATTAACGTCGGAAGCCACTGACTGATTGCAGCTGATGATGTCATTGGTTGAAGCACCTATTATGGGTCCGATGAGGGCTAAATACAGAGCAGGTTTTAAAGACCAGCAAGGCAGAAAACACAAAATCGGAGATATATACAGAAAGAGTACAGGAAGGAACAAATATGAAACACCAGTTCTGCAGTGTTGCCTTTACTCTTTAAAGGGAAACCTCAGTTAATAGAAAAAGAGCATCAGTTGCTGCAGAGAAATGCCTAATTAGGGCTTTCAGCATAAAGTAAAAATTGTAAATACCTTTTCCAGATGTTATCGTATTTTGAAAAAACCCGCACCAATCGTCAAATTGCCGAGCCGCCTGCTGCCGCTATCTGCTACACACTAGGTGTCTTCGCGACGGGTATTCAATGAGCTACTACCTAACATTAGTTTGTAGCTCCTATTAGCATACCCCATGTGCCGGAAGCCGCCTGATCAATGTGAGATGGCCATGGGTGGCTTGGCACGGGTCTTTAAAAATAAGAGAATGTCTGAAACAAGTACTTAAAAATTTTACTTTAATGCTGAAAGGCCTAACTTGGTGTTTCTGCAACAACTGCTGCCTTTTTTCCATTAACTGAGGTTTCCCTTTAAGGCGTTTCCCTCTGTGGCAAAATGGCCAGAAATTCCTTTTGCCACTTAATAAAATGTATTTGTTTTTGCTACATTGCAAATGACTAGTAGAAACATTGCAAGCACACCCATATTTTCTTGTGCACATCTGTCATGTGGAGATTGCTGATGTCGTGCCCACACTGATACACTGGTCTCAGCAGTTAGGAAACTAATGAGTCAAAGCCAAGACTGCTATACCTAATTTTTCCCTTGGAAAGGTCACAGGAGACACAGGTGTCTTATAATTCTGTTTTATTTATAACTGCAGCAGTACAACTGCTAGCAGAAAAACGATGCTTAATGATGATGCTGTTGGTGTGCTAATGGGTTCTGGTGGGAAGTTCATGCAGTTGCAGAGCCTAAAGGACCCTTCCAAGTTTGTGTTTTATTGTGTTGCTGTGTTGGCCATCAGACTGTAGAACAGGGTTTTAAATAATTGATTAGCAGTTTTTTTTCTTGGGACAATACTAACTGTACAGAAAGCATTTATATAGGTTTTCTACAAGTGTTAAGTTTGTTAAACACAGTGAGGCAAGTGCTATGCATTTTCACAATGTTTTAGAACTTTTATGAGCAAAACGCTAATCAATTTTTAGCGTGAAATAAAACCCTGTAGAAATGATGCAGCAAAGAGTAGAGAACTATTTGTACAAGCTTTGAAAGTCGCACTTTGCTATAGTAGTCTTGTGTGGTTTGAAAACTTGGGTAAACAATTCTCTGTTGATATAATAAAAGGTGTGTTACTACCTACTCACTGAATCTGGACTCAGGTTCAGAGCGTAGAGAGCTTTCTGACATTTTATGTTGGGGGTTGCATTGGTTCTAGCAAAGTTGAGACCAGCGTGACCCTCTGCCGTGATTTATGTCATTTTTGTTGACCAGACAGGTGCACTAGAGAAGAAAATACTTATTTTCAGGTATAACACAGAAGTTTACAAGACAATTAAAATTACAAAAATCAGCAATGCCAATGCATAAAGAGCAGAAAAACAACAAAACACTAATTTGTGTCCAGTAACAGTCACAGTGAGCAGGCAAGGATCAGTAAACATGGAATAAAGTAACAAGGAGAGACGGTGCTAAAGGATGATACAGCCCAAACTCAGTGTGTCACAGTAGGTCAAGGGTGGTAAGTGTGATGGACATAGCAAGAGATGCACAAGGTATATGGGCTGTGAAACAAAGCATTTAGTACAAGAACATTTATCCCATGACACTTCTCGAAAAAGAGTGGGGAATATCCCTGTGTCCTGGCCAAATTTCCCCCATTCACTAAAAATACCACCAACAGCTTAATGTGATTGTGTCATCTGGTTACCATCCATATACCCCCGGTCGCCCCTGAAAAGGGACTTGTCGAATGGCCTACCCGGTCAACAAAATTCAATAATAATAATAACCTGTGGAACTTAAGAAATTGTGACGTTCTTTTTTTGAATATGGAGTGGAACAGAAACACATGAAGGTAAGGAGGAAGGGAGGGAGATCCACACCCTTGGAGCAAAGGAAGGAAATGCTTACTCATCCATTTTAGAGGAGCACTGGGGTATAGCCAGGAGAGACAGATCATTGGAACGCAGGGTGTAGGCGTGGTCTGAAGGAGTTAAAAGCGCAGCCTTTGTGGCAGGTTTTGACAACCTGATGAAGTTGTCAACAGCCTAAATATAGTGGGGGAGTGGGGGCAACAAGACTGGAGTATAGCATTCAGAGCTGGGTCAGGGGAGCAGATAAGGCAGACCTACATATGTTATTGTAGGCGATGTTCTAGTTCTTATTTACTTAAAAATAACCAGGAAAGGCACACTGAGCCGAGGTTCATACACAGGTGTGACCTGGCAGAGAGAGGCAGGGAAGTACAAAAGAATAACATTGCAAAAACATCGGTGTGTGGTTTCATAGGCAACATTACAGGTGCACGAGCAATATGGAGAACAAGTAGGGAAACCAGAAACAGCAGCATGGTTCATCGCACAGATATGAGGACAGGCATGCAAGAATACAGTAAAGTGCACAGTGCCTGTTGTGGGAGGTGACAGCGCTATGGTGTACACACTCAAACTGGAGGCATATTCACAGTTAGCTTAAATTAAGGGGAGTCAAAAGAGGAAAAGAAGCATCAAGAATGGGGTTTGGATAGGTTGCAAGCACTGGCCTGATAAAATGAGGTGAGCCCATACGTAAGGCTAGGTGTCAGGACTCCCTGGTATTTGCAATCCTAGCAGTAGGAATCGGGACATATCCGATTCTGTTGGCAAGCCCAAGCTTGGAATTTACAGCCTTATGAAGAGTGGAATCCAGGGCGGGATCAGGGGTAAGGCCTAATATTTAAATTTGGTCAGCCACGGAGAGGGCTGAGTCATCTAGGCAGCAGAAGGCTAAACCAGTGGTGCAGGCCCTTTAGCAGGATGCATACCCAAAAAGCATGGCCTGGGCCTTACACAGAGTTACATAGAATGTGATGGCAGATAAGGGCCACTGGGCCCACCCAATCTGCCTATTAATTTTTTTTTTGTTACTACCTTAGCGCTATGATTCCCATATGCATTTTTTAACCCCCCCCCCACTGTTTTTACCCCTACTACTTGTGCTGGAAGGCTGTTCCAGGTATTCACCCTTTCTGTGAAAAAGTAGCTCCTCACATCCCTCCTGAATTTACCCCACTTCAGCGTCATAGCATGCACCTTGTTATAGAGGGCACAGGGTCATAATGCGGACGAAACCGCACAAAACAAAATGCTACAGGCAAAACGATGCTCTGAAATAAGGTTGGGGGGGGAACACCAACCACAAGAGAAACAGCGCATGCAGTTTAAACAATTAGACCAGCACCCCCCCCATACTAAATGTAACTGTCTCTGAGGGGGTGTGGACTTCGGTGATGGGGCAAAACACTGGAGGGGGGAAGTTCATTTTTAAAGTAAAGAAAAAAAAAAATAAAAAGCCGCAACACTGTGGGATCTGGGTGGAACCAAACTGTGGCTCCAGGTCCCCTATGCCACCAGGAGCTGGTGCCCTAGCCACTCCATCATGGAGCGGCTTGACCAGGCACCGCACTGGCAGCCTCATTGACATTACCCCATCAGAGCGTACAGTAACAGGGGTAGCGGTTATTACCGTACGCTGAAAACCCCCAGTCTCTGTACAAAGTGTAGCGCTTTCTGCAGCGTGGTTATTCCTACGTTGTTTCAGTAGTGCTATATTGACCCAGTACCGTTATAGAGCACCTTTTTCTCTGAAAGTTACTGCTCTCCTGTACCTTAGAAACCTTTAAATACCGCTTGGGGGGGGGTTAATGGAGGCAGTATAGCGTAGTGGTTTAAGGCTCTAAGCTGCAAACCTGGAGACCTGGGTTTGAATCCCACAGCCCCCACTTATATTCTGTGTGACCCTGAGCAAGTCAGTTAACTTCCTTGTGCTCCCAGGTCGCACCTGGAAACAAGCTTCTGCTTAGTGTGCCTTTCCTGGTTAAACAATTTCCCCTTTCCCTTAATGTCTTATCTCTCCTCACCCTCTTCTCCTCCAGGGTGTACATATTAAGCTCCTTTAGCCTTTCTTCGTAGGGATTTTGTTGCAGACCCTTCTAGGCAGATATTGCAAAACATTTAGACCCACTGTTAGGACTCCAAGATGTCTTTATGTCAGAAATCGGTATACTGGGGAAATTTAAAGGAGTAGTGAGTTGCCCATGCAAAGGTCACGTCGCCTTAATTGCAGTGACTGCAGAATGGGTCATCCTCAGGCACTGGATTGATTCTGACATACCAACTAGGGCAGGGTGGCACAAAGAGATTTTTTATGCTTAAGAAGCCAAAAAGATGGTTGCCACTGTCAGCCACAGATATAAAAATTACCGCTCCAGCTGAGAATCTCTGCACACGTTATTAGTAATGTGATAATGAGCTTAGAGTGACTTCAGAGTATTTGCCACAGAGCACAGCTCTGTACACATGGATGTAGATGGTCTTAGTAACTCAGAATTAACTTTGTTGGCTTAAGCCTGAAATTGAATACTCCTCATGAGCGGGGGGAGGAAGGATGGGTGGTGTAGGGGGTGTGCTGTAATTGTACTGATCGGATTGTATTGTATGACAGTTGTGGTTGTGTACTGTGAAGTTTCCTAAAAATCTTAATAAAGTTCAATTGATTTATTAAAAAAAAAAAAAAAAAAAGTGGTAGCTACAACAGGCTGGTAAGTCTGACATCAGTAGTAGGGAAGTTAATGGAGTCGCTGTTAAAGGAAAGGATTGTGGAATATCTTGAATCCAGCAGGTCAGAAGACCCGAGGCTGCACGAATTCACAGGGTGAGGGTGAGGAATATGTCAGACTAACCTGATGGATTTCTTAGACTGGGTGACCAGGGAACTAAATCAGGGTGGGCCAGTGGATGTGGCCTGCTTAGACTTCAGCAAGGTCTTTAACACGATACCACACAGGAGGCTCATAAGGAAACTGGCAGTTTTTTGGGTGGTCCTTGTCACGAACCCACTCCTGGGGGGTCAGGTCCACTGAGCTCACAGTGCCCACCCCAAGTGCAATCCGTGATTGGGGGGGGGAACAGGGCTACCCTCCTCATGCTTTTAGTATACTCACCGACATCACGACTGCACCTCTGCCTTGAGGACCCAGGGTGCCCCTCTAACTCTGGATAAAGGCACAGTACCAGTCTCGAGTCTTGTGGCCAAATATGAACCCTTTTTTTTTTTTTTTTTTTTTTTTTTATTTAGTCTTTGGTAACCGGGTAAGGCCCACTAGGCACAAGTGCCTGTTTTCAGGGGCGACCTGGGAGCACTGGGCGGTTAAGTGACTTGCTCAGTCACACAGTATGTAAGTGGAGGTTGTGAGAATCAAACTCAGGTCTGGTCTTCTGAATGTATCGAGCTTGTTCACACCTCATTCCTTTAACCTCTAGGCTATACTGCCAGCCTTCCTTGGCTGTTACACAAAGGAAGAAGACCCAGCCATCACACTCTCTTCGGGGTAGCAGCGTAAGCCTGCGTTGGCCATCTCCGTACAGGACATGCAATAGCCTGGTTCAAAATCCCTGCAGATTTGTCCCTGAGACTTTGGTACCTATCCTTCCAGATCCCTTACAGACCCCTTTTCTCGATTTGGTTGCTATGGTGACACCCCTTTTTGGGAGTAACAGTCTGATCACAGATTATTAATAAACCTTCTATAGTTATACACAAATATAGAAATCTTATGCAGTCAGAAATTCATTGGAAAAACAAATGTTGGGGGGGCGCTACTGAGCAGCTGAGATATACAGTTACAACTGTCTAGAGCTCTGCATCACAGCGCTAGCTAAATTTACTTTTCTTGCTGCAAAACTTACAATTTTGACCTGAGTAGCTGCCTAAGACTCACCGCAGTGGACGAGTACCTGTCATGGGAAAACATTGCGGCAAGCAAACGAAAAAAACAACTGGACCAGATCAGGCAGTTAGTGGTAGACTAGGCCCACTTCCATTCTCCGCTTCAGAGCTCTCCCTGTTAAGTAAATTTGTGTTGGAGCAAATACTAGCGGATCTCACTCCGCGATGGGAGAAAGTTGAAAAGTCTATTACTGGGCTAACTTTAGAACTAAAACAGCAAGCAGGTCGGCTAAACGAAGCAGAACAGCGCATCTCTGATTTAGAAGACTCAACGAGGGAGGTCCCAGATAAGATGGCCAAATTGGAGTGGGAGATCGAGGAGTTGAAAGATGCATTAGACTACCAAGAAAATTATAGCAGATGCAGTAATTTAAGAATAAGAGGCCTACCGGAGGGAGCAGAGAGAGAGGAAACCTTTTGGACTTTTGTTTCACAACGCTGCCTAAACTGTTGAATCTCTCCCCGAAAGCTGGCAGACTGAAGGTCGAGAGGGCACATTGAGCGCTCGTCAAACTGCTTTCTGCAGACCAACCACCACGGCAGGTCATATTTCGCCTGCACCATTATCTCGACAGGCAAGCTATCCTTATGCATATCGAAATTTAAAAAGAACTCGACTTTGAAGGCCACAAGCTTACGATGCATCAAGACCTCGCACTGAGACTCCAACGTAAAAGGCATTAATTTAATAACTTAATGGACCAACTAGGGATACGAGGCCTGGAATTTTTTATGGCATATCCTGCAGTGGTTAAGGTTCGCTGAGAAGGCACCACATATTTATTTTGGGAGCCAAGAGGCTTACATCGAAGAATGGGACAAAAAAAAAAAAAAAAATGCTGATCTGCCCTGTAAAGTGCTCTGGGGTTTCTTTGTTTTACTGAAGCCCCTCATCTACCACGTGGTTGACTGTGAACTAGGTGGGAAGAGGGTCCCCAGATGTGTGGCCTAAGTGATACAGTATGTGACTAAACCAAAGAACAGAAAAATGGGTCTTATGGCTGCTGAATAATTTAACTAAGGCTTTAACTGATCTGGACTGCTTATCGCTCGATATGGCGCATTCTAATGAACTGCGGCACACCAGTGTTTAAAAGATGGAAGCTGGGAGAAGTCAACCAAGTGGCGTGGCCATAAGGACTTCTGCAAAAGAACCTTATGCTTAGCACAATTCTGAAGAGACACTGAAAAAGTGCTGTACTGTCGACTGGAGGCTTGGACTGGGGGGAGGATTGGAAACGCAAGAAACAAGTGCTCAGCTTCTTTTAAGGAAGTGAAAGCCACAGGGTGGGGGAGAGAGATCTGTACCAAGGGAAACAGATGGAGGTGGTGATAAAGGATGGCCGGAATTCATGGAAACAACCTGGGTAACTTTAAGGGCTCTAGTCCCATGTCATACATGAGGTAGCATATGCTGAACTTTGGGCAGCAACAGAGAAGTAAAGTGGGGGGGAAAAAAAAGGAAAACTTATGTTCTAAAGCTGATGAGGGGGGAGGGGGCATTGGGAACAGTTATGGAAATGTTGAGGGAGGGAGAAGTAGATATTAAGAGCTTAAACCAAATACAGAGAGGGAGACGAGAGAAGGGAGGGAGGGAAGACTATGGGCGGAGGGGGGCTGGGATGGGAAATGTTCAGCCTGTTCATGTTTACTGTTGTTGTTCTGTGCACGAGTTTAGGTGCGCACTTGTTATATGTTGCTGTTTATGCCTTGATGGAAAATGCACTGAAAGGAGAGATTTGTGTAATGAGAGAAATTGGAGACAAGAAGAGATGGGAAAAAGGTTGCTAATGAGCGGGGATCATGGATAGAATCCAGTGCAGTGTGATTGTGTCCTGGAATGTCAAGGGCTTCTCCTCCCCAGGAAAATGAGCTAAGGTCTTAGCAGCACTAAAAAACAAGGGTGCTGATGTGGCTGTGTTGCAGGAGACCCACTTGACCCCAAGGGAGCACACTAAATTAGTGGGAGGGTGCATGGGTGCCTGTTATGCCTCCTCTTGTAGTTCACACAAGAGGAAGTGGCGATCGATACTCATAAAAATTTCCCATTCACCCCACAGCACATAGTTAAAGATCCCCTGGAAGGGAGGTATATCTTTGTGGTCAGAGAGATAAATGGTAAGACCATAACCCTGGGAAATATATATGCCTCCTCGGTACTGGACCCAGCGTTCTACCAGCAGGTGCTGGATGTATTGGTGAGGGAGCAATTTCCACATTTAATATTGGGAGGGGATTTTAATTGCTTGTCGGGCCCCAAGCTAGACTACATGGGAACCTGGAATAGGGAGGTGACGGCAGTCCAACAATGGTTAATGGGACTCACTGAGCTGGATCTGATAAATGTGTGGAGAATGGCTAACTCAGGAGCCAACGAATACACCTTCTTCTCCTATCCACATGGTCCAGACTAGATTACTTATACATCCCGAGGGCTTGGTATACTAAAGTGTTCAAGGTGAAGCACAGTCCCGTTTTTCTCTCTGAGTACTCGATGGTTCGACTGGAGGTCGCCCTAAGACAGGAGAGGAGGAGGAGACAAGGAGGGTGGAGATCTTTGAGCACGCTGTGCTGCTCCCGATTTTAGTATTTTATCTTCCTATTTTAGTGTTTTAGGTTGTTTTATCGTCTTGTTTGAGTACGTTTTTGTTTTTATATTTTGTGTTTCTCTGTTTTTGCTTTGAGTTTGTTTTTTTCGGGCAGTAGAAAGTCTGGTTGTCGTAAGCAGTCTTTGGAGTCCCGTTTTCCCCAATTCTGCCAAGTGTAGTTACCCTGGGGCTTTGTGTAGCGGATTGGAGGACTGGAATGGAGGAATACTACCTGAGGACTGAGGGGTAGCACCTTGGGACATTGTGCAGCAGAGTGGAGTGGAGGACCTAAACGGAGAATCGCTACGGTAATTGAGGACTGAGGAACTGTCAGTTGGAGGTTTTATAGCCACCTGGAGAGTTTGTTTGCTGTTGCCGTTTGTTGGCGTTCCGGTTTTCACAAGTCCTGCTAAGTGCAGACATCTACTTGTGCTAGTGCAGCTCTGTTTGTGCCTGAAGAGGACTGACACCCTGAACTAGGAGATAAATGTTCTTTTCTGGGACACTGTGCAGTGGAGTGGAGCGGAGGTTTGAATTGGAGGAAAACAGTCAAAACTGAGGTCCTAGGAGTTGTGTGTTAGGAGGTTTCGCCGTCTCCTGGATTTACCTGCTCCCGAGCGGGGATCTGTTTTTCCGGCGCGCGGATTTGCACTCAGCTCACCTGTCTTTAGAAAGAAGAGAGTTTGGGGAAGTAAGTTCCTGGACTTTTTAGGATCCCTGTTTGTGGCCGGTGGACTGTGCTTCGGACACCTATCCTCTCGAAGCTGGTGAGCTGGGAGACTGCTGCTATTTGGCGGCAGGCCTCCTAGCACTTCTGATCCTCACTGGAACAGCTGGAGAGCTGACCAGGTGGTGGTGGTGGTGGTAAGGTCCGTGGTGAGGCGGGTTGGTCCGTGAAGTGAGTACCTGGTGCAAGCAGTGGTTCAACTAGTCCTCCCCCCTCCCCCCCGTTTGATTTACTCCTGGACGACTACAACAAAGTAAGACCTCTGCTTTTTAAATTTTTATATGCTGCTGCTGCCTAATCTTTTAGTGGTGGAACTGATTCTGGTGGGGTTCTTCGAAGGATACAGTTTGGGGTATGTTATTTCGTGGTAGTGAGACCCCACAAAGGTTTGCTATTGGTACTGTACCTTAACTGCTCCTGGATCCGCCTACCTTAGTACATTATTGTGTCTTGGAGGGCCTCCTACCTATACTGACCCCTCCTGTGTGGTGAGAGCTCCTTGTGGGGGCTGAACTGGGGGAGCACCTCGGGGATCTTTGCTTTAATTTTAATCTATGTCCCCCTGGTTATTGGTTCCATGGAGTGAGAGTCTGTGGCTCCATATTTGGACATTTTGGCTGTGGAAGGTGGGAGCTCCACTGTCCTAAAAAGACTTTCTAGAATTTATTCGGACTATATATTGCTGTTAATTAATTATTTCTGTTGTTGGATTGTGTTGTTTAATTTATGTTAAGTGGATTTTTGGTTTGCTAAGTTTTGTTTTATTTATGATTTAGCTTTCTCTTTAGTTTGATTTTTAAATTTGTATTATTTTTTGATTTTATTTTATTATAGGGAATTTAGATATTATTGTCACTGGTGCCATGTTTGTGGATGATGATATGTTATTCTACCCCCACCCCCGTCATGCACTATACATCCGCTGCTCTTCATGCGCTCCGCCCTTTCTTCCCCCTCCCATTGCTTTTCCCTATATACCAACGTTGTAGGGCTTTGGGAATTGCTCGTGGGAGGTGTCGGACGGGCGGGGGGCGTGAACAGCAGTGGATGGATGAGGGGGGTGCTCGTATCCGAGTGGTTAAGTCCAGAAGATGCCCTGTGGCGAAATGGAGTGCTGAACAGGGATCTCCTTGTTTGGTCTCGATACCCAAGGCACCACCTCGGTAAATGGTGGGCAGGTGGTTGGGGCGTCCCAGGAGTCCTATCCAACCCGGGTGGTGTTGTGCAATGCCAGGTCCATTGTGACCATGACTGCCATTATAGCAGACTTGGTGGGCACAGCGGACCTGACTTGCATCACTGAAACCTGGCTGGATAGTAATGCTGGCCCAGTAGTTGAGGCAGCAGTTCCAGCTGGGTATTCGGTGATACACCGCCCGAGATTGGATTGCAGGGGTGGGGGGTTTGTGGTCTGTTTCAAGACAGAATTGGATCTCACTAGTGTTCCAGTGGAGGAGACCAGATCCTTTGAATGTGTCATAGTGGCAGGTGGGGGCTATAGGATAGCACTCGTTTATTGTCCACCCGGTGACGAGAAGCTATTCCTTAAAGAAGTGGCGGACTTCGTCGTCGAGCTGGTATTTGAGTCGCCCAGGTTGATGGTGCTGGGTGACTTTAATGCCTGGATCGACGATGAACTCTCGCAATTTGGTCAGCACTTCCTCCAATTGATGTGTTCATTGGGCCTCACACAGGTGGTTTCCTCTGCCACTTATAAACATGGCCATTCGCTGGATCTGGTCTTCCTGCTGGGGATGGAAGCCTCCGATGTGGGGGTGGAACCTGTCAGTTGGTCTGACCATCACACCGTGAGATAAAATTTTTGCACCCCCCTGCGTAGGCCTACTCCTGTGGAGAAGGTCAAGTACTGCCCTTTATGGGATGTTACTCCTGAAGGCCTAATTGCGGTTCTTGACCTATCAGAACTTCCTGGGACGAGCTCTAATCCTGAAGAGCTGGTGCTAGCCTATAATAAGGCTGTTGCCACTACTTTGGATTTAATTGCTCCCACCCGTGTGCGCCCTCTCTCGCTTCGCCCTCGATCCCCTTGGTTTGATCGGGATCTGAGGGAGATGTGGCGACTAGGACGCAGGTTGGAGAGGGGCTGTGAAAATCCAGCTTAGATGCCGACCATCTTAGACTCCTAGAGCACTATAAACTCTATCAGTCAGCAATTTCTCATAAGAAGGCAATATTCCTGTCTGGAGAAATTGCTGCCGCACAGAATCGACCAGCCCAGCTTTTTCGAACAGTAGACAGGCTGTGCAACCCAGCCTGTCTGCAGGTTCGTCGAGCCTTTTCACAAATACAATGTGAGGAGATTGCTCGATTCTTTGCAGATAAGGTGGCTGACATCAGGGCCGAGACTCGCACAGCACTCGCCATGGGAGTTGCTGTGGTCCAGCCTACAGTTGCAAGTACCCCGTTTGCCTGGAGTTCCTTCGAAAGGCCGGAAATCGATGATGTTATGAGGATTGTCCAGGGTATGCGTACCACAAGCTGTAGTTTAGACCCGGGTCCCACTGGCCTGATTATGGGCTGTGGTGAGGTTATCATCGTGGTTCTAGCTATGATAGTCTGGTGCTCCTTAGACTCCGGTGAATATCCCCGCTCCCTGAAGGAAGCGGTGGTGACACCTGTGTTGAAAAAGGCTTCTCTGGATCCAGACTCCCTAGCGAACTACAGACCTATCTCGAACTTCCCCTTTGTGGGGAAGGTAATTGAGAAAGTGGTGGCAGCCCAGCTGGACAACCATTTATCCATCCATAACATCTACCACCCTCTTCAGTCAGGTTTTCGAAAGAGACATAGTGCTGAGACTGCGCTGGTTTGGGTGCTCAATGATCTCCTGATGGCGCGAGACCAGAAAAAACGGTCAATTTTGGTCATTCTGGATTTGTCAGCAGCATTTGACACCGTAGACCATGGGGTGCTGCTCGAGCACCTGAGATGCATCTGTGGGTTGTCGGGTTTGGTACACAGATGGTTTACCTCCTTCTTCACAGGTAGAACTCAGAGGGTTGTATCAGGGATATTTTCCTCTGATCCTACCACTCTGTCCTGTGGGGTGCCTCAGGGCTCTGTGCTGTCCCCCATGTTGTTTGCGGTGTACATGCTTCCCCTTGGAGACATTATAAGACGATATGGGCTGGAGTTTCACTGTTATGCCGATGATACCCTGCGCTATCTGTCTTTTGCACCTGACCAGAATAGAGCACTCTCAGTGTTTAACAACTGTCTCAGCAAGATCCAGGGTTGGATAAGGTCCAGCTGGTTGAAGTTGAACTCTGGGAAGACTGAGGTGATGGTTGTGGATCCTGGCCGCCGGATTGAGGGGTGGGGGGGCAAATCAAACCTCAGGTTTATTCCTGGGGGATGTGGAGCTCCCTGCCTCTGAATGGGTACGAGACCTGGGGGTGATCCTTGATGATCAGCTGACATTGCGTGCGCAAGTGTCGGCGGTTGTTAAGGTATCCTTTTACCATCTTAGGAACATCGCTAGGATCAAGCACCTTGTTCCATCTGGTGACCTGCCTACACTGATCCACGCCTTTGTGACCTCCCGTTTGGACTACTGCAATTCCCTCTACTTTGGGCTTCCTGGGGTTGATATCCGCCACTTGCAGCTAGTGCAGAACTCAGCGGCCCAATTGTTAATGGGGACCTCACGTTCTTCCCATATTACACCGGTGCTTCGGGATCTGCACTGGCTGCCGGTTCAGTGGCAGATCACCTTTAAAGTCGGATTACTGACATATAAAGCCCTACACAGCTTGGGCCCTGATTACCTGAAAGATCTTCTGGTGCCTTTACCTTCCGATCGACCACTCTGCTTTCCAGCCAGCGAGGTTGCTAAATTCGAGGTAGTTTTAAATCTTGGTGCCTGCGCTTTTACTTTTGTGGCGCCGACCCTCTGGAATTCTCTACCCCGTTGGATTAGAGAGTGCATGACGGTGGAGGGTTTTAAAAAAGGCCTAAAATCCTTTCTATGGAAAAAGGCATTTGGTGACGACATAGATATTAACTAATTGTTGCATATTTTAGCTTGTATTTTAATTTGTTTTATGACACTTATTTTGTAATGCGCCTTGATTTTAGAAAGGCCCAAAAGAAATAGTTTATTATCATTATTTATTATTATTCCCTAATTACCTTCTGACCAAAAAAGAATTCAGAGAATTCTTAAAAGACCAATGGAAGGAATATCAGGAGGCGAACAAGGGCACTGTTGAGAATGTAGGGATCTACTTGGGAGGCTGGCAAAGCTTATATGAGGGGGTAATTATTGGCTATACCGCAGAATTAAAAAGGGGAAAAAGACAACAAAGGGAGGAAATAGAGAACAAAATAAAGACACTGGAACAGAGGGTAATTAAAGAGGGAGGAGGGGCAGGCTTTGAGGGACTTGCAAGTTGCTAGGGAGGCCTTAAATGGATGCCTCACGGAGGAGGTCAAATCCAGACAGATGTATGCTCGGCAACAACTGTATGAATGGGGTAATAAGCCAGGCCCACTACTGGTGAACTTAACGAAGGGAGGCAAAACGACAAAAAAAAATGTTGGCTATAAAGGATAAGGGAGGAGTGGAAATTCAGGCTGAATCAAGCATAAGGAAAAGGTTCCAAGAATTTTACAGTACACTATATGCAGCTGAATGCAAGGGAACAGAGCAATTAATTGACAGATTCTTAGAGGGTCTCTCACTCCCTACTCTAATGGAAGAACAAAGAACCTCCTTGGGGAGTAAGATCACCAAAGAGGAAATATCGAAGGGCATAGGATAACTTAAAAGGGGAAAAGGCTGCGGGCCCAGATGGCTTTGGGGCTGAATACTGCAAGGAACTTTGGCAGGAGATAGCTGGCCTCTTCCATGATGTCCTGAGCAGGCCTGGGGCGCTGCCCAGAACGTGCAATGAAACTAACATAGGTGTGCTCCCCAGGCCAGATAAGCACCCCCAGGAATGCTCTTCATATAGTCCCATCTCATTATTAAATTATGATTGTAAAATCATGACGAAGGTATTGGCCATGAGGTTAGAAAAGTTATTACCCCTAATAGTAACTCTGGACCAGACCAGATTCATACAGGGCAGAATGTCCTACCATAACATGAGGAGGTTATTAAATGTAGTGTGGTGGGGATATAAAAAACCCGCCGGGGAAAGTATGTGTTCTTTCAATGGATGCAGAAAAAGCATTTGATCGGATAGAATGGGAATACATGTTTAAGATTCTGGGGAAATTTGGACTGGGGGGAGAAATATATCCAACTGGTAGAGGCCTTTTACAGAACCCCAACGGCGAGAGTCCTAATTAATGGAGTGCCATCAAAGGAGTTTCGGCTTGGGAGGGGCACACGGCAGGGCTGTCCCCTCTCCCCCCTCCTGTTTGCAATTGCCATAGAACCCCTGGCGGTTAAAATCCGTGAGGACCCACAAATCCAAGGAACACAGGGAAAGAGGCATACCATCACCCTCTATGCGGACGATGTCCTCCTCTTCCTTATGAAACCAGATCATTCAGTACCTGCACTACTGTGGGTGGTGGAATCCTGTGCAGCTTTCTCGGGCTATAAATTAAATATTACCAAATCAGAAATCATGTATTTGGGTAGGGGGAAGAGGGAGGGCCCACAAAAAGACCTGGGGACTTAGGAGTGTCCAGAAAGTGATGGTCTACTTTCAAACCTAGGTATGTTAAGACTTAAGGGGTATGCATAATTTGAACTGTATACCTTTGGTAGACACAATTCTGAAAGACTTGTGGAGATGGAAGGCCTTCCCCTTATTGTGGATGGGCAGAATAAATATCCTAAAGATGAATGTCCTCACCAGAGTTTTATATTTGTTATTTATTTATTGAAGAGAATCAGAATTACAATCCTTTGAGTCATAGACTCCTTTGCAAAGGCTCTACGTCCGTACAAAAGAACAAACATAACATTTGCTAGCATTTATACATAGGTCACAAACTGTAGTACAGTGTATAAACATTTCATCAAGTATCTTAAGTAGTCCTTTGGTCTAAGGTATGATACAAGGTAGATTACAATTTTGGAGGGTCCTAAATGAACACAGAGTCAGAATTTATATACAGTGTGATTGTGGGACTTTGAGGATACAGTCATGGATTAAGGTTAGGCATTTAACCCTACCATTGTGGATTTTTTTTTTTTTACTGCACTAGTGCTATAGACTGCAATGGTTGCCATCACAAGTAGCTTCAGATGATGCCAATGGGGATAAAGAACAGAAATTAAAAAATTAGAAAAGGATGTGGACAATTTATCTGGCAGGGTAAGAAACCAAGGATTAGCCTGAGAAAGCTGAAAGCCACTAATGAAATGGGTGAGAGGCTGAATTTTTCCCTACATAAGAGTATTATAGCAACCCAATATAGATACATACATAATTGGATTAATAGAGGGAAGGCTGCGAATTGGCTGGATCTAGAGAAAGAGGGATGCCATGGGCTCCTGTCAGCATATTTAGGAGAGGAAGGGTTACAAGCATATGAATGGCTACGGCATCCTAATCCTTTGGTTATAAGTAGCCTAGAGGCATGGAAAAGTATTAAAGGAAGGAAGGGGGTGGTAAAAAAGAGAGCACCATCCTGGTACCAATAGCAGGCAACCCAGAGTTCTTACCGGGCCTGGAGGACGAGAGATTTATATTATGGCAGGAGAGAGGCATCAGATGCGTGGTAGACTTAATAAATAAGAATGGAATGTACACATTCCAGGACACTCTGATGGGATTAAACCTCCCAACATCACACTACTATAGGTACCTCCAAGTACGAAATTATTGGAGGAGCTTAAATAGGGAAGGGGAAAGCCTTGCGAACATAGCCCAGGTAGAAAAGGAGATACTGGGAGTGGGAGACCGAGAGAGGCCTAATAGGGAGGGCAGCAAGACTGGATAGGGCTCACTTCCAGGGGGAAACCCAGAAAGTTAAAATGTAGTGGGAACAGGACCTCAGTATTGCAATAGCAGACTCCAGTTGGGGCTTAATACTGAGATCCCACATGGGCCTGCTAATTTGTAATAAATTTAAAGAAATGCAGTTTAATTTCTTACACAAGACTATATTACTCACCTAGTATGGTAAGTAGATTCCACCCTGGGGTCTCACCCACATGTACGAAATGTAGTGGTGCTAGGGGAACACTAATTCATTACTATTGGCGCTGCCCGGGGATACAGAAGTACTGGAAGGGAGTCGCAGCTGAAATAACTAAAATGGAAGGTCAACCAATAGAATTTTCACCGAGCTCACTTTTAATGGGGGTAATGACCCAGGAGGAGGGAGAATGGAACCTCCATCACAGGAGGATCTGGGTCCTTCTGGTAGTAGCTCGCCAGGGCATACAAACCTTGTGGATAGCTAACACTACTCCCACAGTGGAACAGTGGAAAACTCTTGCCCTGAGAGCGCTGTCAGTGGACAGGCTGACATATGTACTTAGGGAGTGGAGGATAAATTCCTGATTGCATGGGAGACCTTCATAGGTACACTATCAGCGGGAGAGGCAGCAATTTTGAGGGAGGGCTGGCTAACATAGGGAACTCAGACTAAGAGGATCAACAGAAGGTCAGGAGGGAGTTTGAGGGATCCAAAGATTAGGACTACGAGTGTAGGGACACCACACCTGTGTACCTTTTTTCCTTCTTTCTGCTTCTTTTCAGTGAAAATTAATTTAAAGAATAAGTTAATTAGCTAAATGAAACACACAGACAAGGCATTTTTTATTCTATTTCACTTTATTTTTTAATCACTTGTTTTTTACTTATCTTGATAGGATACTGTATCAATTACTTAATACAGGTACCTAATTAATAACATTCCTTGAGCAGTACAACACAGTACATCTACTCACTTATAATGTACCTTGGGTTGTAAAAATCTGAATTGGACATGTTATGTACACAATGTGAGTGATTTCAATTATATTTATCACAGCCATTACTAGACCTGAATGTACTGTACTTGTAAAATCTCAATAAAAATATAATACAAAAAAAAAGGAAAATGCTTTTACTAAAATACTTAAATACAGTTACAACTAAAAAGAACATACAGTAGTTTCGGTTACAATATACATAAAAATGGCAAAATGTACGGTGAAACGCACTAAACCTGTTGGCAAAAAAGTCTGTCTTATATTTGTAGTAAATTGAAGTCTAGAAATAGTGGATGAAGGTTTTCAGTTTCTTTAGTCTTTGGCAGCCACACTGGGTTTCAGCAGTTTGGCTCCTGGTGTGTGTCAAGCAGATTGTCCAGATAAAAATGTGTGTCTCAAATGCCCTGATCTTGGGCTCTTTATAGGGATGGCCATCCCAGTCTGTGGATACAGGCTGGCCTTCCAATTTTAGGCCACCGGGTGTCTCTCTTGCGCTTCCCTAGCACAGTGTTCTGCCACCTGGTGAAGTCACCCAGCCTACATTTATGATACCTAACATTACAATCTCACACAGGACTGTTAGAGGGAAGTGTTTTTTCCTATTACGTCACAAAATGAAGTACACTATTAACAGTTTCCTGGTATCAAAGCATTGTGCTTTTCTTGAAGTGAAAAGGGCTATCTCCTGATATTTTATTACTTCTGTTTCCCTTAGGTAGTTAACTTAGAGGAAGACTCTTTAATCAGATATCCACAAGCTCTTTGATAATAACGTGTCATTTTCCTGGCAAGTAAGGCTGACTTGCAGGTTTAAAGAAGGTCAAAACCCTTTTTAAAAATCTAGTCTTTTACCTAGGTGCCTTTGTGCTAACACTGGCATGTCTTGGCATGTACATATACACAGAATTATGCCAAAAAAATATATACAACAGAATTATATCTACAAATAAGGGCTGGCAGCTTGCCAAAGTCCTAAGATGGTTAGCTGGGTAGGAAATTTAATGGATAGGCAGCAGAGGATGGTGGTAAATGGAACTTGGTGGAAGGGAGAGTGACCAGCGGTGTACCTTAGGGCTCAGTACTGGAACCAGTTCTCTTTAATAAGTCACACTGCAGAAGAGCTGGAAGGGAAGGTATACCTCCTTGCAGATGAAAGCAGAATCTGCAGGAGAGTGGACTTTCCGGAGGAGATGTAGAAAATGTTTAGGGACCCAAGTAACTCCAGCAGTGGTCAGGGGTATGGCAGCAGGGTTTTGATGCAGAAAAGTGCAAACACGTGCAATTAGGGCACAGAAAACCAGAGGTGGTGTACAAAATGGGGAAAGAGGTGTTGACTGTCACCAAACAGCAGAGAGACCTTGAAGTAATCATATATGATGACCTCAAGGTGATGGGGCAGTGCAAAAAGGCAGTAGGAATGGCCAGTGGGATGCTGGAATGCATATGGGGGGGTTATCACCAGCAGAAGGAAGGAGGTGGTGCTTCTACTGTGTAGATCATTGGTGAGGACCTCCCCCCAGAGTATTATGTCCAGTTCTGGAGACCACATCTCAGGAAGGACAGAGTAGAGACTGTCCGGAGGAGGACAAATTAAATAGTGCAGGGGTCCAGAGGAGGACAATTAAAATGGTGCAGGGGCTGCATCAGAAGCCTTATGCGGAGAGACTGAGGGACCTCAATACACTCTGAAGGAGGGGGGGCATGATGGAGACCAATAAATACCTCATGGGGTTAAACGAAATACAGGAGGGGAGTATTTTTCAAAGGAGAAGGTGCATGAGAACAAGGGGACATGCTCTGAAGCTTGAAAGGGAAAAATTTAAGAGGAATATGAGGAAGTACTTCATTGAAAAGAGAGGTGGATGCCTGGAATAGTCTTCCAGCGGAGGTAGTAGGGGTGAAAACAGTAGTGGGCTTCAAACATGCATGGGATAGGCACATGGGAATCTTAGTTGGGAAGCGGGGGGGGGGGGGAGTAGTCTGAGATCGGATAGGATATGCGGTGACAATATAGGCAGGGACAAATGGGCAGACTAAGTGGGCCGAGCAGTCCTTATCTGCTGAGTAAATCTGTATTTCAGATGTTTCTGTGACTACGGGGATATGGTCTGTGGTGCTGCCCTGATCTCTCTCGCCAGATTGGACAATCTTTTTCGTGCCTTTTGTAACAATGACATCCTGCCAGCATGGAAAGTAGGGTTGATTACTACAACACCAAACCGTGGAGCCTAGCCTACTGATTGGTAGAACTTCTGACAAGGAGTCCAGTGGGTGGAGCTTAGCATGCCAGTTGTGGGGGCAATCATGGTCAAGGTAGCAGAGTGAGAGGAGGGTGCCTGGTGTGCTTTTGGGACACCCTTGCCTCAAGTCACTTGCCAGGCTGCCTGAGGAGGAGGAGGAGGAGGAAAAGGCCCCTCACAGCAGCAGCTGTCTATGGATCCAGCGTAAGGGAACCACAGGACACATTGTTCTGCTAGCTGGTAGCCTCCAGGGATGACAGCAGTGTTGACTGCAGAAGTTTTGGAGCCTAAAGGCATTTAGTGTAGACAGTCATTAAGTCGTGGTAATATATAAGGGAGATGCTGGGAAGGTGTGAGAACCTTAAGGTCCCCTCCCAAGGGAAGTTCCTGGTGTCCTTGTAACACAGAGAGGGTCCCACGAAGATGGGTGTCACCATTTTGTATGTGTAGGGGTAATTCCATCCCTCCATATCGAGGTGTCCGGTAGACTCCTTACCTCCCTCTCTCCCTCCCTCCCTATTCCCAAATCTACCCCTCTTGCAGTAGTCTCTGCCATCAAGAGTTGCAGAGTTGATTCCTCCTCTGGGATACTGTACCACCCTCCTTGGGGTCTCCACTACAGAGGACCCCCACATCCTCCCTGGCCATTACCATGGGTGCCTCCTCCTGGCAGTCCTACCGCGTCAGAGCAGCAGATTAGTTCCATAGTGGCACTGGCTAAGGAATGTGCCCCCTGTCCTGCCACCACCCATCCTCCCAGAGCTCACCACAGTCGATCTGTTCCTCCTCCATGGCATCCACTGGGGCAGTGGTGGCAGACTCTGCCCCTGGATATGAGATGAGGTCTCCTGAATCCTAGCCAACTCGGCCAGGAGTCCAGCAACCTCCTCTCTTAGCCCAGAGAGGTGTGTGCAGATGGGGCAGTGCCTCAGTCTCTAGACAGTTTCTTAGAAAACTGCCGCCATGCAGTCACTGCAGTGCACAACTCATAACATTCCTGTTACTACACTCACTTGAAATTGAAAGAACTCTGCACTGTTGTCCCTAGGCTTGGTTCCCAGTGTGTGTTACCAAAATAGAAATCAGCAGGGGTGCCTTTGTGTAATCTTTATAGGGTAGTGACTGTGATTCTGTAAAATACTGTATCTGAAGGTACCTAAAAAGTCTGTTTGCTCCAGCCCATCTTGTTCTTGGAGTTCTTGAAAGGATTTAATAGTGCTCCCAGTACAGAACTGTGTGAGATAAAGGAGGCTCCTTCTTTCCCAGCCCCGAAATTCATCGTCCAGCCGGGCTGATGGGAAATCCTCCAGTTGTGCCACTGTACACCCCCATATTACCACAGACAGCAGGAACAGTTCTGAAGCCATGTCACACTGGACTTCCCCCACTCTGCTGATCCAGGGGGTTTGATGGGCCATGTCCCCATCAGTGGGTGGTGGTCCAGATATGTACCAGGTCATGCCCCAGAAGGGAAGAATGTCTCATTCCATTTTGAGCTATTGCGCCATATGCCAATAAAAGAGGATATGCAACTGGGAGGCAGTGTAGTATGTCTTAAGGTCAGGAAGTGCAAGATTTCTTCTAGATTTTGGTAACAGCAAGGTTCGAAATCTAATTTTGGAACCTCTGTCCTAGATGTATCTAGAAATGCAATGAACTGAACAGAGTAAACGCACTAGGTATGGGTGCTCAAGATAAAATATAACATTAAATACAAAACAATCCAGCACTCAGCACCACATACAATAAAGGGAGCTGCTCTTTGAAATGATAAAAAATGTCCAAATTTATTGAAGTGCCACAGTGCCTTGATGCGTTTTGGATACAAATGGATCCTTTATCAAAAGGCTTTGATAAAGGATCCATTTGTATCCGAAACACGTCAAGGCACTGTGGCACTTTTATAAATTTGGGCATTTTTTTTATTTCAAAGAGCAGCGCCCTTCATTATATGTGGTGGTGAGTACTGGATTGTTTTGTATTTGATGTATCTAGAGATGTCGACCTGCCATTTCCTTCAGTCCCATTCTGGTATAGGCATGGGAACATTTTGGAAGCCATTCAGGAAGCAAGTTAGGGTTATCATGGTAGTGAGTCTAGCCAGCTAATCAGGCTGAGGGGGGATGCCCTGCCATTGCTGCAGATCCGTCGCCTTCTGGGCAGATGGGAGTGGACCATAATTGGCCTCATATAACTTGACCAGCCCAGATATTTAAGTTCACTAAGGTCCCAGCGGAAAGGAAACTGTCATTTGAGAGGTGGCGAAGGGGTCCAGTACATGGGGAGCACCTCTGTTTTAGTGTTGTTCAGCCTGTAAGCAGAGATCTCACTAAACTGGTTTAGGATGGCAAAGATGTCAGATAGGGAGGATTCCAGGTCTGTGATGTGGAGCATGACATCCACATACCAGGCTGGGAAAAAATTCTATTGCCTTGCAGCCTGTGACAATAGAAAACCCTGTCCGGACAACCAACGTTCAATATTTAAATGCCAGCTGGACAACTGCAGTGTTTAACAGTTATTCTCGGCAGTCTGGACATGCTGCATTTTCTAGCCTGTCGTGTGCAAGACTCCTGAAATGGACTCTTTTTTTTTTTTTTTTTCCTCCCTCTCTCACCTTTCCTGAATCTGTCAGCAGAGATGGGTTGCAACTTGCCGAGAGGACCACAGCTGTGCAGGTGCCAGGAATGGGAACAGAGCTGCAGTCACCTGATACGACTCTGGTGTCATGAGTGAGTCCTACTGCAAATGTCCAAGGCAGTAATGGACACTAAAAATAGCCAGTGGGAAAGACATAAGGGGACGGAGTAGGGAGACCTCAGAATCATACACTAATGCTAGGTGTCCTTCACATTGTTACTCCCAGCCTCCTGAGCACTGGAACCAGAACTGTCTGTGTAGTGTGCCACTTGTCTGTCTGCGATTTAGGAGACAGCATGTGTGGCAAATGCTTTCCTTGACTAAGCAGTTCAGAACAGGGTGGAGTGAGAAGGGGTCGGACAGAAAAATAAGTAAAATAAAATAGATGTAGAGCTGTTTTAAGAGCAGACTTGCCTGCTGGCATGCCTTGCGAGGGGACAGAGGAGATTGAAAACGCAGACGGGTAAAAGATTTAATATGTGCAAACTGTTACTTTTTTACATTCAACCTTTTCTCTCTCGGACGGCTACCGACAAACTGGTTCAGCTCTGTCCCTACCTCTCCTGTCCGGCACCCAATTCCCTGACTCAACATGCCTAGAGCGAGAGTTTGAAGTGTTTTTTCTAGGGTTCTAGTTTGGTTCGGGTTCAGCAGAATATAGTTTGAGTTCGGTTCAGTTCAGTTTGATAAATAGAAGTTTGGGTTTGAGTTCAGTTTGAATTTTTTTGGTAGGTTTTCAGTTCGAGATCAAGTTAAGTGTTGCCATACTGCCTACATGTGGGTTCTGCTAGTCTCACATTGTCAGAGTTCGAGTTTGATTCGGGTTTATTTTTATTTATTTTTTTTTTTCTTCTTAGGGTTCAGGTTCAGTTCAGATCGGGCAAAAATTTAAAAGTTGGTTCAGGTCCAGTTGACAGACAAACCCTCTTTCTCTAACCACACCCGAGTATTCCCCTATGGATTCCCGTCCCCGTGGCGGAGAGAGGAAGGAGAGGGCTGTCCTTCCTCCACCTGATGTCTCTCATCCAGAACTAGGGCCGGTGGTCAGACAGAGATGTGGTAACGGGGTCAGGAAGGTAGGGCTTCATTAAGCCGGTGCCCACTTTTTTCCATTTTCTACCTATCCCCTTGCTGCGGTGGCACATAGGCATATGTGTGTGGAGGCACACATGCCACGGAACCGCAGCCCCTTCTTGCTACGTCGCTTGTACTCTGGTGCTGCCACTCTGCCTCCACCAGGTGGCAGCCAAGAAGTGAGACGGTGGCCCTCCCCACCCTGGGAGAGGAGAGCAGTCCCTAGGATGCTCAATCTTCTGCGCACCCCCCCCCCCCCGCCAACCCCCAGCGCCCTGAGCTTGTTCCCAGACCCGGGTCGCCGATGTGGTGAGAGGTAAGGTGCATAACGCCTCAGCCCTCTAAGCCACTGGGCCGGCTTCATTCTGTTACATTATTAGTAGAATTGTTTACTCTGTGATCTCTTTATTGAATGGCCTTAGAGGCATATGGTAAACAAATATATTGATCTTTATTTTCAGAACCACACCCTTGAAAAAACTACACTTTAGGAAGTGAAACATTTGGGAACTAATTAATTAGTGGCCAGTGATATCAGCAGTAGGGCAAAAGAACACCAGCATACAAATGCATCAGTGAAAATCAGTTTTTTAATGTGCAAAACTCGAAGTAACGCACATTATTTGTGCAAAATCAATGCCAAGTAAATGAATCACATCTTGACGAGCCCTAGTGCTTTGAGGCTCTAGAACCTCTTCATCAGGGGGCATGGCTACTACAGTCACCTTAAACACTATCCTAAGCAGGTGTGAGCTGTTTGGTGAATTGAGCAAAACTCGACTGGCATTCTGGATAGTGCTGCTCACTGAGCACTTGTCTGCGATTATCATTATTTCCTGGATATGTGTCCTTTAGCTACCACTCAGTTGCATGATAGGCAGCAAGCAGGCAAGGAGTCTGACAGCACACACTAACAGCAACATTTGAAACACCTTTATAAGCATAAGTGGTGACCTCCCAAAATTAAAACTACCCTACATGTCCCAATATGTATTATAAAAGCATTTAAATTAGTATGAATTGTTAGGGAAAAAACATTTTAAGACTTCATCAATGTATTGAACTAGCAGGATGCAGTTAAAACCAGCACATTATCTGCAGAGGTCAAAGTAAATAATGAGCTTGGGGAATGCAGTACTAAATCTCAATATAGAGGATACAGAAGTCCAACCCTTCTTATTCCCATTAGTACTAGTGCTTGAATGTATTCAACATAGGGACTAAAATTAATGAACACTAATAGCATACCATTACTTTGAATATTTTTTTTATATAAACATTATTTCTCTGAAATGTAACCCTTAATGCTGTAATAAACAATGTATTCCATCAACACATCATAAGAGGACCGGTGACGCTGAGGGTTGAGGCGCTGGATGCCACACCGGTGACCCGGGTTCGGGAATGAGCCTGGACCGGCAGGGGTCGGCAGGAGAGGGAGTGGACTGAACATCTGGAGGATGGCTCTCCTCTTCCCCTCCCTGGGGTGGGTTCAGGGACTCCTTGGCACAGTAGTGACTTACTACCTGTGCCTGGAATGTAAGTGGAGGAGCGTGGCGGACGCTTAAGGCTTCTCCATGCAGGTGTCACTGCACAACCGGCTCCTGGGGGTAACCTAAGGAAAAAAACTCCGGGCTGAAGATAGGCGAAGGTGCCTCCAGTCTCGGCCACACTCCCACTATCGGGCTTGGTTTCCAGGGGGGGCCTTCGACACCTGCCCGGTGCATTAGATTGTAGATAGAGTGCCAGTGCGGGCGGACCCACCTGGGGGGGGGGCTTAGAGCCGGGGGATCCACCTGGCGGGTTCGGCATGGAATACCGAGCTTCAGACCGGGAGGTAGAGCCAGGCTGGTAAGGTAGCTGGAGAGAATTCCTTAGTCCCGGAGAAAAATAGGCTTTAAAAAAAAAAAAAAAAAACACATCATAAGAAAGGTTCTCCGTCCATATTATCATTAAAATCTAGTGGTTTTAAAATCCACATTGATTCTTTTTGAGCTAGTTTAAGTGACCTGTCCCCCCCACCCCAAACCTGTGGGTTATGTGGCACCTGCTTTATTCTCATAAACCACACTGTGCTGCCCCCTGTGTGCGCAGGCTCAGCTAAATGTTTACCAGTGGGGTGTGAGATGTCTCTGCATCTTGAGGACCTGTAGTGCTCCGGGATTCATTCGTTGACAGGACGTATAGTCTGCCTTATGTAAACTTTGCCACAGGTGCATCACAGGGCATATACAACATAATGTGTGCTGCAGCTGATGAACTGTCTAATGTCCACTTCACTTACTTCGGATTTAGAGGAATTCACAAAATGTTTTGCTTTGCACTGCATATTGGCAGGTGATGCACCTTTTACACAGTTAAAAACCTTATGAGTTTTTGTGGTAGCCGATTATCCTGTACTGATTTATACTAAAAACTACTGTGAACCAACATATCTCTTAGAACCCAGGATTTCTTTTAGAAGATAAAGACTATTTCACTTATGCCTCTGGAGTCGCAATCTATTTCCAACAGATGCCAATGGCGTTTGATAATCGATTTAAGGTCCATAGCCCCATGGCCTTAAAGTAGTAACAAATGTAACTCATTCTGTTTCTGCCTCTTGTTTCTTTGTTCTGTATTCTAACAACTGATCACCGTCCAGTGCTATTGCTTTCTCTAATGCTTGTTTTATTTAATTTTTTTTACTTATTTTGCTTTAGTTCTCCATCAGTCTTCCCAATCAGCTTCTCCACCTACAAGTGGACCCCGAGAGCAGTGCCCCCTGGATTATCTTCCAGGGCAGAGTCTCCAGAGCCCCCCAACTTAACACTGGAGAATCTCTAAATACGGTTGTGGCGGTGCCCCAGATCCGTCACAGGTGGGAGCATCATTGGGTATGCCGGGGCAAGGGTTTTCTTGTGTTTTGGGGGGTGTGTCAGCCAGCAGAATTAACACACCGCACGTCCAACTTGCCCTCCAGGAGACAGCACTGGCAGGTGCTTCGGTAGTGGTGTGTCCCGTGGTCACCCGGGAGCGCTGGACCGGAGACGCTCTATCTCTTCTCCCCCCCCCCCCGGGAGTGGAGAGTGTGCTATGGCCGCTCAAGCCACTCCCACCCTGGCCAGCCCTCAAGCATCCCGAGTCCATTCCCAAACCTGGGATGCCCTCGTCGCAGAGGTGAATTTTTCTGCTGCGCCAGTGGGCCGGCTTCTATAGTGCTTGTTGTAAAACACTCACTGTAACCCCTTCTCCTGAGTCTAGAAAACACATCTGCAGTTTCCTTCTCAAAAGTCACTATCATTTGTACAATTATGCCTGAGCCGGACCAATTGTTTGTATGGTACGTTATCCATGACATGATTGGGATGTGAACTTCATGCATGTAGGGCAGTGTTACCTGCAGTTTTTTTTTTCCTGTAACCTAATGTCTCCACTAATCTGGATACAGTGCCAAATTAATGTTATATTTAAAAAAGTAATTTTTGTTTTATCATGAGAAGCTGAAAACTGAAATCCTAGTTCATTAGCATTAATGCAGTGCAAAAAATCCTGTAAATCTGATGTTGATCCCTCCCAGACTATAAGGATGTCGTCTATAAAGTGCTTGTAGTAAATAATGTTAGAATAAAATGGGTTGGCTAATGGGTCATAGATGGCGCCCCCCCCACCATCCCATAAAGAGATTATCGTAAGGGGAGCCACCTATGAACACATGGCCTTGCCCCTGTTCTGCAAGTAGAACTTGCCATCGAAAAGAAAATAAGTTACTTTTAAGAATCAAATCCAAAGCCATAGTGATGAATTTTGCAGGACATTTGGTTGCAGACATTTCCAAGATGAATTCCACTGCACGGGCATCAAAATGATGTTTAATCACTGTATATAAAGACGTGACATCAATACATGACCATGTATATGTGTCATTCCAGACGAAATCCCAGAAAGTCTGTAATGCAGCTGTAGTATCTTTAGTATGGGAGCATACTTTTACAACTTCCTGCTGTAGGAATCCATCAAGAAATGCTGCCAATGGTTCCATAAGGGCCCCGTTACTAGAAATAATTGGGCGCCCAGGGGGAACAAGTGAATTTTTGTGAATTTTCAGGATGTGATAGAATACCAGAGTTGTTGGGGATTCACATTTGAACTAATCAAATTCAGCTTGCTCTATCCACCCCTCTAATGATAATTCCAGAAATGACTCGAGCTTTGATTTGGAAAAATCTTGTGGAATCGCTACTCGACTCCCTATAGGTGGAGTTGTCTGACAGCTGATTCAATGCTTTGTTGTGGCAGCAGTCACTATCCAGGATGACAACATTGCCGTCCTTGCCAGAGGATTTTATCACCCCATCGTCTGTCAATCTTAATTGTGCTAGTGCAACTTTTTCTTCTTCTGTTAGACTATGCCGTTGTTTTTCTGTTGGAGTATTCCATTGTTCACCCGATTACCATTCCTTAATAGCAGCAGCCACGTCCCTCAGTATGACTTCTTGAAAAGTTTTGATGGCTTCACTGCCACAATGACCAGGCATGAATTTTGATTTCTTATTTATTTAATTTAGGCCTTGTGGCACACTAAACCGGATCTAATTGATCTGATGCTTCCATCATGAACTCTTGGTCACTATCCGTGTCATACTCATTTATACCTTTATCTGTTGCCTCAATCAGCTGCTTCCCATCTAACACATTGTCTGGCAGCTCATAAACAGACTGGCAGTTAACAAGTACCTCCTCCCCTTCATTCACCCCCTAGTTAGAATAGGCAACATCCTGACTGTGTATTTTATTAGTGACAGAAACATTCTTTTTTGAGGTTAATCTTCCTAAATTATTTTTTTAAATTTAGGATGCTTTTTTTCCACGTGCCTCCTATTGTAGTAGCTTGGCCCCCTTCTCGCACCCCCGGGACTTGCCTCCTTCTGGAGATACCCCTTGGATTGCCCCCTAGGGTGGGGCCACCTCACCAGCGTGAACCCGCAAGACAGTGGGAGAAGGGTGCCGGCAGGGGCATCTGCCAGCATTGCCTCCCTGGCTTGCCCCCTAGGGTGGGGCGTGGGGGTCGAGCCAGACATAGCGAAAGACGCGATAGGTTGGCTTTGGGAAGGGCACAGTGGGTGATCAGGGCATCGTATATGGTGGCTGCTATTTTGTTAGTTAGATCCTACGGGGGCGTGGCATGCCCTTCCCTTCCGTCTCCCGTCAGCCCTGCTGACCCCCAATTTTTCAAACCCCAGTAGACATGTACTGTCCTCTCTTACCGCACTTGTGGGCACTGCCCTTTTTCCTCTTCTCTTCCACCCTCCTACCTACTGCTGAATCCTGCTTCTTTGCCTCCCTTTCTTACCACCGATTCCTACTAATCCTAGGTCACTCTTGCTAATCTCCATCCTAACTCAGTCACCTACTTCACTATATTCTTATGTACCCAAAAGATATGCATATTGCATTGATATTCTTGCTATTGTAACCCTCTGTACTGTGTTGTTCTGCTATGCTGTACATGGTTATGTTCATACTACTGTACCTGTATTTTGTATTTCCTCACTGGACGTTTGCGAAAACGAGCATTTTGCTCACATACTTTCCAGTATATAAATAAAAATTGATTGATTGAATAATGTGAGGACGTACATCTGCGTCGACATCAGTCACACCTCCCACAGCATCTCAAGCACCGGTTTCCGCTGACCCCTGGCCTCCGCCAGAGGTCAGTCGCGTGCCGGATACACAGTCCCCCCCCCCCCCGAGAAGGAGAGCAGTCTCTAGGTTGCTCAATCCTTCTCCCCTAGGTCGGCCCTCCGACTCTTAGGTCTGTTCCGGAACCCAGGTCATTGGCATCGCAAGTGGAAATCCCAACAACTACGCCGGTGGGCTGGCCTTCCTAAATAGTTTAAATCACAATATACAGAAACTACGTCCATTTTATGTACTGGTACAAAAGACATTCCATGTCTTAAAACTTTTTTTCTGTGCCGCTGTAAGCTCTCTTTTAGATAAGTTGATTACTGTTACAGTTTGATTGTATTGTTCTTCGATCGGGTTTGAACCAGGGGCGTCAGCAGGATTCTGACAGTGGGGGGGGGCACATGCCCCCATCAGTGACATTTTCCAAAAGGGGGGGTCTAAAGGGATTTGCCCCCCGGAAGAAATGTTGAAGAATTTAGTGGCAGAAGGTGCATTTCAGAAGCATGTTCTATGAAATCTCCGCCAAGACTAGCATAGGAATTTGCTAGCTGCTGTCTGCTGCCTTTCCAGGCTGCAGCTGCTCACTGCAGAGGCCTGCTGTTGTCAGTCGCCTCCTGCCCCCCCCCGATCCAACACTTTGCAGCAACAACTCGAGGGAAACAGAAACCACCCAAAGACCAGCATTTGTCAGTGCCGATTGTTCACTGCTTGTATTGCCGTTACACTGAGTCTTGCTTGTACACATTTTTACTATATATTTACCCAAGATAGAGCAGATGACATGCAGTGTCTCATTTTCAGTAGTGTCCTGATTTTACAAATTGTTAGATTGTAATTACCTAGGATGGGCACCTGAGAGGCAGTATCTAATTTTCAGTGGGCTCCCACAGTTTAACCTCAAATTTCCAACAGCCTTTTGCTTATCATACAGTAGGTGAGCTAAAAAGGTCAATTTTATTAAATCAAGAGGCAAAATCAGATGCCCCCTTCCAAGATTCACAACACAAACAAGTATAACAATACATCATAACCAACACCCTTGCAAAGTCAGACTCTTATAGTGAAGACTTGTGACAGGCAAAAACACAAATTCAGCATTCCATACACACTAAGTAACCTCCCTAGCCAATATGCATTAAAACATGGTTTACTTAACTGGCCAGGATCATTATTTGTAAAACAGAAAAGAATTTAGAACACTGCAGAGAAAGATTTCATCTTTCATCTGGGCCAATCAAAAACCCAGGATTAGCCTCTCAGTGCTGCAACTTCCTAGACGAAATGGGGGTATGTCCTTACCTAATTTTAGATTATACCACCATGCTTCCCAAATTAGAATACCCATATACTGGCTCAGTAGAACCTATACAGCGAAATGGAAATGGGTAGAAATTCAGGGATAAGAGCTGGAGGAGATGAGCCATACCCTGCTGTCCGTCCCCCCAGTAATCAGAGCAGAGAGTACTACCAATCCATACACCCGTTCCACACTGAAATGCTGGCAGACGGTACTGGCATCCCGGGAATTTGCACCCTGGAGGACCGCTATATTCTCCCTGCCTTATCTGGACGCTTTTACCCCAGCCAAAATGGATAAAGGGTATCTCAAGTGGCAAAGGATGGGGCTACATCTAGTTTACCATTTCATGCCTCAGGGGACAACCCTATCTCTGACAGAACTAGTTCAAAAATATGACATTCCTTATTCAGATAGATTTAGGTATTTTCAGACAAGGAATTATCTTTGCTCCCTTGGTAGGGTAAGCTGGGGGGATTCCCCTCTCCCTGGACTCCTGATGATCTTACTTGGAGCCATAGAGGGTAGACCAACCCCTCCTCATATAATTTCATCCCTTTATGAGGGTCTGCACTCTTTACATAGTAAGCCCTTAGATAATATTAGACAAGCCTGGGAGAAGGACCTTGGGACAGAGATAACTTCTTCTCTATGGGAGAAGTACATAAAGACAATGTATAGGGGCACAGATTCGGGTTTCTGGAGGGAATTTGCTTGGAAGATGTGTGTCCGGTATTTCCGGGCTCCAGTGGTAGTGCAGAAATACAATGCCAATGTCAGTGTAGAATGTTGGAGGCATTGTGGATTCTCCCCAGCCACCCTCGGTCATATTTTTTGGTCATGTAAGGTACTACATCCATTCCTTGACCATTTACATAAGGCTCTCCAACAACTGGTATCACCTAATATAACTCTGGGCCCTCACTTTTTCCTGTTTGGGGATAGCCCTCAAGAACTGCTGGATATTCCATCCAGAAAATTCCTCAATCTGGCTCTGCTTGCTGCCAAGAAGGTTATTACGAAGGGTTGGGGTTCCCCTTTACCTCCTACTCTGGATTCATGGCAACAGATAATGAGAGACATCTATAGGATGGAGAGGCTCACTGCCATTATTAATAAATCCCAGAATGCATTTGAGAATATGTGGAGAAGATGGGTTATGTACATCACACCACTTCGGTCAGATTTTCAACCATGATCTGAGCTTTACCATTAGGTACCTGTATACTATAAGAAAACCAGCTGTATTATCATGTATTTATATTATCACACCCAAGGCAACAAATGACATTGGAAGGTTTATAGAACAGAAGTGCACTCTTATGTCTAATTTACATGTTTATTTCAAATTTACTTTTAGTTTATGTTGTGTGTTAGTATGCTGTAAAAGTTTGTCTTTGTACTTGTCCACTAATATAAAATAAAGTCTGAAAGTTAAAAAACAAAAAAAAAAAAAAAAAACAGAAAAGAAAATCTCCTCAAGTTCTTGCGCTAAGTGCTGGCAGTAATGTATTACAGGCTGGACTGGAATGTAACTGCGGTTATAAATGCTGGCATGTATACCCAACCTCTCCACTTACCCCCTACTGCACTTCTAACTTGACTCTCTGTCCTCCACATTACCGTAGCTTGTAGCCGACACGTATGGAGACATATTTTGCACCTCTTATCATTATAATCCTTGTACAATCTCTCCCTCACTCCATGTAATAATGTGGACAACAATGTGGATACCTCCTTGTGGCAATGTTTCCTATGTTCCTCCTACCTCATGTTCCTGGGATGTTATACCTATGTACCGTCATGTAATTTCACTCTGGGGTGTTATTCCTATGTACTGTCATGTAATTTCACTCGTGTAATTTTGTTTCCTGTATGAATGTATACAGTTGCTGTCCTCTGCAACCCTTCCCCACCAGGTCACACCGTGAGACGAGGATCTTTTAGCTCAGCGTGCCTTTCCTGGTGAAACATTTCCAATAAATAAATTAATACGCAATCCTGCCCCCGGCGCCTGCCACAAGACCAGTGCCACCTATAATACTGGGTTTCTGCAACTTCTTCACGCCAGCATTCAGTTAGTGACAGCAGCAGTCCTCCTCATCCTGTTGCTCAGACTGATACCAACCTTAGACAGGACCTGCCTGGAAAAGAGATCTGCAAATAAAAATAAGTCTGTTCTCTGTATGACAGAGGAAAGCAGATTTCTGTGCCTGAAACCGCAAACTCCACTTGACACCCCCTTAACACACGCAAAAACATTAGCAATAGCAAATGTAGTGCCGCGATTGGTCGAGTTGCCTTCAAGTAACTTAGATTTAGCCATGTGGGCCTGGCAAGGAAACAGGATCTTTTAACATTTTCAAAAACTCTAGTCTTCCCTGGGCATGAAATCAGCTGACAACAAGCACTGGGATCCTATCCTTAAGAATCCTTAAGTTTGTGTTTGTTCTAATAGTTAAATAGGTTATTCCAACGTTTTAGTATCATTAATTGTTGGGTAAAGTGCTATTTTATTGTGTTTGTAATCTGGGAAACTGAAGCAGAGGACAGTACTGGCAATAAAGCCTCACAAGTTTTCATTTCAGCTAGTTGCATATGTAGCCTGCCTCTCTCTCATTGCCTGTGCTGTTAAGGGACATATAGTGGGAAAGAGAGATAAGGGAACTGGAAACACAGTCATCAGCCAACCTAAAAAGATGAGCCTAGATACTCACAACAGCTAGCAGTAAGAACCAGAGATCTACCTTGTGGAGAAAAAAAAGAAATGGATAAACAAGTCCTCTGGTACTGGGACCCACTGGGACTGTATATACTGGGCTGGGAGTTGACAGGTAACAATGAAAATGTTGCAGGGAAAGCTATATGGGAGGCAAGGACAGCTCAGGTAGAGCAGACGGACAGTCTGGACAGACTGTACAACATGAAACAGCTGGAAACACAGTAGACATAAGGGGAACAGAAGCCACCAGTTATTCTGTTACCCAGTACCAAGGTGGGCAAGGGCAAGATTAAGAGGAGAGCCGTGGGGGAAATCACCACCCAGGATCATGCAGTGGCACTAGTGTAGGTCAGACTAAACCCAGGATGTTCCTGAGGGGAGAGCAAAAGAAGCCCAGTGCTTAAACTAGAACTGAGACAAGAGAAAGGAGTAATAAACCACATATACTCACTCATGTACTTAAATGTATTTTTCTATTAATGATCCCAGTGTGGCTGGCCACTGTACATGACATTAGTACACCGTACACCTAACACCAGCATGTCATGGCAGTAGTAAACCACGTTATCATGGTCGGTGCTGGCCCACTGATACATTAAATTATATTTATTTTATATGCACACAATACAGATTGCAGTTACTAATAGGAAAGACTAACCCCCAAAAATGTGTGGAACATTTTTTATAGAATGTACTTTTCCCACCATCTAAGGAAAAAGTAATTCTGTTTTTTTTTTTTTTTTTTGTGTGTAATTTTTTTTATAATTAATTAAAACAAAGAAACTTTAGAGCAGGCCCATAAATGTTAAAGGGAGCAGAAGGGATCAGGATCGGCAGTCGGCACTCCTTACCTGCGCAGCACTAGTTGGCTCATGTCTGTCTCCAAGGGCAGGAACTGGGCTGGTACAGACAGCTGCTGTGTTATATATGAGTTACTTTTACTGCAGAAGTGCAGACCTGCCTTTGATTCATGTTCTCCGTATCCAGCTTTGCCAGATTCTCCATCGGCGTCCATCGCAATCTTAGGCTCCTCTCTCATAATCCATGGCTACTCCAGGAGTGGGTCTGTGTCCAAAAATACTGCAGCTGCCTCTAGACGGTGCCAGGAGTGAACTTCTCTGGCTGCGGTTAGTCCATGTCTCCACAATGAGTTGCTGGTTTGAAAAGCCTGCAGATGCATCACTGTTCCACTGTGGCAGCCAATCAGCTTGCTAGAGTTTGTTTTCTTCTGCAGCCAGTTATGATAGACGCGTTGCGCTGGTGACTTCATGAGTCGAGAGGGAAGTCAGTCACGCCTCACACAGATTAACAGACAGCAAGGGGGAGGTCCGAGGAAGAAGGTCAGGAGGACTACAGGGAATGGAAGAGGGCCGGTCTAAGACTCTGGGCAGGACAGCCTGCCGGGAAACTCCTGGCATGATGTGGCTGGACTTTAAAGTCCTTAAATTTAATGTAAGGCTAGGGAAAGGGACTGGGGGGGGGGGCACTAACTGAAACTGGGGTGGCATGTGCCCCCATTATTCGGGCTAACGACACCCCTGGTTTGAACTGTCTCTTGTCTTTCCGTGCCCTCTCTTTCCTCTTTGTGTCTTTTTTCCTTTTTTTTTTCTGCTTTTTTTAACAACTTTGCAGATTATGGTAATGTCATCTTCTACCACTAAATCCTGGCTTGAGAAGTGCACACTACATGAGGATGTGGGTGAAGAGGTTCCCGTGCCTGATTACTCTTTCTCGTTTCTGAAGGAGGCATTTGACCTCCCTCTTGACCTCTGTCTACTTCGTGACCTGGAACGGCCGAATTGTCCCATTGATAAATTTTATTACTACCATAATCCTGTTCATCCCACAATCGTTTTTTTTTCCATTTCTATCAGTTCGCGCTCCCATTTCTTGGCTTTTTCAGTCAGTTTAAAGTCTGTGTCTTTAGTTAAAGCCTCATTCTGGAACTTAGCCAATTCATCATGCAACAGTTGTATTTCTTCCAATATCTTGGTTCTGTGGAATTCATCTTCTTCTATAAGTATTTTCCCAAAACCAACAGAAAATAGTTTCATATTTTCTTCCCATTTGTCTCCAAAATGCAGATTTTCTAAAACCGCAGGCTGGGAGTTTGGTCACTCTAAGCCCTCTTAGTAACCAGTTTTTCTCAAGGTATTTTTTTAATGACCAGATAGTATAATGTAAAGCTATTTCTTTGATAACTGCTTCTGTCTGTGAAAAATGGACTGTATTTTACCTTCTTCAGTGTAAAATCTGTGCTCCGGTCTTCTGTCTCTGGTCTTTTGTGACGCAGAAGTTGCGGTTACCTGCCCATGCTGCTCTGACAAAAAAATACTAAATTAAAATTTCTGAAATAGCTACGCTCTCGGCTAGGACTGGGTGCTGGTAAAAAAGATACAGCAACGCAAAAGAACACCAGCACTCCAGTGCATTAGTGAAAATCATTTTTTTTAATGTGCAAAACTTGCAGTAACACACACTACTTGTGCAAAATCAATGGCAAGTAAATAAACCAGATCTTGACAAGCCCCAGTGCTTCAAGGCTCTAAAACCTCTTGATCGAGGGACATGGCTACTGCAGTCATCCAAGTATTCACAGGGGTTGAAAAACATTTTGGGGATGCACAAGTACAGGACTTATGTTACATTTTTGGGATGAGTCGGTATCAGGGGTCAGTAAGTCGCACCTTTTTTCTGTGGAGCGCAGTATTATTACCAAAACAAATGATGATTTTACTTTCCTTAGGATGCCCAAGTGCCAGTCAGAGAGGTAGAGGCAGAGAAAAAAATCAAGGGTAGTACTGCAGCTTGCTTCGGGCTCAGCTTTTTCTTCCGTTTGTCTTGAGGGACATTTGTGACCAGAGGAATGGATAGTACCAAGACTATTGTCAAGCCAGTACTTTATTGGTGGTAGTGGATCAAACTCTGAGACGGGTGGTCCTGCACTCATGATCAGCAGCTGATTCTCGAAAGACTGTTGTGTCAGGGTTGCTCTCCGTTTATTTTTAATGAGACTGCCTTTGGAGAATCCTCTTTCACATTCGCTTGTGGAAGGGGAAATGGTGAGCAGACTCTCAATAAGCTTTTGCACTGGGCCCTTTGTGGAGTTCTCTGGTCCATGTCCAGCTTTTTTCATTTGCAAAACCAAGTGGTACATTGATATGAGAGGTCTGGTTTTGAATTAAGACAGGTATAATTTCAGCTGCACCCACTCATCTATGGCACAATTTTTATCCACTTCAGAGAAGTGAGAAGAAAATGGGTTGTCTGTCATGAGTCCAGTTAATTCAGCATTGCCAAATGTTGCTAGATCTTCTTTTCCATAGGCCAGTTGTGAAAATTGAAAATCTGAAGCAAAGACAATGGTTTCTCTGAGAGAACATCAAATCTATTGTGGCTGTATGTGCAGTATCATTAACAAATGCATGAAATGCAGCTTCACTGCCCGGTGTTCCATGCACTTTAATTTTGCCAAACATACGTTGTTCTGCTGTGTTGTACTGCACCTGGTATTTTGTGAGAGATTTGCCAGGAGGAGTAGTTTTAAGTGCTTCCAGTCGCAGAACTGGTTTTTCAATATGTTCTGGTGTCTCGGTAATTAAGTAGTGTGCCAACTGAAAGATTTTTGATAATCTATCAACAATTGGCAAAAAATCTAATAAGAAATAAAGAACTTTAATAAAATGCACAGAAGTCAGTTCCTTGTGGTAGCCCTTAGTTTTGTTTGCATTGTCTGCCCTGTTCCCATCCACAAATCTGTGCTCAAGATGCATTGCCACAATGTCAGGGTTTTTTTCTAAAGCCACAACTGCTCTCTCTTTACTTTGATAACCATCTTACTTCCTTTAGAGCTGTGAAATGTGCAAGATGCTCATCGAAAACTTCTGTGATTTCTTTAAGTTCTTTCCTGCGTTTTGGAGACCAAAATAGATGCCTTTCAAACAGTCTTCAAATTTTGTCATGTGTTTGAAATGTTTATTTGCATCCAAAATGGCAAGCTCAAGTTTGTGGGCAACACAGTGAATACCAATAACGTCCGTCAAAAGTGATTTCAGTCTAGTTATGACTTCTGTACGTTCACTAAGATTAACTGATGCACCATCAAAATTAGCACAGGCAAGTGCTGGATTTCCACTGTCTGCCTTAAAGGCTACCCAAACCGAATTCTAAGGGGTGCACTGTTCGATAATCCCTCCTGTGGAAGCATAGCAGTCGGGGAGAGGTTTTGTACAATGTAAAGCGTTCCCTTAAATTCTGCAGTTTAATATGTTTTCGTCTACTTTTTTCTAAATGCCAACACCAGAAAACATTTTTTCCGTGCCGCGCCGATCGGAGGCTAAGGCTGCTGGGAATGTGCAGCGTAATGATGTCATCTTAGCAAGTCCAGGCATCCCCGGTATTGAGTTCTTATGGATCCTTATGTATTAGATGTAATGTTACCGGTATATGTGTACCTTACCATCTTTATCATTACTTAACATGTACAGAACACTCTACTGTACGTGTTGAGTAATTATACATTTGGAAGCCATGCTCCCTCTGACAAACTAACAACTTGGGGGCTACTTTTGTTCACGAAATTTGTCTGGGGACACATTTTTTGGAACAGGATGAAAACCATGCCAACATTGTGGTGACGTCTCATGACAGTCTGGGGGCCTCACTCTATGGATTTCCCACTGTAATCTGTGCAGGTGGGGGATTGTGGAAAATGGAGCAACAGCAGTCAGACAAAGTGTGCTCCCAGGCCTAAGGACTGGATAAACGTAGCAGAGGATAAAAAAAACAAAACAAAAAAACTATATATAAAAAAAATAAATGCCGTGTGCCCCCCAAATACTCTCTTTACTCCTTGACAAGGTCTTTCAGCCCTGTCCCCACCTCCCTGTGGCCAGCACCCACCTCCCCTGGACCTATCTTTAGAGTGAGTCCCACACGGATTGCCCCCATGGTGGGGCCAGAGGGGGCCATTTCCCCCATACATAATCCAGATGGCTTCAGGCATCCTGATGATGGTGTGTATTCGGGTAGGTATGTAGGGCTTCATCCTGCCCTTGAATCATTTTTCTACTTTCTCCAATCCCAGCCGTGACATCACGTCAGGATGTGCGCATGGAGACGTGCATGCCCTGCAGATCCGTAACCCCAGCCTTCTAGCCTCTCATAGCCTGCATGACCACCAGGCCTTCACCTAGAGGCAGTCAAAGGCTGAGGAGACTGGCCGATACTCTTTCACCCCGCTGACCTCCGGCAACTTGTGCTTGTTCCCAAACACGGGTTACCGTCATGGCGCTGAATGCCTTGGCTGTCCACGCCACCGGGCCTTACCTGTCATTGTCATTTGAAGGGGGGGATCCACAGTGATAAGTGTGCTTAGTAAGCTATAAATGCGTATATATTTTTAATTTTTCTGTGGTTTCCATTCTGAGGCAAGGGTGGCACAATCTCTTCTATCCTTGCCCAAACTGCTTAAACGCATGAGCCAATTACAGTACTTCTCTTCCTTGTGTTTTTACTCTAACTTCATTCCTGGCCCTCTTATATGTATAACTGCAGCTTGCCTCCTTCATGCTGGTTCCATGTCTGCGGTTCGACAGAAAACCTTGTCCACCGCAAGTATAGCAACTGCTGTTAAGCTGACTTTCGGCAGACAGCCATTAGAGAAAGGAGTTTTTTTGTGGGGGGCTCTGCCCCTGTACCCCCAGTATTTATTATAATCAGCTCCGAGTCAGAGTTGATTCAGGGAGGGGGTGCAACTCCACAGAAAGCACTGCCGTGGTGCTGCAGGTACATTACAGTGACATTGTCGATTTGTCACTGTAATGTACCTTTGCTGTAAAAGATTTGCTGCGGCCACGGTATATGCCTCAGGCCCCCCGGCACAAACACTAATCGGGTAATTGGTGGAG